>OY728142.1:1056531125-1057781125 GCA_963277665.1 Viscum album
TGTACTCTATATATTTCACAGACACACTAACTCCTACGCTGAATGGAATAACTTCAAAGTTCTCACACCAAACCTTTTAATCTTATTTACCCACAAGAATTGTGTTAGAGGTCCCTATGTGGCCTGATCATTATTTTATTCCCATGACAACTATTGTAGAGGTCCCTGGGTGGCCTGGACTGTCTATGAACTGTTGTTAACCCCGATACGGGGTGTGGATCAGAGTTAATTTATAAACTTCTTGGTGGCAGGTGATCACCAAGTGGAGTGGATTAGGTATCGGATTGAGACCGAACCACTTATTGTACATATGTGAATTCCTATATTATGTTTAAAATATACTATATATTTTATATTCCATTGCAAATTACATTGAAATAAAAATCTATTTTAAAGTTACTTTGATATTTAATCTAGCAAGTGTTTGTAACTATTGTAAATCAGTATATTAGTTTCAAAAGATAATTTAATCTTCTGATTAAATTAACTGACACCTAATAAATCTTTTGAGAACCAAATTGAACCTTTATAGTTTTACAAATTCACTACATCTTAACTTGTTTTATAAATTGGGGATTTTAATAGAAATAATTTTTTAACAATAATTTTTATTGGTACTCAAATCACCCCCCCCCTCTTGTGTATCCACTATGACCAATATTTGGTATCAGAGGGTGTTTTTGTTAATACAGGATTTCAAAACACTATGTTTTTCAGCTGTGATTTTAGTTGCATCTTGAAATATCTTAAATTTCTGTCAGTTCTAAATTCTATCTCTTTAAATATATTTTCTAAAATCTAGTTATGGACAGTAGACTAGAAGGTGTTTGCTACCAACATGCCACCTTTATTTAATGGTACAAATTATGCCCAGTGGAAACTTAAGATGAAAATTCACTTAGAGAGTATGGGTTTTGACATCTGGACTGCTATACAGACTCAATATAAGATTCCGGAATCTGAAAGAAATACGTGGGATGAACCTACTAATACATATTACAATAATAATTGTAATGCTATGAATGCCCTGTATTGTGCTCTAGGAGATGAAGAGTTTAATAGAATATCTTCTTGCAAAACTACCTATGAAATATGGGATACTTTGGGTGTTTTTCATGAAGGAATAACCAATGTTAAAGAAATGAGATTGAACATATATACTACTAAATATGATAATTTTAAAATGAAGACTGATGAAACTATCTCTCATATTTATCTCAGGTTAAATGAGATTATCAACACTATGAGCTCCCTTGGAAAGGTTGTTTCAGCAAAGGAACAAATTATGATAATATTGAGATGTCTGCTAGACCGATGGAGAGGCACATATATTTCAATAAGAGAGTCATGTGACATTGGTACTCTTCTTGTCAAAGAGATAATTGGTATGATTATGATGTATGAGGAATAACTCAATGTGTATAAATAAGAAGATGATGAACCTAAAAGGAAGTCAGTGGCATTTATGTCTATTGCCTCAAAGAGCAAGGACAAGTAGAATTTTCACATAAAAACTGAAATCTCAACAAGTGAAAGTTCGGAATCTGATAGTGATGATGAGATGGATCAAATAGCCATAAGATTTAATAAATTCTATAGGAAGAAGAAATTCTTTAGAAAATCAAACTACAAAGGTTAATATGACTACAAAGGTCATTGGAAAAAGGACTGTAAGAAAGCTGATAAGAGTGATGAAGTTATCAACTATTAATGAAAGAGAAAAGGTCACATTAAAGATAACTGTCCAAAATTGATTTTCAAGAAGAAACATGATTATAATGAAAAAAAGTATAAGAAAGAAATGAAAGAAACTTGGAGTGCTTCAGAAGACACTTCCAGTGATTCAGATTCTACTAAGGATGAATATTCTCATAAAGCTAATATGTGTTTCATGACAAACGCATCTGAGGTAACACTGGACCCTCCTGCTTTAAATTCATACTATACTGGAGTTAATTCTGATTCTGATTCTAAATCTGAAAACATGTCTAGTGAATCATTATTTGAATATTTTAATATGCTAGAAGAGACCTCCAATGAACTGAATGAAAATTACAAATCCTTAAAGAAACAACATTCTTTATCTAGCACTGTTAAAGCTTCCCTTGAGGTTGAAAAGGAAAAGAATTCTAAACTGTTAATAGAAAATACTAAACTGAAAATGTCTAATGAGAAACTGAGAAAGGACTTACAAAAGTTCACAAATGGAATGAAAAATATAACTCAAATTATACGTAAACAAGTAGCACCAAATTATACTACTGGTTTGGGATACCAACCAGGATAGAGAAAGTTTACCAAAAATAGATTTATTCCTTAATCTGCACAAAATTCTTCTAGTTCTAGTTCTGGAAATTCATATGTCTCATCTAGGTATTCACATTTATATAGATCAAAAAAAGTTTATATTTCAAAATCAATTCATTCTGTAAATTATATGAGACCAATAAGACAAATTTGGGTACCTAAATCTTTGATTGCTAACCTGTCTAGACCCAAGAAGATTTTACTACCAAAATCATTTTCCATCGAAATCTATTTTGTAGGAAACCTGTTTAAAGAGTTCCTGTAGGAAAACATGGTACATTGACAGTGGATGTTCAAGGAACATGTTTGGATATTACTCATTCTTTAAAAACTTAATAATGTTTTATGGAGTCTATGTCACCTTTGGTGATAATTATAAAGGAAATATCATCGGCCTAGGACAAATTGTCAACACTAACTCAGTTTTAATTGTTAATGTTTTATTTGTTGACGGATTGAAATACAACTTGTTATGTATTTCATAGTAATGTGATGATGGCTTTAATGTTATGTTTTAAAATGATTCTTGAAATCTTTTTTATTCTAAAAATGATTTCGTATTTTCTGCCATGAGAAATGAAAATTTTTATGCTGTTGATTTGAATTCTTTAGCTAAAAAAATGTTGCTTGTTTATATGATTTTTATAACAAATCTTGTGTCTGGCATAGAATATTAGGACATTGAAACATTCATTTACATATAAAATTGACTAGGAAGAACATAGTTAGAGACCTACCCAAACTTGAATTCCCATCAGACAATGTTTTTAATCCCTGTCAAAAGGGAAATCAACATAACGTTTCTTTTAAATCAAAGAAAGAAGTTTCAACTTCTCATCCTATCGAGTTGGTTCACATGTACTTGTTTGGACCTTCTAGAGTTTCTAGTTTAAATGGGAACCACTATGTCTATGTCTTAGTAGATGAATTTTCTAGATATACATGGGTATACTTCTTATCTCACAAAATTTAAGCCTGTTCTTACTTTATTAAATACACCATGTCTGTAGAGAACCCTAGTGGACATAAGATTAAGACAATGAGAAGTGATCATGGAAGTGAGTTTAAAAATCATGAGTTTGTGTCTTATTTCTCACAAAATAGATTTAATCATAACTTTTCTTCCCCTAAAACACCTCAACAGAATGGTGTATTAGAAAGAAGAAATATAACCCTTCATGAAATTTCAAGAAAAGTGCTTAATGAGTATGGACTACCTATTTATTTTTGGGGTGATGCTATAAATACAGCTTGTTATATCATAAATAGAGTCTTGAAAAGACATGTTCTCAAGAAGATCCCATATTAACTATAGAATAATAGAAAACCTAAAGTTAGTTAGTTTAGAGTATTTGGTTTTAATGTTTTTATTCTCAATACCAAGGATAATCTTGACATGTTTTCCTCAAAAAGTGTTGATGGAATGTTTTTAGTATATTCTATAACTAGAAAATCATATAGTGTGTTTAATAAGAAAACCAGGTGTGTGGAAGAATCTGTTCACATCAAATTTGATGAAACTGATCCACATGAACCTAAGGCATCTCTTGAAATTCTTGTAGAAGATTTGTCTATTCTGATCATTAATGATAAAATCAATGAAACTGTTGTAAAGAAAAGACGTTCTATAAATATTTCATAATCTGCTCCTAATGAACCAGATCCTAGAGAAGAACCTGAAATTTCTTGTCCTACCTTTACTATATCAACTAGGATCCTAAATAATCATCTTTTAGATGTTGTTGTTGGTAATCTTGATAGAGGTACATAGACTAGAGATTCTCTTATAAATCAGGTAGAACATTAGGCCTTTTTGTCACAGCTTAAACCTAAAAACATTGATGATGCAATGAACGGTGAATTTTGGGTAATGGCTATGCAAGAAGAAATTAATCAATTTGAAAGAAACAAAGTATGGGAATTAGTTGAAAGACCTAAGGACACATTCATCCTAGGCACTAAATGGGTGTTTAGAAATAAGGAAGATGAAGCTAGAAAAAATAGTTAGAAATAAGGCTAGATTAGTTGAACAAGGCTACAGTCAAGAAGAAGGAATTGACTTTGAGGAGACTTTTTCTCCAGTAACAAGACTTGAATCCATTAGAATTATACTTGCTTATGATGCACATCTGAATTTCAAACTATATCAAATGGATATCAAGAGTGAATTATTAAATTGGTATATAGCATAGGATGTTTTTTTGAACAACCCCCTAGATTTACAAACCATCATTTTTAAAATCATATCTTAAAACTATCAAATGCTTTATATGGATTAAAGCAAGCTCCAAGAGCTTGGTAGGACAGATTAAGTACTTTTCTTATTTCTAAAGGTTTTACAAAATAAATAGCTGATCCTACCCTATTTATAAAATGAATTTTTAATGATGTTTTAGTTGTTCAAATTTATGTGGATGATATTATTTTTGGATCTTAAAAAAATCATTATGTATTGAATTTTCTAAAATGAGGCAAAACAAATTTGAAATGAGTTTAATGGGTGAACTAAAATTCTTTCATGGATTTCAAATCTTTTAAAATAATGATGAGATTGTTTTAACTCAAAGTAAATATACTAGAGATCTTGTAAAATGTTTTGGATTGGATAGCACAACAATTAGTGACATTCCCATTAGTACAACCTGTAAGTTGGATCTTGATGAAGATGGAAAATCTATTGATCAAACCAGTTATTGACGAATTATTGGAAGTTTACTCTATTTAACTGCTATCCATCTTGATATTATGTTTAGTGTGTGTATGTGTGATCGTTTTCAAGAAAATACTAAAGAATCACATTTAAATGTTGTAAAGAGAATTTTTAAATACCTCAAGAATACACCCAATCTAGGACTGTTCTATCCAAAAGGAAAATCATTTGAAATGGTTACTTACTTTGAAGCTGACTTTGCTAGCTGTAAGTTAGATATAAATAGAATCTATTGTAAAGACCCGTAAAATTCAAGGGAAATTTTTTCTAAATATTCTTTGGGATTTTACAAGAACACAGTTTTTGACGGAACCTGATTCTGAGGCCCGGTGTGCCCAGAATCAATTTCCAATGTTTGGCTCGGGTACGTTCAGTGAACGAATGAGCGAGATTTTCTAACTTTTGAACTGATGCCCCGAATCGAATTCTGAGGGCACCGATGGAACCGCAACACCGGTAATTTCTTAGGAACTCCTATTCCGGAGTTGCATTTACAAGAGTGTTGATAAAAAAATTGTGGAAGTTTATTTTATAATTACACTACAATTTATATTATTTTACTCTAAGTGTTAGTTCTTGATGGATGTTAGGTAAACACTCAACCTCCCTTGGGAGGTTATGAGGGTGGTGGGGTCCACACAAACCCCACCCCTTCATATCCTCAAAAACCCCCCTTAACTCCCACTTTAATTTTTGTTAACTTAATTTATAACTTATGACTTTAATGTAAAAGTTTAATGAGGTGAGTTGTGTGTGGTTATTGAATTTCAAACTCTTGAAATTCAAAAGAGTTGTTGTGTTAATAAAATAAGAAAGGGTCTTATTTTATTTTTGTTAGAGTTTTTTCACCTTGAGAGGATTTCCGGAAGCAGTCATCATCTTCTTCAACCTCGACGAATAACACGAAGAACACCGTTCTTCAACGAAGAACTTCTCCGCCGAAGGACACGGTTCTTCCGTGACGCCGTATCCACGACGCGACGTTCTTCTTCAGAGTCTTCTCTTCCACGACGGTTTTCCGCGACGAAATCGCCATCAATGACTTCGAATCCTCGCTTCGCGACATTGACGTTCTCCCGCGACGCCCGACCTCCACGACACTCGTCTTCCATGGCTCGTTGACGAACACCGTTCCTGAACTGAGGTAGGGGATTATTTTATTTAATTATTTTCGTTCATGATTCTACTTTATCGATAATTGTGGATTTTTTTCGACTAGATGTTATCGCTTAACGAGAGGGGGGCTGGACCGCACAAACACGGCCGAACCCCCCTCTTATGTACATGTTTGATTCCTTGTGGATGGAACGGAATGGCGTGGTGCCGTCGCACCACGCGGGAATCACACATCATGTATTATGTGATGCCGTCACGCCGCACCGTGGAAAGAAGTTTAAGAACGCGAAACCATCGCTCCGCGTCGAAGAAAACCAAAGAACCGCGGTCGGAGTCGGGCTGTAGCGAAGGGGCGCGAGCCATCAGGTCACGCTGGAAAACTGCAAAGATGACGCTAATCGTTTTGAAGTGCGGATTGACGGCCGAGGACGAAGCGTGCCATTTTGGTGTTTGAATCCATTCGCAGTGAAGGTGGAGTCCCGGGGGGACCATAGGCGAATACGGAAGGAGAAACGGACCACCGGAGCACGTCCGGCGGTCCGCGAAAGGCGACGGCGCGGCGCCGCCGGAAGTTGCCGGCGGCGGTTGCCGCCGCCATCAATCAGCGGCAAAAGGGGGCGGCCGCGCGCACCCCTGCCGCTCCGCGGTGACCGCTCGGGCGCGGCCGGCCGGTCGGGCCGGACCGGACCACGCCGGACCGGGCTGGGTCGACCCGGTTCGGGGCAACCCAGGGGTGGTCAGGCCAGGTCAGCCCGGGCCCAGACCCCCAGTTTTCGGACCACTTTCGGTCAAATGCCCATATCATGAGCTGTTGAACTATGATTGAAGCGCTGTCAGCATCAACACGATCCTTGGATCGAGTCGGTCGTTTCGATATATTACACTCAAGGTTTCGGAGAATTTTGTGTTCGGCCGGGTTGGTTCGTACACGAAACCAACCGGGCCCTCGGAGCGGAAACGCTCATAACTTGAGTTCCGAACGTCCGAATGACATGCCATTGACTTTTTTGTTTTCCTCTTAGTGAGATGGATCTTTTGTCTTACTCTGCTCAAGGTTTGGATGCCATCAGAGTACGGTCGGGTTGGTTCGCTCACGATACCAACTAGGCCCTTGGAACGAAAAAGCCAATTATTCACAGACCGGGCGTCCGATTGACGTGTCATCTGTTTCGTTGAATTCCTCTTGATGAGATAGAACTTTTGGTATACTGTGCCCGAGTTTTGGATGCAGTTGGAATATGGACGGGTTGGATTGTACCCAAAATCCAACCGGGCCCCTGGAACGGAAAATCTGATATCTTATAGACAGGACGTCCGTTTGACGAACCGTCAGCGGCATTGGTGATCACATTGAGAAAAGGTCCCTATGAGTGTACCCTATTAGTGTTCGGGGTATAGTTGAGTTACGGCCGGATTGGTTCGCACACGAAACCAACTGGGCCCCTGGGATGAAAAAGCTAATAACTCACAGACCGGGCGTCTGTTTGACGCGCCGACTATTGCGTTGAGACCCCTATGATGAGGTGGTACTTTGAGATACTTTTTCGTGGGACTTTGTGATACTTGGAGTATCGACCTATAGCTCGTGGAGCGGACCCTCCCAGAGACGAACGTATGGAGTACGGAGACCGTGTTGCCGGCTGAAACCTGACGACTGCTTGACCGACTCGACTTGGAGTGAGTCGACTAGCCCAGTGGACGGAGCGCCCGGTATTTGGCGATAGACCCACGGCGGACGGAGCACCCCGTAGTTGGCCGCAGACCCACGGTACTCGATAGGAGTAGTACCTTTGTAAGCTATTAGGGGGAGCGCCCGGTATTTGGTGACAGACCCACAGCGGACGGAGCGCCAGGTAGTAGGCCGCAGACCCGCGATACTCGACAGGAGGAGTTCCTCAACAGTCTTAGGTTAGTGAGCAGTACCTCGGAGTCGTGACAGGACCACTGTACACTCCAGAGACGGAGCTCTTCAGCAGTTACAGTTTCGATAATGAAAATCCTGGTTTGATCTGAGTCAATGACCTTTGTGTTTACCTCTTGATTGAGATGGGTCACTTGTTAACTTAGGAATATGTATGAGCATATACCTGGGTAGTGGTTATCCGTTGATTTCATGATCCATGTGTTTCATCATGATTGAGATGGGTTACTTGATAACTTAGGTATATGTATGGACATATACATAAGTAGAGGTTATCTATTGAGATCTTCTTTTTGGTTGTCCATGTTGGTTTTTGTGAGACCTTGAGGGTCTCAGGGTCCCTACTGAGTATCGTTATACTCACCCCTGCACGGTCTATGCCCACACCTCGTTGTATTGGTTGCAGACGACGGCCAGTGCTGACAGAGGCCGAGTGTTCGAGGACTGGACAGTTCCCGGAGGTGGACTACACGACGAGTCAGTACCCGGAGGTGGACTACATGATGAGTCAGTATCTGTAGGAGGACTTCACGGCGAGACGACACACGGAGGAGGTTGACGGGCGAGAGCGTTGAGGAGGCTATCTGTACCTACCTTTCAGGTAGGATCCGTGGCGGATGATCCAGGAGCTGCGCTATTTGTATCTACCCTTCAGGTAGGATCCGAGGAGGATGACCCAGGAGCTACTTCCTTCTTACAGTTTTTTTCCTTTTTCTGTTGTACTTTAGTTCAGTTGTAGCTGCACTTTCAGTTGGGTTTGTATTCTGGCCCATTTACTTTTCAGCACTTTCCTTTGTACTTAATGTTTTTGTTTCCGCTTGTACTCTGTGGTGTTTTGTTTACTTTTATAAAGGCAATGCCTTCCCAGTTATCAGGATTTACGCCTTTAGTGCTAGTCGCCAGCCCCTGGCCTATGGAAGGCGGGCTTGGGGTAGTCACAACACGGGCCCCGAGGATGGGTCGTGACAAATTATTATCAAAGGAGTTGGTTCTACCGCAGAACTTATAACTCTGATATTTACATTCTGTGAAGCGATAGTGTTAAGACTACCGAGAGTGGTTTTCAGTTCAGGGAGTCCAGTGTTGGTGCGGGCGGCTGACGTATCCATACACCAGGACCCTAACAACTGATTTCTGACTTTGTGCACGAAAACATTGATTGCGTGTGTGTTTCCAGAAGTTTTATTTGAATATCAGCTCAAACCAGGTCATCTCACCAGGTATAAATCGTTTGTCCATGTCACGTTGTTCCTTTCAGGATGACTCCCCGTGGGTGACTAGCTAGAGCCCTGAGAGTGGTTCGTACTGACAGCCCGCCGAGCGATGTGGCCTCGGTACAGGGCCCTTTTCTAGTTGAGGCACCAGCGGAGGCACCAGCGGTACTACTAACCGTTGGGCCACCGATGCCACCATCCCCAGCAGCAAAGGGTGCATGTCTATTGAGCGCACTGCACGAGTTCCAGCGCCAGAGGCCACCTAGGTTCCAGGGAGGGACAGACCCACAGGCGGCTGAGGATTGACTGGAGGCTGTGGTGAGAGTCTTCAGGCTAGTGAGGACGCCGACATACTTCATGGTGATCCTTGCTGCCAGCCTTATTTAGGAAGTAGTAGGCAGATGGTTGAGTCTGATGCTCTAGATGCATGACGAGGCGACACTTCTTTGGGCAGACATCAAGAGCCTGTTTCGGGCAGAGTTTCTACCAGCCACCCTTTGAGCGGTGCGTATACAAGAGCTACTTCAGCTGCTACAGGGAATCATGACAGTGGCACAGTATTCAGCGAGGTTCACAGACCTCTCGCGCTACTCCACAAATATGGTACGAGACCCGTTCATCAGGGCCCGAACCTTCGAGCAGGGGCTCAGGCGAGAGATTAGAGCTTCTGTTGTTTCTCACAGCATTCCGACGTAGACAAGGGTGTTGGAGAGAGCCCTCTTAGTGGAGAGTTTCCTTGATGAGAAGTCTCCAGCAGTAGGACCCACCACTAGCCGGCTTGCGGAAGAGTCTTCTGCAGCAGGAAGTAGACAGATGACGCAGAGGTCCAATAGGACCAGACCTACCGGTGTCTGACTGCACGACTCAGGTTCAGTTGTGCGGGGAAACCAGGGTGGAGTCAGATCCAGACATGCCGAGAGTGGACAATGTTACTCCTGTAGTAGAATTGGTCACATGGCATGTGACTGTCCGACCTACCATGAAGATGACCAGAAGTTAAATGAAGAACCTCCCAGCTAGAGGCAGAGGTTCAATCAGGGCAGACTGCAAGGAGCAGGCGGCCATGGAAGAGGAGCTGGTCGTGCAGCTGGAGGTGGACGACGCTTCGGGGTGTTTCCACCCCCACCACCAAGAGGTCCACCCTGACAGCAGATGGACAGGAGCAGGACTAGCTTCCGACCTGGAGGCTATTGATCCTATTGCTTCTAGTTTTTTTGATGTTTGTCTATACTTGCTTTGCGTCTTTGTACTATGAGCTGAAATAATGAAAAGACACTTATCTTTGTAAAGTTTTCTTTCCTGTCCTTTTTGTTTGGTTGATACTGAGTGGTTTTGGTTAAGGCTGTTGACTTGACCCTCACTTTCGAGTTCTCTACTTGAGGAGACCTAGTGACCTCACACTAATGCCGACAGTGTGACTCGACCCTTGGAGGCGAGAGTGACAGTTGGATCTCTTGGTAGTTACGTCGAGGCCTTACGACGTCATCCATGGCATGAATGCATCATTCATGTCAGGATTGACTGTATTAGGCAATGAATATGGATCATCCAGGGGATGAGACTAGATTTCTATTATCAGCAAAGAAGAAATCATTGAAGCTCTTGTGAGTCTAGAGAAGGTCCAGGTCATCCAGGAGCGGATGATGACAGCACAGGGCCGACAGAAGCCTTATGCTAACAGGATATGGAGGCCTCTAGAGTTCGAGGATGACGATCACGTCCTTAGATGGGTCTCACCTCGACGAATTTTATGAATATGTGGCCAAGGCGACAAGTTATCTCCGAGGTTCAACGGACCCTTCTAGGTCCTCAGCTGGGTAGGCGAGGTGGTTTACCGCTTGACCCATCCACCTCAGTTGCACTAGGTGCACGACGTTTTACAGGTATCTCAACTGAGGAGATACAAGCTCGACCCTTCGCACATCATCGACCATGAGAAGCAGGACAATGGCGATGGGGTTACTTCCACAGAGGTTCTAGTGAGGATCAAGGATCGACAGGAGCAGATCCTATGAGGACGATCGATTCCTCAGGTGCACTTTCTCTGGCAGTACGGGAACCTCCGGGTGAGCACATGGGAGCGGAAGGCTCAGATACGTGATCTGTACCGCTTTTGTAACCCTAGTTTGTGTTGAAGTTTTACGAGGACGTAAAGCCCTGAGGTGGGAGTAATGCAGAGACCCGTAAAAATAAAGGGAAATTTTTTCTAAATTTTCTTTGGGATTTTACAAGAACACAGTTTTTGACAGCACCTGATTCCGAGGCCCGATGTTCCCGGAATCAATTTCCAATGTTTGGCTTGGGTACGTTCAGTGAACGAATGAGCGGGATATTCTAACTTTTGAACTGGTGCCCGGAATCGAATTCTGAGGGCACCGATGGAACCACAATGCCGGTAATTGCTTAGGAACTCCTATTCTGGAGTTGCATTTACACGAGTGTTGATAATAAAAATTGTGGAAGTTTATTTTATAATTACACTACAATTTATATTATTTTACTCTAAGTGTTAGTTCTTGATGGATGTTAGGTAACCACCCAACCTCCCTTGGGAGGTTATGAGGGTGGGGGGCCCACCCAAACCCCACCCCTTCATATCCTCTAAAACACCCCTCAACTCCCACTTTAATTTTTGTTAACTTAATTTATAACTTATGACTTTAATGTAAAAGTTTAATGAGGTGAGTTGTGTGTGGTTATTGAATTTCAAACTCTTGAAATTAAAAAGAGTTGTTGTGTTAATAAAATAAGAAAGGGTCTTATTTTATTTTTGTTAGAGTTTTTTCACCTTGAGAGGATTTGGGGAAGCGGTCTTCTTCTTCTTCAACCTCGAGGAAGAACACAAAGAACACCGTTCTTCAATGAAGAACTTCTCTGCCGAAGGACAAGGTTCTTCCACGATGCTGTATCCACGAAGCGACATTCTTCTTCCACGTCGTCTTATCCGCGATGGTTTTCTGTGATGAAATCACTGTCAACGACTTCAAATCCTCGCTTCATGACATTGACGTTCTCCTGCGACGCCCGACCTCCACGACACTCGTCTTCCACGGCTCGTTGACGAACACCATTCCTGAACTGAGGTAGGGAATTATTTTATCTAATTATTTTTGTTCATGATTCTAGTTTATCGATCATCATGGATTTTTTTGACTAGATGTTATCGCTTAACGAGAGGTGGGCCGGACCTCACAAACATGGTCAAACCCCCCTCCTATGTTCATATTTGATTCCTTGTGGATGGAACGGAATGGCGTGGTGTCGTCGCACCACGCGGGAATCACACGGCAAGTATTACGCGACGCCGTCGCGCCGCGCCGTGGAAAGAAGTTTAAGAACGCGACGTCGTCGCGCCGCATCGAAGAAAACCAAAGAACCGCGGTCGGAGTCGGGCCGCGGCTAAGGGGCGCGAGCCATCGGGTCGCGCTGGAAAACTGCAAAGATGACGCTAATCGTTTTTGACTTGCGGATTGAAGGCCGATGACGAAGCAGGCCGTTTTGGTGTTTGAATCCCTTCGTAGTGAAGTTGGATTCCCAGGGGGACCATAGGCGAAGACGGCAGGAGAAACGGACCACGGGAGCGCGTCCAGCGGTCCGCGGAAAGCGGCGGCGGTTGCTGCTGGCATCAATCAGCGGCGAAAGGGGGCGGCCGCGCGCACCCCTTTCGCTCCGCGGCGACCGCTCGGCCGCGGCCGGCCAGTCGGGCCAGACTGGACCGTGCCAGACCGGGTCGGGTCGACCCGGTTCGGGCCAACCCAGGGGGGGTCGGGCCAGGTCGGCCCGGGCCCAGACCCCCCGTTTTCGGACCACTTTCGGTCAAATTCCCATATCCTGAGTTGTAGAACTCCGATTGACGAGCCGTTAGCGGCAACGCGATCCTTGGATCGAGACGGTCGTTTCAGTATATTACACTCAAGGTTTTGGAGAATTTTGGGTTTGGCCGGGTTGGTTCGTACACGAAACCAACCGGGCCCTCGGAGCGGAAACGCTTGTAACTTGAGTTCCGGACGTCCGAATGACGTGTCGTCGACTTTGTTGTTTTCCTCTTAGTGAGAAGGATATTTTGGCTTACTCTGCTCGAGGTTTGGATGCCTTCGATGTACGGTCGGGTTGGTTCACTCATGAAACCAACTGGGCCCTTGGAACGAAAAAGCCAATAATTCACAGACCGGGCGTTCGATTGACGTGCCGTCTGTTTTTTTGAATTCCTCTTGATGAGACAGAACTTTTTGTATATTGCGCCCGAGTTTTGGACGCAGTTGGAATATGGCTGGGTTGGATTGTACCCAAAATCCAACTGAGCCCCTGGAACGGAAAATCTGATATCTTACAGACAGGACGTCCATTTGACGAACCGTTAGTGGCGTTGGTGATCACGTTGAGAAACGGTCCCTATGAGTATACCCTATGAGTGTTCGGGGTATAGTTGAGTTACGGCCGGATTGGTTCGCACACGAATCCAACCGGGCCCCTGGGATGAAAAGGCTAATAACTCACAGACTGGGCGTCCGTTTGACGCGCCGACAGTTGCGTTGAGACCCCTATGATGAGGCGGTCCTTTGAGATACTTTTTCGTGGGACTTTGTGATACTTGGAGTATCGACCTGTAGCTCATGGAGTGGACCCTACCATAGGCGAGCGTACGGAGTACGGGGACCGTGTAGTCGGCTGAAACCTGACGACTGCTTGACCGACTCGACTTGGAGTGAGTCGAATAGCCCAGTGGACGGAGCGCCCGGTATTTGGCGACAGACCCACGGCGGACGGAGCGCCCGGTAGTTGGCCGCAAACCCGCTGTACTCGACAGGAGGAGTACCTTTGTAGGATATTAGGGGGAGCGCCCGGTATTTGGCGACAGACCCACAGCGAATGGAGCACCCGGAAGTAGGACGCAGACCCGCGGTACTCGACAGGAGGAGTACCTCAGTAGTCTTAGATTAGTGAGCAGTACCTCGGAGTCGTGACAGGACCACTGTACACTCCAGAGACGGAGCTCTTCAGCAGTTACGGTTTCGATAATAAAAATCATGGTTTGAGCTGAGTAAATGACCTTTGTGTTTACCTCTTGATTGAGATGGGTCACTTGTTAACATAGGTATATGTATGGGCATATACCAGGGTAGTGGTTATCCATTGATTTCATGATCCTTGTGTTTCCTCATGATTGAGATGGGTTACTTGATAACTTAGGTATATGTATGGGCATATACCTAAGTAGAGGTTATCTATTGAGATATTATTTGTGGTTGTCCTTGTTGGTTTTACTGAGACCCTGAGGGTCTCGGGGTCCCTACTGAGTATCGTTATACTCACCCCTGCACGGTCTATGCCCGCACCTCGTTGTGTTGGTTGCAGACGACGAGCAGTGCTGATAGAGGCCGAGTGTTCGAGGACTGGACAGTTCCCAGAGGAGGACTACACGACTAGTCAGTACCCGGAGGTGGACTACATGACGAGTCAGTATCTGGGGGAGGACTTCACGGCGAAACGACACATAGAGGAGGTTGACGGGCGAGAGCGCTGAGGATGCTATCTGTACCGACCTTTCAGGTAGTATCTGTGGCGGACGATCCAGGAGCTACGCTATCTATACCTACCCTTTAGGTAGGATCCGAGGAGGACGACCCAGGAGCTGCTTCCTTCTTACAGCTGTTTTCCTTTTTATGTTGTACTTTAGTTCAGTTGTAGCTGCACTTTTAGTTGGGTTTGTATTCTTTCCCATTTACTTTTCAGCACTTTCCTTTGTACTTAATGTTTTTGCTTCCGCTTGTACTCTGTGGTGTTTTGTTTACTTTTATAAAGTCAATGACTTCCCAGTTATTGGGATTTATGCCTTTGATGCTAGTCGCTAGCCCCTGGCCTCTGGAAAGCGGGCTTGGGGTAGTCACAGAACGGGCCTCGAGGACGGGTCGTGACACCTATGGAATATGTCACTTTTTAGTAAAGTCACTAGTTTCATGGTGTAGTAAGAAACAATATTCTATTGCATTATCTACTGCAAAAGCTGTATACATAGCTTCGAGAAGTTGTTGTGCATAAATTTTGTGGATGAAACCCACATTACTAGACTATGGATATAAATTTAGTCATTTACCAATAAATTGTGACATTACAAGTTCTATTAACATTTCAAAAAATCTTATTTCACATTATATGACAAAACATATTGATGTAAGACATCACTATATGAGGGATCATTATCAAAAATGTGATATCACTTTGGAATTCATTGGAAAAAAATATCAAATTGCTGATATATTCACTAGAACATTAAATTATAAGAGATTAGATTACATCATACATGATCTTGGCATGATCAATCACAAATAGATATGTTACTGGTCTTACCGTTTAATACTTTACTACAATTTCTCTGTTACTGTCTCATGCTTACGGTCTTAGAGTTAGCACTTAGTGTTCATGGTCTGACACTCGCTGTCCAACCGTGACTGAATAGTTTACTCATTGTCTCCCCATGACTGAACAGACCATTCACTGTCTCATCGTGATGACTATGGACTATCTCACTATGACAACCAATTACCATCGCACCGTAACAACCATTCACGATCACACCATGAAAAATACTTATGCTTTTATTTTAACCCGTATCGTGGTAATTTTTATTTCACCACTATTTCCTTTCCCACGTTTTTATTTTGGTGATGTTTGACATTCCCAAATGATAAAACACAAGGGTTTTAACTCGATTCATCACCCAAACTCTCTCCCATTCATTCATTCCAAACCCTCTCATCCTTGGAACCCTTCCCTCCTTCTCTCTCACCCGAACCTTCAGTGGATGCCAAGGATGAAGCGTTCATCTTCATCCTCATCTGGGAAGCGCCGCTCAAAGAAACTGAAGAGAGAACCGAAGAATGCACCCAAAGGACCCCTAAATCCAAATATGGTAAACCATACTATTGTTCCTAAGAAAGAAATATTCCCTGAGTGTTAGATGTCTAGAAAATCATTGGTTTTAAAACATTTGAGAGAATAAGGTTGGCTCAAATGGTTCTCTAGAAAGGATAGACCAATTTACCCGAGGTTGGTATCTCAATTTTATCAATATGTACACTTTTCATTTGATAATGGTGAATTTTTTGTTGTGACAAGTTGGTTAAATAGGGAAAATGATCTTTCGCTTCAAGGTTATGAGCGGCATGCTTTGGGATTCCTCAAAAATGAATTTGTGATGATTATCAAAGAGATCCCCCTCCTACAACCGATATCTTTGACCTAGAAAATGCTATAGAAATCTTAACTGGAAATTGTACCAAGGGAAGGGATATAGCTTCTGAACTTTATGGGGAGACAATAATGTTGTTCAAATTTGTTTAAAATTTGATTAGCCCAAGGAAGGGTGACTATGATGTATTGAAGTATCAGGATATTTTCATGATTCATCTGATTAAAAATGGACACCAAATAAATCTGTACAAATATATCATTCACCATATGGGTGAGTTGATTAATGTCACATCCATGTGTACTTCCCTGTTTTATTCTAGGATGATCTCAACCATGCTTGTTTCCAAAGGAGTAGTTGGACCAAATGAATAAGTTCATATAGATTTTGAATACTTCCTATCTAATCCCACTATCAAAAGAATGAAGATCAACTGGAATCATTGGAAGAAGAAGTGGGTTGAAGACAATGAAATTATTTATGAAAATTATAATCATGTGGATTATCTGAAAAGGCCAAAGAATATTACTGATCCTGGTTTGGATCTAGATGAAGTGGCTGATTATTCAGAAGTTGAAGAAGAAGAAGAAGAAGCAGCTTAAGTATGAATTAGAGAAGAGGATGAGGTATCTCAAAAGGAAGAAACTCCTGTTGAAAAAGAAAGGATTTCTACTCCTCATGTTGTTCGTAGAGAAGAAGAACCTCCTACTTTAAGAGATGATGTTCATCTAGACATCCAACCTGAGGCTGAAAGAGATTTTATTGTCCCTGAATTAGATCAGAAAGCAATGGAAGAAGAAAATATAGAAGAACTCCCTATTGTTCAAGAATCTACTCAAACAGAACTCCTTGCTATCCAAGAAGATACGTTAGAATACATTCCTGTGGAACAATTGGTTCTTGAGTTTATACCCTCTATTGAAGAGAGGATGGAGATTTATATACAATTAGCTAAGAAAGAAATGGATGAGGAAATTAGATCTGATCCTGTGAATCATGACCAAGATACTAAGACTCTAGTTCCTGAAAAGGATGCACAAATTGAGGGGGAGGAACCTCAAAATCTTGAGATTAATGAATCTATTGATGAAGCTAAGTCTATTGAAGCATCTCAACCAACTGAGTATTTTTCAGTGTACACTCGGTATGAATTCACTAGCTTCTATGATGTGATTGAATCTCAGCAGGTGACAACAACTGGCATTGGTCTTTCTTCTCTATTTCAATTGAAGTCAGTCACACACCCTGAACCTCAACCTGAAACTGAATCTGAAACTGAACCTGAAACTGAATCTGAACCTCAACCATACCCTAAACATGCCCATGTACCACTTCATGCTCCTGCACCATTACCCGATCAGAAATCATATGTCAGCAAGGATGATCTAAAAGTATTTGGAGATTCTATCTTAGCTGGAGTTGAGAAAATTATATCCTCTCAACCTCATCTTGTGACGCAACTAAGTCAGGAAGATGCCTTGCTACTTTTGGAAAACATTATTCTGCACATTCAACCCAGGATGATCCATCAAATTCATGAAGGGTTGAAAATAAGCTGCATTGTACTGATGTTGCATCTTTGAAAGGTATGGTTGAAAACCTCCAGAAAGAACGGCATTCTAGAGCAGAGCCTGCACCTGTTGCTGCTTCTCCTGAACCTTATGTTTCAAACTTTTCTCGAGAAATTATGTCACAAATGCATCCCAACCTCCAATCTGTTGATGAAAATATTGGAGAAAGGCATACACAGATGTTGCACCGAATGAGAGATCTTGTAGAGAACCTGAATAATCTTACAGATGAATACACTGACTATCTTCAAAAAGTCCTGAAACAGCTCAAAGATCTAACTATAGCAGTCAAGGGTTCTCCTCCATTTGGTCAAACATCTACATCTTATTTGTACAGTTCTTTGTTCAGATCCATAATAAAGGAAGAGATTCAAAATGCCATCAGTTTTTTTAATATGGCTTCTTTATCATATGTTGTTAGGAATAGTGGTATAGTGTTATACTTGGTGCAAATTCACTCAAAGATTTCCAATGATGCTCAGAATGAGATCTCTAAGAATGTGGATTTCTATTTCAACCGGATTTTCTCTGAATCTGATATGACCAATCACTTTATATATCTTGTAGGGAATCTGAAAATACCTCCTGTGACTCAGGCCTTCAAATCAATAGTTCAGAAACTCACTGAGTTTAACAGATTTTTAGAAAAGTTCATGGAAAATAAAGATGATTTTGAAAAGTCAATGCAGTATAATGGAGAAATTATTACAGATTTCATCAATCTTCTGAAGCCTTACCTTCATGTCCAGAGCAAGGAAATAGTTTCTCCAGCTATTTTCCCTCTCAAACCCAGACTGCCTGCTTTAACCTCAACTTCCATGTTAGTTAGCCAAGCTCTTACTCAGACAGGGCCAGTGATTCCTGATCAGCCACAGACTAGATCTTCAACTGCTCCCAATTTGGCTCCCTCTGTATTCGGTGGTCTACCATTACCTTCTTTGTCTACCACCTCTATGCCTTCTTCTACATCAGAAAATGACCCTATGGATTCCTCTTCTGCTGTTGATAAAGGCAATGATAACACCACCTCTTGAAGAAGCCCAGTGACAACTTTATTTTTGATGGGGATGTCCTTGATTTTTTTATTTCTACTTAATATTGTATTCTGAACATTTTTAATGACATATAAACTATTTTCCCTCTACTCTTTCTACTTTTTGATAATCCCAAAAGGGGGAGAAAAATTTATGTGTTATTATATAATATGTTATTCTCTATGTTATATTGTCTCTATTTGCATCTCATTTATACTTTACCCATACATGATTTGTGATCATCAAAAAGGGGGGAGGGATTGTTGGACTCCTCGTGTATTAATCATGTTTTAATACTAACAAATCACAATACTAATTACGAATCATATTAATGATCTCAAATGTCACAAATCTTATCAATCATGTGTATTTATGTTTCATGTTATCTGATACTTTATAATGGTTAAGATCAATTCATTTTATGAATATTACTGTTTAAGTATGAATAAAGTTATTTTCCCTAGTACAAGACATTGTGAAGTTTGACACAGTAAGTCAAAAAAAAATTTAAAATGTTTTTAAAGGAATATACATGTTGTTTTCCAAACAGTTCCTTTTAGGATTTAACATAAAATGTGAAATGAATCTTCGTTTTATCGCGTATGGCCTAAACAAAATATCATATCATCATGACCATTATTTTCTTTGAAGAATACATATATAATGTTTATAGCTTATTTTCAATAAAAACAATTTTCAAAAGGTTTTACGTTTTAAGTAGGGGGTTTCAATATAGGAAGGATATTTATCTTGAGAAATATTTTAAATGATCGATAAAAATCATTTTCCATCTAAGATAATGTCGGTTGAAATAACCTATTTTTTATTAGGGATATGATCCATAGATACCATTCTTATTATTTCTATGAATGGTTTATCTTTATAATGACATACTTTTTATGAAACCTATTTCTCTCCCAAGGGTTATACCATGATAAAATTTTTATGCAACCCATATATTTTTCCTACAGGTTATGCTATGATGAAATGATGAAATTGTTATAAAACATGTCTCATTTATATAGGTTATGATATTGTTAAATGTTTATGATACACATTTAATTTCATGGGTTATGATTTGCTGACTATTTAATGATCTTTTGGAATAAATATATATGATTTTAATCACATGATGGATGGGACCAAAATATTCCTTTAATGAAATGAATAATGATTTATATCTCATGATTTCTAAAGGAATGGACTGGGGAGTTTTCCCGATTTTGTAACAGACTTTTTCCACTATAGAGGAATTGGAAAAAAAAATTATTACTTTGATGGTTAGAGGATTGAACCCATTACACTATGATATCCTTAGCAGTGATCCTAAACTATTTCGAAAATGATTTTTTATTTTTATGTGTATGCTTGAAATATATGTCTTATGTCCATGTTATGCGCTCATGGATCATGTTATTTGATTTCCTTATTATTCATGTCTTATGAACTACCAATATTTATGATATGACTCAATATTATAATCATTCATATACAAGGTATGGTATTCCAATGTTATTATTGTGTATTCATACCCTTATGTTCATGTTATGAGTTTGTATCTCCCATATTTACCCTTAACACTTATTTTAGATCACCCTTTATTATGTTTCCATTCCCCAAGTTTGGATGAAATTTATTACAAAAGACAGTTCTAAGAAGGGTATTAGTTATAAAGATCTTAGTATTAGATGATGTAGTTTACCTATATATATGTTTTTATGTCTCCAATTATCTAAATAAATTAAACTACTACATTCACCAGATGAATGTTTTTGTATTTTAATTAATATTAATTACAAATTATGTAATATCTATGTATGATAAGATTGGGTCACTATAGAAGGGTAATTTAAGCCTCGCAAGGAATAGAGGTGGGACTCGAGATGTAATAGTGGAATCTTTTTCATTAATTAAGATCATATATTGTTGACCACTCTCAATAATTTATAGTCACTCCAGAAGGGCATTGCACCATGAAATTTTAAAGTCATGTTGCTAGGATTAAATATCATGACATTTAACATATTATGGTGAGTAATTATTTTGTATAGTTTAAAATTATGTTATGAGGATCAATATTCTATGCAGATAACAATTGTATGGTGACTAACTATATGAAGTTGTTTAATTTCTTTCAGAAAGGACATTTTTATCCCAATATGAATTTATTGGAGCCGATAAAACATTATTAATATCCAAAATGTTTTTGGTTTGGACAAAAAATGGAATTTTTAGCATCACAATGTATCAAATTATATGAAAATCAAGCTATACAATGTATTAGAGATGGATACTACATAGATCATTCACATATGTGGAGGCCTTAAAATGGTTTTGCATTAACACCGAGCTATGAATTTCGGATCCCAACATGATAATGGAAATCAAAATAAAATGGAATTATCCCATTCCTCTATATAGTTACAAGAAATTCCCTTGTGATAGGAAGTCTTGTACTTGTATTTGGATCTTGTTTAAAGAAATTATTCTATATATAATAGTTCTTTCTATGCAGTTTAAGGTTTTACATAATTTACCATACATGATTTTTAGTATAGACCCATTCAATAAGTAGTTGGGTCTCCCATTTTTTGGATATGTTATGTCTGAATAGTTCTAATTAAAGTGATCAAAAATATATCTATGCTCATATGAGCTATTCTCGGTGTGAGAAACAATGGGTGATTGGAAAATTTCTCTTATAATTCAATGGTTCATAACATGTATATATATTTTCCATACATTTTAGAATAATATAAAAAGGATAAACATGTGGTGAAATTTTTATTCTTTCCAAAAAAAAATTTGGATTGTTTTATACTGATCTTATTTTATCATGAAGTGTAAAATCATGTACAAGTGATTGTTAAGGAAAACCAGACAACCTACAAGGAAAAAGCTCTATGGAGGATGAGCAAGGAGCATTTATCATAGAATAAGCTACATGGATTGCAATAATTAGAGCTTATGACACTTGCCATCGGGACAAGCCATTGCATGCATGAGATATCCTAGTCGAACATCCATGCGAAGGTAGAGAGATGATTTCACGATGAAGATGCTAGGGAGGTGTAGTTCCAAGTAGTTAGTCTCGGTTGTATGTAATGTTTGTAGCCTATGAGAAATTAATTCCTCTAAGGCCTTCGAGCCATGTAATACATATGCCTACAGTCCTTTTAAGGGTTCCACATCACCCCTTGAAAGGTGGATTATCCAAAATCAATAAAATATAAAGGCCTTCGGGCCATTGGATTAATGAGGAAATGGTCATGTACTAAGGAAATGTTTTTTCTGTTTTATATTTCTGTTTCTAGACCATGTTTACGAATTTTTCATGTCCCTATGAATCCCATGGTATGGGAATCAAGCCACATATATTTTTTAAGGTCATCACATAGATATAGATAATATATTAGGATGTGGAATTTTCTTATTTTGATAGAGGATAAAAACAAGAAAAGTATGTTTAGTGATGTATTAGATGAAATAGTTATGATAAAACTAAAACCTATGGTTTAGTCTAGAATAATAATTCCATACCTTAGTATTCTATGCGATCCTAATGTAAGCGTTTCTAAGGATTACCATAACATATGAATTTCTATTTTAATGGAGTATGTAACATGTGTATATAAATCTCACAGATAGATAATTTGGTAATTTTCCATGTTTTATCATATAGAATAGATCCGTATAAAAATTTTAAGGTTTACAAATACCGCTTGAAGATGCTATGTTGTTTAGTGTCATATAACTATGAAGTTGGTTCTCTACACTTTGGCATGTGATGTCTTAATTAATCAAATCCGAAAAACTAAACATAAACCCTAAGATCACATGATTCAAGCTCAGTGTGATAAATAATGGGTAAATATATAACTAATCATATAACACTAGAGGGAATAAAATGGATGGATCATTACATAAACCTCTATAAGAGAACCTATTAAAAAATTTCATTTCTTGGATGATGGATGGAAGAATGTATGTCACTAAATATCCTATTAGTATATGAATCAATCCATATGTTGTTCCTATAACATGGTCCCTATAAAGATAAACAACATACATACGTATAATAGACATTAATATTATATATTTATTAAGATAATTTTCAATTAATTCCCAATGAAATAAAAAAACTTCCTATCTTGAAAATGAAGGAAGCACAGTATGGATGAGTTTTTAGTTCAATGACGAGATTAGATAACTCTATCCTAGTACATGGTTATTAGTTTAAAAATATAATTATCTTGTAAACCCAAAAACTGAAAACCCTATTTATAGATTTATCTCATATATTAAATGGATGTATCCTCATACAATGTTACCATATGTATTGCAGATTAATTTCATGTGATAAGAACAATAATGCTATATAATGTAATGTCTTGCATCTCTGGCATATATCGTGTAGTTTAACATCATACATTAGGAACATTGTAAATCATGATTACATTTTTAATGTAATTCAAAAGGATATGTGTCATGCAGTTTCAGTATTTTAATGATAAACATGACTATAATGTTTAATTTCATAGAGTTGGGACAGAATGCTATGAATTATAATTTCTTATTCCTTATTCTGAAAAGGTTGGTATGAATTTTAAGATCTTGCATCTAGTATGTTAATCATTTTAATTTTTATTCATGTAGTTAGGACTATGATGTCGTATAGTTTAACATTACGTGACATGGATGTGGATGATTAGCATAACTCATGGGATATAACATTTTCTGTTTGAGTGAGAATAGATCACAAGCATGTTTCATAGATCTCAGGATTCCCTATCTCTATCAATACGTTGTACATATTATTTTGGAGACAATATCTGACTATGAATAATTCTACTACCATATGTCACAGCATTTGTAGGTGGTGAAAATAATTGGTATGACAATTCTTGACCACCACCCAACGTATTTTGATCATTTGAATATCAATAAGGTTATACTTAAATGATTCTGGGAAGTATGTGGAATCATGCTCAGGATTAAAGGAATCGACTTTTTTGTTTCTTTCACTAAGAGATGGATGTTCGGGATGATTTGATATAATTGGGATGATTTTCTCGGTGATTCCACATAGATAAATTGGAAACCTGGGTGTCATTGGATGCAATATCACACTATTTATATACTTCTGAAAGAAATCATTGAAGATAATGAACCTCTTGGTTGTATATCCTAAGAATCAATGGTTGGGGAGGTAATTTTTATTCTCATAGAAATTTAACTCCTTGGGTATCCCCCGTATGATCCATGGGTGAAAAAAATATATTCTCTAGGGATAAAGTTAAATACCCTAGAAACTTCAATATATGGATGGAATATAATTTAATTTGGTTATCATTAAGAGATAGATGATAATTCTTTTTCACTTGTCATCCATATATTCCTTGATCGACATGGGAATGTAGTTAAATTTCATGTCTTGTAGGCGGTGCCTCAACCATGATCAATTTAGTGAAAGATATAAATGCTAATACTGATTATGAATTCACCCGATGAGGAGGTGAAAATATAAAAATTTACATAACCTTATGGAATGGGGTTGGTAGGAATGATGTATAGAGTTTACAAAGTGTGGATGTAACAAAGAAAATCCTAAAGTCATGTGGGTTTTGGTACTTCACTACAAGGATATCTTCAGTAAGAGGAATATGGTATTTCACCATTGGAAAAAAATTTTGGAAACTCTTCGATTATTAATTTCCAGAGATACTCATTTTATATCTCCATCTAAGTGATATATTCTTTAGAAAATATGTCCATTTAATCCCATGGGGTCGATAGGATGAATACATGTTGAAAATTTTGTCTTTTATAATGTAAAGATAAGTGGATGATGATGGTATTCCAGTATGGATCCTAGTGATGGATCTTACATTGAAAATATGTATATAGTATGTTAACATTTCACTCAGAGGTATCAAAAATGTTGATAATTCCTTCTTTATAGGTGGTGTGACATCATCATTTCCCTTATTCACCATTGTTGGAAGTAGAGGATGAGACAACATGCTCATTCATAGATGATTGTAGATGCATGTGATTATCGATATAAAGAGTGAACTCAACCCGACAAGGATAAAAATAATTACAACACATTGATACCATTTTTTTGGAATAAAAGCTTAATTAGAGTCCCTTGACTAGACATAATCATATTTTCTAAGCGGGTTACCATTCACTCATTTGGTGGGTTGATTTCCATGGATTCATTTGGTGCATCGACCCAAATTCTCTCTTTTATTTGGGGTCAAAACCCATTTTCTATTTTGGTTGGTGTATGAAAATTCATCTTCATATTATAAGTTTTTTTAGTTAGATTCTAAAAGAAATTACAATCATTGACAAAAAATTTACGTAAGTCATTGATGATGAAGAATTATTAGATTATGAGACAAAGAATGTGATGGTATGGGAATCAGTTATAGTAATAAATATTCCCTACATCATTAATATTTTTTATTTTTGGTATTTTGAAATATTTTTACTAAAAAATGTAATGTGCATGAAAACCTGATCATTATTAAAGGAATAAATTTTATTCTTCCTTCTTCAGAGATCACATCACCTCTCCATTTTTAGGGTGAAAACTACTAATTTTTCAATCCCTCAGTTCCATGTTTCAATTGGTGGTTCCAGATAATCTATTTCCATGGTTCGTCATGTAACATATTATACAAGTTTTTATATAGCTATGATATCCCAAAAACCACAAGTATACATCCATGGTATGAGTGTAGTTGAAAATTCATTATATTCATTCCCCACAAAGATAGCTAGTAATTTCTCATATTGAATATAAGTTTCTAAGGAATATGTAAAATCATTCCATGTTTTAATAATATACATGAATCTATGATTTTATTCCCATATAAAATTGGGGAGGTTATGGATAGTCATTTTCTTAAGTGTAGATCTAAATTGGAAGAGGAATTACTGATATTGGTCTTCCCGATTTGAAATTTACCAATGTGCAAGGATACTATACTAAGAGAAATATGAGCCTCCAAATGATTTCATAAGGCATACGATCTTGGTTTCCTATTCTTGATATGGGGTTCCCATCATTAGGATGAAATGGGATGTTAACTATGTGGGATTATATTATGGATATCACAGTCTATATAATGTTGAAAATATATGGTTAAAAATGTTTGGAAGAGTTGTCTATGCCATCCACTTGAGATATGTATTTATATCAATTTTTACCAATGAACATCAACCTTAAATAGTTTAGATTTATTTAGATAGATCATCTAATAAGTCATGGGAGACCACTGGCTGAGTCATCCTTAAGAGAGTTTTCTGAACTGGATGATGATGTTTCCCCAATGGTGGAAACTCTTAACAACCAATCTTCCTTGCATACTAATATTTCAATAGATATGATCTCTTATTGACAGGGTGGATCATTTCTACCTATGTTGGTTTAGATATCTCATCCCATTAGAAATGGATGGATAAAGGGGGAATTTTGGATTTATCTTGATTACCATAATCAATGACTGTTCTTCCCCTAATCAATTCAAAATTAATATAAATATTTTTTCATATTTTTTCTTTGTGATAATATATATTATCATCTATGAGATGATTTATGCACTTTTATGTGGTGGGTGAGGACTCTATTTTATAATTTTTTATATTATTATCATGGGCGATAGTGATTTCATTTACTGATGTGAAACATGAGAGAAGATGTACATATTCCCTTATATGAGTCACAGATA
Source organism: Viscum album (assembly GCA_963277665.1). Classification (NCBI taxonomy): domain Eukaryota; kingdom Viridiplantae; phylum Streptophyta; class Magnoliopsida; order Santalales; family Viscaceae; genus Viscum; species Viscum album. The sequence goes on from OY728142.1 coordinate 1,056,557,930, forward strand.
TATTCATGGAACATTCCAAATAAATTGACTATTTTATAGATGAATAAAAGATTAAAAATGATAAAAATTAGTATATACCTATCTGATGCGGTTGTCCCTAGGATTTCACAGTCACCATGGCTACATGTGATGAAACATTACGATTCTTGATAGTGATGATCTAAAATAGGTTCTAGGCCATAGACATGATATTGAAATGAACCTCAGTGATATTAGCAGTAGAAAGGGAACATACCTAGTCTATAGTTTTCCTATTTGTACTCCAATAATGGGATCTCCTTTTGTATCCTTATCTTTGAGTGACCCGGTCAACAAGATATTCCATTATAACTTCTTGTATAATCGGGGTTACCTGTTGGTGATTGTGAACATGGGGAATAGAATCCCTCTTAAGATGATTCTGGGTGGCTTCCTAGATTTGGTGTGTATCGTCCTCCATCTCCCTAAGATAAGGTCTGTATGGGTTACTATGCTCTACTCATATCCTTGTGACGTGGTTGGATGTGGATGTGGGAGCTATCTTCTTCTTCATTTAATTTTATTGGTAGGATGTCTTTGAGGTTTCATCCTCTGGTGTAGTTCACATGATGCCACTAAAGTTGTGATGGTAATATTGGGATTATATTCTCAAGATATTATGATTACCACCTAGATCTAGTGGTGTTGGTTTAAGGATAACATATTTTAGGGCCATGGATATATGGTCTTCATTGTAGTGAAGGAATATGTTTTGAACATATTCTAGTTTTGTGTGATCCCATTAGGTGCCCTACTGGTACTACCATCATGAGAAATATTATCGGAATTTATTAGGAAATTTTATGATACCATTTGGAATTTTGTTCGTCCTGATGTTATTTAAAGTAAAAACAAACAAAAATTCCATTTTCAACATCCTAGATACAGTTCTACCTCATGTGGCTAAAACGGGTTATTTATGAGACATCATGCATGCCTCCACATACTCTAGAAGATTCCAACTAGTATCGTGGGATTGATATGTATAGTGGGGAGACTATACCCTCTATTTATAGAGTTACAACACAATATAAACAATAATGTAACAATATTAAATTAATATTAGTGTTCAAAAATAATTGAAATGATAGAATACATTGGAAAACAAACAATAAAATCCAACTAAATAAACCAATAAAATAAAAAGGGAATAATTTAATATCATTCATGAATGTAACTAAATTTTTGGTTAGAAATAATAGAAAATAAACGACTATATGAATAAATAAATACTCAAAATTCCACTATCCTGAAACCTATGTTGGTTCATTTTTGAAATAAATCCATCTAGAAATAAAACAATCAACATCAAGGTCCATTTACATTGCTTAATCTTGAGTCTGTGAAAATATTATTTGGTAACAAACAAAAACCTAAATAGTGTGTGAGAATAACTACGAAAGTCAACACGACAATGTATAAACATAACAATTCTTTTAATAAGTGCATGTAATAATGAAATAATAAAATGTATTAATTAATTTCACAATAAAATTAATAACAAATCAACCTGCTTCAGTACCATGATAGAATTTTTCTGAGCATGTATCACAACCATTCCAACCAAATCCATATATATATATATATATTATATTCTTAGTGGTATAATTACATTAAAAAAACACACCACACCCACAGGTTTAAATGGTAGACCATATCCCCCCTATCAGATAACCCACTCATCGAGGATTAATTATTCATAACATGGGCCGAAGGACCAGAGGGAATGAATCCTATAAAATAGCCCAATGGCCCACAAACTTTCCAGAATGCCTAGTGCAACAATGTTAATGTCACCACCTGCCTATGTCATGCGTCATTCCTGCGTCACTACCTACCTGTTGAATTTCACTCCCACCTGGAAAGTGTTAAAGTACATTATTTGATCATTTCATAATTTAATATGGCTCTGGCCTGATATAATTTATTTCATAATGTGTCTGGGAAAATCCTGGTATATAATAATTTCATCAAGTCTCATGGCCAAGCCTGGTATATAAAAATTTCAGTATGTATCACTGGGCATATCCCACTATATAGGCATTTCATCATGTATCAATGCATATCATGGTATATAATCATTTCAGCATGTAAGCTAGGACAAATCCCAATATAATAATTACAAAAAAAAAATTAATTTGGGATAATGTCCCATATAACCATTACAACTGAGAAATAAAACACATGTCGCAACAAAAAGGATGTCTTAATATCACATCATAAGGATCAATGGTTAATTATGAGAATTATAATTTTCATTCAGTTCTAAAGTTCATTTATCATTTGGTCATAATAAATAACATGCATATTAGCTCAATAAATAGGCCATGACAAGGTTAATCTATTTTATGAAATCCCCCAAAATACATTACATGCTAGACACACTTAAATTCATAAACAATTCATTTATAATCATGTATTTTTTCAATCAAATGGTAGCTACAAGAGAATTAAATAACCAATTGTATCCAATGAGATTCCAAGGAATAATCCAATTCATAAATTAATTTATTCATCACATGATATGTTTTTTCCATTTAAATATTGCACATATTTGATAGAAATCATGCCATATGATTGTGTTTTATACACTCTTCCTAACCATAACAACTTAATAGTGATCAGATGCCTGACTGGGATGTCCATAATCAAAAGTGGTGATATAAAATTTCTTGGAATCTTCCCTAGGGTCAAGTAGATGAGAGTAAAGATGATGTGAAATGAAAACCAATTACACGACATTATTTTAATGTTTAGGTTGGGAAATTACATGGGGTCTAATTCAGTTACAAGTCAGGTATTTATTTTTAAAGGGATAGGAAAAAAATGCATCACCTCAAGTTATTATTTAACCATGGTTGACTATTATATAATGTGTACATATTATATTGTTTTAACCATTTCAAGTCATGTATTGGTTCATGACATTTCTAGTTTTAGTTACATGTTTTTTAATGAGGTACCTGAATTTTGTATACTTTTTCATACATTTTATATAGAATAGAAACTTTTTTTTGACAATTATATTTTGTTATATGTGTAAAATACATTATTTTGGTGATAATGATAATTTTCAGGATGTTTCTAGCCAAATATACATTCCATGTACTTGTATATACACACACCGTGTACTACTACCCAGACACGGATCAGGAAGACGGGATGCACGCCCATGTTTCGAGATAAAGAATACAAGACGTGTACTTCACATATACACATCATGTTGCCCGTCTAGAAGAGGTTAGTTGATTATTAATGATAATACATGACATGTAGGGTGGTACTACATGTCGTGTACTCCCACATACCAGGAGGGACCATGTTCAATGTCAAAGACGTCGTGTTATCTCACCAACTAGTGGAGAAAAGATTGACAAACGTGTTTTCTAGTAGTACACACCGTTTACTTCCAGGTACACACCGTGTACTACCAAAGCCTGTAAATGGGTGACAGGACCACCAAGTACTAGATACATTCATTTTTCATTCATTGTAAGATATTCCAAGTGGGAGAACTCCGGAGATGGCCAAGAAAAGAAGAAGAGGGAGAATGATGAGGAGAGAAGATATGAGAGAAGATGTTTTTGGGCTACCTTCCCAGTGACCTTCACTACGAAACTTTGAAGAGGATGAATTCAGCTATTAATTGTTATTTAGTTTCTAGATACTCTATGAGTAGCTATATTTTCTATGTGTTGGGGTTGTGGATGATTAAGTGTTGTAATTTTTCAATTGTGATATTGTAATTGTGCTTTTTATTCGTCTTTCTTATAATTACTTATTGACTATTTCTATATATCACTAGAAACCTCGTATCAAACAAAGAACATGATTTCTAGGGATCTTTATGGAATTGCGATTAGAAACATCTATAACCATTGGGTGTTTTAATCATCTCAAAAGGGCATAAATTAATAAAATCGAAAGAAATCAAATTCGATAACAAGTAATTTGTTTCCATTGATTTAAAAAAACTCACCAGACCAAGGGGGTTCTAGTACATTCTTAACCCATAGAGGTGAATTATCATGAACAACACAACCTCGTAAGAAAATCGATTTAATAACAACACCTAAAATCTACAGCTCTAGTGCATTTCTCTCCAAATTTTCATCCATGACAAATTTTTGTGTTTTTCTTTATCTTTCATGTAATTTGATAAAAAATTGGAATCTAATCACTTATTTACCAAAACACTAAAAAAATAAACTCTAAATTTCAGTAAACATCACTAAATCAATTAAAAACTATATAAAAAAACAAAAATAACTCCATTTCCATGTGGATCGACCCCTTATTGGTACTATACATATTAGGGTAATACAATTAGGATTTTTAGAAATAACACTTCAACAGGAACAATACAAAATTTTGGCGTCGTTTTTGGGGAAAGGATGTCAATATTTTTTTTTTCAATCAAGATTGTTTCTAATTTAGTGAAAAAAATAAAAAAAATTCTATTCCTTCTCACATTTCTATTTTTATTTCTACCTCTTTTACACTTGGTGTGTGAAGTATTGTGTCGGTTCATAAGTGAATGAGTGGTCTCATCACTTGTTCCAAGAGCGTTGTGTCATCAGAGCTTTTTCCCATCGACCCAGATATTGAACGAACACTGTTGTGGTGACTACGTGCACTTATGGATAATAAAAACCAAAACACACCCATTAAGAATATAGAAGAGGGAGATCCAGCTGCTCTCAAAGGATCTGGATAGTCGTTTGGCCCAGATGACAATTTGAAGCCACAATAGAATCCTTCCCCATTTGTTCCAAGGTATGGCCCATATAAACTCCAACAATTTCAACCATATCCATTTACATACCACCATCCAGGTCAGGGTCCTTATATTTCTTTTCAGTACCAATTTTTCCCCCACCTCCTTGAGAGAATATACCCATGTGGTGAACAATTATGGAGTATGGTCTCCCCTCCTTCAAAGGGGAAAACATGGGGATCATCCGATCACAGGTGCTAGCCTAGAAAATCGAAATAAAACCTTCAATTATGCAACTGATTGAGAACACGGATAAATTCAATGGTTTACCAAGTGAGGACCTGAACACTCATCTCTCCAACGTCCTCAAGATTTGTGACACCTTTTGTTACCACAGACTGTCAAATGATGCCATCGGTCTTCACATATTCCCCTTCTCATTAAGGGATACAGAGAAATGCTAGATCAAGGGACTGCCTCAATGGTCCATCCTCACCTCAGAGGCATTAGCCTAGGCATTCTTTTCCAAATACACCCCAACATCGAAGACGGTGACAAAGCAGAATGAGATCCACAACTTCTAGCTACATGACTCAGAATCCTTATACATCTCCTAGGAGTGCTTCAAGGAGATGCAATGCAATTTTCCCCACCACAAAATTCCTCTATAGATTCAAGTATAAACCTTCTATAGTGGCTTGACCACAAACAAAAAATTCGTGGTGGATGTCGCTGCTGGAGGAACGTTAAAGAGGAAATCTCTGGAGGAACTCAATGACCTCCTACAGAACATGTCGACCAACATCTTCCAATATCACTCAGAGTGGGAAACTCAAAAGTGATGTATGAACAACATTAACAGTGCCAAAATGCTCACTTCATAATTGGATGTGGTGTCCATTAAGATTGATGTGTTGAAACTGAAGAACGCATACCAAGATCAAATAGAAAACCATCCAGAATGCAGCAAATTGGGTGACAACCACATCATTCGTGAATGCCAGAGGTAAACATCCGACCCTTAAAAAGGAGAGGTGAGATAAATTTCTCAGAACCGAGGGCCAAATATGTACCCTCAGTACCATAACCTCACATGGAAAGAATATATGAACATAGGTTATCAGCAATAATAGAAAAATCATTCACCCTAAAGACCACATGGATATGGTCAACAATAGTACCATAAATCTTATCCAATATAGAAACAGCAGGGGACATACCAGTAGAAAAGGTACCAAAACCATTTCCCACAACCCCCATGGAAGCCACCACCACCACCAGCTGCACAAAAAACTCAGCAAAAACCCCCATAAAAACATGAAGAAATGATGAAAAATTTATCACTATTGCTGAAGCTCAATTTCAAAAACAAGAATCATTCATTCGATGCCTGGAAGATAAAATTGGAAAACATTCCAATCAGATCTCCTCAAGTCAACCTATTAATCTACCAGGTAATATTGAGGAGAACCCACGAGAAGGGGCACATGCAGTCACTTTATGATGTGGGAATAAGCTACATTAGACACCCACAACAAAGGAAGGTGAGGCTACAAATCTAGCTCAACCTTTAACTTTTGTAGTTGAATAAACCACAATGAAGGACCCCTCCTCATCAAAATAACCATCATAAGAGAATGAGGCCTCACATGGTAAAATAAAAGAGGTGTTTACCCTTTTGAACCTGCCTTACCATTTTTGAGAGGATGAAGCGAAGGAAGATTGATCGCCAGTTTAGTAAATTCATGTAGGTATTACGCAAGCTTCACATCAAAATACCTTTCACAGAACCTATAACTCAAATGCATAAGTACACAATGTTCATGAATAATTTTATCCAAAATAAAAGAAATATGCAGGATCTTGGGACCATTTTAGCTAATAAGGAATGCTCGGTGATTGTACAATGATCGCTTACACCAAAACTACATGATCTAGGTAGTTTAATACTCCTATGTTCCATTGGATCCTATGAGTTTGTAAGAGCTCTCTATGAGTTAAGATCTATCATTAACTTGATGCCCTTCAGATTCTTCAAGAATCTGTGGCTCAATGATCTCAAACCTACATGAGTGGCCCTCCTGCTAGCCGATCGCTCCATAAAATTTCCCAAGGGGATACTCGAGGATGTGAGGGTGAAGGTAGGAAGGTTAATTCTCCTTTAAAAATTAATCATTATTTACACTGAGGATGACTAGGAGGTGCCTTTGATATTGGGAATGCCTTTCTTGTCCAATGTTAAGGCATTGATCAATGTCCACCTTGCAGAACTGATCATCCTAGTAAGAGATGAAAGAGTCTCTGACAACGTCCTCAAAGTTTTCAAGCATGCATCACTACTGGAACATGAGGACTGTTATGCGGTAACTACAATGGACGATCACATCATCTATAAGGAAGATGGTCTAGTAAGTTCTTTTATCAGTGATGTGACACTCTTTACAGATATCCAAGATTCACCTGAGGAGTTTCAATTTCTAGAAGGCTAGGGTGGTCATTACGGTCAAATCACAGTTGTTACAGATATTTTGGAGCTATCAAAGGTGCCACCAATTGTGCACTCAATCCAGAAGGCACCTAAACATGAGCTAAATCCTCTCCATTCCTATCTAAAATATGGATACCTGGGTGATGAGAATAAGTTTCCATTAATACAAAATTCTTAACTAACAAAAGATCAAGAATATCCACTCTTAGAAGTTCTGCGAAGAAGAAAACTAGACATTGGGTGGACTATAGTTGATCTGACAGAAATCAGTCCCACCATTTTCACCCGTAAGGTGCTACTAAAAGAAGGAGAAAATCCCTCTCATCAACCACAGTGATGGTTGAACCCTCCCATTAAGGGACTCATAAATAAGGATGTAATGAAATTTTTAGATGCAATAATCATATACCTCATTTCAGACAACCCATGGGTGAGTCCTTTGCAAGTGGTGCCCAAAAAAGGGGGTACACCTATGGTATCCAAAAATAAAAATGAACTAATACCTACACGAACTGTCATGAGTTGAAGATTCTGTGTAGAATACTAGAATGTAAATTATTCAACATGGAAAATGAACTTCCCACTGCCCATCATGGATCAGATGATGGAACAACTAGTGGGGAACGAGTTTTACTACTTACTCGACAGTTATTTTGGATAGAACCAAATTTTCTTTTCCCCTAATGATCAATAAATGGCACCTTCACATGCCCCTGTTGTACGTTTTCTTATCAAAGAATGTATTTTAGGATGTGCAATGTTCATGCCACCTTCCAAACATGTATGTTGGTTATATTCCATGGCATGGTAAAACACATCCTGGAGGTCTTTACAGATGATTTTTCCATCTATGGAAAATCCTTGACCACTTTTTTTAGGATTATAGATCTAGTTTTGGAGAGGTTTGTGCACAATAACATTGTTTTAAACTGGTAAAAATTTCATTTATGGTGTAGAGTGGTATTTTCATAGTCCACCAGATCTCTATTAAATGGACAGAAGTTGATCCTGTGAAGATAGAAGTCATTTCTAATTTCCCCATTCCAACTTATGTCAGATCCATCCAAATTTTTCTAAGGAATTTTAATTTTTAAAAACAGTTTTCTAGAAACTTTTAAATGATTTCCAATCCACTCACCAGTCTCCTCTACAAGGATTGATTCTTTGATTTTGATGAGACATGTGCCGCATCTTTGCAACATCTGCAGAAACAACTGCTGGATGTTCTAGTGATGATTGCTCCAAATTGGGAGGCACAATTTGATTTCATGTGTTATGAAAGTTACAATGAAGTGGGTGAAGTACTGGGGAAATGTCTAGATTGAATCTTCCAACCAATTTACTTTTCCAGCTAAACTCTAAATGAGTCACAAATTAACGACACTACCATGGAGAAAGAAATTGTTATATTGGGGTTTTCATTTGATAGGTTTCATTCTTATTTAGTGTTGTCTAATGTTATTGTATATACTAACCATCCAGTGCTCGTTTATTTTCTAAAAAATAAGGATGTGAAGCCATAACTCATCCAATGAGTGCTTCTCCACCACGATTTTGACATGGAGACCCATGATAAGAAGGGTAGTGAGAACGTTATTGATGGAAATTTCTCCCACCTAGAACTATCTCATTTAGAGAAGGAGGATGAAAAAGAAATGAAATATGACTTCCCAGATGAGAATCATTTCTCAATTTAAGGAACACCTCAACCATGGTATTTACATATTGAAAATTATTTGGTTATAGGAGTAGTTCACCTTGATCTCACATACTAGCATATGAAGTGATTTTAATCTGATGTCAATAAGTGATTCTGGGTATACCCTCTACACTTTCGATCATGTGGTCATTTCATGATTTTTTGTTGCATCCCAAAGAATGAAGTTCAATGATTTATGGAGTTTTGTCACTACTCACAAGTTGAAGGACATCATGACCCAAACCTTATGATAGTGAAGATATTGTAGTCTTGATTTTGTTTCATACCATGCATAGGGATGCTCGATACATTGTCTACAACTGTGATCAATGTCAGAGGATAGGAAATATGGAGCGTTGAGCTGAGATGCCTCAAAAACCCATCCTAAAGGTTGAAATATTTTACGTCTAGGGAATTGACTTCTTGGGGCCATTTCCCTTTATTATGGTAACTCATACATACTTTTCTGTGTGGAATATGTCTCTAAGTACATAGAATCTTCTACTATAGTGCATGAAATGACAAAGGTAGTTGTGGCGTTCTTGAATAAAAATATCTTCTACATATTTGGTGTTTCTTGAGTGTTGATTAGTGACTAGGGAACACATTTGGACAATTCCTTAATGAAGAATGTGTTACGTAAGGATGGGGCGAAACATCACATGGGAACACCTTATCATCCCCAATCTAGTGGATAGGTGGAATTATAAAATAGTGAGCTAAAATAGATCCACGAGAAAATGGTGGGATCTTCAAGGAAGGACTGGTCCAAAAAGCTTGTTGATTCATTATTGGAAAACCAATCCACCATCAGAGACAGCTATAGGGATGTCTTCGTTCCGTATTGTTTATGGGAAGCCACTCCACCTACTAGTGGAGTTGGACTATAAAGCCTACTGGCCCATCAAAACCCTGAATTTTGATTTAATTTTTTTTTTGAAGAGAAGCGCAAGTTCTAACTGATGGAGCTTGATGAGATCCTATGGGGGGAGTATGAGAATTCCATACTATACAAAAAAATACAAGATCAATCCATGAATAAATGATTTACTACAAAACCATCCATCCTGGTGATCAGGTATTTCTTTTCAACTCCCATCTATGATTTTTTTCAGAAAGATGATGTCCTGATGGATGGGACCATTCCAAGTGATCAATGTTTTCTACCATGGTGTGGTGGAAATTTCTGGTGAATACAGACAACCTTTCAAGGTGAACAGAAAATGCCAAAAGTTTTACCATCACATGGAAGATATGGTGGGTAAAATCTCCACCATACATTTCAGGTAACAAGAGGTAGGTAGGTCGAGCCAATGACCTAAAGCACAGGCGCTTCGTGGGAGGTATCCATGAGGTTATAAGTCGTGTACCACCTATACATATGACGTGTACTAATATTTTTAGTTTATATTCCTTATATTATAAATATATATGGTAACTAACATAATAAGCAGGGATGATGCCAGTGATGATGGTAAGTTCAATGGAGTTTATCTAAGCCTTCACTAGTTTGAATCCGTCTATTCCTACCTTCGACATGGGGTTCATCTTTTTTATACATGTGTTTCCTTACATGGTGTGTGTGGTATTTTTCAAAATACAAATTTATCATTACCTAAATAAAAGAAATCCCGTGATAGGGATTGTCAAGAACAAAATATGGTCACCAATAATACCGGCATCAAACCTAGCCTATGACAAGGCCCAAAGAGCACTCCCTATCCCCACGGGCTGGCACAAGTGCCTGGGTATCTTTTATATTGGTTTTGGAATGGTTTACCTGAATATGTATACATAAAACATCAAAAATATTTGATAAAATGAATATGAAAAATTCATACCAACAAGGCTTATAAAAAAATCCAGAACTGAATACATAAGTTAAAATGGAATAAAAAAGGCCCAAAGACATAATGAAACAACAAAAAACAGCCCCATTGACTCCACATGACAAGGGGTCATCACCCCAAAGCCGTCTCCACAACTCTTCCCCAAGGACGGGGACTAACACCCTGAACCGCCATCACCCTTAGCATTTCCTTTACCTGAGTCAAACATAACCAAGTATACTTACATCAAAGGGTTTTAATTATGGTACAATCATAATCCCAATAGGATACAACTCTATTGTTCCAAAGAGCAAGCAATACGATGTGAAAAAAACAAACAGTTTTAATATGCAAAGAAAAGCAGTTATAAAATCCAAGAAAGGAAACATTCAATTGACAACATTTTTCAAGCTAAAGTTTTCCGAATGTTAACACATTTAAATAGAGATGTTACCTACTTTAAATTACTTCCAAAACACCCCAATACATGGTAAAATATCAAAAATACAATGAGAAACAAAATCAGGAACACCCCTATGCACTAGATAGTCTCGGGCCCCATGTACCTCATACGACGGTGTAAAGTAACCATAGTAAAATCTGTTCTCATGCACGAGCCACAAGTTGGGAACATAACCATAACCTAGTGGTCCCCAATAATCATCCAAATTGTTTTGTTAGAGTTTTAGTTATCCAAATTCTAGGTGAAACAGAGACAAAACTCATCTGGTCCACTAGCCGTACTAGTACACATCCGCCCCACCTAGGTACCCGGACTTCCCCCTTTGTGCTCAAACAATTTCAGAATGATACATATATACATTTTTATATAAAACAACACTAATTTATATATACAATAAGTACAATATCTACACACCTTGTATACCATTTAAAACACACAACAAAACACTTTTAGTTTCAACAAAATAACTTCTCCAAATCTTTCCTTGTTTTGCAACCAATAGTCTTTGAAAACCCCACATGAACACCATATTAATACTCATATTTATCAAAAAATAATCCAACAATTCCTAAAAATTTCTTTATACTCATTACATGAGTTATAAAACAATCCCAATAAGCATCGCATAGAATACCCATGTAAAACACCCAATTCAACACCAAATTGGTACTCAAAAACCATTTTCTTATCAAACGTCACCCAAAACCAATTTCGCAGCAACGACCAAAAGATAATAACATTTAAAACCTCATTTGAATCCCTAATACAGTTCAATAAGGGTAACTAAATAATTAAAAGGTAACCCTTAATCCACCAATAAAATATTTATATGAAATAAACACAAATTTCACATGAAATTGACCCAAAAATTCACTTGCATTACAAACACCACTAAAACCAATTTTTCTAGCACCAAATCAATGGGCTAAACCTGAAAATATAATAAACACAATATCTATGTCACAAGGAGTTCATGAAATGTTGAATCACCTAAAAAATTAGTAGAAACCTTGAATCAACCTGTGAAAATCAAGTTGCACCACCACCGCATCAAGAGGGACATAGAAAAAACCTAAAACCACAAAATTGGACCAATAAAACACAAGGTTAAAACCTAGGTTTCAAACCCAAACCACTGGTCATTTGGTACTTCAATAAAAAGGAAGAAACCCCATTCAAATAGAATTAAACCCTAAGAAATTAAAATGAGGAATCGAAGAGACTCTCCTACTTGAGGGATCTTGACGAATCTCCCCAAATACACCAGTAGATGAATTTTAAAATAGTTAAAACTTAAAGGGAGTTTTGAATAAGGATGAGGAGGAAATTTAGGAACTATAATAGAGGAAATAGAGTCATAATTGAGATAGTTACGATGGAAGGAACATACCTCCTAAAATCTGGACGATTTTAGAAACCCTAATATGTTCTGCATTCAATCGCGGGGATGAAGAGCTCCAAAGAGGTGGAGAGAGGTTGGGAACTCGAATGGCTTCCATGGTATTGGGTGAGACATGTAATCACCAAAAAATCAATAAAATTAAATATGTTATTAATTAATCATATTTTATTTTTAAAACTGGAATTGGGCTTCCAGGCATGCCCAATACCTTAAATAAAAACCCATATACAACTTGGTTATGGATTTCTAGAGGCTCCAAATTGCAATTTTGATGTTAAAATATTATAGGAGACCATTTAGGAATTTAAATGGTTGAAAAATGAAAAAAAAATGAAAAAATTATAAAAGAAACAAAATTTATTTTTAAATATGGAATTGGGCTCACGGTTTGGCCAAATTCATGAAATCTCACCCATTCCTCTATAAAATCTTGGGAAACCCCCAAAAAAAGAATAAATGGAAAATAAAAGAAAAATAACTTTAAAATATTTTATTTATGTTACAATTCTCCCCACCATTAAAACTTTCCATCCTAGAAAGTCAACCTGATGTTTGATCAGAAAATAGGAATGGATACTCTTCCTCAACCCATGACTTCTGCTCCCATGTCTCATGTGTATCATTACCATGCTGCCAACGAACCCGGAATAACAGAATGGACTTCCCTTAAAGAACCTACTATTTGGAGTCCACTATTTTCACCGGCCACTCAATAATAGACCAGTCCGGCTCTAACTCTAGTTCTTCCCAACTCAACACATGGGATGGATCCTGGTTGTATTTCTTTAACTGGGAGACATGGGAGACATCATGGATGGATGTTAACTGATATGGTAAAGACAACATGTATACCACCTAGCCAATATGCTCGGTGATCTCAAAGGGCCTGACATACCGCAGAATCAGCTTCCCTTTCCTCTCCAATTGAAGATGGCCCAGATGAGGAGCCACATTCAAGAACACCATGTCACCCACAGAAAAATCTACGTATCTACGCCTTCGGTCAGCATATGATTTATGGAAACTATGAGCTATCAATAAATGACGCATGATCAAATTGACTTTTTTAGACATCTCCTGCACCAGACTCAGCCCCAACAGTGAGGTCTCACCTGCCTTAGTCTAACACAGGGGGGACCGACAAGGCCGACCATAGAGCACCTCAAAAGGAGGCATTAGAATGGAGGATTGGTAACTGTTATTATAAGAAAACTCAACCAGTCACAAATGGTTATACCAAGAACCTCCAAAGTCCCGAACACATGCATGTACCATGTCATCCAAAATTTGATTCGCCCTCTCTGTCTGACCATCCATCTGAGGGTGGTATATCATGCTCATCTTATTATGAGACCCCAAGGCCTTCTGAACACCTTCCCAAAATTGAGAATTGAATCAGGGGTCTCTATCTAGGACAAATTCTGATGGTATTCCATGGAGTCTCACCATTTTCTGAAGATACAAAAGGCCCAACTCATCCACATTAGTTGTATCTTTTATCAGAATGAAGTGGGATGATTGGTCAGACGATCAATCACCACCCAAATGGCATTCATACCCTTAGTTGTATGGGTTAATACAAAAATTAAGTCCATGGAGACCTCTTCCCACTTACAGGTAGGAATGGGTAGTGGTTGGAGCAAACCGTAGGGCCTTTGGTGCTCTGCTTTCACCTACTGGCTTGTGTAGCATCTCGAAAAAAAAGTCTGATGTGTCTCTTCTCATACCAGGCCACCAAAACATCTGACAGACATCAGAATAAATCTTAGTGGTACCCAGATGGACATACCACTGAGACTGGTGGCTATCCTGCATCCCCACATTCTGCAAAGATAATGGCACTGCTGAACATCCCTTGAAGCACAAGATGCCCTCAAGAGATGACGACCAATCAGAGGTTGTATCCCCACCATGAATAAACTACTTCAACTGCTGACAAAGCTCATCACTGGGCTATTACCACTGAATCAACTCCAACAGAGAAGGTGTCAACTGGACGCTCACCTAGAATTCCCCTCCACTGTGTTCCCTGGTCTCCACATGCATCTGATAAAAGAGCCCCATCAATGTTCACTCATCACTAGACATCCTCAAATTCTGCACTAGAACTCTTCTGCTCAAAGAATCATCCACCACATTACCCTTTCCTGGGGTATAGACAATGTCAATGTCGAACCCCTGTATGTACTAAATCCAACGATGCTGCCTCAAGTTGAGGTCCTTCTGCGATATGATATAGGCTATGCTTTTCTGATCAGAGTAGACCAAAAATTTCTCCCAAAAGAGGTAGTGACGCCAAGTCTTCAAAGCGTGCATCGCAAATGCAAACACCACGTAATGGGTAGGGTAAATATTTTCATGTGGTCAGAGTTGGTGAGATCTATATGCCACCATGTGATCATCCTACATAAGCACACACCCAAGACCCATACCTGAAGTGTCACAATAGACCACATACCCCTTCCTGACCTCGGAAAAAATCAGCACGGGGGCGGTAGTCAACTACCTCTTCAGTTCCTCGAATGATTCCTGACATTCTTCCCCCGATACAAACTTCATCCCTTTCCGGGTGAGCACAATCATCGGTGAAGCAAGCTGAGAGAAATCCCGAATGAATCACCTATAATACCCAGCCAGGCCAAGGAAACTCATGATCTCAAACACATTATTCGGCTTCTCCCCTAACATAACCGCACTAAACATCTCAAGTTCCACTTAAACCACCTGATTAGAGATCACATGCCCCATAAATATAACTTCCCTGATCCAAAAAATGCACTTTGACAACATTGCATAGAGGTATTGATCCTGTAATGTACCCTAAACAATCCTCAAGTGATGTTCGTGTTCCTACTCAGAGCCAGAGTATACCATAATGTAATCCATGAACACCACAATGAAGGAATCGAGATATTGGTGAAACACACTATTCATGAGTTCCATAAAGACTACTGGAGCATTGGTCAATCCTAAGGTCATGACCAAATACTCAAAGTGTTCATACCTACTTCAGAAGGCTGTCTTAGGGATATCTGACTCCTTCACCCTAAGCTGATGATAACCCGAATGCAAGTCTATTTTTGAGAACCACTTTTCCCCCTTCAACTAATCAAACAAATCATAAATTCTAGGCAAAGGGTATTTGTTCTTAATTGTTTCCTTATTCAGATTTCGGTAGTCAATGCACAACCAGAGGGATCCGTCAGCCTTTTTCGCGAACAACACAGGAGCAGCCCAAGGAGAGATACTCGGGTGAATGAATCCTTTGTATTCAAAGTATTCTATCTGTATCTTTAATTCCCTCCACTCAGTGGGGGACATGCGATAAGATGGGAGATATATCGGCTGTGTTCCCAGCGCCAGATCAATCGGAAACTCCATATCCCGCTCTGGGGGAATCCAGTGAAATCATCCGGGAATACCCCCAGAAACTCATTCACTACATGAGGTAGTGTACCTCTATGGTAAATACCATCATCCTCTAGCATGAGATAAAATAACTGGAAGTTAAGAATTTCCAACTCTGAGTGTGGAGGACCTGTGCGACCTGACCGAGGATCCCATTCTTCCCAAAAAACCTAACGACTCCCATCAGGTGCTATGAAACTCACTCATTGTCTGTAGCAATCGATGTGTTCATGAAAGTGTACTAGCCAATCCATGCCAATTATGACATCAAAAATATCCATGTCTAAGACCCAGAGGTCCAACTCCATCTTGACCCCTGACACAAAAAGTTCACACGACATGCACTTGAGACCCTGCTCCTTCTTCTTTACCAATGGTGTCACTAACTCCATCGCAAAAGACAACAACTCAGTTGATAAATTCAGAATGTCCAAAAAATGGGAAGAAATGGATGAAATAGAGGAACCAGTATAAAAAAGAGCATTAGCTATAGAAGATGCGATCAGAAATGTACCTTGAACTGTCAACGGTCTCGCCTCTGATCCTGCTATTCCCTGATCCACTACATGGAGATGTCCAGTATCTGCCTGAGGATGACCGCTAGTCTGTGGCTATGCCCTGAACTAGTTTTTCCCAGATGATGACCCAGCTATACCACCACGGCTGCCAAATTGAGATCCCCTATTCCTCGATGGCTCAGACTGTGATGGAACTCCTCTTAAAGCCATTGACCCTTCCCCACTCGGAAGTGGATGTGCCACACCACAAAAACGCTGCAAATTCCCCATACCACCCCACAGGTAACAGGGCTTCAGAGGAAGTGTACATAGAGGTCATATGTTCTCAGGCTTCCCACACTGGTGGAACACAACCGATCTCGCATCAGAAGTCGTAGACAAAAAACCCATGGAAGAGTGCCCTGAACTGCCACCTCTATTATTCACATGATCCTCCTGTTTTCTTTACTTATCTGAGGAGATGCCACTTTCTACTGCTCATATTGAACCATATAAATCATCCCTGCCTTTCATATCAATCTCCTCCATGCACTCCTGATCAACGAACTCAGTATAGGTCCTCAGCTTAAACAAGAACACTGGGGAGTATATCTATGGTCGCAAGCCTTTCTCAAACCTCTAGGCCTTCACCTGCTCATTTGAGACAATTTCCGGAGCATACCGAACAAACTCTGGGTAATGGTTGGCATACTCCCTCACAAATAGATTCCCCTAAACATGTTCCATGAACTCTCTGGAACTAGCATAAGACAACACTACAGGGCCGTACTGTTCATTGAAGACAGCCTTGAAATCTCCCAGTGCATCTGCTCATTCTTCCTATCCTGAAGCACTAAATCCGACCACTTATTTCTTGGACCCTCTAATTGAAATGAGGAACACTACACCCTAAGCTCCTCGGTTGTTTCCTGTAACTCAAACATACGCTCAATCTTCTCGAGCCATTCCTCAGCATCCTGGGGTTCTGAGCTGCCTCTGAATGTTGGAGGCTTGTTTATCAGAAACTCTTAAGCTTTATCTTATCTAGTACCAATCTATTCTTCCCTATAAGGAATAGGATTAGGATTTGGTCCCTATCTCAGAGCTTCGATATCCCGAACCACAGCCTCGACTAGCCTCTGATCAATCATTATGGGAGAACTCTCTTCAGATTCCTCCTGTGGGTGCGTGGGGGCTTTCCGAGGAGGTAGTTGCAACAAAATGCAATAGTCACAAAACAATAATCAATAAAAAAATTCTGAAAAATTTTAATCAAATTCATCATATATAAATAATCCAAATAAATTCCAGTAAGAAAAGAAACAACCACTCCACCTTGTCCCTATGTCCACGTGTTGTCTGCAGCCCACACGTCTCACCTGGAAGTGAAGTCAATCCGTAAATTCCAACATACCCTGGTGACCCAATTTCTACCATGAGAGGTGTGGTCCATGCATCCGACTCACAACCAAAACACTAATCCCTGACATTCCTAGCTCATTTCTATCCCAACTCATCCTAAAATAGCAATATAACCCAAAAACATTAACCCTCTCGGATACCATTTTGTCATGAACCGAATCTGGTCACCACCAATACCGACACCAAACCCAGCCCGTGACAAGGCCCGAATGGCGCTACCTATCCCCACGGGCTGGAAAAGTGCTTGGGTATCATTTATCTGGGTTTGGTAGTGGTTTACCCGAATTTTTATACATAAAACATCAAAAATATTTGATATAATGAATCTGAAAAATTCTTACCAACAAGGTTTATAAAAAAATCCATAATTGAATACATATGTTCAAATGCAATTCTAAATGTCCAAATACATAATTAAAAATAACCAAAATATCCCCATGGAGTCCACAAGACAAGGGGTTATAACCCCCAAGCTGTCTCCACAACTTCGCCCCATGGATGGGGACTAACACTCTGAACCGCAATCACCCTTAGACTTTATTTTAACTGAGTCAAACATAACCAAGTCTATATACACCCAAGAGGTGTAATTAGGGTTTGAGCCTAATCCCAATATCATACTACCTAATTATTCCAAATAGCATGCAATACAAGGTGAAAAAAACAAGCAGTTTTAATACGCAAAGAAAAGGAGTGATAAAATCCAAGAAATGCAACTTTCAATTGAAAACATTTTTCAGTCTAATGTTTTCAGAATGATCACACATTTAAATAGACATGTTAGATACTGTAAAGTACTTCCCAAAACACCCCAATACATGGGAAAATACCACAATCACAATGAGAAACAAAATCAGGTACACCCCTTGGCACTAGATAGTCTCGGGCCCCATTTACCTCATACCTCGGTGTAAAGTAACCATTGTAAAATCCATTATCATGCACGATACACTAGTAGGGAACATAAAAATAACCTATTGGTCCCAAATAATCATCCAAATAGTTTAGTTAGAGTTTTCACTATCCAAATACTAGGTGAAACAGGGACAAAACCCATCCGGTCCACTAGTCGTACTAGTACACATCTGCCCCACCTAGGTACACGGGCTTCCCCCTTTGTGCTCAAAAAATTTCAGAATGATACATATATCCATTTTTTATAAAACAGTACTAATGGTCACATACAATCGGTAAATTATCTACACACATTTTATACCATTTAAAACACACAACAAAACACTTTGAGTTTCAATAAAACAACTTCTCCAAATCATTCCTTGTTTTGCACCCAAAACTCTTTGAAAACCCCACTTTAAAACCATTTTCATACTCATATTTATCAAAAATAAATCATCAAATCCTAAACATATCATTAAAATCATTACATGAGTTATAAAACAATCCCCATAAGTATCGCATAGAATACCCATTTAAAACACCCAATTCAACAGCAAATCGGTACTCGAAACCCATTTTCTTAACATACGTCACCCAAAACCAATTTCGCAGTAATGAACAATGGATAATAACATTTAAAACATTATTTTCAGCCCTAATACAGTTCAATAAGGTCAAATAAAAGATTAAAATCCATCCCTTAATCAACCAATAAAATATTTATATGAAAAAAACACAAATTTCACATGAAATTGGCCCTTAAATTTAACTTTCATTACAAACAAAACTAAAACAAATATTTGCAGCACCAAATCCATGGGTTAAACATGAAAATATAATAAACACAGTAGCTATGTCACAAGTATTTCATACAAAGTGGAATCACCTACCAAATTAATAGAAACCTTGAACCAACGTGTGAAAATCAAGTTGCACCACCACCGCACCAAGAGGGGATTAGAACAAACCTAAAACCACAAAATTGGACCAATAAAACCCAAGGATAAACCCTTGGTTCGAAACCCTAACCACTGGTCATTTGGTACTCCATGTAAAATGGATGAAACCCCAATCAAATAGAATTAAACCCTAAGAAATTTGAAAGAGGAATGGAAGAGACTAACTTACTTGAGGGATCTTGAAGAATCTCCCCAAATACACCATTATCTGAATTTTAAAACAGTAAAAACATTATGTGAGGTTATAAGAAGGATTAAGAGGTAATTTAAGAATTGTAATGGAGGAAAAATTGTTATAATTGAGAGAGTTATGATGGAAAGGACATACCTCCTCTAATCTGGCCCATTTTAGAAATCCTAAAATGTTCCGCACTCAATAGCGATGAAGAAGAGCTCAAAAACGGGGAGAGTGGTTGGGTGAGCGGCTGGGTTCAATGAGTTTGGGGGAGACTCGGAATCACCAAGAAATCATTAAACGTAAATATGTTATTTATTAAAAAAAATCATTTTTAAAACTGGAATTGGGCTTCCGGGCAGGCCCAATCCCTTAAATAAAAACCCATATACACCTTGGTTATGGATTTCTAATGGCTCCAAATTGAAATGGTGGTGTTAAAATGTCAGGGATACCATTTTGGAATTGTAATGGATGAATAATGTTTACAAATGAAAATGTTATAAAAGAAACAATATTTATTTTTATATCTAGAATTGGGCTCACGGTTTTGCCCAATTCATTAAAACTCACCCATTCCTCTATAAAAGCATGGAAAACCCAAAAAAATAATTAATTGAAAATAAAAGAAAAATAACTTTAAATTATTTCATGTATGTGATAGGGATGGACAGGCTAGCCAGGTTCGTATAACGGTTCCCAAATGACCGGAGTTCGTATCCTGACAACCGACCCATTTCCATCATTTTTCATATTAATAAAACCACACAGCGTGCATTTAGATATATGTCATCTATGAAAAGTTTTCAATTATTTAAATAGTTTTTGAAATACAAACATACATGAAGGTGAAGTTGGTAGATTGGCAGAGTCTCAGCCCTGGATCCAAAATACATGTGTTCGAACTCGGCTAATCTCTCTACTTCATCCCTTTTATTCAAATTAAAAACCATGTTCTGTGCCTCTCATTCATCCCATGTAGTATTGGCCATACAAATTAAATATATATAATTAATAAACATGTGCATTAGTATAACCTTTTCTCTAGTGGTTGAGGTCTTGTGTTTGGATTGGCTAATCGCCGGTTCAAACCTCTCCCCAAGCACCAGACCAAAGTTTTTACTTTTATTTTTCCAATTTCAGAACACATGGCGTGTATTTCTCAATAAATTAAATTTATAGCATTATATTTAGTAAATAATAAATATATATATATATTTATTTTTATTCTTAATTTTTAATATTAATTATTATGTAGTTTACTATAATAATTATGTTATATAATTTGTTTATTTATTCAAAACAAAAAACAAAAAAACAAAGTGATACATGGAGTGTTAGTCCTCGTACACATTGTGTGCTACCAATATAAAGGTTGTGCCCAACCTGACATGAGAATGTGTTGCACGACCTCCCCTCCCTGTTTTGTTTCTCCGGACTTTGTCGCCTCCTCCGGATCATAATCTCCCGTTTTAGTGCATTTCGTATCCAAATTTCCTCTACATTGTGATCCTTAGTCCAGGTATGCACTTCTACATCTGTTATTTCACTATTTTCATAGCATTTAGGGTGTTTTACCGATTTGAATATCCTTCGTCTTCCCACGTAGCACAAGGGTTGGATTAAAAACACAAACCATGTACATGCTATACACGGACACACACTACACGTTATCACAATTTGGCCAGTACATGGCGTGTACATTCGGTACATGCCATGTACCTTGCCTCCCCTAACCCTCTGGCTCTATCCATGTCCTTTGGGACACGGTCTCTATCCCATGTACATATACACGGTGTGTCTTTTTAGGACACACAGTGTCCTCTAAACCATAGGAGGACTCTATGTGGATGTTCTACACACCTTTCACACCATGTCACATCACAGAGTGTATACACCTTTCAACATGGCATGTATATCCCATTTTCCTTTCCCTCGTCGAGCTATGTCTGGCTCCTTACACAGCCATCGTACCTTGTTGATGTACACAACATGTACACTATGATACACATTGTGTCCTACTTTTTTCCTGACACATGCGGTCATGACGTGTCTATCAATGGTACACGAGTTCGTACAAATCTGCTACTACATGCGGTGTACCCTGGATCTACACACCATGTTCTACAACTTTTCCATTTTTCTCCCATATTCTTCTTTTTCTTTTCCATTTTATTTTATTTTCTTTTGTTTTTATTTCTTTTCTTTCAGGTATGGCTTATAGAGATATTCTGAATGGGAAGAAGATTTCTTCTACTACTGAGGGTGAGCAGCCTCCTCATCGTCGGATTCATCTTCAGTATTACGAGCAGCCATCATTGGGATTTTTAGTTTTCAATCCCCCAGCGTTGGATGCTCTTCCCCCACATCTGATTCCACCTCCCTAAGAAAAATCTACTAATCCATCCATTCCTATCGCTCCTTCTACTAATGGTACTCTAGCGGTGGCATCAGTCCTATCCACTAAGGCTGAGAGATCCGGTGCTGCCACTTCTTCCAACTCCCTTCCCTCAAAGCCACCCTCCACGCCAGTGGAAGACCTGACCAAGCCTGCGCCTCCCACCTCTACGGGCCAGCCCTCTGATCCCACATCGTTATCCACTATTCCAACTTCCACCTTCATGGTGGGACCATCTAATCTTGCACCAGATATTCTGCCACCACCTGAACCGGCTGTTACTCTCCCTTTACCACATCCATGCCTAGTTTTTCTGGAGGGAAATCCTATGGTTGAGCGATTGATATGTTTTTCCCTCCACACTATCCAGCTAAGTAGTTTCTTCCTTTATATTTTGGTGTTGTAGCACCTTGTCATTAGGGAGGATCTTGAGGGTATTCTAGGCTATAACCATCTACTGGACACTTTATAGGTCTGCAATCCAACTTACTGTGATTTATTTCTGGAGTTCATGGCCACCATCGGGTTCTATGGGCCCACCTACCACCAGACGCCCACAAATAGATCTCTCCTAGTTCGTTTTTTTGCTAGAGGGATGACCTTCTTCACTTACTATGTTCGAGTTTGTCTGAGGGTGCAACTTTTGTCCCCATCCTTCCACCCCACCTCTTATCTCCACTTTGACACACCCTGAGCACTCTGATCGTGTTACGATGTGGTGGTATATTGTTGGTACTAACCACAGGTACACCCCCACCTCAAAGAAGAGCATTCTCATCATAGACCCTCCTCTTCGTTTCCTTCACCTGTGCTTTTGCGCCATTCTTTTTCCACGTCTCGAGGATATGGGTGTTATGTTTAGACGGGACATGAATATTCTTACTTGTATCATCCAGAATAAGTACCCTGACCTACCCTATATTGCTGCTTTTTTACTTTCATTTTATGATCCATGGCCATCAGAACAACCTGAACAGAGGGTTCTATTCCACCTGTTTGGCACACTTTTTAATATTTTTTGAGCCATCTCTCCCTTACGATCACTTGGGTTCCCCTCAGAATTTGGACGTCATCATGCTTATCCATATGAGGTTGGTCAGGCCTTGGGGAGAGTGCATTGTTCTTGTGAAAGATTCCCCTACTCCTATAGGGGTGATGGATGACCCACCTACTCCCATCAGTGTTGCTGCTTAGGATACACCCCCATCAACTTGTGGACGTTACCTTACCACCCCACCTCCCTTCTTCTAGCCTTCATTAGTTTTCCACCACTATATTGTATTCTTCTGAGCCTTCTACATTCCCACCTCCCTCCGAACCCTCGGTCGATCTCTTCATCACCCTCAGCCTATCCACGATAGAGTACCACCAGGTTACATTAGATCTCTATATGGATCGTCTTGAGCAGATTATGGGTCTTCTTATACTGCATCATGGAATTCCACTACCCCAAGAACCTTTTGCCACCTCCGCTCTAGGACATTCTTCATAATCTCCACTGCCATTTATAGCTCTGGCCACATATTCAGTTCTCCTCTCCACCACTGGCATAGCTTCTGCCACACCGTCTACTGACCTGGGCATCACTGTAGATCCACCCACATCATGCTCCACTCTTGAGTTTCTGGTTTCTATGAATCCTCTTCTAAGCATGGATCCAGAACCTCCGGTTTCCAATACTATCACTTAGCCTTCACTGCCTAATCCTCCTGTTACAAATGATTCCACTACTAAGGTGACCCCATGACTGGTTTTAGGACATTTATTTTCATTATATATATCTATTTTGTGCTATTATTGGGATTTGATATTGTATATGCATGTCGTTTTTCTTTTTTCAATTCCATATCTAGTCACAAGTCCCCTAGAGAGACTTGGGTATCTTTTTTTTACGAGGGGAGTATTTTTTCAAATTTCATGTTTCCTTTCTACTTTGGGTTTACTTCATCCACTACATCCCCACATCGTTCACCCATGGTTTCTCCATATTCCCTCATATTCCTTGGTATTGCACATGGGGGGCCATGTGTTGTATTAGGTGTGGAGGAGGGCCACTGATTACACTAGTCTTTGCCTTAAACTGGTTTAGAAGACATCATTAACAATTGAAATGTTTTAAATTGTTGAATCTTTTTGATTAATTATAATTATAAATAATTAAGGCATAAAAGGGAGTTTCAAAAGTTACATGCTTATTTCAATTTTCAAAGAATTTTAAAATGATTATTGATATTGGTTGAGTATAGATTTGTAATCCTTAGATGTTTAAATTTATTAGACTGAACATTTTTTTATCATTTCATGACCATATTGACCCTTGTATTTTTCCCATTCCCAAGAGGTATTCAAATCATTTTTGACATATTCTTTTTAATACCCTATTTCTTGGGTTATTATTGGGATATGATTAACTACCAAAACGTTTTATTTTTTATCTTCAAAACATGATTATATTTGAAACACATTATAATGAATTTGGCATTTGATTGTTTTTCAGCCCCTTTGACCTTAATACGAACCCTACATCTGATCTTAATAAACCCTTATAAACCATAAATTTCCTTGATATGAAACCACATTACAAGACTATTTACCCTTCCTATACTATGTCTAATATAATTTTTCATGATTATTCATTTGAGTTTTGAAAAGAGGGACTTTGGTTTTTAATTATACATTTTGGTGAGAAACTGTGAACATAAGTGTGGGGTAGTTTGTCACTTGTTCTCTTGGGAAAAAGGGTCCAAAATCCTACTATCCATGGTATTCATGGTGGTCCTTAAATGTTGAAAAAAATGTTTAAATATGAAAATGAGGGACCAGATTCTTTATTAGATATTATTTATTGTTTATGGGACCCTATTGGCAGGGGAAAATAATGTTGACGATACCACCGTTGAGATCTTGATTGGGGGATCATTTTCATTAATCTTAATCTTGAATATCATTAATTATTTTTTAATAATCCATCCACCTTTTCCATCCTCTGAGATTATTTTTTATCATTACCTACCAACCCATATCCTCAGAAACATTTGAAACTTACTGAAAGCACTCATGATTTTTGTGATTTGATTTCTGAAGTGGAGAATGATAACACTTGAAAGACTATGTATTGATTGCATATACTTAATATTGATAATAAATCTGATTATATAATATTAAGTGATGAGTGTGGTATCTTTTGGTGAGGTAAATTATCAAGTGGTGAGTTTATTTATGAAAAGTTAAAAACTGTTGATGAAATAGGATGGAAATTTTTAATTTAATTATATATAATGCATGATTAGAATATCTTTCCTAAAGAAATTTGTTTTGGGCCTTTTAAAAATCTTATGCAATGGCTATATTATTTATAGTTATAATTAGTTAAATGGTTCCATTTTTTGAGTATGGATTCTATTGATTAGAAGTTTAGATTTTCCTTTCGTACAATCAAATGACTATTTGTGGGGGGGGGGGGTTTCATGTAACTAATTTGTTTATACTTTCCCATAAATTTTATTTCGCATAAAAAATTGTTTTCACAAAATATCTTTTTTATGGGTAAAATACGTTATTTTGGTAATTATGATTATTTTCAGGATGTTTCCATCCAAAAGAACAAATTCAGACTGATTAGAAAAAAATTTCAAATATACACACCATGTAATTGTATATACACATCGAGCACTACTTCCCAGACACAGATCGGGAAGACTGGATACAAACCCATGTCGCCGGCTAATGCATACATGCCATCTACTTCCCATATACATGTCGTGTGGCCCTTCTAAAAGTGTTTTGTGGATGGTGAATGATATTAGACGTTGTATAGGGTGGAGCTACATGCTGTGTACTCCCACCTACCAGGTAGAGATGTGTTCAAAGTCAATGAAGGCATGTTGGCTCACCTACCGATGGAGAAAAGATGGACAAAACATATTTACTAGTAGTACAATCCATGTACTTCCGGGTACATTACGTGTACTACTAAAACCTATAAGTAGCTGCAAAGCCGTCCAAATACCAGAGTCATTCATTTTATATTCACTACAAGATATTCAAAGGGGGAGCTCTCCAAAGGGGGGAAAGATGAGAAGAATATGGAGAAAGAAGAGTAGAGAATATATGAGAGAAGGTGCATTCGTGCTACCTTCCCGATGTCCATCACTGAGAAGATTTCAAGAGGATGAATTTAGGTATTACAAGTTGTCTAGTTACTAGAAACTCTATGAGTAGCTAAATTCCTTATGTGTTGGGGTTTTGGATGATTGAGTGTTGTAATTTTTCAATTGTTATATTGTAATTGTGTTATTTACTCTTCTTTCACATTATTCCTTATTAAATATTTTTATATATCACTAGAATCCTCGTATCAGACCAAGAACAGGATTTATATGGATTTTTAAGGAATTATGATCAGAAGCATCCATGACCATTGGGTGTTTTATTCATCTCTAAATGGATTAAATTAATAAAATTATAAGAGATCAAATTCCAGACCAAAGAATTGGTTTCTATTGATTAAAACAAAACTCACCGGGCTAAGGGGGTTCAGTTAGATTCATAACATAGAGATTTGAATTATCATGAACAATAAAACCTCATAGGAAAATTTATTTAATAAGAACCATTAAAATCCATATCCCTAATGAATTTCTCTTCAAATTGTCATCCAAAACCAATTTGTGTTTTTTTATTTATCTTTAAAGTTATTTGTTACGAAATTTAAATCCAATCACTTCTATATCAAAACACTAAAAAATGACATAAAATTTTAGTAAACTTCACTAAAACAATTACAAACTTGATAAAAAACCAAAATAACTCCCTTTCCCTATGGATCGACCCATTACTGGTACTATACTTGTTAGTGTAATGAAATTTTGATTGTCAGAAATAACACATCGACAGGAACGATACCTTGTGACATGTACAAGACGTGTAATAATCCATCAGATAGTTCATGATCCCGATTCTATATAAGGACCCACAAAACCTCCAATGCCTTTACAATCATGGAAAACACTCATAAAACCATATGAAAAATTTATATATGAACTCCATTAATTAAAAAAATAACATACATACATGGAATTTAATTCATTATTTTCAACAGAGGGTCTTCATATCTGAACAAAACATCTCCATCAAGGTTCAAATGAAAAAATAAATAAGGGAAAAACCTAGCAAAATATGGTAGGTTACAAACTCTACAACATATAAAAACACATCCCTGAGCTACCCCATGCATCACATTGGGTTCTCAGTAAAAAATTCTAGCCAATGTGCTCGTATATCAGACTCCCTCTCATAGGTATCCTTTTCAACTCGCCTATGATTCCACTACAATTGAACAAAACAAATATCCCAAACCGAGAGATACCTCACACTATAGTCCATAATCCATTTAAAATGATCCTCAATGTACGAATCAACACTAAGCTCTATATCTACTATGTTTATAAAATGAGAAAGGTATGAATTTCATATTTCAAGTCACAACACCTGAAACGCATCATGCATGGCATTGTGGCGCTATGGTAACGATAATTAGTATTCAACTGGACCGACAATATCCACTCTCTCAAATGACCTGAATAACTTGTGTGCTACCTTCCCATATTTATTGATACAATATTTTCACATCCAAGGAAACACCCGAAGGAAAAAAAATATGACCAAACATGAAATATAGAGGTTATCTATAATGGTTATCATATGATTTTATACCAATCTTCATAGTCACAAACCATTTCCTGATCAACTAAACCTACTTAGATGTATCTTGTACAATACAAGGCCTAACAACCACTAACTCACCTACCTCCATCCAAAAATGTAAAGAATGACATGTACTACCATACATGGTCTAGAAATTTTCCATTTGGATAGATTCTTGGATTATTTTAATAAATTAAAAATCCTCGAGGGCCATATGATTCTCCCATGAACCACTAAAATGAAAAACATGGGATCACAACATATCCTCTAGAATGTGAATAGTATCTTAGATTGACCATAAATCTATGGATGATAGGCATTACTCAAATGAACCTTGACCACATATCCTTCTAAATACCCTCCCATATTCATGATTTGAAATGAGTTTTTCTGCCTAAAAATATACTCCTCAAAGCACTGTGAAAATAAATTACGCCGTACATGTAAAGAAGGCCCAAATAATCAACTATAATGGTTTCCATGATAGGTAAAATGTAGGCTACCATTTTGATCAAGTATAAATTCACCTATACAACATCATTGTTATGGGTTCTCTTGGGAAATCCTATCATAAAATCCATAGTGACATAATCCATATTCCACTTAGGAATGGGGAAAGGCTACAAAATCCTAGCTAGCTTATGATGGTTGGATTTCACTTACTGACAACTGGAAAATCTCTACACATCAACTACTATCCCCTTCTACATTTTTAACCACCCGAATTACCTATGTAGATCATGATACATCTTTTTCATACTAGGATGTACCTCCCATATAGAAGAATGAAACACTCTCATCAACTCCTCACACAAGCCCGTAGGACCCCATATTCAACCATGGAAGAGAAGAGAATTTTCACTACAAAAGAACATCCTAATGGTGTCTCTCCACAAAATAATATATCTCTTAGAAATAATCCCTCCATATCAGATAATATCTTGGTATTGTTTCGGTCAAAAAACAAGAGTATAACAGATGTTGATGTTAGATATACTCAAGCCCGAGACTCCTAAGCATATATATGTATGTCTGCAAAGAGGTTCATCTCCCACCACTCATCGTAAGACTCCTACACTACCTATGGATGATTATTTCTACTCAAATAATCCATAATGATATTTCCATATCCTGGTGTATAATCTAAATTTGAGTTTACGAACTTGAATACACTACCCACCTCCTCTGTTGAAAGTACAGGTCCTGCTATGAAAAGATGTACCTGAGGCACTTATGGTCTGTGTATACCAAAAACACCTCACCTATGAGATAATTCATCTAGTATGATAGGGAAATATTTATTGTTACTAACTCAAATTCATGAGTATTGTAATTTATCTCTTGGGGTCTTAGCTATATCGATCCATAATAAACTGCTCAATTCATCTATACTATAACTACTCTTAGCCTAATTTAGGAAGCATCCTATTACACATAATATTATTTACCCTTAATAGGTAAAGTGAGGATAGGTGTTGAGGTTATCATACCTTTACATTCCTTTAAATATCTATCATAAGTATCTAACCAAACAAACGTCACCCCTATCTTATTCAACATAGACATCAGTGATTCCAAATAGAATAAGTCCTAGATAAAGAGTCAATAATAATATTTTAGACCATGAAAACTCATAATCTCAAAGATATTGGTGGGTTTATACTATGATATCATGACTACAACATTTTCTAGGCCCATTGACACTCATTCCTATGAGATGGAATCTCCTAATAATTTCTCATTATCAAACCAGAAACTACATTTGGTTATCATGGGGTAAAGAATATGTTATATCAATATACTCATGATGAGGCCATGATGATGGGAATGATCATATGTTTACTTGGAGTACACTAATATATAGACAGAAAAATTCACCATAATATGATCTCAAAAATGATGAAATATCCAATTCATCAAGGCCATGAATATATCTAGTATGTTAGTCAAGCCAAATGGAATCACAACAAACTCATACAATCCATACCTACTCTAAAAATAAGTTTCAGGTTTTTCTAATGTTAACACCCTCAACTGATGGTATCTAGATCTCATGTCGGTCTTAGAGAAGATCATGGAAACTCTCAACCGATCAAAAATATCATCAATGCATAGAAGGGGATATCAATTTTTGACCATCATTTAGTTCAATCTCTAATAATCTAAACAAAAGTGAGGAGTATCATCAACCTTCTTATTAAATAGAACTAGATAACCCCATGTATTTTTACATTGACGTATGAAACCATTAGTTTCTAGATCATCCAATGGGTATAACAGCCCCTGGATCTCTATTGGATACATTCTATAAGGCGGGATAGAATCTAGCTCTACTCCTGACACAGACATGATCACAAAATCAATCTATCAATTGGGTAGTAAGACTTAGAACATGTCCCAAAAGATATTATGAAAATTATATACTATTAGATGTAAATAATAATACTATATTATACCATCATCTAGAGCCAGATCAACAATTTCATACATGATACAATTCAATATTTAATGAATTGGTCCTGCATGACTAGCCTGAAGATCCCAATCACCCTTGTGATAATTAATACCTCCTTCTAGAGGTAAAAGGTAACTCTCTTATAGTAACACTCAATATAAACCTAGTATAAAACTAATCAATCCATAACAAGAATAAAATCATAGACTATCATTTCTGATGTGAACAGTTCCAAAAAAAATGGTAAGCACCAATCTCTAGACAACCTGTCTTGCAACATTATATATTATCTGACTGCAATCCCAATGATGCGTTAATGGTCCAAACTCCATCCATGATTTCCACATCGAATCCAAAATAGTTTACAAAAAAAGATGAGATACAAATGAATGTGAAGATCCAATATAAAACAAAAGACAATAAAGGGTGGATGATATAAGAATCATCTTTCTAATAATAGATAGTCTTCCATGCCCAGTAGCTAGAGTAGACTACATAACATGCAGCTAACCAACCCCTCTTCTGTGGGGTTCATCTCAACTCCCCTGAGCTATAAAATCTTCCTAGTACTACCATTCAGAAATGGGGGTTCAACATCCCCTAACCTAAACATAACATCCTATGGAACTCCATCTATCTACTTACTAGGGAGTATCTAAGTCCTTCCAAAACTCATATAATTGTCATGTCCCCTACCAATTATCTTCTACAACATACCCATATAAAGCCTCTTTTGGTGGCCCAATCTGCTATAATAATTACATGCCAATGTGGGTTATGGACACTAAGGCTATTTTTTACCATCTTTCCACATAGATATCACAACAACAAGAAATAATCCTAATATGGCTTCCCATTTGTCTCACTACTCTGATCATTGATGCCTTGGAGAAAACTATTATAGAGATTATTATATCAACTAGAATAAGATTTCATAGTTTTCCTTCATAATGAAACATGGATGTTTCTTGAGGCCTCTCTCAAATAATCATCCATGAAAATTTCCTAATTCCCCACATATGTAAAACTGCTCAGGTAAAATATGTTCACCAGTGACCTGATATCATTGAAAAGTACATCCAAAAAATGTGTCTCCCTAGTGATCTCCTCATCTTCCAAAGATGGTGAAAAGAATTATATGTTGGTGAAATGTTCAACAGAGACCAACAATGACAATCCCTCCTATTTCAGGTATATGAACTCAAAATCCTTATCATCCCTCAACATCTCAGGATAGAATTGGATCAAGAACATTATCTCGATGTCCTTCCATGATAACTCCTCCTCATGCCCAGCCTTCTACCGAATATTCCACCAACTCTTGGGAGGTCCACAATCATATATGTAGAAAGCTTAAATTTCTTATCAATGGGTGTC
The DNA here is from genome assembly GCA_963277665.1 of Viscum album. Taxonomy (NCBI): domain Eukaryota; kingdom Viridiplantae; phylum Streptophyta; class Magnoliopsida; order Santalales; family Viscaceae; genus Viscum; species Viscum album. The sequence goes on from OY728142.1 coordinate 1,056,589,840, forward strand.
TGTTGATGCTTAATGATCAACTAGATTGACTGGATCCCAAACTCAACTACTTGGGTGACTCCCTACCCAGTGAAGGTAGGTGGATGTTGTAGTTGAAACTCTCTTTTCATATAAGTAATTGAAGTAATTGTGTGAAAAATCTCCCTCTCCATGGATCACATGACCCTTAGAAAGCTATCACAAATGATTAGAATTCATCTGTTCCTCAAGAGCTATAGAAATATCCATATCATCTATGTTAGTAGCATGCAGATTTCCACTATCCAGATGCTCAACTCTACGATGATGATGAAATAGTTTTTCTAAAATAAAAACACATTCTTAGAACACTAGATATATAAAATCCGACCTCAATACGTGATAAAAACATAGAACAATTGACTACGGGTCTCTCTAAACATGTCTTAAAAGTGTTTTATCTTGACATAATAGTTCATTTATTTCATTTCTCATATAAAATAGGGTTCTTCTGTTAATTTTAAAACATAAAAGAATATATCACATGCAATAGATATGTCCACATCATGAACAATGCAGGCTAATATATATATATATATATATATATATATCCTCATGTTCTAATCGTGGTGCATGATTAATCATCTCATGCCATATTGAACCATAGGAATAAATCTAAAGAACACATAATCATTATGAAAAAATAACCTCAGTCAACATGTGAATCATTCATGGTGAAATAACATCAACTATAATAAAAAAATGGTATCAAATACAATCCACCCTTTGGAACTCATATTGTCCTCCATACATGGGTTAGTTACTCCCATCAATAAGGCCATTACCATGTATCGAAACTTCATATTCTCATTTCTACCTTTCCAAAATAATAACAAAACAAAAAATAAATATAGTATTCTCTGAAACTACTTTGAAACATCCACCAATCTAAAACTCTCACATGGATGGAACGGGTTGGTTATGATACCTCTAGAGCACCTCACTGCATTCCAAAGGCAACTGACTAGAAACAGGGGTGTGATATATATAGTGGGGAGACAATACCCATGTGTTATAGTGATACACAATAGAAGAAAAAATCATATTATAGTAATAAATAAATATCAGATTATGGAAATAATGTAAATGATATAATAAAATGGAAAACGAAACAATAAAATCTAAATGAATATCCCTATAAACTAATTAGATAATTTTTTAAAGTGATTCTGAAATGTAACTAAATTTAATGATAGTAGTAATACAAAATAAAATACTAGAATACTCAATAAATACTCATAAGTCCCCCACCCCAAACCCCATCTTGGTTCGTCTCCAAACACCTTCCCATCCATTATGAAAGAAATCAAATACAAGGTCTCTTAACCTTGTCCAATTCTACATTTATGAATTTTTTTTGGGTACCAAATGGAAGGATGAATAGGGAGTGATTATAACTCATTAGGTTGATACCACCATGTATAATCACTACTAGTTTGATAATAAGTTCATGCAATAATGCAAAAAAATATGTATTAATTAATTAAACAAACAAATTAATACCACATCAATGTGCTTTGTCACCATCCCATAATTTATCTTATAATGTATCACAACCATGCCAACAAAATCCATATACCCATGGTAAAATATATCCTTCTCAGCACCATGAAAGAATGTCTCTGAGCAGGTTTCACAACCATGAACTCCATAACCATATAACCAAGGTATAATTTAAACTAATATTAAAAAACCATCTATATGAGCATTTCAGTATTTAACTCAGAATGTGGCTAATATATATTCATTTATACATGTTTGAAGTCCAATCTAGTTATTTTATAATTTAAAAATATATTAGGTCCAAGCCCACTATATAAGCATTTCCTCATGTATCACTGGGCATAGATAGCTAAATAATCAATTCAACATGTCTCAGGGTATAACCTAATATATAAGAATTTCAACATGTAAATTGGGAAAATTTATTATATAAGCATTGAAACAATCAAACTAGGCCAATACCCCATAAAATAATTATAGCATAAAAATCACAACACAAGTCACAGCAACAAGGATATATCAATATGACATCGTATGGATCAATGGTTAATTATGAAAATTTCAATTTTGCATTAAATTGCACATTTCGTTTATAATTTATTTATAATAAATAAAAATTTATTTATCTCAATCATAAAGAAAATATAAGGTGAATCTATATCTGTAAATCAAGAAAAATCCATTTAATACTGAACACAATTTATGTTATTAAACAATTCATTTATAATGAAATGTTTTCTCACCTGAAAGATAGCCAAAATCTAGGTCAATAACTAATTGTATACAAAGGGATACCATGGAATAATCCAATTCAACTTTTAATTTATTCTATTCATGATATGTGGGTGAAATTTCAATATTTACCATACCATAAAAAATAAAACCCTAGGGTTATGTTTTAAACCCCCTACCATTAACTAAGGACTAACTAATGCTTCACGAAGGATTCACCACAAGAACAAAGGTGTTTATGATCCCAAGAATGTTCATTTATAATAACCGATAAATATCAAAACAAAAAATTATCATGTTCATGAAATTACACCATAATAGACAGATAATAAATGGAGATAAGGGAATATAAATGGAAAACAAATTACTAGGGATCACATGCATGATTGAGGTGTATGAGGGAAAGAGAGGTGCTCCAAAATATCCTAGAATATTCTCTATGGTTGATAGAAGGAAGCTACACATGAGGTGAAATGAAAATCCTCTGTTCAGCACTATTTAAAACTACATGTTAGAAAATTACATTCCATGTAATTCATTTACATTTCATGAATGAATTTTTAAAGGTATACACTAAAAAATGCATCACCACAAATTTTTGTTTAACTATAGTCAACTTTTACATGGTGTGTATGGTTTAATTGATGAGTAAATATTTCAAAACTGATATTGTTTCACGATATATCCAGTAGCAGTAACACATCGCATAACATGTATATAGAATGTAATCTCCCAATATATAGTTTTTGAGCCTAAATTCTATATAAGTACCTAGAGCACCTCCAAAGTCATCCTAATTATGGAAAACCCTTATAAACACATTTAACACATTTATATATATACTAAATTAATTGAAGATAATAATATATCAACATTAATTAATATCTACTAAAAAAGTATCATTGTAATCAAATGAAACAAATCCACTAAGTATCAAATGGAATACATAAGAAGGGACATACAGAGAAAAAGATGAGATCTTTCACCATTAGTGCAACATGAAAAATAATAGTACATAGTTGATTAATTTCCTTCAAAATTAAATGACTTATGTTAGGTTCATTATTTTTTGGTGTGTGGAACATGAAAACATAATGTACTGACATGAAATGGTTATTTGGTGTATTTTCATATATGAAATTCATTTTATAGTTGAACGATTCAAATCGGTTTAACCATTTTAGGTGCATCTATGTTGGGCTAGCCCAGTAGTGTTTGCCACATAACACTTCAGAGTGAGTGTCAGTGTACTACATCATGAAGGTTCACTGCTAGTTATAATTCATAATGGGATATATTTATAACATATTTCATTATTTAAAAATCAATGGAACATGGATGGTATCATATTTGAGTGTCTTTATCCTAAGGTGTTTCAGAAAGGGTTTTATGCATAACATTTCTGATAGTGATCTTGACAAAGGAACCTGGATTGATTCTTTTATGAATGGACTTCACAAATGTGATTTAAAAATTCAATTATGTTTCTATAATTATATATTTGTAAATATACTTGAATAAGTCCAAGAATGTGAATTCCTATAGTATGTGTGCTCTATTCATTTTATGTGTGATGTTATTAATAGTAAATGGTAGCTAACTAGTTTTACAATGTGGACATCTACATAATTATTAATTTTGTATGTGAATAGATTAAAATACTACAATGTGGGAATAAAATTCCCACCTCTAAGCTAAAAATAATAAAGGGTTCACAGATCTATTTATGGTCTATATGAATATAGGAAAATGATTTGAATTGGGCACAAAATTTTTTCTTCGCTATTGAAAATGAAAAAAAGGAATATGGATTGAAGTTCTATGTGAATAGATTTGTGTGATTCATTAATGGAATAAAAATCATAATTTTTGAAGTAAAATTCTTCATGTAAAATTTCAGTTTGACAATTTTCTTCCTTTCCAAAATGTTTTATGAATTACAATGGTCTTAAATTTTGATTTCTATATTTTTTGGGCCCCAAACATAGTCAAATTGAATACAATAAAGTTAACTACACCAATATATATGGGTTATACACCATGTAATGTATATTTTTTTAGGATACAAATTTCCAAGATATCCTCCAAATGTGTTTTAAGGATTCAAAATAATTTTTATTGAGCATAGTGATAGTTTTCCATTAAACTCAAATTTTTTTAAGAAAGAAACATCTCGTGGTTCCTATGGAATTGTTACAAGAATGAATTTCCCTATGAAAAAAGTGGTACATTATTATTATAGATAATAAGTTGTTTCAATTTTGTAAATAATGTTATCTATTAAAAAATTGAACAGGGTACCAACTTATACTAGTAAACATGACTCATTTTTTGGTTATTTATATGTCCATAGGATCGAACAAAACAATATAAAGTGATATATTAATTCCATTTTGAATTATAACCTAATATCTTACATTCATCTCAATATACATGTAAAAAAATCCATGAACATGTTTAAAGTTTTAGAAATTATTTCTAATATCTTCTCAAATTTCCTTAATGTCTTATCATTGATTTAATAAATTTATCCCACTTAATATCAAAATTGATTATTTAGAAATGAATGATGAGAGAGTGTGATAACCTAGTTTTTTAATGAAAACATTTCAATAACCTTCCATAATATATATCATTATGAATATAATGGTTTTGGAATATTCTCAAGGCCTTCCCCCTCATCTCACCCTAATGGTGACACTTCATTATATTCTTAATTATGTTTTGTCTATTAATATTATTATCTTTCAAATTATAGGTCATATATCATACTATGATGCTTTCAAATATCATATTTAGAACATTTACTCTCATTTTAATATGTTAGAATGTATTTTTTTTGTTTTACATCCATGAACAACCATAACATTTATTTTTGAGGAATTGAAAGGACACAAACACAACACAAAAATAATTACAGAATAAGGTCTAACTTATTTTTCTATATAGATAATGAAAAATAATAGTGAATTTATTATGAAATATGATACTACTATATTTTCTAATGGATTAATAGAAGAACATCTAAAACTATCTATTTTAGTTTTCAAGGATGGGTTTGGAAGCATGGAATCTTATTTTATTTATTTATGTGTTATCTTATTTTTAATACATTCCATCAAGATAATTGTATCACTTGGTGAAACCATTATAGACTTAAGTAATTAGTATTTATTTTTTGTGGTCGTTAGATAATTCTTTAAATTATATCCATCCCACATGTACCTCCCACAAAGCTCCTCATGGGATCCATGGATTCTACTTTGTTATAACCTCTTGTAAAATTCTTATTTTCTATATTCATATGGAAAATTTTCTTTCCTATTTTCCTTTCATTAACATATTTTTTATATACTCTTATTATTTATTATAAATTTTATTCCAAATGAAAAAATATTTTTTGGTGTATGTTTATCCTTGTTTTTTCTTCTAAATGGAATATTAATAGAGTTCCTCACCAAATCAGTGTTCTTTTTTCAGTTTGGACATGTTTTCATTTTTTCCCCTTGTTTTCATTTATCAACATTTATTTCCATGGACTGTTTACTATAATAAATTGTATGTACTATTGTACCATGAATGAAGAATATTTTTTATTCTGTGAATTATTTTTATTTTAATTCTTATATTAGGTTCAATATAACATCTTATTTTGTTTCTATACTAATGGCGACTCACATTTCTTCATTGATATGTTCTTGAGAATATTATTCTTAAAATGTTTCTCAAAATTTCTTCCCAGGATTAGATTATCTTCTTTATTTTATTTTATTCTCCCTTTCATCTAATCTCATTCCAATTCACATTTTATTGATTTTGATATGTTTATATCACATCTATAGATACTTTTAGTATAACCACCAAAATGTTTTGTATGATATCTAAATATTTCTGTAACAAACCAATTTTTACCATTTAATGTGGATTTTCCTCCACCCCCATTGCTCCCTCTTATTATAGTTCCCCTTATTCATTAGGAGTAAACATATTATTCCATTATTCTATTTCCTTGTGCATAAATCTATTGACAAAATTACAATGACCACCAAACAATGATATTTAAATTTTAATTTCAATGTATAAATAAAAATATTATTTCTCTTTTGTGATATATTAATCTTTATTTCAGCTTCCTTTCTGAAAAAATAACTCTTAAAAATTATTCAACCTTTCATAAAGGATCTGGTGGGCTGCTAATTTTTTTTTCATCATATAAATTTACATTTATTTTGAATTTAAACTTTTATTTTTTAGGAAAGGTGATTCAATGTAATTAATATTCATTGATATGGATGGTACCTTTTATTTTTTTGGATGCTATATATTGATTATAAGATGATCTCAAGTTTATTATGCCAAAAAATTGAGATCATTTTTCATAGGAAATCTCTTTATTTAATCATATGGATGAAAAATTCATTTTGGATTTCATTTATAACTTAGGTTGAGAATTTTAAAGATTTTGAAATTGAAATCATGAATATTTAATTATATATTAAGGATTTTTTTTGTCATACTCCAACGAAAATAGTTTTTATTCACCCACAATCATATTCATCTAAAAAATAATCATAGGTACTAAAAATTTATTATAAAAAAAATTAAACTCCTTGATTTTCATTATATACGCATCTAGTCAAGCCTCTTTGATAATAACACCTTCATTAACTGAAAATTTATTTTTATATCGACATTTCATGAAATATTCCATCTCATGAATATAATTGATCAGTTTATCATGAAATAATGAAAATAAATCTTTTATCCTAATAACAACTATATTTATGGATCTAACCTATTCAGATATATTTACACAATCCTATAATCCTTCGTCAAATTCATTCATCATATTTTTAAAATCTACTTAAATCTCATGGATCATTTCCTTCAAATTCACGTACAAGATAAAAATTAAAGCTAACATTTAATTGGGATACTTATGAATTATATATTTTAACGAAAAAAGTAACTCATCAATGGAATATTTATAAATGTGGTAGTCCCCACTTGATCTTTAGACATATATAAGACAATATCAGAAAGAATTTTATGTTTACTCTTCAAAAAATATTTTCTTTTAACATATAAAATATAATTCTTCTACATATTCATTGTAATGGATTGAACAACTTATTGTTTAACATTATAAAACATCTATAGTTATCAATATTATAACATGGTGAAGATACTTCACCATTAAATTTGGATAATATGCATTTCTTATAATCACAACACTCATTAAGAGGAATCACATTGACATATGTAACATACTTTCGTCAACTTTGATAAACTTATACTAGTGTAGAGTCCAATATATTTGATGAATTTAATCCTAGTTTCATTTCATTTCACTTCTTCCTATTAAATTATTCCTTAATAGGTATCTATTATTTTGTTTCATTGATATGGAACTCATCACCTTCTAAAAATCCACACTTCTTGCTTCCTTTGAGATAAAAAAATTACAAATAACCAAAAACCTAGAAAAATGAAAATTTAAAAAAAAATTATAATAAAATTATACGTGTGATCATAGAACTAATACGAATTTTTAGGATCACATAAGAACTATTACAACCCTAAATTAGGACTATGGTAGATTATTATTGGTAATTTATAACACGATTTAATCATTTTTCACCTTTTTTATATCCTCGCTTGTTATGTTAATAGATCTAAATATATATCTCACAATATCTCATCCTCAGTTGGAATTATTATATAGCAATAAAGAAAACACTCACCATGGAACTGATTTTTGTTAATGAAGATTTTCTCTAAGATGGATGAATATTTCGCTAGTGATATATGGTTTATATCCCCCACACACAACTCCATTAATATTATTACAATAATTTTGGTCAATAGTACAAACATGTTACTGTAAAAACACTGACACCAACAATTTCACAACAATCTTCTACTTCCTTCACTAAATAAATTAGTTTTATAATATAACATTGAATTATATTTACAGAATATTTACATGTCTCTCCTGAAAAATATGATATTATTCTTTTAATATCATCAATCTCAAGATAATGTTTGGGTTATATAATACTTGAATACTGTAATATAAGATCAATCATATTGTTATTAATCCTATATAAATTTTTGAAAATGTTTAGCCACTTTGTTTCCCTTATCCTTCATATTCTTTAGTGTGCAATAAATGTGATATTCATGTGGTACTAGTTCTCTTCCTACTTCTCTTAAATACATTATCTATGGAAAATGCACATAGTACTGGCTCATCACTCTTTCGTCGAATTTCTTGATCTACATATTTATGTTTTAACCTTGTACTAATATAGATAATATATATTTATAACAATATTAGGTCTCACTATTCCCCACCTTTTATCATCTTATTTTATATATTCACTTTTTGAATTTTATTCATTTAGTTTCTATAATTCCTATAATTAAAAATAAACAAGAAATCTATGTTAGTCAAACTCAAAATATTTATTCGTCATAAATTATCAAATATTTATAAAGCCTATATTAAATAAATACATCATCTATTGTATTTTCATCATAATATTTAAAAAATAATTTTGTAATTCTCTATATTAATTCTCCACATATTGAACCATTTAATAAAGAAACTTTATTAAATCCAGGAGTTATTCCATTAACTAATGTATTAATGGGTACTTATTTATTGGTACCCATATCTTAGTATCAATATTCTTAAATACTTATAAAATCAGAAGAAATAACACCATTATAATTCAAAAATTAATTCATCAAAAAGAATCATCACATGTGGAATTCATTATGAAATATCATAAAGTATTTGAAGCTTTTTTTACTCTTGAAAACAAAATTTTTACTCATATAAAGTAGTGGAACTACTCTAACAAATGATATTTTACCCATATGAAGCCACTCATTCAAAATTTATATGTCTTTTTATAAAAATCATCACCTCAGTTTATTTGAAGTAATTATATTCTAATCGAATCATTATCATCCTCTTATGTTGATACATATTCTACTTATGGACTTGTATTACACACTTCTTCTACCAATTTATCTTTATAAGATTATATATTTTTTCAATCTATCAAGATTCTCAAAATTCTCATTCAACTCTCTTTAAAAATCTTCATTAATATAATCATTATTTGTGGCCATAAATTCCAGTTATTTTCATTTGAAACCTCCTATCATATTAAACATGGATCATCCCTGCTATCTTTAAATTCATTCATACATGTATTCACATTCAATTATCCTATTGAGTACCCAAATGCATCATGTAATTTTCACTTTATCTCTCTGCAATTTTAATTATGGAACACTGCATCAACGATACTAAATTTATGTGTAATTAGTTGTGTTTGGAAGAAGAAGGAATACATGGCATCATTTCTACTCAATGTGGTGTAAGTTTTATATGATGAAATGTACTCACGTAATGAATTTCCCCTAAAGGAATATATTTTAGGAGGCTAATTATTAATATATTTTGTGTCATTTTTAACTTCTATTGTAATATCATAGAGCCACTAATGCAAGGGTTCAGTTGTTCCACCCCCATGGTGTCTCTCTAGACCTAATTCCACCCAGAGCTCCTAGTCACCTTAGGAATGATTGAACATGTGCGTGATTATACCAAATTAACTATTCCACTCAATGGTTTCTATCATATTTGATATTTTAAGGGTGTATTCAATATATGATATCTACTCATGTGGTTGAGATGCCTTCCAGTTGGCCACTTATTTATCTTCTCTTCCCCATAGAATTCCTTTTCAAAATAAGAAAGAAATATTTCACTACCTTCAATTCACCTCGAATTCAATCTCCTACCTTATTTAAATTGTAACATCCATGTATTTTATTTTTTTAATCCTTCTAATGATTTTATAAAAAATTATTTAATTCATTAAACAACGCCATTTTATATTCTTTCCCAAAAAATTAATCTCCTTGTAATAAAAATATTGTTATCACCATAACCACTTCAACTATTTTTGACATGTAAAATAATTCCTTGAATTCCAAGGAAATGATATTCACAATCTACATTGTTCTCTTTATACATGGGAACTAGAAAAAAAACTTCTAATCTTCTCTTCTTATCATAATGTAAATGAAAACACTAATATACTTTCTATATCGTATTTATGAACATAATGAAATGAGATAACTCATAACATATTGATAATAAATACAACACAAACACAAATTTAGTTCAATAGTATTATTTAATCACAGACATATTCTCAAAATAAAGTCTTTTGAAGGTCACTCCAAATAATTTTATTATTATAGAATGCATATAGTGTATAATAAATACACTCAAATGTAATATTTGGGTTTATATCCACGATTTTAGGAAATGAATATTTTATATGGATTTTTATGACATTTATATTCTAAATGATGATATTTTTTATAGAGTATAAAATAATCATATTATTATTTGATGTGTGACATCTAAATAAGTAGAAAACATTTTTTGATTAACTAATGATGAAATGATATGTAATGAAAATAGATGTTCCCTGTAATTTAATGCTAAACAATAATGGAGAAACTTTATTTTTTAAGGCCTTGGATGCAGATATTGAATATAATTTTAAATAATGAATATAATAGGGTTAATAAAATTAATATGGAACACCATATTGTTCAATTTCAAAGAATAAATAATACCATGTTGCTTTATGTCATAAAGAAAAACACCCCTTATGGTAGTTTCTGGCCACATTGGGTTTTCCATGTTCTAAACATTTACAGGTGAAACCTAGTAAGTATCAGTATGTTATAGAAAAAATATATATTCAAGAATAGTAGTATTTAATATATTATTGGGTCTTAAATTGAATAATAAAAAATGGCATTGGAATCCATGTTACCTAGAATGATTATGTATGATTTATATAAAGAATACACAAAATATCCATGATTTATAAGAAAAGATCATTATTTTTTATACTATAGATATACTTGGTGAAGGTGAAACACCTTCACAAGGAAAAAATGAAATGTACCTCAGTGTGCATTGGATGAATATATACTAGAAGAGGAACCCCATAGAGCAATCCTATGGTGGGAAGGATGGCTTATACCGTAGTTTACTTATGTGATTACATGAAATGTATAAATTTTATCAATGAGAATTTTGAATAAACATACTCACATGATCCAAAATCATTAGAATCAATGATAGATTGTTGATAAATTGGTAACATGGTTTAGAAGTTATAGGTTTCACCTATAAGTAAAGATTTGTGCATGAAAAATAATCCTTATGATGTATCATTATATTAAATGTATATACATGGTTGTTTTAATTGTATGATTTTTCTTTATATTTTATCCCCAAAGATAAGATTCATCTATGTATGACTTTTCAATCATCTTAAATTGTCCATTAATAAAAATAATACTTAATGAACCTATGGGAAAAAAATTCATTATTAGAGAGTCATGTAATTCATAATTAATAAAGTCATCATATAATGACTATTTTTCTTTGAAGTTTAATTTTTTTCTTATGGATGTTAGATAATTTTTTGATTCTATGATAAAGCAGTTCATGGCTTGGTAGAAACATCATTGAATTTATTTCAAATTTTCTTTATGATAAAAAATAATTTAGTGGTGTGTGAATGTATTACACTTCAAACTCATCTGAAATAAAAACTGTGAAAATATTTTACATGTTTCTGAAATTGAAAATAATTTTACATGTGTGAAAATAGTGACTACTATTCTATTGTTACCTATAAACCAATCATTTCAAAACATTATTTTTATTTTCACGTTGATATATTTACCATCTAAGAGTGTATATTAATTACCCCTCAATACTAGTTTTAAAAATAACTAAAAGAATAAAAACATGTGGTTAAATTATAAAATAGTGTGGATGATCACTCTTTTTTATATAAATTTAATTTAAATATAAACTACATCCCATCAATATAAACAATATTCAATTTTTTAAGAGTGATGAGAATTATTATAAAAACATTAAATAATATACCCCTTATTGTTTTATTCCTTTTTATGTGGATAAATTTTCTATGTGACCCATATTAATTAACCTACCTAAATTTCTAATCATTGTTTTTTTAAATAATACATATGAAAAATTGTGTGTACATATTTTACACATGAATCCAAAAATACACTAAAATTTTAACATTTCCAACTTTTCAAATTAATTTTTTTATTCTATTTTCCAATTCTAATAATTTTTCATTACTATTATTTACAAAAAATAGTAATAGGCTTAAATCTTATAAAAATTTCAAGTACTATAAATAAATGATCATTGAAGATTGATAATGTTGAGTGAAACATTCATTGATTAATTTCTCTTCATCATCAAGGTCATAGAGATATTCTTAGATAATCCCATTAAATATACCTACCCTCAAGGTGAATTTTTTTGGATTAATATTGATGAAAATAAAGACTAGAGGGGGTGAATGGTATTTTAAAATCATTTTAAATAAATAATAAATCATAGAATATTTTTGAATAGATCAATCAGTGTAGTGAATTTTTTAAGATCTAGTGTTGTGGGAATTTAAATTTGAACACTATATTATTATAGTGGTTCATATCAACAAGATTATATTACACACTTCAAAATTCAAAACTCCGAGAGATGTTTGATATCCAATAACAGAAACTCACTTTTAATGGTTTGATAACCTACTTACATATTATTACTTTCACAATACTAGGAAACAAAATAGTGAATTTCTATAAGATTCAAAATGTAGTCCAACCCTAAAATTTCTTCATGTTTCAAAACATATGAAACATCCTTTTTTGGGGTATAATATTCAGACTAGAATGATTTTTATTGTTAAAACCAGAAACCAAAAGTAAATATTACTAATATATTCTAGAAAACATAATATAGTAAAAACCAAAAACAATATAACCAATAGATATCAAAAAATGTTGATTACAATATCACCCGATAATCATTGATCACTTTAGTAGTAGGGATTTGAATATAAATGTTTTATTGGGATAAAAAATGGAACAATAGTCATGGATGAATATTATTGAGTTTAAATAAAATCGGCCTTGCATTGAGTTTTAAAAAGTCACACAGTATTCAAATAGTCATCCAGAGTTCTTTTTACTACATACCTTGTTCTCTATTTATAGACTAATCATCAAGGATCATCATTAAACTCCGCTAATGGGTGTTTTATAAAATCATAAATATTATATAATTGTTAGAAATATTTAAAAATCTAAACTCATCATTACTAGTTAATACCTCAAGTGTATTCAATATTAATATCGATTATCTTTAATTCCAATATTAAACATGTTAAAAAATTATAATATGTATATTATAATAAATTAGTGTAATTAAAATAGGTGAAATGATAAAAATACTACCATAAAATGGTAGGAAGTGAATATTTCAAAAACTATTAAAATTAACTATGAAATTAATAATATGATAATTATTATTTTCATATAAATTACTAAGATAATATTTATCTAAATATTTTACATTATAGACCTTATAATAATTATTAATTTTACATATAAATAAAACAATTGAGAGTATAAAAAAATGTATTAAAATAATTTTTGTAAAAATATAACTAAAACATTGACTTCTAAAAATGTTATTTTATCAAAATAATAGAAAAAGTAATAAACATGAAAAGTGAGGAATAAGATATATGGAATGTTTACTTATTGTGTGTGAATAGTCGGTATACTAAATTTGAAAACCAAATTTTTATTAAATAGGTATACTAACCATGTGACCAAAATCTTCATTTAGTTATTTTAGAATTGCACAACACTAACATTATAAAATAATACATGTAGTCAGTATAAAAATACTACATAGTGACTATAAAAAAATGAATTCATATAATGTATAAAAATTACCTTCACCGTAAATACCAATTACCTCTCATGGTAGGTTAGAGTTTCCGCTGAATATAGGTTGAAGAGGGACTTCATAGTAACTTGAATAGATTGGTTATGGTATCTATAAAAAACTTATGGTAACATGGTTTTGGATTTGTGGTATCATAGTGTTGGATTTGTGGAATATATTATAACTCATATTAGGTTGAATTTTCAACATCATGGTTGGTAGTAATTTTCTTCACATTAAGTATTATAACTCACACATGGTAGGTTAACTTCACCCATAGTAGGTACTTAAACATGGTAAGTTCACTTCACCCATGATAGGTACTCATTGTGTAGAACTAGAATCTGATATGGTGTCATGTGTAGGTGAATGTAGAATCGAGATGGTATGAAAATAAGGGTGTTGGTGTCACATTGGATATGATAAAATTTTTATTTTATCTCTGGTGATGGTGTCTGGGTTTCACCAATTATGGGGTTGAGTGTTTCTAAAGTGATGATGAATTTGTGTCATGCTACAGGTGGAGACAATGAAATTGAGCAACGAAGGTGCCGTTAGGGAATCACAGTTGAGTATGAACTATTGTGTAGCATTGTGCAAGGTTTTTCAATTCTAATGTTGACATGCACTAAAGTTGTGGATGGTGTGAATCCCTAAATTTTGTATAAGATAGATCGAACATCATGTGTTAATGGTGTTGTGGTCAAGTTGAAGTAGATAAATTTTAGACTGAAGTGAACGTGTATGTTCTCGATGTTGAAGCTCCTGGTGTCATGGATGTGAATAGGTGTAGAAGATTATTATATAGTTTTTAGAGTGAATATATATACTAATATATTATATTATCCAATATATGTATATATGTAAATATTTATATATTTATTACCATTAAACAATTTTTAAACATAAAAAATATTTAAACAAAATAATAAAACATATGAAATATTAAATTCATTTTAAAAAGTATCACATATAAAAATAATAATTATATTATATTAGAAAATGAAAATATTATAACACTTAATAAAAAAATAATGGTTAGAACATAACTCCAAAAAAATAAACTACTTGATAACTAAGAATTATAAGTACTGAAATCATTAAACAAGAATTACAACATTGCAAACAAATTATTCAAATAAAACGGTAAACTGTAATTTAAATAAAGTTTTTTAAATGATTAAATTTTAATGAAGGGTTTTTAAATTTATCAAAACAAATAAAATACAAATTAAATTAACAACACTAAAAATTTCCCCTTTTGTAAATTGTAATAAAACACATTTATTTTAAAAAAATATCCTCATTATTAAATTTATCAAAAATATAAATATAAAATTAGATATCTAAAACATTCCCCCTCTTGATGAGTATTAAATACCTAATATTAACAATGTATAAGAGTTTAAAAAATTACATTTAATAACTCAACTCATGTAAACATATATGTAAAAATGTGTCCAGTTTTAACAATAATTAATTATAAAAATTAAAATAACATGTTTATAACATAAAAATATCAAATATTTTTTATATATAATCCAGATACATATATATGTTAAACTTCCCATGAGTTAATAATCAAAAAAATTCTAACCGTGTTTTAAAAAATGATTCAATCTGTGGAATTTTTCTTAATTTCAAGGAAAAATAAGTTTTATTTTTATCAAATCCAATAAGTCATTTTATAATTCAACACAGTTATCTGTATATATAGAATTTAAAAATATTTCAAATAAATAAATAATGTATCTAAATTGTAATGCATAAAATAATTTTATAATTTTATTGAATAATTACATAGAATAAGAGCTCAAAATTGTATTTAGACCATTAGAATAGGAAAATTTATAAAATCATTCGTATATCGTAGATAAATAATTCCCAACCCTAAAGTGTAAAATCAAGTAGATATAATAAAATGAACAAAATATGATTTTTTATCAATACATAAATCATAATTTGGGTAATATTTCAAATTGATTAATTAAAATGAAATATGCATATACAATGTATTTAAACACTAATTTAAAACATATATACTAGTATTTTTTTAAATGGTAACTCCACCTAAATTGATTCTATTATATAAAAATATATTGAATTTTTTTTATTATAAATATAATCTCATAAATAACATATATGAATATAAATTTTAAAATATTTAAACTAAAACATGTTTACATACAAAAAAATTAAACAAACAAATGTTATGGTACATGAATTAAATGCAAAAATAAAATAATCTTTATAAAAGATATTAGATATTTTCTATTCAAGCATACTAGTATATGAAATAGTAAAGAGTATGCATTTTGTCTAGTAGAAAATAATTTCATTGGCATGGTGATGAGAATATGTCTAATAGGATTTGAGTGTCACCATTTTTTACCCATGTTATCTTATATTCATTTAAATCTATGATATAACATTCAGACAGAAAAATAGATTTAGAACATCTATTTTTTGTAATTCAAAAATAAATTATTATCTAAAGAAGTTTTATTATGACCAAAGGATTCAATAATTCTACGAGAACATTAACTGGAATAATTCCCTTTCATTCCACTCCTAAATCATGTTACAATAGAAATAATGAATTTTTAACTTTTTAATAAATGTAGTCTTATTCGTGTTTGGTGAAATGTTATTTTAGAAAAAACTATTCTTATGTTAGTTTGTTCTATTCATAGAAATAATTTTATCATTTATCAATTTTCCTTTAAAAACTAAATATCATTTATGTAAGAACCATGATTTTTAACCAATTAGACTTTGTGTATTTCTTGGTGTTATTACAAAGCTGGACGTTCACACGGCGTGCGATTCTGAGCCCCGGTGTGGCCGGAATTAAATTTATTGTGAATTAACACTAGACACACTAAATAAATAGAATAACTCCTAAACGGTGGCTCATACAGAAAAACTGATGGAACCTTTGAGTCTGGAGCATGCCGTTTACCCTGGGAGAGGTGAAGTTTTCGCAGGCGCGGGCCAACTGTGAAAAACACCCCCAAGGGCATTTTCAAAATTTATCAGCCACGAGCGTTGAATTTATAACTTTTGAAAGGAGGCTCGGATTGAAATTATAAGACCACCATTGTTCTTAAGGCCTGGATTTTACCCTAGGGGAGGCTTAATCTTGACCCCGCTGAGGGTTCAGGAATGGGCCTACCGTTGGAGGATTAAAATGAATTAATTAAAAATTTCACTTAATCCTCTACTTATGTCTAAACCAAGGTCACCTCTCCCATTTTCTCATTCCTATAGTAGAAGGATGCTCATCTCAACACCATTCTCTCCATCTCCTCCCCCTCCAAGGTTGCGGCTCCGGTGGATCGTTGCGAAGCGACGGGCTAAGCCCCCGAGGTAGGATCTTCTCATTTCCATTTAAATTTCCCGCATCATCGTCGATCTAAATTAATGATGTCAAAACGCTATTTAAATTTCATATGAATACCATATTTTCATAGTTTATATATTGAGCCTTCTACTTCAATTTTCAGATTTGAAATTCGAGATCTGAGGTGACCGCAATCGTCCGGAAAATTTTTGGGAGTTTTTGGGTGTTTTTTCGGTGGTCCGGTGTGGCTCCGCAGCGGTGCGGCAAGGCCCAGCGGTGGCACGGTGGGGTTCCAGTCAGAGGTGCGGTCGGTCAGGAGGTCTTTGGCGGCTCAAAAGCAGGGTGGTCAGGCGGGGCGGTGTCGGTGAGGCGGGCCAGTGGGAGTCAGACTGGGCAGTAGAGGGCGCCAGCGGAGGGGGGCGCCGGTGAGGCGCGGAGACCCGGGCCGACTGGCTTTTGCCGGTCAGTGCGCATGTGGGAGACCGGGGTCTTCGGACCCTGGATGGCGAGACAGGGACCCGCAATATGAGTTTTCCATGGAGATAAAGGCAAAGCGGCTTTATTTGGTCCAGGTGAGGCTGGGCCGGACCACGCGGCGAACCGCAGGCCGGTCCAGGCGAATGGTGGGCCGACTGAACCCGCCCTACGCACCTATTTTTTCATCCATTAAAAATTTAAAACTCCTATAAAATGCAGTCCAGGTGTCGTATTTTCTTGCTGAATGTGGAAAAGCATTATAGGAATCGATAAGAACATTTTGAGATGGGTTTTTTGGGTTTTAATTCCCAATATGGGGGCCTCGGTGGTGCGACACACCCATTAAGTGGATTTGCGTTTTTTCTGGGGGTTCCAATTTTGGATGGCGCGGACACATCTGATGCCTAATTTGAGCACTGCCAGCCGCATTACGACCCTAGCGTCGAGGCAGATATTTCCAGTATGGTTTCAGGTGTTGAAGTTGGATTTGAGATGTGGGCCCTACGGGCTGTCGTTTAAGCGACATGCAACGTTTTGTGATGTTTTCATCAGGTGTCCGTTCGGGGCAGATTAATAGTTAATTTGACGTGTTTTTTTAAGGACATCACAATGGAGAATTCTACCTGACTACTTCTAGGATCGATAGTGGGCCCGACAAGACACCGTGCAGGCCTAAAGCAGTGGCAGACAACTTTTCCGTCGGGGGTCCGTTCCATGTGAATGAGTAGTCTATCTCGCGTAGTTTTCCACAAGGGTTGAAGTGGTGTGATCTTTTGGGGAGTGTAGAGCCTCATTAGAGATATTATTAAATCTGGAAGCATGGAATGATGTTGGATGGAGTTTTCCTCGATGCACTCTGAAACGTCGCGCAGTAGCGATGTTGGTGACCCCCCAATAATAGCACGTGCAGTGCAGAGCTATCAAACCAGTTTTGGGTTTACCCTCCAGCTGGGTTGGGAAGTGGGTTACCCAACGACGTATTATGGTTTACACTCCAGCGGGGCTGGGAAGTGGGTTACCCATCGAACTATCAGGGTTTACCCACCAGTCAGGACGGGCAGTGGGCTTCCTATCCACTTATGAGGGTTTACCCTCCAACAGGGCTGGGCAGTGGGTTACCAGATGACTTTTAGGGTTTACCCTCCAGCAGAGCTGGGAAGTGGGTTACCAATTGACCTATCAGGGGTTTACCCTCCAGCGAAGCTGGGAACTGGGTTACCCGTTGACCTATCAGGGTTTACCCTCCATCGAGGCTGGGCAGTGGGTTACCCGATGACCTCTAGGGGTTTACCCTCCAGCAGGACTGGGGAGTGGGTTACCCGGTGACTTTTTTAGACGTAGACCTTTCTACGGGGCTAGTCAGTGACTTTTTCTCTATGACAACTAGAGCAGGATCCTTGTTTGTACGGATCGGCGATGTGACAGCTTTGACGTGACCTTAAAACATACGAGGATGAGGGGCACTTTTCCCACCGATATGCATCCTTACGACGCGAACTAAAAGCCATAAGGGTGAGTCAATGCCACCTAATGCAGATAGTATCGAGGTGTGATGATTGAGCCCCATTGACTTGTACCTCCAAGGTTGACGTGCGGGACATTTGGGTTCAGTATTGGATATCCCTAGAAGTGATGGCGACTCTTCCTGGGAAGATATTGGAGATGGAGATCCCCATACAAACTCGTTCGGGTTCCTTGTTGAGCATATATACATATACACCTCACTTCAGTTCCCACTCCTTGGGTTCAGTTACTCTTCTTCTATGATGGGTGAAGAGGTGTTGGGTATGCGGCGTGCTTTCCGTGTTTAGCTCATCTTGGTTGGATGAGTCCACTCTCCTACTATAGGTAGCGAAGACTCGACAATAATTTCATCTTCTCACCATTCCTAGATCCTTGCATTTGGACGAGTTTACTTCCTACCTCTTGTTGGGTTGAGCTGCACACCCTTTAATATACTCTTTTACTGTTTTGGTTATTTCTACTACTCATCTCTTTAATGCCTCCTTCGTTTCTCCCTCGAGATTTCGGGGAATCCTACTGATTTTCTTTACACTCACTCTTTCTTGGGCTTTGCCCGCACCTGGTGTGCCCTTGAAGATGACAGACATGTCGATCGTCACTACGGAGGAGCGTAGAGGTCACAGGAGCTGGGACAGCGTGTCATGGTCGTGATGGAGTTTTCAGGTGGGGATCTATGCGGTTGTTTCCTTTTGTTACCTGTTTCTTGGATGTAGAACCTTTTTGGTTTGGAGCATGTTTTGTCCTTTTTACTATTCAGTTTACATGTCAATACATTCAGCACTTACTCTCTCTATTTTGTGGTTGATGCATGATTGTGGTTGGGTTATAGTGGTTTGTCATGTGGTTTTCCTTTTTTCTCTAAACTTCTGCATTGAGTGGGTTGTGTGTGCGTGTGTATTAGTACTTAGGAGAAGGAATCCCAGATATTGTTACGCTTTCTGTGCCAGTCTCCAGCCTCTGGCCTATGGAGGTGGGCTTGAGGTAGTTGCGGCTTGGGACCGGTAGGGTCGGGTAATGAAAAAGTTCTATCAAAGGTGGTTCATTCCTTGGGAAATTGTTCAGACGTCCCTAAAAAGGAATTGGTTGGGATTTAGGGCAATGATGTCGACGTGTCTCGATTGCAGCTCTCTGTTCAGGGAGTCCAATGATGGTATAGGCGACTAACATATCCATTCATCAGGACCCTGATAACCTGCATTTCAACTCGACATGCTGAGACACTTGTTTTATGGAACTTTTTAACATGCATCTTGTAGGATTGAGTATTTGACTATCTTTGTTTGAGTCATCTCCCATTTTTTATGTCTATTATATATATATGTGTTCTCATCTGATCTTGGTATCTCTTGATAATTTTCAGGATGCCTCCACGACAGCAGCCAGCCAGGCTACCCTACCAGTTTGTGATTCGATCGGGTGAGCGATGAGGCGTCGGTTCTAGGACCCTCACATGATCCCATTCTGCCTATTGCTTCAGTAGCAACCCCTCTATATAGAGAGAGGTACTTAGTACCGGTATCTCGGGCAGAGGTTGTGCACATACTGAGTGTGCTACGAGACTTCCAGTGTCAGAGGCCGCCGAGGTTCTGTCGGGACCCAGATCCCCAGGTGGAGGGGGATTGGCTTGAGTCAGTGGCACAGCTCTTCAAGCTGGTCCAGACCCCTGCAGACCAGATGGTGGTCCTATCCACCAGTCATTTCCTCGGGACATCCAGGCGATGGTGGGATTTAGTGACACAGACCCATGACGATTCGTCCCTCGCATGGGATGGCTTCCATCAGCTTTTCTAGGAGGAGTACCCCCCCTCATGTTTATGATCCGTTCTGATCCAGGAGATTCTGGAGCTGAATTAGGGTGGATTACTGTGTCATATTACTCGTTCTGGTTCACTGATCTTACACGCTACTTGCTGGACATGATCCGAAAAAGCTACTTCTTGGCGCAGAAGTTTGAGCACGGTCTACGCAGGGAGATACGTGCCAGCGTGGTAAACTTGTGAATCCCCACTTACACCGGGGTTCTAGAGAGGATGCTTGATAATGAGAGCTTCCTGGCTGAGGATCACTAGATGGCAGGACCTAGCAATGGCCGCTTTAGAGTGGAGTCTTCAGCATGCAGACGATAGAGTGTTGGGCCTCAGTCGAGGAGGCCCTTCCATGAGGAGACCCAGGGCAAGGGTCATACACCTCAGTGGTGCCGTAGGGAACCAGGTAAAGCTGGAGATAGTCAGTGTTACACTTGTGATGGTCGGGGAAATATAGCATGGGATTGCCCGACCAGGCGTACAGATTAGCCGTGGCAGGCAGCGGGTGCACCACAGAGGCAGAGGTAGCGTCATGACTAGGGGACACCTAGGGGAGGACTGGGCGGTCCTTAGGGATTTGGCATAGGAAGAGTGACAGGAACACGATGTGGAGGATTATGTTTTGAGATCCTTCCACCACCACCACCAGGAAGCCAATCGCAGGCTCAGGGAGCTGCAACTAGGGGCCGTGGATAGCTTCAGGCCATGGGTGTTCGAGAGCCTCCAACTCATGAGATGTTCCGAGGTATGCTTTTTGTTCACTCCACACTTTCTTCAGTACTAGTAGACACAGGTTCCATCCATTCCATTATATCACTACTTTTGGTATGGGATTCGGAGCTCCTAGTAGATGTGCTAGCACATGTGCTTAGTCTCGAGGTTCCTACGGGAAGTGCCTCACGGGTGACTTTTAATTGTAGATAGTGTGAACTGTCCTTCGGGGGAGATAGTTTCATGTGGGACCAGTTGGTCATCAAAATGTAACCTTATGATGTAATTTTGGGAATGGATTGGCTTTACATGGTTCACACCCAGATCAAATGTCATTGCAGACAAGTCAGATGCGTGCATTCTGACGGGACGAGGATCACCATCCTCAGTGAATGAGACCTCGTGGCAGAGCAGACGGGTACTCTGAGCAGGAGACCATGACCTTTTTCTCATTTTCTAAAGAGAATGGATCTCCGAGCAGCAGACTCTACATGCACTTGAATCCCTACCGTTGTAGAGGACTACATGGACATTTTTCCCAAGCATGTTCCGGGACTACCTCCAGTGAGAGAGATGGAGTTCTTTATTGACTTGCAAAGGGGAACTGCTCTGATATCTTGTGCAGCATATTGGATGGCACCCACAGATCATTGAGATCTACAACTTCAGTTGGATGACCTTCGTGAGAAGGGATTCATCTGGCCCAGTGTGTCCCCATAGGCAGCTCCAGTCTTGTTTTCGAAGAAGGCAGAAGGGAGCCTACGACTTTGCGTATATTATCGTCTCCTGAATCAGGCCACGATAAAGAAAAAGTACTCTTTGCTGAGGATCAAAGACCTCTTTGACCAGTTGCGAGATGAGAAGTGGTTCTTGAAGATCGATCTTCGATCTTGCTACCACCAGTTTAGGGTTCGTGAGGCTGATATCCCCAAGCTAGAATTCTGTTGTCGATATGGGCACTATGAGTTTCTGGTGATTTCCTTTGGTGCGACGAATGACCCTGCCATAATCATGGCTTTGATGAACCATATTTTCTAGACGTACTTGGACCGGTTTGTGGTTATCTTTATTGAAGACATACTAATTTACTCGGTGATAGAGGAGGAGCATGCAGAGCATTTGGGGATGGTCCTAGACTTACTTCGAGAGCACCAGCTGTACGGGATGCTCTCGAAGTGCCAGTTCTGGATTCACGAGGTTCACTTTTTGGGGAACGTCATTACAGAACATGGATTGGCTATGGATCCTGCAAACATAGAGGCAGTGCTTTCTTGGGAGCCACCCAAAAATGCGACTGATATGGAGAGATTCCTTGGTATGTCCGGGTACAACAGGAGGTTTATGGAGGACTTCTCCAGGATTGCTACCCCATTGACCACATTAACGTGGAAGGGAAGACCATTTACCTAGACTGATAAGTTCCAGAAGGCCTTTGAGGAGTTGAGGTAGAGGCTGACTAGTGATCTGGGGTTGAGGCTACCAGAGGAGGGCATTGAGTTCGTCGTATATTGCAATGCTTTAGGAGCTCGACTCAAGTGCATGCTAATGCAGCAACACGTGGTGATTGCTTATGGGTCGAGGAAATTGAGGCCCCACGAACAGAATTATGTGACTAACGACTTAGAGATGGAAGCATTCTTCTTTGATTTGAGGTTATGGAGACACTAACTCCTGGGTGAGCGTTTCATGGTCTACATAGACCATCCGAACCTCAAGTATGTATTTACTCAGAGGGATCTGAATCTGAGGCATAGGCACTAGCTGGAGTTTATGCAGGACTAATATTTCACGATAGTCTACACTCTGGGGAAGGGAAACGTAGTAGTATATGCCCTTACCAGTAAGTCCCAGGTTCGTCTCGTGCGGGAAGATTCAAAGAAGTTGGCTTCCCTACAACTAGCCTTGGTGGAGCAGGAGGGTAAGTATTTTCTGCAGTCGATGATGCTGACTCCTTCGCTCCTTGAGCATGTGAGAGAGTCGTGGTTTGGGGACATTGATAATGAAATACTACATGATCAGATATCCACATGTGACACACCCGATGTGTATTCTGAAGGAAGAAATCACGAGATCATGTTCCAGGGACGAGCTGTAGTATCAGTGGAGTTTCTTAAGGAGGCGATGCAGGAATTCGACAATTATACCATGGCCATACAACTCGGTGTGGGGAATATGTACAGAGTCCTTCAGCAGTAGTTTTGGTGGTCTGGCATGAAGCTAAGTGTAGCCGAGTTCATTTATCGATGTCTTAACTATCAGTAGGTGAAGGAAGAGCACCAGGTTCTGGAAAGGTTGTTCTAGCCCATTGATATCTCAAAGACGAAGTGGGATGTAATATCTATGGCCTTCGTCACAGGGCTTCCACGCACAACGAAGGGCCACGACTCAATTTGGGTGATAGTGGACAAACTCACAATGTCGGCGCACTTCCTTGCTATTAGGTAGCAGAGCTCAGTGGAGAGTCTGGGGCAGTTATATGTTTGGGAGAGCTTCCACCTTCATGGAGTACCCTCAACGATCGTCTCCGAATATGATGCATGATTTACGTCGCGATTGTGGTGAGGCCTGTAGGAGGAATTTGGGACTCAGTTGCGGATGATTACAACTTTTCACCCCCAGACTGACAGGCAGACCGTGTGCACTATCCATGTGTTGGAGGATATGCTCAAGGTGTGCATGTTATACTTTGGCCGGAGTTGGGAGGATCACCTGCCCTTGGTAGAGTTTATGTATTACAACATTTACCACTCTACCATTGTCTTGGCTCCTTTTGAGGCCCTCTAAGGGAGACCCTACAGGTCACTATTGTGCTAGACGGAGGTTGGGGAGACCTCCCTCATGGGCCCTGTAATGGCCTGAACCTCTATAGTCCATTACATTGTAAATATGTGGTGACGGAGGTGTTCCAACAGGTCAAGGTGACATATACCCAACACTTTGCCAATTTTCAGTTCTGTGAACAACGTTTCCAGAACAGTGAGGTCCATCCTTCACCTATATCCTTCACCTCTATCCTTCCCCTCTTGCATTAAAAGTGTTTCTAGAATAGTGAGGTCCATCCTTCACCCCCATCCTTCACCTATATCATTCACCTCTTTCATGAACAATGTTTCTAGAACAGTGAGATCCATCCTTCAACTCCATCCTTCACCTCTATTCTTCACCTCTTGCATGAACAATGTTTCCTAAATAGTGAGGTTCCATCCATCACCTCGATCCTTCACCTCTATCCTTCACCTCTTTCATGAATAGTGTTTCCAGAACAGTGAGGTTCTATCCTTCACCTCCATCCTTCACCTCTATCCTCCACCAATTGTATGAACAGTGTTTCTAGAACAGTGAGGTTCCATCCTTCACCCCCATCCTTCACCTCTGTCCTTCACCTCATGCATGAGCAGTGTTTCTAGAACATTGAGGTTCCATCCTTCACCATTATCCTTCACCTCTTGCATGAACAGTGTTTCCAGAACAATGAGGTTCCATTCTTCACCTCCATCCTTCACCTCTATCCTTCACGTCTTACATGAATAGTGTTTTTAGAATAGCGAGGTCCCATCCTTCACCTCCATCCTTCACCTATATCCTTCACCACTTGAATGAACACCATTTCCAGACCAGTGAGGTTCCATCCTTCACCTATATCCTTCACCTTTATTTCCTTTCCCAAATTATGTGAACAGTGTTTCCAGCTTCCTACAGTTTCGCCCCATTGTCCTTTCCTTTGACGTAATATGCATTTAAAGCCTTATTTTAATGACTCTTAAGGCCTATTCAAAGGCCATAAATACTATATTAATTATTACTATGGCTCAGGATGTTTTTACTTAGTCAGACATCATGGGTTAATGCGATCCGCTTTTAATGGGGAATTGAGTGTATCTTAAACCGTCGCCCCGTTAAATATTTAAAAAGGGACAAGATATCATCCTCCCTTGTTCTTACTATTTATTCTCGGCTATGAGTTGTAGAACCTTCCTATCCTTCCCGTAGGAGTTTCATAATCAAACATTACTCCTAGGATTTGTTCTTCTCTATTTTCATGCAACCAAGTTGTATCGATCAATCTTCGATATAAGGTAAGTTGTATCGTCTTTCCTTTGGGGATTATCTTCTCCTATTTCTCCTTTCTATATTGTAGCATGTAATCTCCATTCCTCTAAGGGGCTTTTCCTAGGGTTTGGTTGGTGCAGTCGTATCGTGGAATCCTCGGGTGGATGCAGTTTTGGCGAGAGGAGGATTGTGATCCGTTTCATGGATAAAGAACATCATGAATTGTTGATGTAGGGGATTCGTTACTTCTCTTTTCTTTTACGTGCAACTGTATCATTAGCATGTTTTATCTCAGTGGATCACAATGGAATTGATATAATAAATATTTGAACTGGATAAGTAAATTTATATCTATCGTATGTTATTACCTCTTTCTTTGCTAGATAGTGTGATATCTAAGCTTTCTTTGTTTAGTGGTTTGTTCTTAATGGAAATCGGTAAAGAACCTAAACCAGGATTAATTGAAAGTTGTTGGCTAAGGATAAAGTGGAACAAAAATGAATCTGGTTCTTGTTGTAATTTGATGTTAATCAAATTAGTGCAGTAAAATTTTTTATTTAATTGTGATAGCTTTCTGATTAGGTTTCCTGTAATTGGATCCTATGAATAACAAATCTTCTTATTCAATATGGATTATAGAACAGATTGTCTGAGTATTTCTTAAAGGGTTCAGAGTTACCCTCTTGATTGGTAAAGGGCCATGTTCTCATTGATATGATGTTTTGTTTTCTTGCTGCTTGTGCTTAGGTGTGAGCCTGGATGTCTGTTGCAATATGTGGAGGCATGGAGACTTGTTGTTGTGGTAGCGGATGTCGCCTAGAGTGGTGAGATGCATCGGTTTATGCATGTGGGTGTTGGGGAGGACACCAGGGATGATGGTATGGGATGGATGTGCTGGTTAGATGTTTGGGGGTTCGATTTGTTGTTATCTGCTTTACTTTCCCCCACTATTCAATGCAGCTGGTCTTTCTTACCCTCCTTCTGAAAGAGGCGAAGACATGTGGGGTATTCCACGTGCTTTCCGTGTTTAGCCTTTCAAGGGAGAATGTGTCTACGCTCTTGATATAGGCGGCAAGGACTCGACGGGTAGTATATCTACTCACCGTGTTGAGCCCCCTTGTGTTTAGTAGCATAAAAATGCTCTTCTAGAATGCTTGGGAATATGGGAAAGTAATTTTGTAATGAAATATTTATTAAATAGTGATAATCCATGGAAATGGAGATGCTGGAATTTAATGGTGATGTTCTAACTTTAAATTAACAGTTGATTTTTGAATGTGATGCCAATGATGTTTAATGTGATTTTGTTCAGGGTTAACTAATGTGAAAAGAATTAATTAACGTAAAGTGGAATTCATGAAAAAGGGAATGAAGTAACTTAATGAAGTTCTTTAATTGGTTGTGTTCTTATATGATACCTAGTTTTAGAAGTAGCAGCCCAGAGTCCGAGAGACGTTAGCTGCAGTTGTGTCTAAGACTAGGTAATGCCCCTAGTATGGTTGTGAGTTATAATATATCCTGTAATTTTTGTGTTTCAATACGCTACTCAACCATGTCAGTAAGGGAAACTGACACCTCGGGGATTCTGATCCATGGGGGGGGGGTGTTTTCCCCAACATTCTGGTGGGTGGACGAATGGCTGACTACCCCCTTTAGCCCCAATCTCTTATCTTGGTAGATACATGTTCCAACAGGAACAGTGGTTAGTTTCCCCATATATGTGTGTAGAGGGCTGTAATGGCTTGTGGTTATTTCAAACAAATATATTCAAGATATAGTATCCTATGGACTACTATAGGTGAAACGTGTATATGTTGTAATGGCTTGAGGATCCTTACTCGGTGTATGGGCTGTAATAGCTTGAGGTATAATACATGACGTATGACACACATTATGCAGGTGGTGGTGGCTCCCATAACTTACCTGGTTACTTTTGGTTGTGAGGATGGTGTGGTGCTTCGACCAGGTGTCTACGGTCAAGCCTTTTTGGGGAGAGATGCTTAGGACGTGCGACATTGGGGAAAACTGGCAAACCAGTGCGGAAGGAGTAGCGGAGTACCCGTGATATTCTTTATGATATGATATATTCTTGTATCCATTACTTGGTGAGAGTATCCATGGTGAGGTTGGGAACTTATTGTACCTATTTAGGTGAAAAGTTAGTTTCATTTGTTGTTCACTAAGCTTTAGCATGCTTCCTTTACTTTTGCTCGAGAGGCTTCGGGGAGGATCCTACTGAGTATACTATAAAACTCACCCTATGTGTATCTAAACTGTTTTTCAGGTTAGATGAAGTATGTTGGAGATCAGGCTGGCCACTACTAGGTTGTGGTTGTTGGAGATGTTCGGGCTCGTGGTTACTGCTGTTTTACTTTCTTTTGGGTACTTTTAGTGTTTCCCTTTCAATTGTAGTACTCTCGCATGGATTTTCATATATAGACATGGGTTTCTTTTATATTTCATTTCTGAGTTGGAGTTGATTGGTGTCTATCTTATATCTCTCTTCCGCATGTGTTCTCTTAGAGGGTAATGCCCCCCATTTGTGTGTTTACTATACCATCGGTGCTAGTCGCCAACCCGGGGCCTACTGGAGGTGGCACTCGAGGGTCATTATCACCCATCTCACATTCCCGGACCAGGAGGGGTACACATTATGGGGAGGGGGTCATGATAGAGTGGTATCAGAGGTCTGGTTGAGGGATAGGATGGAGTTTGGAATTAGGCACAGGTGAGGTTGCATGGGTTGGTAGGGAAACAATGTCATTCATGATTATCAAGTGAGGTAAAAACTGGAGACTGGCTGAGACATAGGCATTTAGGGCCCCCTATGATCTGATGTACAAACCGTTAGGTTTTCAATGGCTACTAAACAAGGTGATACTAGTTGTAGGGTAGAGACCTAGGAAATTATCATGCATCATTCTTCCTTGTGCCTGTGTTATAATGGGTAGACCATGGGATAGGTTAACATAAAATGAAAAAAAGAAAACAATTAATTAATTAATGTTTAGTCTTCCATATTACAGGTTTACGAGCTCCAAATGTTTGTTATTTTGAAGGAATGGCTCCAGGTCGATGTCCTCGTCAGGCTCAAATAGAAGATGTCCAGCAGGCTGTGCCAGCAGATCGCCACTGGGTAGAGGGTGATGACGATGAAACTTGGAGGAAGACACTCTGAGAGTATCAGTGCCAGAGTTTGTAGAAGTTTGAGGGCTCCATTTCAGATTCAGTCACAGAAGACCGGATGGAGGAGTTCAAGATTGGATCAGTTCAATTCGTGCTCAGAAGAAGCACTGGGTGTCCTTGGTTGTGACGATGCTGCAGGGAGCAGTGAGGAAGTGGTGGCACTTGTTCCTCAGGGATCATGTGGAGTCAGCGATCTATTGGGAAGAGTTTTGAGAGAAGTTCAGAGTTGAGTTCCTTTCTTCGATTGTGAAGGAATCCAGTCGCCAGGATCTTCTTTCCCTTCGATAGGGGAGCTTCAGCGTTCGAGAGTTTGGAATCCATTTCAGGAGCCTTCTACTATATTCTTCAGACCTTCTGCCAGATGAGGAGGCTAGGGCGAGGCATTTCGAGGAGGCTATGCATCCAGAGATCCAACGTCAGGTCACCCCATTTATGTTGAAGACATATCTTGAGGTGATGGCGAGGGAAGAGGTTGTTGATAGGACTTTGGCCAGGTCCGGATTGTCACGAGAGGGGAATCATCATGATTCCTCATAATGCAGAGTTGTGGTCCGGGGTTCCTGGTTTTCAAGGGATAAGAGTTTCCGTTCACCTGGGGGTAGGTCCCAGCCCTTCCCATCTCGTTTCTCCAGAGGCAGTAACTATCAGGACTATACCAAGGGATCAAGTGCTTGTTTTCCTTGTGTTGTTCGTGGTCATCAGCAGCGGGAGTGCCCGAATTTTCAGAGCAGTCATTATGCACCGGGCGCTCCGCTCCAGGTTCCTCTATTGAGGAAAGTTCCAGCCGAGGCAGCAGCAGTAGGTTGCACCAGCTTTAGATCACCAGAGAGTAGATGGGGCAGGCAGAGGACATCCCCATGAAGATCCTCATCCTCAGAGATCAGAGCCCGACCATGGTGGTGGTTGTCATCAGGGTCAGAGAGGCCGTGGAGGAGGTCATGGTCAGCTTCATGCTCTAGTGTTGCCAGATCCAGGTGATCCAGACGTCGTCTGAGGTACCCTTTTCTTGTTTTCTAACTTGGTTTATTCCTTGTTTGATTAAGGAGTGACACACTCCTTTATATCACCTACCCTTGTCCATGATTTGGGACCTGAGGTAGAGATGCTTCTAGTGACCTTGGAGTTGACTATGCCAGTTGGAGGTCGAGCAGACTTGTTTGAAGTATGTAGAGACTGTGATCTTGTGTTGGGGAAACACCACTCTTTGGGATATTTTTCTATGTTTACGAATACAACCATATGATGTCATCCTCGGCATTGATTGGTTGCATTCAGTTCAGGCTATTATGGATTTCTATAGGAAGAAGGTCGTTTTCATTGATGCAGATGGAGAGCAAGTGCTGTTTTTTGGTGAGAGAGATCCTCAGATGGGTTACAGGCGCATTCCATTCTTATCATCCATGATGGCTGAGATGATGCTGAGTTCTTCATAGGTTCAGCAGTTGGCATTTCCTAGGGACGTAGAGGAGTACCCTGATGTCTTTCCAGAAGAGGTTGTAGCATTACCCCCTCGATGAGAGATCGAGTTTGGGATCTAGCTACAGCAAGGACTGTCTCCTATCTCTATGTCTCCATAATGGATGGACCCTTCTAAGTTACGAGATCTACATATACAGCTTGATGGTCTGTTGCAATGTGGTTTTGTTCGGCCAAGTGTGTCACAGTGGGGTGCAGCAGTCTTGTTCATGAAGAAGGCCGACGACAGTTTGCAGTTGTGTGTCGATTATCGTCACTTAAACAAAGTGACAATAAATAATCTCTATCCTCTTCCGCAAATTAAGGATTTGTTCGATAAACTAAAGGGTGCATGTTGGTTCTCAAAGATCAACTCGCGGTCATGATATCATCAAATGCATGTAAAGGATGAGGATATCCCAAAGACTAATTTCCGTTGTCGTCATCGGCATTTTGACATTGTTGTAATGTTGTTTGGCGTGACGAATGAAACAACTGTTTTAATGGGTTTGATGAATGATGTGATCCGTGAGTTCCTAGATAAGTTTGTGGTGGTTTTCATCGATGTCATACTTGTGTACTCCACATCTAAAGTGGAGCAGGCAGAGCTTCTAGGAGCCGTTTTGGGAATTCTTCGCCAACATCAGTTGTTTGGGAAGTTGTCGAAGAGTGAGTTTTGGGCTCGAGTAGTCCGTTTCTTGGGGCATGTTGTGTCCCAAAAGGGAGTATCCATGGATCCATCGAATATAGAAGTATTTGTGTCTTGGGCAGCCCCCAAGACAGATTCAGAGGTGCGAAATTTCTTTGGTCTCGTAGGCTACTACAGGAGGTTCGTAGCCAATTTCTCACGGGTTTCGACTCCTCTAACAGCTCTCACTAGGAAGGATAAGGCCTTTGTATGGACAGATCAGTGTCAGGAAGTTTTCGAGTATCTAAAGGACAAGCTAGTAAGTGCTCTTGTTCTTTTTATTTTAGATGAGGGAGTCCCATTTGATGTTTTTTGCGATGTTTCACATCTGGGGATAGGTTGTGTTCTCATGTAGCTGAGGCCTGTTGTTTCCTAGGGGTCTCAGCAGTTGCTTCCCCACGAACGCAACTATGCCTCCCACGATCTTGAGTTGGCAGTTGTGGTGTTTGCACTGATGTTGAGGAGACATTACCTCATTGGTGAGTGCTTGGTGGTTTTCAACGATCATAAGAGTTTGAGGTATGTTTTCTCCCAGCGTGACTTAAACATGCGACAACATCGTTGGATGGAGTTCTTGTAGGAATACGACTTCGAAATATCATACACACCTGGAAAAGGTAATGTTGTAGCTGATTCACTGAGCCGAAAGTCATATAGTGATGCTGTGCGTGAATCCAGTGATTCCTAGAGAGTAATGGAGGAACATTCATCTTTGCATCATGATATAGAAGAGGTTAGAGGAAAAGGTTTTCTTTTCCAGATAATGGTGTAGTAATCCCTGATGCAGAAGGTGGAAGAGTCCTAGTTGGGAGATCTTTAGGTGGAAGTCTGGAGAGACAGATTTGTTTGTGGTGAGTCCCCTGATGGTTGGTCGGAGGATGAACAACACCAAGTATTGTATCAGGGAAGGCTTTTTGTTCCCTTGAAGATGCACGAGACGGTTCCCAGAGAGTTCCAAAGTTCGCAATTAGCAGTACATCCTTGTGTGACAAAGATTTACCGATCCTTGAGTAGTCAGTTTTGGTGGCCTGGGCTGAAGCGTACTTTTGCAGAGTTTGTGTCTTGATGTTTAGTTTTCCAGACGGTGAAGGCCGAACACCGTGTTCCTCGTGGTCTTCTCCATCCCTTAGAGGTTCCTCAGTGGAAGTGCGATGACATCTCAATAGACTTTGTTACTAGTTTACCTCGATCATCAGGAGGACATGATGCTAGTTGGGTGTTAGTGGATCGTTTAACAAAATTGGACCACTTCATAGCGATCAAGGAGTCGAGCTCAGTGGATGTTTTGTCGAGGCAGTATCTAGAGGATATGGTGAGACATCATGGAGTCCCTAGGATGATACTTTCTAATCAAGATCATCATTTTACCTACAAGGTGTGGAGAGGTCTCCAACATGATTTTGGTTCTCAAAAATTCCTTAGAACTACTTTTCACCTTCAAACGGATGGTCAGACAGAGCGAACCATCCAGACTCTTGAAGACATGCTACACTCATGTGTTCTTGATTTTGTAGGTTCATGGATGTGGCACTTACCCTTGGTAGAGTTCTCTTAAAATAATATTTTTCAATCCACCATCGGTATGGTACCGTTTTAGGCCTTGTATGGCCAGCCTTGCCATTCTCCATTGTGCTGGACTGGGTTTGGAGAGTCAGCAATTCTCGGACCCGAACTAGTGTAGAATACAATAGAGATGGTCCAGGTGATTCGTGAGAGGATTAAGAGAGTGAAAGATCATCAGAAATCATATGCTGATCAAAGGAGGAGTCCCTTGGATTTTAATTTAGGGGATCATTTGTTTCGAAAGGTGACTACCCATCGTGGGAAGTGAAGGTTTGGTCGTGGAAGTAAGCTTTCTCCCCGGTTTGTTGGGCCTTTCGATGTGTTATCTCATGTTGGAGTCGTGGCGTATCGAGTAGCACTTCCCCTACAGACGAGTCGGGTACATGATATTTTCCATGTATCGCAACTCCGTCGTTATCTCCATGACGACTCGCACATCATTGAATGAGGAGATATCGATGTTGATGATGATGAAACCTTTGAGGAGAGACCTGTGGAGATCCAAGACTACAAAGAGAAGCTGTTGCGCGGGCATTCTATCCCTTTAGTTCATGTATTGTGGTGACATGGTGGCATGGAGGAGAGTACCTAGGAACGTGAGTCACAGATGCGTGTCCAATACCCGAAGCTGTTTTATGTTGTTGTGTTGTGATTTCTTTGATCCATTCTTTCTGTAGCTTTTATGTGATGTTATGCATGAATTGTTTTGATATGGATTGTTTTATATCTTTCTCTCAGATTTCGTGGTTTTGTTCCAGCTTTAGAACAACTCAGGGTGGTTTTCCCCTGAGAGGAATCTTACCGAGTGGTTGTTTGGACCCCGCTTTTCCTTAGGTTTGTTTTAAATTCTCGAGGATGAGAATGTTTTGAGAGGTATCTAATTTAATGGCCCGGACCTCTCTGGTCCATTACATTGAAAAAATGTGGTGTTGGATGTGTTCCGAGAGGTCAAGGTGACTTATCCCCAACACTTTTCCAATTTCTCAATTCTGTGAATAGTGTTTCCTGAACAGTGAGGTCCATCATTCACCTCCATCCTTCACCTCTATCCTTCACCTCTTGTGTGAATAGTCTTTCCAGAATAGTGAGGTCCATCCTTCACCCCCATGCTTCACCTCTATCCTTCACCTCTTGCATGAACATCATTTCCAGAACAGTGAGGTCCATCCTTCACCTCCATCCTTCACCTCTATCCTTCACCTCTTGCATGAACAGTGTTTCCAGAACAGTGAGGTTCCATCCTTCACCTACATCCTTCACCTCTATCCTTCACCTCATGCATGAATAGTGTTTCCAGAATAGTGAGGTTCAATCCTTCACCTCCATCCTTCACCTCTATCCTTCACCTCTTACATGAACAGTGTTTCCAGAATAGTGAGGTTCCATCATTCTCCTATATCATTCACCTCTTGCATGAACAGTGTTTCCAGAACAGTGAGGTTCTATCCTTCACCTCCATCCTTCACCTTTATCTGTCACCTCCTGCATGAACAATGTTTCCAGAACAGTGAGGTTCCATCTTTCACCTCCATCCTTCACCTCCTGCATGAACAATGTTTCCAGAACAGTGAGGTTCCATCCTTCCCCTCCATCCTTCACCTCTATCCTTCACATTTATTTCCTTTCCCAAATTTTGATTATGTGAATTGTGTTTCCAGCTTCTTACTTTTTCTCCCCTTTGACGTTTACTTGGACGTAAAATGCATTTAAATCCTTATTTTAAGGACTCTTATGGATGATTCAAAGGCCATAAATCCTATATTAATTATTCCGATGGCTCATGATGTTTTTACTTGGTCAAACCACATGGGTTAATGTGATTCTCTTTTAATGGGGAATTAAGTGTATCTTAAACCGTCACCCCATTAAATCTTCAAAAAGGGACAAGATACCATCCTCCTTTGTTCTTCCTATTTGTTCTCGGCTATGAGACTCTCTAGAACCTTTCAATCCTTCCCTAAGGAGTTGCACAATCCAACTTTACTCATAGTATTGGTTCTTCTCTGTTTTGATGCAACCAACCTATATCGATCAATCTTCGATATAATGTATGTTGTATCATCTTTCCTTTGGGGGTCATCTTCTCCTATTTCTCCTTTCTATATTATAGCATGTAATCTCCATTCTTTTAATGGGTTTTTCTTGGGGTTTGGTTGGTGTGGTCGTATCGTGGAATCCTTGGGTGGAGGAATTTGTGGCGAGAGGAGGATCGTGACACGTTTCGTGGATAAAGAACGTCAATAATTGTCGATGCAGGTGATTCATTGCTTCTCTTTTCTTTTACGTGCAATTGTATCGTTATCATGTTTAATCCCAGTGGATCATAATAGAATTGACATAATAAATATTTGAACTGGATATTTAAATTGATATCTATCGTATGTTATTGCCTCTTTCTTTGCTAAATAGTGTGATATCTATCCATGCTTTGTTTAGAGGTTTGTTATTAATGGAAATTGGTAAAGAACGTAAACCAGGATTAATTGATTTTTTTTTGCCGAAGATAAAGGGGCACAAAAATGAATCTGGTTCTTTTTGTAATTTTATGTTAATATAATTAGTGCAGTAAGCATGCTTATTTAATTGTGATAGCTTACTGATTAGGTTTCCCATAATTGGATCCTATGAATAACAAATCTACTAATTCAATATGGGTTAAAGAACAGATTGTGTGAGAATTTCTTAAAGGGTTCTGAGTTACCCTCTTGATTATTAAAGGGCCAAGAGCCCATTGATGTGATGTTGTTTTTTCTTGCTTCTTGTGCTATGGTGTGAGCCTGGATGTCTGTTGCGGTATGTGGAGGCATGGAGACTTGTGGTTGTGGTAGGAGATTGCGCCTAGAGTGGAGAGATGCATCGGTTTATTCATGTGGGTGTTGGGGAGGACACTAGAGATGATGGTATGGGATGGATATGCTGGCTGGATGTTTGGTGGTTCAATTTGTTGTTATCTGATTTACTTTTCCCCACTACTCAAGGCAGCTGGTCTTTCATACCCTCCTTCTGAAAGAGGCGAAGACGTGCGGCGTATGCCACATGATTTCCGTGTTTAGCCTCTCGAGGGAGAATGGGTCTACGCTCTTGCTATAGGCGGAAAAGACTCGACGTGTAGTATATCTACTCACCGTGTTGAGCCTCCTTGTGTTTAGTAGCATTGGATCATTTTCTAGAATGCCTGGGAATATAGGAATGTAATTCTGTAATTAAAGATTTAATAAATACAGATAATCCATGGGGATGGAGATGCTGAAATTTATTTGTGATTTTGTAACTTTAAAGGAACAGTTGATTTTTGAATATGATGCCAATTAAGTTTAATGTGTTTTTTTCTTGGTTAATTAATGTGTAAAGAATTAATTAATGTAAATTATATTTGAAGAAAAAGGTAATGAAGTAACCTAATGAAGTTCTTTAAATGGTTGTGTGCTTATAGGATACCTACTCTTAGAAGTAGCAGCCCAGAGTTCGAGATACGTTAGCTGCAGTTGTGTCCAAAGCTAGGTAATTCCCATTGTGTGGTTTTGAGTTATAATATATCCTGTACTTTTTTTGTTTCTATATGCTACTCCACCCTGTCAGTAAGGGAAACTGACACCCTGGAGATTCTGAGCCCTGGGGGGTGTTTTCCCCAACATTCTGGTGGGAGGATGAATGGCTGACTACCCCTTTTGGCCCCACTCTCTTCTCTAGGTAGAAACTTGTGCCAACATGCACAGTGGTTAGTTTCCCCATATATGTGTGTAGAGGCCCGTAATGGCTTGTGGTTATTTCACAAACATATATTCTGGATATAGTATCCTATGGAATACTATAGGTGTAACGTGTATAGGCTGTGATGGCTTGAGGATCCTTACTCAGTGTATGGGCTGTAATGACTTGAGGTATAATACCCGACGTATGATACATGTTCTGCAGGTGGTGGTGGATCCCATAACTTACCTGGTTACTTTTGCTTGTGAGGATGGTGTGGTGCTTCTCCCAAGTGTCTGTGGGAAAGCCTTTTTTGAGAGAGATGCTTAGGACGTGCGATGTTGGGGAAAAGCGGAAAACCAATGGGGAAGTAGTAGTGGGGTACCCTTGATATTCATTATTATATGATATATTCTTGTATGTGTTACTTGGTGAGAGTATCCATGGTGAAGTTGGCAACTTATTATACCTATTTAGGTGACAAGTTAGTTTCATTTGTTGTTCACTATGCTATAGCATGCTTTCTTTACTTTTTCATGAGAGGCTTCAGGGAGGATCCTACTGAGTATACTATTATACTCACCCTATGTTTATCTAAACTATTTTATAGGTTACATGGATCAGGTTGGAGATCAGGCTAGTCACTAATAGATTGTGGTTGTAGGAGCTGTTTGGGCTAGTGGTCGCTGCTGTTCTACTTTCATTTGGGTACTTGTAGTTTTTTCCTTTCAGTTGTAGTAATTTTTCATGGAATTTCATATATGGACATGGGTTTCTTTTATATTTCAGTTCTAAGTTGGTGTTGATTTGTGTATATCATATCTTTATCTTCCATATGTGTTCTCTTAGAGGGAAATGCCTCTCTTTTGGGTGTTTACTATACCCTCGGTGCTAGTCACCATCCCGGGGCCTATTAGAGGCGAAACTCAGGGGTCATTATCTCCCTTCGCACATTTCAGGCCTAGAAGGGGTACACTTTGTGTGGAGGGGGTCGTGACAGGCCCAGAGTTGGTGCAGGCGATGATGGAGAAGGTGCAGTTCATTCGTGAGTGGATGAGGATGGCTTAGAGTAGATAGAAGTCCTATGCAGACTGACGTCGCAGGCCTTTGGAGTTTGAGCATAGAGACCATGTCTTTTTTAGAGTCTCTCTGCAGCGTGGAACATGGAGGTTCGACCATGGAGGCAAGTTTTCCCCATGGTTCATTGGGACCTTTAAGATTATGCGTAGGGTTGTTGATGTCGCCTACTGTCTTGCTCTACCCCCACAGCTAGAGAGAGTGCACGACTTCTTCCACGTGTCGTAGCTGACAAATTACGTGCCCGACCCCACGCATGTTATCGACTGGGGAGAGCTGGACATTGAGGATGGAGCAACATTTTCATATCACCCAGTCGAGATTTGAATACCAACAGGAGCGGACTTTGCGCGGATGGGCCATTCCTCTAGTTCGTGTGTTGTGGCAGCACGGGAGGGTGCAAGAGAGCACTTGGGAGTGGGAGAGCCAGATTTGGGCTCAGTATCCCGAGTTATTTTTGTAGTTTTGTTTTTGGGGATGAAAAACAAGAAGGAGAAAATGATGTAAGATCCCGGATTTTGAACCTATAAGATTTTTGAATTTCATGATGTTATAAAATAGCTGGACGTTCAGACGACGTATGATTCCGAGCCCCGGTGCGGCCGGAATTAAATTTGACGTGCATTCACACTAGATGTGATAAATAAATAGAATAACTCTTAAATGGTAGCCTTGATGGGAAAAATGAGGGAACCGTTGAGTCTGAGATGTGTTGTTTACCCTAGTAGAGGTGAAATTTTCGTGGGCGCGGGCCAACTATGAAAAACGCCCCCCAGGGGCATTTCCGTAATTTAGAGACCTCGAGCGTTGAATTTATATCTTTTGAATGGAGACTCGGATTAAAATTCTGAGATCTCCATTGCACTTAGAGAATGGATTTTACCCTAGAGGAGGCTT
The DNA here is from genome assembly GCA_963277665.1 of Viscum album. Lineage (NCBI taxonomy): Eukaryota > Viridiplantae > Streptophyta > Magnoliopsida > Santalales > Viscaceae > Viscum > Viscum album. Next base: position 1,056,628,449 of record OY728142.1, read on the forward strand.
AATCTCGACCCCGCTGAGGGTTCGGGAACGGGCCTACCGTTGGAGGATTAAAATAAATTAATTAAAAATTTCACTTAATTATCTACTTAAGTCTAATCCAAGGTCACCAATCCCATTTTCTTATTCCTCTAGTAGAACGAAGATCCTATCCATACCAATATTTCCATCTCTTTCCCCTATAAGGTTACGGCATCGGCGGATCGTTGCGAAGCGACGGGCTAAGCCCCCAAGGTAGGATCTTCTCGTTTCCATTTCAATTTCCCACATCATTTTTGATCTAAATTAATGATGTCGAAATGCTGTTTAAATATCAATCGAATCCCATATTTTCATAGTTTATATCTTGAGATTTCCTCTGAACTTTTTGGATTTGATATCTGAGTTATGAGGCTACAACATTCGTCTGTAAAAGTTTTGGGACTTTTTGGGTGTTTTTCCGGCGGTCCGACGAGGCTCAGTCGCGGCTCAATGGGGGTCCAGGGGGAGGCACGGTCTGCCGAGTGGTCTTTGGCGGCACGACAGTAGGGAATTCGGGTGGGGCGGCATCGGCGTAGCGGGTGAGTGGGTGCCGGACCGGGCAGCAGGGGGCGCCAGCGAGGCGCGGAGACCCGGGCCGACCGACTTTTGCCGGTCGGTGCACACGCGGGAGACCGAGGTCTTTGCACCCCGGCTGGAGAGATAGGGACCCAGAATATCTGGGTCCCATGGAGATAAATCCGGACCAGCTTATGCCGTCCCGGGTGAGCCAGGGCCGACCCGCGTGGTGAACCACATGCCGATCCAGGCGCATGGTGGCCCGACCGAACCGGCTCGACCCACCTATTTTTTCATCCATTAAAAATTTAAAATACCTATAAAATGAAGTACAGGCGTCAGATTCATGTGAAGTCTTTAACAATGCATTTTGGGAATCCAGAAGAACATTTTGATATGGTTTTGAGGGTTTTAATTCCTGAGAGGGGGGCCTCGGTGGCCCGACTCGCCCATTAAGTGGATTGGCATTTTTTCTGGGGGTTCTGGTTTTGGATGGTGCAGACACATCCATTGTCAGATTTGAGCATCATCAATGGCATTGAGACCCTGGAATCATGGTGGATATTTCCAGTATAGTTTCGGGCATTGAAGTTAGAGTTGATACCTGGGCCCTACGGGCCGTCTTTCAAGCGACGTGCAACATTTTGCAATGTTTTTGTCAGGCGTCCGTTTGGGGTGCATGAATAGTTGATTTGAAGTGCCATTACAAGGCCATCAAAATGGGGAAATCTGCTCGACCTCTTTAAAGACCGAGAGTGGTCCCCTGAGACACCATGCGGTCCTAAAGAAGTGGTGAACAACTTTTACGTCGGGGGTCTGTTCCAGGCGAATGAGTAGTCTATCTCACGTGGTTTTCCACGAGGATTGTAGTTGTGTGATCTAATGGGGGTGAAAAGCCTCATTCTAGATCTTATTAAATGTGAAAGCATTGAAGGGCGTTAGATGAAGGTTTCCTCGAGCACTCCGAACCATCGCACAGTAGCGATGTTGGTGACCCACCTGTAATGGCATGGGCAGTGCAGAGCTATCGGACTAGTTCCGGGTTTACCCCACAGCTGGGCTCAGCAGTGGGTCACCCAACGACGTATTAAGGTTTACCCTCCAGTGAGGCTAGGCAGTGGGTTACCTGTCGAACTATCAGGTCTTACCCTTGGGCCGGGCTGGGCAGTGGGTTACCCATTCACTTACTAGGGTTTACCCTCTAGTGGGGCGAGGCTGTGGTTTACCTAACGAACTTTTAGGGTTTACCCTCCAGCGGAGCTGGGAAGTGGGTTTCCCATTGACCTAGCAGGGTTTTACCCTCCTGTGGTGTTGGGCAGTGGGTTACCCGTTGAGCTATCATGGTTTACCCTCCAACAGGGCTGGGCAGTTGGTTACCCGATGACCTCTAGGTGTTTACCCTCCTACTGGGCTGGGCAGTGGGTTACCCAATAACTTCTTTTAGATTCATACCTTTCTATAAGGCCAGTCAGTGAATTTTTCTATGTGACTAATAGAGCGGGATACTTGTTTGTACGAATCGGCGATGTGATAGCTTTGACGTGACCTTAGGACATATGGGGATGAGGGGTTCTTTTCCCACAGAGATGCGTTCATGCGACACGACCTAAAATTCGTGTGGGTGAGTTAGTGCTGCCCAAAGTGGATAGTATCGACGTGCAGTGATTGAGCCCCTTTGAATTGTACATTTTAGGTTGACGTGCATGACATTTGGGTTCAGTGTTGGATATCCCTAGAACTATTGGAAACTATTCCTATACTGAGCTTGGAGATGAAGATCCCCTTACACACTCGTTTGGGTTCCATTTTGGGCATATATACATATACACATGACTTCGGTTCCCACTCATTGGGTTCAGTTACTCTCCTTCTAGGAGGGGCGAAGATACGTGGGGCATGCCATGTGATTTTACTGTTTAGCTCTTCCTGGTTGGACGATTCCACTCTCCTACTATAGGTAGTGAAGACTCGGTGAGAAGTTCGTCTTCTAACCATTCCTAGGTCCTTGTGTTTGGACGAGTTTGCTTCCTAACTCTTGTTGAGTTCATCTACAATCTCTTTACTATAATGTTTTATTGTTCTTGTTCTGTCTATTTCTCACCTCTTTAGTGCCTACTTAATTTCTCCCATGAGGTTTCGGGGAATCCTTGTGAGTATATTTATACTCACCCCTGCTTGGGCTTTGCCAGCAACTAGTGTGCCCCTGTAGACGATGGACATGTCGATCATGACTACGAAGGAGTGTAGAAGTCACAGGAGCTCGAACAATGTGTCGTGGTTGTGCAAGAGTTTTTAGGTGGGGTTATATCCAGTTTTTTCCTTTTGTTACCTGTTGTCGGGTTGTGGCACCTTTCTGGTTGGCCACGTGTTTTTCCCTTTTTAATGTTCAGTTTACTTGTCAGTACTTTCAGCACATTACTTGCTCTATTTAGTGGTTGATGCATGTTTGTGGTTGGGGTATAGTTATCTGTCCTATGGTTTTATTTTTACTCTGCACTTTTTCATTGAGTGGGTAGTGTGTGCATGTGTACATGTACTTAGGCAAAGGCCACCCTGAGATTTTTACGCCTTCAGCGCTGGTTGCCAACCTCTGGCCTATGAAGGCGAGCTTGAGGTAGTTGTGGCTCAAGAACGGTAGGGTCGGGTCATGAAAATGTATATACGATTATAAACATCCAATAAAAATCCATATTCTCTTTTATAATAGATTCTAAATCAGTATAAACATTTTCATTAGAGGAAAAAGTTGTATGTCCCAGTTTTTTAATTTATTCCTAGAGTTTCTTACATTCATTATCAAAATTCTTTAAGTTGTCCATAATACAATTTGTCATGACCCGCCTTCTCCAAGATGTGGTAAATGATAGAAATATTTCGTACCCTTCCCCCTTGAAGGTGAATGAGAGATAACGACCCCCTGAGTCCCACCTTCAGTAATCCCTAGAGTGGGGACTAGCACCAAGGGTATAGAGTTTCACAAAAATGGAAGGTATTACGCTTTTTGTAGAATAATATCGAGATATAAGATGGTAAATCCCAACAACGTCGTGGACTAAAGACAAAACTATAGCCATGAATCCATTCCCTTATGCATGTACAAAAGTGAAAACAATACAAATTATAAGAAAAACTAAGAAGAAAATTACTAAAAGGAAATAAAAGAAGCAACAAAAACTATCCTGATGCCAGAGCTAGTAAGGTATGGTATGGTCCTCAATGTCCTCATGGAAACCTGAAAGAAGTTTTATATACATTAGGTGAGTATACAGGTATAATCATTAGGGAAACGACAATCTCTTGTGCATAAGTATAGAGACATTCTAATTCCCCGTGAGAAATAGAGGTAACCAAAACATCCAGAAAGGAAAACTATCCACCCAGCCTCCCCAAGGTACACTACCCAAATAATGAATGTGAGGTAAAATAATATTAATAGAACAACTATATTGGGGTACCCTGTACCACTTTCCCACTAGTTATTTAGAACGTCCTACAAATTGGAACTACCGCCACAAATGACACTTCAGTCCCACTGCCTCCCCCCAACAACAATAGTATGGTTCATCCCAACCACACGTTTATCCCACCAAAATACACCTGGGCAACCACAGCCACACATCTTTCCCACAGACACTTGGTCCATCACAAGCACACATCCTACCCACAGACACCTAGGCCACCACAACCACACTTCCAACCTGCAGACACATGGGCCTCATCCCAAAGACACTTGGGAGTAAACCTTCCCACACACATATGGTACAACTCACCACAACACACCCTACCTAAATATTCTTGGGCTATAATGAACCTCAGTCCATCACAGTATGCCCGAAGAGTCTTGGGCTTCTTGGGAGAGGGAGCATAAAGGAGATAATATCCATCCACTCATAGGAATTTTGATAGAAACACCCTCCCCCATAAAATGGAAGTGTTTTTCACAGAGCTCTCTACATGGGTGGGGTTAATATAAAAAATTCAAGAACTAAATTTTATAAATATAGGTAATAAATCACTCATCCCAACCTAAGGGTCCCAAAACCAACAATCCACCAGAAAACAACCACTCTTTCTAGTACGCTTACATGCACAAGAACAAAACACCCCCAACTAGAACACAACACATTTTTAGAGAACAACTCCCCATTGAAGTCATTCTCATTAACAATTTCAAGTTATTCAATTAAATTATTACTCCACTACTAGGGAACTAACATGCATAATCACAAGCGAAAACAATAACTGGAAGGAAAACTTCCAATCATGTTTTTAAGAATTCTCTCATGGTTCTCTTGTAAATAATAACATCAAAATTGGATCCTGTGAGTTCCTTCAAAGTACTTGAACCAAAAAAAATACCCAACTTAATAGGTCCATAACAATTACCATAGGCTCCACACGGGCTCAGATTCACAACCCAAAAACCTCTCAACCAAATAATCGATTCCCATCTATGTCACCCCACAAAGTATCAACATAAACAACCATGCATACCAATAGAATAAAGAAACGTAGTTTTTCATATTTATCCAACACCATTCATTTAGTTCCTTATTTTTTATTGGTTAACCTCGGTGATCACACAAGGGTTCTTATTCATCGGGATTCCATTTAATCAACAAATTTTATGTGATAAATCAGTTTCAATGTTACAATCATCCAATAAAAATATAATATAGAAAACAGAGCTTCATTAGTGCATAAAAGGGCCACCAATGGCCACATTTTTTAGTGGACATGATCCCATTCAATTAACAAAATAAAAACGATGGTAAAAAGAAAAAACATCATCATCTTTTTCACCGCTTCATTCTTTAAAAAGCCTGTTTATTATCATCGTTAAAGTTGTTTCTATCTACGTCCTGAGAGAAAATCATAATACCCACCCCCGCATGATGAAAATTAAAGAGAGATGAAGGAAGAACCCCTACATGGATGATCAAAGATCGAATTTCTCCTCCATGCGCCAATGAATGGGGTCACACGATAGGAAACTCCCAGAAGAACCTAATAGGAGGGATCCCATGTAGTCATGACTCATTTCTGGAATATGGACACCAAGTGAACCATGGGGGATCAATAGAGACTGAGGAAGAAGTTCTCAGTGTGATAAAAAGGCTTAATCCTAGAGTTTCGGTATATGAGATTTGAAAGATATTTAAAACGGATCATGGTTTGACCATGCAGCTAGGAGGTTTCACACATTGGAATTTTTTGAGATTTAATAATTACCTTAGAGACATAAGATAGGCCATCACACGACATAGAGTTTATAGGTTACATTTAAACCGAGAAAAATGCATAATAGTGGCATTAATAGAAATGTTTAAAGGGGTGTGAAATTGATTAAAAGGTGACATGTTTTGGTATGTCAAGGTTCTCCCCACTCTTAGGGGATATAAGATATCCTTGAAAAGATTTAAAACAATATTAATCCATTTTAAAACAGGTATTAAAACTTAAAATAGACTTTATGGGAAAACATTGGAAATAACCCGAACACCCCTCAGTAGCACCATTTGGGTGTGGCACTGATCGGTGGCACCGATAGGTGACAGCACAAAGACAACCTTCCACCGACACTGATTCCCTCTTGACTCACAGATGGTTTCTTGGACACCCCAAACACCATAAATGACAATGTAGTGGTCTATAGAGATTTGTTCCATTACGGTAGATACCTTAAAAACAATTCTCATCCTCAAGAATTCAAGAGTAAACCCAAAGAAAAGAGGTATGAACAACCATCCATTGAGATACCTCTTGGGAGTAAACCACCATGTGTTGAAAATTGGAGGGGAAACCTCAACATTTAGGAACACCCATCTCATATATCTTTTGAACAACTATAGAAATAGTACTACCAATCTCCCTCAAGTTACAACTCAAACACAAAAGGTCACATCGTCCTACCACATGGATTAGGGGGCTCCTTCCTCTTTATCAATATACTATCCACTTTGGGGGGCACTGACTCTCCCTCACAGGTTTAATCACATCCTCGTTAATTCATCTTGATTAGGAATCAGGTTCTCCCCTCTCCATGGTAAGGACTTTTCACAAAAAATATAGAATTGGGAAACAACTTTTAACATATAAATCAACGATTTAACATTACATATTACATAAGGAAAAAAATATAATATCAAAACTCAGAATAGATCTCAGTGGTGGGCATGAATTTGTGCCTCCAAATCCTAGGTATTCTCCTCGAGGCCACCATACCTCCATAACAGATGAACCAAGGGAATGGTCCCTCAACAAAGCACCTTCTCCTCACAATCCTAAATTCTCACCATTCATTCAATAAATGTCACATCATCCTCAATATCTAACTATCCCTGGTTGAGGATGTGGGAGTCATCATGTAGATATCAATGGATCCGAGAGACATGAATTACGTTGTGGATCCTCTCTAACTGCAATAGCAACGCCAGCTGATATGCCTCCTCACTGACTCGTTCCAACACCTCGAAGTGTTCGATGAACCTAGTAGAGAGCTTTCTCCCCTTACTGATCCTTCGTTGCCCAAATCTAGGAGAAACCTTCAATAACACGTGATCTCCAACATTGAACTCCAAGGGCCTACTCCTATGATTTTGATACAACTTCTTCTGGTACTGAGCCGCCTTCACCCTCTCACATAAAACCTAAACCTTATATGCCATTCTCTACACCACCTCAGGTCCAAGAACACATTCCTCTCCATCCTATGTCCATCACAGGGGTGAAAGACACTATCTTCTGTAAAAGGCTTCAAATAGTGTCATGCCAATGGTAGAGTGATAGATATTGTTGTAGGAAAATTGTACCAGAGGCAAGTGTCATACTCACGATCCTCGAATGTCCAGAACACATGCTCGGAGCACATCCTCTAACGTCTGGTTGGTACGCTCTATCTTCCTATCTGTCTAAGGATAGAAACCAGTGCTAAGGCTTAATTGTGTGTCAGATGAATGTTGAAATACCTCATATAATTGTGAATTAAACTGTGAATCCAAATCTAAAATGTTGGTTCTAGGATCTCTGTGTAGCCGCACAACTTTACCCACGTACTTCTGGGCTAAGGAATCCACAGTGCTCGACTCCTTATCCACTAAGAAGTGAGCCTATTTTTTCAATCAATCCACCACTACCTAAATGGAATCATCTAATCCCTCATCCCTCGTTATTCCTATAACGAAACACATCAATACGTCATCCCACTTCCACTTGGGAATGTCTAAGTGATGCAATAGACCGTAAGGAACATGATGTTCAACCATCACCTGCGGACACATGAGGCACTTTTCCACAAACTCCACCACTGAACGCTTAACTCTGATCCACAAAAACTTATCTCTCAAGCCCTGATACATCTTAGAGACTCATTGTTGTACCAATATAGGTGTGTTATGTATCTAACTGAGATCTTCTTCCCACATCATCTCTGGGACAAACAACTTCATGTGGAAAATCATCTGATTCTGACTATCCTCCGACCGTCCCTCTGGAGCATCACCCTAGATAACACGAACAAAAATCACTTCAGCCTCGAAGTCTATACACTGAGACACCCCCACCTTCTATACCAAGGAATAATGAGTTGTCATCTCAAACAGAAAGCATCTACCAACCTCTACTCTTATTCCTAGATGCAAAGTAGCCAGTTCCTCTATTGTATTCCAAGAAAATACTGACTCACAAACCACATCCTTATGTGACTTCCTACTCAAGTGATCTACCGGCACATTCCTCTTTCCTGAGGTGTATGAGATCTCGAAGTCTTAGTCCTGAAAAAACTACATCCACCTCTACTATCGCAATTTTAGGTAATGCTGGAAGAAGACATACATCAGGATATTGTGATCCGTGAAGACCACGAAGCATTCCTCGATGAGGTAATTCCACCACAACTTCAGTGAGAACACCACCGATACAAGATCTAGGCCATCGGTGTAATAGTAACATTAATGGGGGGCATAACTTTTAAGACCCATAAGAGATCACTCCTCGCCGATGCATCTGCACACAACCCATGCCTAGACTGGGAGCATCACACAATACATCAAACGTTACCCCTTCCTATGGAAACCTCATCACTAGGGAACTGACCAGATTCCCTTTCAAATAACATAATGCTTCCTGCCACTTCTCACTCCATACGAAAGCTAGGCCTTCTTTAGTCAGGGCTATCAAAGGAAATACAACTCGAGAGAATTTGGGTACGAACCTACAGTAGTATCCTTCCAGACCCAGGAAACTATGAACCACTACCACGTTCATGGGTGCAACCCAAGAAACAACCTATTTGACCATTGAAGGGTCTACTGCTATTCTGTGGAGGGACACCACGTGTCCATGGAAGTGCACTTATCGCATACATAACTTTCACTTAAACAACATACCATAGAGATGGTCGTATTGAAGGACCTCCAAAACTATCCTTAGATGCTATGTGTGATCCTACTCTGATCTTGAGTAGATGAAGATGTCATCGAGGAACATGACCATGAACCAGGCTAGATACTCATGGAAAACAGAGTTCATAAGTACCATGAACACATCAAGAGCATTAATAATGCCAAACGACCTGACCACAAACTCAAATTTTTCGTACCTACATCTGAAAGCAGTCTTCGGGATGTCAACTTCCTTCACCCTAAACTGGGGATATCCAAAATGCAGGTCAATCTTAGAGAACCAACCTGCTCCCTTAAACTGTTCAAAATGATCATCAATCCTTATGAGGGGGTTAATGTTCTTGACCGTCACCTGATTCTGTCGTCAGTAGTCTATGCACAGCCTAAGACCACCATATACCTTCTTTTAAAACAAGACTGGAGCACCTCATGGTGATGTGCTTGGCCATATGAAACCCTTCTTCATCATAACATCAAACTGAATCCGCAACTCCCACAACTCAGAAGGCACCATCTGATAGGGATCCATAGAAATCATACGGGCAACGGGTTGTATGTATATCCCGATCTCAATATCACGTAAAGGGGGTATAGTCACAACCTCTTCGGGGAAGACATTTAGGAATTCACTAACAATCCCCATAACTTCCACCATCTCTGAATCTTCCAATTCCACTGACATTTCATCTATCATGGAACGAAGGGTCCCCACATGTTGAATGACCTCCAGAAAACCCCACTCGCCAATGAAAGCCACACGTTGGCCGCCCATATTTGAGAACACGACCATTATCCCCATGCAGTCCATAATAGCGTGCATGGAAAACAACCAGTTGATGAATTGGATGACATCGTATGGCTTCCTTTGTTGTGTAAAATGATCCCCATCGGACTGATGTGGCCCCGATATAATTCTTCTTCCTTAAAAAACATCAAACAGGATGGTCTGACCTCCAACCGTCTTACTCAACCCCATGGGAATGGAAAGTCGTTCTATGTCTAGGACTAAGACGTGGGCTAGACTAGGTGAAACAAAGGAATGTGATGCTCCTAAATCAAACAAGGCACACGCAAGAGTACTAAACAAATTGATCATACCTCAAATGACTTCTGGACCTACTTGAACTGCTGCCTTTGTGGAATGAAACTACCCAATCCCAACTCCTCTTCTCCTCATCATTTGGCTAACTCCCCGACCATTCCCTCGTCGAGGCCCCAAAGGAGTGCCTTGAGGCCGGGCTCCTCCATCACCGTTCACCATCGGTGGAGCGGGAGCTCGCTTCCCCTACTACTGGAAGGGAATGGATGGAAACAGCTACTGCTGAGGTGGGAGGTAAACCAACCCACTCCCACAATATTTCATATGATTAGGGTACTGATTTAAATGATTCTCATGACTACCAATAATAATTCACATCAGTCCTAGATCTGTGGAGAAAGGGTGAGGACCGGGAGATCAGAACTGGAATTGATGAGGCCTTCTCCCCATTGGTCGAAACCTATAAGGCCCTTATGTTGGAGGACTTATACCTAAGACCTTCCCCTTTGATGAACTCAATGGTTTCCCCTCTCATAGAACGCCTCCAAATGTTTTCAGGCTCTCCACTACTTTAGACTTCTTCTAAACCTCCGAATACGTTGGTAGTGTGAAGGGAGTAACAACATATTGATGAGAAGGTTGGAGAACCTCCTCTAAGTGTCTGGCCTATAAATTCTCATCCAGGAAGAGGTTTGGAGAAAAATGAAAGAGATCCTTGAACGTGATCCTCAAATCCTATACTGATATGCTTTCTTGCTGGAGGGAAAGTATCTCCTGCCTCTTTTCATCATTCGTCATGGAATAAAAGAATTTTTCCCAGAACTCCTTCTCAAATTAAATCCATGAAACCTCAACATATTTCTTCTTCCCGATATAAAGCGTCCACCACTAATGTTCCACTCCCCACATTAGGCTCATGACCAGGGGAACCCAGTACTCCATCGAAGCCCGCATCAATCTGAATGAGATCACTAGTTCCTCGAGCCAGCTCTCCACCTCCATGTCTGAGATGTTGCCCTCATATTTTCCAAGAATCTTCCTCTCGAAGGAATGAATCATTTATTTCCACTGGTTTTCCTCCTCTCTACCAGCCCTCCGCTGATAAACTAGATCAAACTGTTGGGACTTGACTACCCGTGCTACTCGTGGGCGATGTCTGAGTCCCATAACTGCAGGGTAAACAAGGAATGCCTAAGCCCTAGTTGTAAGGAATTTAACTTTGAGTATTATTTATTATTTAATTTGATTTTTCAGAATACACCTCAATTCATGTAGGAACACAATTCATTATGATCCATGTACCTTCCCTAGGGTCTCTATTCTACAATCAACATAGCCTCACATGGATGTTCTGTAGGCTCAGAGTCTTTACACCAGATCACAGGGGTCCCTAGAATCTCATCTAATAACTAGTATTACCTACGCTATTTCATGCACTAAGATTACCTACAACTATTTCCCTACCATACCATGAAATCCTCACTGTGCCTAACTCCGAAATCCATCCAATCTCTCAACCATCACTCTGATACCATTCTATCATGACCTGCCTTCTCCAATATGAGGGAAAGGATTGAAAGATTACATGACCATCCTTCTTCAAGGTGAAGGAGAGGTAATGATCCTCGAGTCCCCCCTTCAATAGGCCCCAGAGTGGTGACTAACACCTAGGTTATAGAGTTTCACAAAAATAGAAGGCGTTACCCCTTTTGTAGAACTTTTTCTGGTGATAAGATAGTAAATACCAACAACACTAAGGACTAAAGAAAAAAATTTGAGCCATGAAACCGTTCCCATATGCATATCCAAAACTATGAACAATACAATGTACAAGAATAACTGTGACAGAATATACTAAAAGAAAAGAAAAGAAGCAACGAAAACTCTACCAACACCCAATCTAGTAAGGTCTGGCATGGTCCTCAAAGTCTTCTTGGAAACCTAAAAGTAGTTTTATATACATTGGGTTAGTATACAGGTATACTTGGTAGGGAATCCAAAATCTCTTGTGCACATGTGGGGAAACATTCTTACACCCCGTGAGAAATAGAGGTAACTAAAACACCTAGTAAGAAAAACTTTCAACCCAGCCTCACCAAGGAACACTCCCTAAATAATGCAAGTTCGGTAAAATAATAGTAATAACAAATAGATATTTGGGTACCCCGCACCTATTTCCCATTGTTTATTCAGAACATCCTAAGAATCAGACCTCTCCCTACAAATTCCACTACAGTCCCACTACCACCCCCCCAACAACAACAGTATGGTCCATACCAGCCGCACGATAATCCCACTCACAAACACCTAGGCCACCACAACCACACATCCTTCCCGCTGACACCTGGGCTATGACAACCACACTTCCTACCCACAGACACCTAGGCCACCACAACCACACTTCCTACCCACAAACACCTGGGACTCTTCCAGAATACCCTTGGGAACAAACCTTCCTACACACACATGGGACAACTCACCACCAAACACCCTCCCCAATGAGTCTTGGGATATAATAAACCTCAAGTTGTCATATCCTACCCGAAGAGTCTTGGGCTGCCTGGGAGAGGTATCAGAAAGGAGATAATAACCAGCCAGTCATAAAAATTTTGGGAAAAAAACCCTCCCCCCATGAAATGGGGGTGTTCAACACATAGTGGTCAACATGGGTGGGGTGCGTATAAGAAACACAAGAACTAAATTTTATACATATAGGTAATCATGGACTAATACAAACCTATGGTTCTTGAAACCAACAAAATGTCTCGCACATAGCCACACTTGCTGCTACCCTTACATTCACAAGCACATAATAGCCACAACCAGAGCACAACCCATTTCTGGAAAACTGTTCCCCATCGCACCAATTTTCATTATCATGTTTATGTGATTCCATTTAATTATTCCTCCACTATTGGGAAAATAACAGGAATAACCACAATCCAAAATAACAACTAAAAGGAAAACATCCAAGAATATTTTAAGCATTCACTCCTGGTTCTCTTGTAAATAATAACATAAAAATGAGATCCCATGAGATCCATTAATTTACTGGAACCAAAACAAGCCCCAACTTACCGGGTCCAGAACATTTACTACCATATCCACATGGCCTCAGATTCACATCCCAAAAACCTCTCAACCAGAGATTCCATTCCAATATACGTCAACCCACAAAGCATCAACCAGAATAAACATGCATATCATCATAACAGAGAAAGGGAGTTTTTCGGATTTAACCAACACCATTAATTAGGTTCCTTCTTTCCATTGGGTGAACCGGGATGGTCACACAAGGGTTATTATTCATCAGGATTTCATTTAATCAACCATGTTTACATGATTAATCAGCTTCCATGTTCCATTCATTCAATGACATGGAAGTCTAGAAAATAGAGCTTAATTAGTTTTCAAGAAATGACCACCAACGACCACAATTTTCAGTGTACATGATCCCATACAATTCACAACATAAAAACGATGGTAAAAAGGAGAAACATCATCATTTTTTCCACCAATTAATTCATTAAAATTTAGTCTATTATCATAATTAAAGTTGGTTTCATCTACGTCCTGAGGTAACATCATCATACCCACCCCTCATGATGCATAATAATGTTAGATGAAGGAAGAACCCCCACTTGTATGATCAAGGATCGAAGTTCTCCTCCTTGCGCCAAGGATTCGGGTTGCTTGATAGAAAACTCTAAGAAGTGTCGAATATGAGGACTCTTACATAGGAATGACTCATCTCTGAATGAGGGACGCTAAATGCACCAAGAGAGAACAATGTAGACTGAAGAAAAATATCTAGGTGTGATAAAAAGTCTCGATCCTAGAGTTACGGGATATGGAATTTTGATGTGCATGAAAAGAGGATCATGGTTTGACCACAAAACTATGCGTTTTCAGACATTGGAATTAATTGAGATTTAATAATTCCCTCAAAGACATGAGACAGACCGCCGCACAGAGGAGAGTTGATAGGTTATATTTAAATTGAGAAAACGCATAACAGGGACATAACATGAAACATAGAAATGAATTTGAAACTGATTAACAGGCCAAATGTTTTGGCAAGACAAGGGTCAGCCCACTCTTAGGGGATTTAAGATATCCTTTAAGGGAATTAAAAAAAACTTAAACCACTTTAAAAGAGTTATTAAAACATAAAAGAGGTGTTATGGGAAAACTAGGGAAAGAACCCTGACACCCCTCGGTGGCACCGTTTGGGTGTGGCACTGATAGGTTACACCACAACAACACCCTGACACTGACACTGAAGCCCTTATGACTCTCAGATGGTTTCCAAAACACCCCAAACACTGGAATTGACAATGTAATAGACCAGGGAGGTATGTTCCATTACAGAATTAAACCATCTTTCATAATCATTATTATTCACTTCTAGAAAATATATAATTATGCCAATTTCTACATTTTGTTTCTAAATTTTAGAATCGTAATTTCTTATTCATATTCCTAATCTTGGGAATTAATATTATTCAATTTATTATAATCCATTTTTAGTATTTCATTTTATTTAACAAGTTTTTTAGATTTTCTATTTAATTATCCATATTTTTTTGTCATTTTGATACTTTTATTTCTCAATTCCTACCTTACATAAAGCAATGGTTTAACAGTAAATTATCCAAAATCAAAATCACTATATGAACCAGAATCAGTTTAATTTCCAACTTCACTTATTTCATTAAGGTCAAAAATAGAAGGATAGATTAATTGAGAAAAAAATAAATCAGTTACCTCACATTGTACACCATTTAGAGAAATTTTACCTATTCCTTTTCACCTCCTGAGTCGTTTGTTGAATCCAATATATATGAACAATCCCATCCTTCAAATAAATAATTCTTTTATTTTATTATATTATATATTTAATTCATTGAATGTTTTATACTTTTTAAATCATGACTGATGTGACATTTATCCATTCACTCATAACATGCTAGATCTGGAATATCATTATTATCTCTTGGATTACCATTCTTGTATTCTATTTCCTTATTCATTCTAAACTAATTCTAGAGACCTTATTTTATTTATTTAAAAATCATTAATCTTTTTTAACCCATATCATTATCACATTCTTGTAAGTCATATTCAGAAGAGTTCGATAATACATTTGAATTAGACTTAACCATAATTTATTTACTTCTTTTAGACTTCTCATTATTAAAACTTTTCAATTCACGCTTATTCTTCTTTAAGAAACTAATTATTCCTATAAATTAGAAAAATTAAAATTATTAATTTCCTCAATCACCAGGTTAATTTCATTTCTTATTTATTGTAATGATATCATTACTCATTCCAATTGAGTTTTATTATCCATTACTTCTATAAATTCACTCATACCATTTGTAATTACATTAAATCGGTGGAATATATGGTTAAATGAATATTCAACACCCATCCTAAAATCCTTATATTCTACTAAAATTAATCAAAGCATAGTTCTTTTAGTATTATATTTCCCATAGTAGGTTACTTGACAGATTATTCTAATTTCATGAGTTTTCTTAAAAGAAGAATCATGGTTATACACACATCAACTTATTTCATAGTACAAAATATTATTCACTATATAACTCAAAACATTAATTACCATGAAATTACCTAAAAGTCTCTCTAATCGTCTTTGGGTTTCTCTTATGATTTCTCCCTGATATTTTATTGATCCACACTTAAATATTTTCAACATACTTCCATTTAGTAATACCAATATCCATAGTCACTTCCATCAAAAGTGGGCTCATTTGAGGAATCCATCCATCTTTGACATTAATACCTTCCATCATCGAGAAATTACATTTTATTCATTAAAAAATTTGTCCTAGGACTTAGTTAGTAAAATAGTTAAATATACAAAATAAATGTATAGAATCATTAAGAAGGTTATATCCCTCATATACCAATTGTTTGGTATTAAATTAAAACAATCATAGAATCTGACTATCCTTAATGAACCCAACCACTTATACCAATTTTTTTTATCAATTTCAATGTTAATAATTACTATAGGGGTTGTTTAATGGTATTTTAAAGAATATATTAACAAATAATTGTTTTGAGTATATTATTTAATTAATTCATTAGTAATGTATAGTGTTCTAGATTCAATGTGGTGAAAATTAAAATTTGAACATTGTATTTTTATAGAAGTCTAGATCACTATGATCCTAGTATACTATTCCATATTCTTTAATCTGCAAGAATATTGGTAGCCACTAAGAGAAACTCAATTTTAAAGGATTGGTAACCTATTTAGAGACTCTAGCCTTTATAATATCTAGAATCCCAACCATATATTTATATAGATGTCACAATCTAGTATTACTGTGAATTTTCTTTGGGGGTAACAACCCATGAATCTTCTTTTTCAAGGTAGAATTACCAATACTGACATTCTTTTGATTGGGAAAATTATAAACTGACAAAAACAATTAAAAAACAATTCGATAAAGAAATAATTCGATAAAACACATAAATAATGAAACCAGAAGAGATCAATTTTTTTGAAGAAGGTGAAAGATGAAGATATTTGATCACTCCATTAGTAATGATTTGAATGTATAACAGCTATTCTGATTGCAATGATGGAACAATATTTGCATAAATACATCATCGAGTTTCAAGAAAATTGTTCTTACTGTCGAGTATTCAGAAATTCATCTAGTATTCAAATAGTTATCTAGAGCTTTTTACTTCAATCCCTAATTATCTATTTATCAACTAGTAATCAATGGTCATATTTGAAATCTTCATACATGAGTTTCCTAATATTATCACCTCCATATAATGATTATAAATATTAAAAATATTTAATTATTTTATTCCCTTTTAAAACATCACATGTATTCAATAATAATATTGACTAGAATTAATTCCTATATTAAACTCATTGAAACAAATTCTAATATAACTATTATAATAAATGTGATTAAATCAAGTAAATGAAATGATAAATCTCACTCTCACAAAATGGAAGGAATAATTCAAAAACTATAAAAATAGATTATGAATTGCAGAATATGATAATTAGTATATTCATATAAATTTATAAAATCATTTATTATTAAAAAAATTATCCTATAGTTATTATAATAGTTTTTTACACATCACTAGAAAAATTAAAACCAATTATGAAAATTTTTAGTAAATCATTGTATAAAAATGTTATCAAATCAGAGCCTTTTGAAAATTATGTTTTATCCCAAAATAAGAAATGTGTTGAACTTACCATGTGAGTAATAAGCATTGCGGTCTATATGCATACCATGCATGCACACACCGTATACTGAATGTGTGAAAGTTTTTTTATCTGGTAGGTATAATGAGGATATATTTTTTAAATTTGTATTTAATTTTTTTAATGTGATTGGGTTGGAGAAATTTTAAAAAAGATCCAGAAAAGCATGCATGGGGTACACACTTCTCCCTCTGCCAATAAGGAATTACGAACCTCATTCAAGCTTCCTCAGTGTAAAGGATGAAACATAAAACCTATTCATGCTTCCCTCATGGCATTTATAAAGTATGCGTGAATGGGGTTAAGCCGTCATACTGGCTATATTTCATAAAAGGGGTGCCTACTCCCCCCCTCCAAATTTCATTCTTGTGATATGGTTTTTGTTGTGATGACCAGCTTGAATTATTTCTCAACATATATTTTATACATTTTAAAAGGTAAAATTTCTATTTACAATTTTAATTATCTAATGCTAATTTATTTTTTGGTATGATTTATTTATTTAATATGTGTAAGGATGCATGAATGTTTTGATGTATAAAGTAGTTCCTTTTGTATGATTTAATTTATAAATGAGTTAATTTTTGTTGTATGATATTATTTATGTTGAATGTTTAGAAAATTTAAATATGGTGTTTATATAATTTAATTTTTATTTATAAATTGTAATTTGTAGGGAAATATTATTTTTTAAAAATGAATATATTTTTACATTATAAAAGATTTTATATTTAATGTAACAAAATTTTAAACCATAATATTCAAGACATGTAGGTAATTAGTAAATAATAATTTTAATTATTAAATTTACATTTTATTAGGTAATAATAATTATTCTTCAAATTTATAAAACATTAAATCTAATTACTTATATTTTTGAAAGTAGAAAAATAATAAAACTATATATACATATGAAATTTTATAAAATTGAAAACAATATAACTGTATCATATTTTAATTAATATTATATTATACTCCTTTTAATTAAATTTAACAAATATTATTATCATTAAATATATATATACACACACATTGAAAATATAAAATTTTGGAAAATATGTGTTGATATTAATTATATATTACATCTTGTTATAGGTAAAATTCTATAAAATGTAGAACATAATAATTATACTAAAAACATATTAAGAGTATTGTGTGATTACTGATCTTTAGATGACCAACCAATGAATAATTGAAATTTCATGTCTTTTTTTGTGTATGTTTTTTTATAATTTGTAATAATTGAATTTCATTTTCTACGTTGATAATATGCAAATCATCTCTCTAAAAGTATGTAATGACCTATGTGTCCTCCTAAAAAATGTTACGTATTTCATACCCATAGACCCCCTCTCTTTCATTGGAGTAAATTTTTAATAATAAGGTATTCTACAAGAGGTTTTTCTATTTTAAAGGAGTCGTTTGGATGCTGAAATTTTTGATAATAGAGAATCTAGGAGTTCACCCATAGAATTTAGTTAGTTTATTATATAATGATAAACTATTCAATAGAATAGTTCTCAAGAAAAATTCATGTATATTTATTCATAAGAAATTAAATTTTCGGTAACATTTAATGATGTGGTATAATAATATATAATGTTTTATTAAAACTAATTTGGTAATAATATCACCATCAATATACTTCAACAGTGAGGTTATTTATATTGATCATGGATTGAGTTATAATATGTCATGTGTAACAGTGAAAAATCCTTATGATAGTATGAATATAAATAGACATGTTTGGGTGTGTATATATTGAAATAGGTTGGGGAACATACCCTTTACTAAAAAGATAATGAAAAGAAGACAAAAATCCATTTTGGACTAGGATAAGGGAGAACCCATTACAAGCCTGAAAGCCCATAGGCACGCAGACTTAGATTTAAATGTCCTAAAATCCTATCTAAAAAGTCCCTTAAAAATTAAACCCATTAAAAAAATGACCAAACTAACCATACCAGAGGTCCAAATTTACATTAGAAAACGCCGTAGTCATATCTTGCAACTCTAGTCCCACCATGTTATTTGTGATCTTCCATTCACCATCCACTATAACGCTAACGGCCTACTCACCACGATCACAGTAATCCTACTGATATGTCGACCCACCTCCTGGTGTCTCTACACCGAAGTCACCACTAACCCATGATGAAGGCCAGAAAATACCTTGTCTCCTGATGTGGTCCTTTCATGTCATCTTATCCACCCCTGCACGATCTGATGATGGTCTTTCTAACAAATTATCGGTCAAACACTGCATAATATGTCATCACACACCCAGATGGCCAACATCACTACCCCCAAATCGCCATCTCCAAACCATGATTCATCACATTCTAGAACCATCGACGCATCCATTAGATTCATTTCAAGTCATGTTCTCCCTCTAAATATTCCTCATTGTTAGCCGCAGAAGAAATACATTCCCATTGATCCAAATAAGTTGTGTTCGAAACCCACAAGTAGAAAACCAATAATTACATGACATCAAAAATTAATCATCTACTGAGGAACCATATGATTCATTTAGAAGAGGGGATTATATTGGAAAAGCCCGGAAACTCATAAAAATCTTGCATCCATGTCAACATCGCAGAAGGGAAACCCTAGAAGGGGAGATCCAGAGACAACATCTTCCTAGATCATATATATATATATATATAAATATTTATATTATTTCTTAAATATTTTATATAAGGTGAAAAGATTAATAACATATTAAATATCTCAAAAAACATATTAGAAATCTACAATGTTTGCTAATATTGAGATGCCTGTTTAAGGAATGAATGAAATTTCATGTTGTATTTTTTTGTATCTGATTAATTAATTTATTGTAATTGGATGATATTGGGATGACCAACCAATGTATGATTGAAAATGCATGTAGTTTTTTCATTAATATAAATTGTAATAACTTCATTTTATTTTCTTGTTAATGACCTTCATGTTATCACTCTATTTATGTATATAAGGACATGCGTGTATGATTAGAAACTTCTATGTATCTAAAATCCCTAGACCCCCTCACTTACATGTTAGTATCATTGTAATAAAAGGGTGTTTGAAAAATATTGTTGTTGTTTGAAGCTATATTTTTAAACCACGTCTAAAAAGAGACTCATGGTAGCTGAAATATAAGCTAATAGATGTGCAAGGATCCACTTTAGGTTTTGGTTTTTTTATCAAATAATTATACACCCATCCATATAAAACTTCTCAAGATCAACTCAATTATTAATTCATAACCCATTTATAGATTTTAAAATTTTCATGATGTATACTATAAAATTTTATTAATTATGTTTTTCTAGAAAATTATTTCAACGCAAATATATTGAAACAATGAGATAATTTATACCAATAAAGGTTTTAGATATAGTTTTCTACCTTAAATAGTACAAAATCTTCTTGATTATGTGACCCTGGATTATGTTTTCAATAAGATTCATAGTCTGTTAAAATTGAGTGGTGATCAATCAATTATTTTAATAAGATATCAACATCTTCAATGTCTTGAATGTTTATGGCACACCAAGTACCCTCTGGTCGATGATGAGGATTGGATGGATACATCAATGTTATTTAAGGAAAAATGTAGTAATTATTTGAGGGAATTATAAGTGGATATTTCTGATATTGATGTGGTGAAACCTACTACAACAGAACCATGTTTTGGGAGATATTTATATGCTAATCCTTCACAACACATTCATTAATTTCCTACTTGTGTTACTCATATGATAGAACAAAATTATGATAATATGATCAGAATTTGGAAGGTAAAGTAGGGGACATAAATGTGTATACTCATGATATACCAAATGGAAGTTTATATCGGAATGAATTATCTGAAGAGAAATCTGGAGATTATATGGGTGAGGCTGATGTGAGGAATGAACCTTTTAAGGACACTATGTTAGAAATACATCCACCTGTTAGTGGTATTCATCCTTTAGTATTTACTTCCTTAGTCAATGAAATGTAGCATTCATAACATTTTGATTTGTATTACATTACACCAACTACTAAATTCTCTATAATTATAGGGAATAGGTCTATATCAAATGATAACACAATATATGTCGGGTGGGAGTTTGTAAATAATGTTTCCATAAGAAATTGATAAAACTATACCAAATTGAGTGGCATTTCACATTTGTGGCTAATGAGTCGAAGAAATAGAAATATCTAATTTGATTTGAGAAATATGGTCTTGAATGAAAATTCTGATTGATAGTAATGTATGATAAATTATTTCATTTGTAAGATATAAAAATGTTAAAGCCCACACCCTTGTGTTCATCCAATCTTATCACATGATATCTATTCACATGATTAAGAGTATATATCAATTGTTATTGTAGAGATGATCTGAAAATTTTAGGACGTTCCTGTGATTCTTGTTTGGGAACGAATACATTATTTTTTTAACAATAAGATATCCTACATCAAAGATTTTATTTTAAAAAAATGAAATTGTAAAAGTGTATGGTGATTGGGATGAATCATATGAAATGTGTTCAGAGTTTATGAAATTTTTGACCCCCAAAATCTGATTTTTTATCATATTACTGCTTCAGCTTATGAGCCCCAATAAGAAATATTTGATCAATGTCTTGAATAGATTCAAAGGACTAATGATTATGTGTATGAAAATATGATTCATATTTAAAAGGACTAATGGTTACTTGTATATGATTGTGGTAGGATTTATGTATTTATTTCAACTAATATAGTGGAGTGTAGAAATGGGGTTCTCAAGGGTGTGCACAACCCTCTTTATCACAATGTTGGTTGAAGAGACATTTTGTAGATATGTGCACTACATTGTTGATCTATCCTAATAGCCATATCATTGGATGGAAAATAGAATGTGTTTTACTCAACATTTCCATAGTTAAATTGATCAAATACTTCATGAAAAATCCGGATTTTGTGTTCTATCCTTTGATTGGTTACATAGTTTCATTCAGGTAAGAGAGTGCTATGATCGGGTTACATACAAAAATGGTCGAGTATTGGTGTCCATCCACTGTCTTCCACCGTATTGGACTGAAATGCTTTCTTTTGGCTCCTGCCTCATTCCCATGATTCGTTTTCATATTGTTAAGTGGCATCATACTGAAAGGTTTTTGAGGCAGTTAGGATTCCTTCATCTTGTTCCTGACATGCCAAGTCAGTTACACTCACTTTATTACCCAATGATTCTAGGGATGTGATTCTTTGATTTGGGGAGGTATAAGGCATGATATATTGATCTATGGGACAAACAACCAGATACATTTTTACAAGGGTTAGATATTGTATGTATGCATTTATTCGATTAGATGGATTATGCATCCTGGTACTGCCGGTCTCAGTCAGATTTCTTACCGGACACAGGTGGGGCTTTGATGACTTGGTAATCGTTTTTCCTTACACTTTTGAACAAATTTTTTATTAACATTACTTAACAACTAAATTTATTCACAGGATACATGTATCACTCGTTTTCATCACATCTCTAATCTAGTAGAGGGAGGCACATTTGACCAGACAATTTTTCATAGGGCTATGATAGATTTGGTTCCTCTCAAGGATGAAATTTATCATGGGATTTTCATTGATCCATTATGTTATGATGAGGTTGCTGAGCCTAATATAGATGTGTCAGGGGTGAAATCCCTATTTTGGATACTGATGTTCCATAGGAGGATGGTGTTCAACAAGATCAACCAGATGCTCCTCCAGCATCTCAGTCACAATGAGGGGCACAGAAAAAGACCGAGCATGCTAGCATGACAATTTTTCTTGCATAGATAGATGTTGACTGTTCTAATCTTGATACATTATTACACTCTGATTTGTAGGCATCTACAGCACAACACCCATATTGTTCATATGTTAGTGATAGTTACAACCATAATTCACTATCCTTCGGGGAAGGACATGGTACATGTAGTGAAACTATACATCCACCGCCTGCAACATAGGATGATGTTGAGGTGGGTTCCGATGATGATATACATGGGCAACGTACGACAGATCAGAGACATAGATAGAAATAATTTGGACACATCATATATGTGGTCGGTTCACTACTGCAAATATGTACTTTAAAAGTATCAAAAAAGGTAGTTTACATCCCTAAAAGTGTTTTTAATATTATTAAAGATAAATAGGGGGATCCTTTTTATCTGTGCTCGAAAAATCACTGATAAAGGCATGTTTTATCATCGCAAAAAACACTGACAAAAGGGTCATTTAGCAGTGCTTTTTTTAGCACTGATAAAGTTCAATAAAAAATAAATAAAATCATTGAATCAGATATAACTTTTAACAGCGCTTGACCCTCCCCCCTTTAACAGAGCTAGTCCCCAACTGCACCCATCGACACCCCTATCACCTACCTTTAACAGAGCCATTCCACCACCTTGCACACCCTCCCACGTGCTAGCCCCCCTACACACGCGTGCCCCCATGTTGTTGTTTTTCTCCATTTAATGATATATCAATTTATTTATTTATATATTTACATATATTTTTTCTTATATTAATATATATTTATATTAATATATATATATATATTGTTATATTAATATATATTTATATATTATATTAATATTTATTTATAAATATTTAGTTATATATATTTAGTTAACTATTTTTTTCTGTATGTTTATTCATATATTAATATATATTTATATGTTTAGTTTTAAATTAATTTATAAAATATTATTTATCTGTTTGTTTATAATTAAGTACACACACATATATATATAAAACATGCATACACTAATATATTATATATATATGTGTGTGTATCGGTAAATATAGTTATAAATATTTATATATATTTACATATTTTTTATATTCATATTTATATTCATATGTATATTCATAAGTTAGAATATATTAATAATATATATCAGTTTGTTAATACAAACACACACTAATATATATATATATATAGACACACACAAACACACATATTACATAGGTATATAAATATAAATATATTTGTATTTTAAATAAATTAGATATTATAAGGCTTATATATTGAGAAATATACTTTATATGTAAATACATTTAATTATTAATTTATAAAACTAAATTTTTATGTGTGAATATATAAAAATATATGTATATATTTTTATATATTTGATTATAAATAACATTAAATTGAGAAAAATGATAAAATTTCAAACCCATAATATCAATATGAATGTGATCCCTTGGAATAAATTAAGTCCCCACTGAAAAAGGGAAAGGACCCCCGGAAACATGGCTGAACTTCCCTCAAATGTTAAAATAATTGGGCTTCCCGACTAAATACTCAGTTTTGGATGCATTCTGGTATTTTTTTTGGATTCAAATAATGATACATAAGGTTCCCTTGTATCATTAGAATATAGAGATCATCACTATCTTCGATTCGATATGATGTAGACCTCATACAGACACTCGGATAAAAAGTTATAGTTGATTGATGTTTGAGTTACGTTTTACACTTATTTTAGAACTTTTATTAATTTTTTGATTTTTTGTGTCTTCAAATTGTTATTAAATGATTATTAGTCGATGATAATTATCAAATTATTAATTAATAATATTTTTCAAAATATTTTTAAGTCTTTTTCAATAAATTTATTTTATATTAAATGTGAATGTCTAATTATAATGATCTAAAACATATTTAAAGAGTATATATTTTATTAATATCAATATATATATATATTTATATGTTAATATATTATTTTTAATTATTTTTTTTAAAATATAACCTTTAATAGAGATAGTAAAAAATCACTAAGAAATTAATCACTTTTTCAACACTAATAATAAAAAGCACCCATAGGGGGGTCTCTTTAGGACGCTAAAAAAACCACTGACAAATGTATACCTTTAACAACACTTTTTTAGTGCTGTTAAAGGGTGGAACTGTAGAAACTTAGTTTTGCGGTAGTAGTTGTGTCATAGAGGAACATTCAGGCTCGAGACATAGATTATATTAATGATACATGTTGAATGTTTTTGAAATTATTATTTATATATTATTTAAAAAGATGAAATTGTATAATGTTTCATTAATCAATTGATTGATATGATTGTAAATTCATACAAATAAATAATATTCTTTAATTTATTATTAAATATTAATAATATTTGTAGTTTTGAATTCAATAAATAATATTACAAATTAATAACTAATTTAAGATTGATATTTATTATATATAATATGCATTATAATACTAAATGTTAATATAATAAATAATCATCTTAAATTAATTATTTAAAAATAATAATTTTATTAAATATGACTTCATGTTAATTAAACATTAATTATTATTCGTAAATATTAATATAAATTACTAAATGTTAATAAATATTCATTAATATTTATATTTACTTATATTTCATAATATTTATAAATATTTATGACTCTTTAGTTTATGGATATATGTAATTTTTTACAATTTATTTAGTAATTATTAACATTTAATGATATTTATTTTATGTTTATTAATATTTAATAAATATTTACTTATATTCATTAATATGTCTTCATATTAATTTATATTTATTTATATTTTTTAAATATTGATGAATTTTTAAATATTTTTTTAAATTTAATTAGTACTTATTAACATTTATTAATTTATACTATTTTTTTGATATTTAATTAGACATGAATTTAATAATATTTATTTAATAATAATTAAAATTTATTAATATTTATTTACCATTGATTAATATTTAATAAATATTTATTTATATTCATTAATATGTATTAATATTATTTTTTATTTATTGATATATTATAAATATTGATGAATTTTTAATAATTTTAAATTTATATTTAATAAGTATTTATTAATATTTAATCAACATTTAATACATTTTATTAATATTTATTTTAATATTTAATTAGATTATTATTTCTATTTTTTTATTTATTTATATTTATAATTATAAATATTCAAGAGGAAGTGGGAACCTCATTCATGCTTTTTGGTGAGGGAAGATGCGTTAATGAGATTCACAATACTCCCGACCCATTTTTTAAAATATATACCGCCAAACCTGTCTCGTTAAAAAAATTAACAAACCTATTTTAATATTTTATTTTTATACTAATCGTGCAACCATGTTGTGTGGTCACTTGGGAATAATACATGTGGTCAGTACAAACTAATACAAGTTGGCCATCTTAAAAATACTACATAGTGGCTCTCTACTAAAGATTCGGGTTTTCACAGTGCCATCCCTTTAACAACACTCAAAAAAGCGCTAATAATAGTGACCTTTTTCAGCGCTTTTTTAAAAACACTGATAAAGACCCCCCTTTATCTTGGATTTTTTTAATAGCACTAATAAATGGTATATTTAAAAAAAATAAAATTAACATATTAATATATTAATACATTGATCTTGATATAAGTATAATATATATTTTTTAAATGTGTTGTGCATAAGGATAAATAGAAATTTAAACATAATATATAAGATATTTAGTTAAAAAACATATGAAATAATTTTAAAAAATATTTTTAAATAATTATTTTGTTATTTTAATCAAATAATAGTCATTTAATAAAAATTTGAATATAAAATAAATAAATAAATAAATAAAATATCTAAATTAAGTTGAAGAAATAACTCATACTTCAAACAGTCATAACATTGGATTCGAGTGTCCGTTTGAGCTATACCACATATCAAATCAAATCCTTTGACGAGATCTACACTATTGTGACCCTGGAGGACGAATTCCTCTAAAACCGCATTTATAGACGATGTACCCCGATTTTTTAACATTTGATAGATTTTCAGGCTCATTTATGGGGAACTTTTTTCCATTTTTGTAGTGGGGACTAAATATATTCACAGGTCTTACATTCATATTGATATACATATTTTTTTATATATTCACACCGAAAAATTTATTTTTATAAATAAATAATTAAACATATTTTCATATAAAAAATATTTATTAATATATAAGCCTTATCTAAATAAAAATTAATATACATTTTATTTAAAATGAAAATTATGAATATTTATATACCTATATAGTGTATGTGTGTGTGTGTGTTTATATATATATATATATTAGTGTGTGTGTGTGTGTTTTAGAGAACTGTTATATATTATCAACATATTCTAACATATAAATTGACATATTAATATATAATAATAAAAATATAGATAAATCTGTATAAATATGTAAAATTATACTTGCAGATTTACATATATATAATATATAAACATGTGTTTTTTATGTTGTATAAATGTATGTATTTATTTATTTAGTTATTTATACACACACAAAAACATATTTTTTAAATTTATTTAAAACTAATCTTACAAATATATATTAATATTTGAATAAATAAATAACTAAATATATATTAATGTACGAATAAATATACGGATAAAAAATATAATTATACAAATATATATAAAATATATAAATAGATATTATTGTAAAAAATAAATAAACATATATTAATATAACTAAGGGAAGATGTCGCTGGTCTGAATCAGGAAGAGGCAGGGGCACACACACATGTGCAGGGGGGATAGCACTGCTAAAGGGATGGATTGGGCACTGTTAAAAGTTGGCTGGTGCAGGTTGTTTGAGTGGGGGGATTCCGAGCGTTGTTAAAAGGGGGGTGGCAGATACTGTTAATATAACTGAAGCACAGTTGGTTCACATCATGCACGGTCCATGGTAGGCAGTCACACATGGTAGGTTCACTTCATCCATGGTATGTACTGTGGATGTGATGCATTGTGTGTTTTTTCAACGGTGATGTTGTCTTGGAGACATCACCGAATGAGGTTGAGTGTTGTTGTAGTGCTGCTGAAGCTGTCTCGAACTGTAGGTAGAGAATAAGAACTCAATCAGGGGAGGTGCGGCCAGGGAATCACAAGCGAGAATGGACTGCTTTCGACGATGAAGCTCCAGGTGCTGCGGATGTGTAGTGGGGGGGGGGGGGATAAGATGAAATAGCGTACAACACGAATATGTATATATATATATTAGACAATATATATAAATATATATAAATATTTAAATATAACCATTAAAATAATTAATCAAATATAAAAAATATAGAAACACTACAAGAAAACATATGAAATATTTAAATCGTTTTAAACAATATCACAGATAAAAAAGTAATTACATTATATAAGATAATAATACATAAAAAATAACACAATACATAAAAAAAATATTAGTGTTAACCATCTCCGTTGTTGCAATGTCTTTATTTCAGCCCCCTCAAAAAACTAAAGAAGAATTTCTCTAGATGAATTTTACATTATGTGTTCCATTCAACTATTTTTATCCTTTCAAATTAATCTATTTCAAATTATTCTTTCCAATGTTCTTTCATTATCAAATTTATTTTCATATAAAATCTATTATAATGTTTTTTAATATGTGATGGGTACTGAATTAGTATGCTTAATTTTTCATGTGTTTGTAGTGAATTTCCGTTGCTCTTTACTTGTGGTTCATGTGGCCATCATTTGATGATGCACTAGTTGATCAAGTATGTTGTTATTTCATTATTGAAACTCAATAGGATAGAAATTGTAATTCTACATTGATAATTTGTGTTTAAGAATTTATAATTCCATGTAAAATTTTTTTGTCATCCATTTTTTTCATTCTCAAGTTGGATTATAGAGTCATTTTTTAGAAATGGTGTTAGCCCAACACCATCTTATATTAGAAGGATGTATCGAAGACCCATCACCTTTATATAAGAGATCACAAAAAGTTGGGTTTTATATTTTTATGTTTCCTCCTAGTAGTTGGTGTGTTCAAATGGTGATGGAGTTGTGCATTAAAATTATAGGAATGGCATATTTAATTTTTGTTAATATCAAATTTACTGCTTCTATATTTGAAAATACATTAAAGATCCTATTTGAGGGAATTCAACTGACTCTTTTGTATCCCACCGTCAACATGGACATGTTTAATGAACCTTATTCTTTCAAGTATCATACATGTTTGCATATCCTTTTGGTTTCTAGTTAGTTTCATGTCTGGCATTCAATTTCCATCTATAAAATTTTTTTAAACATAATTTCAAGGGAATCCTTGCTTTTAAAGTGTAGTTTTGTATTTTTTATATAGGATGGATTTTTTTCCATGAATCAATTTGAATGAAAAAAGAATACAAAGTTGGTTATTTCATCCTTTTCCATGCTATGTGCCCTTGAAGTGGAATATCTTGGAGGAAAAAATTTATCCTTGAATGTCGGTATAGAGGTTGATGTTTTTTTCTTCCTGATAAAAATTTAACCTTGATTGTTAGCATGATAGTTAGTTCTCTATGGAAAATTAGACATGTTTGTTATGGAATCGAGAACGGTGCCCACTACGAAACTATTGTAGCTGGGGATAGTTATAGATTGTGTTTTGAATATAACTAATTACTTCTAATATATTCTTTGTCCAATATCTTTGTTTGGTTTGTCATTTATTATGGCCTATTTATATACTTTATGTTCTAGTTCATTTACATTAATGTGAACTCATGTATAGAGTTATGGTGTATAATAGTTCTAGTTTACTCATTTATGTTTTCAATATATATTCATGATTTTCCTGAATCCGCCTAATACTTGATCACCCATACACGTACTTTTTTTAATTATAAACATATTCTTTATGGAAATAACAAAATATTATCCTATTTTTATTTAATGTGGTCAAACAATGACATATTTTTTTATTCTTTTATAAATTCTTACAATTATATTTTTTTGAATCTTTCCAGTTATATGGAAGAGGAAATAAATCATTAATTACAGATATGGGAAAGTCACCATCACAATTAATTAGAATAGAAGTTGAGGTTTTTTCTTATCCTTGGGTTTTATCTATAGTGTTTATTCTGTATGAATTTCAATATATTCAATCCATGAGATAAATGGTGGGGGTCTGTGAGTCATTATAAAATACTAGAAACATGTTTATGTTTTTTTATTGGGACGATTTTTTTGTAACATTTTATTGTGTAAGCTTATCGTTTCATTGTATTGATATCATCCAAATCAATCCCTATTGCTATTAAATCTTATGGAATACATTAGGCTATAATCATATGTTGGTGAAGTCAAAGTACATGGACTTGGATATGATGTAGGTTAAAGAGGGTTTTCTCTTTATAGTTTTTGGTTGTATCATATTAGGCATTAAAAAGGTGATCTTACTTTCATTGATTGGACTAGTGATACAGGAAGAGGTATTTAATAATCATATTTTTAATTCTGTTGTGTATTTCATTTATATTATTTTTCCTTTAATAGGGTGATTTTGGTGTTGTAGGGGGTGGCAAAAAAGGAGGCATTTATAGCATACCATTGTTCAGATTCAATGGTCCAACATTAAATCTATGAGTGACACAAATTGTGGTACGAGTCACTTCAAGGATATGTTTATTATTCTATTTTTAAGTCCATTTCCATTATGTTAACTTCATCATTGTGAAATTATATTTAATAAGGTGGTCGTTGAAATTTCATGTTGAAGGAAGTAATTTTTTTTTGATATGAGACTTAAATAGCACGACCGTCATTCCATATTGAATAAACTATTTCTACAAGTTCAATCAGTTACCTCTATGAGGTACCTTCTAGTATTTTTTATGTTACATGTAATGATTAATGAAATGTTTTTAATTTATAATAAGACATTGTTCATGAACCTTTCAACCTACCTATAAATGTTTTCATCATGATATAAAGGAAATGAGGTGTGTGGAACTCGGGTAAGAGAGTTCTGATGTGCATATCCAACTCATGTATAACAAAAATATGAGTTACTAGTGCTGTGAGTTGTATTATAGGTTTTTTGGATTTTTGTTCATTGATGCATAATAAGAAGGCACATAGGATCACTAGACATATATATAAATTTTTTATGTTCAATTGAATTTTTTAATTAAATTCCTTGAATTTCACTTTTTCCTTCATATATTTGTACTCCCTGTTAATGAGGTGTATCTATGTGGGAATTAATTTGTTTAACATCATAATAGGATCTTATACCCTATGTGTGTTATCTAATATGATTAATCATAATATATAATACCTTTGTGTGTCTTAAGCTTCTATAGCTAATGCATTATAAAAGGGACCCATGGTATTATAAAATTTCTTTAGACACTTAATAAAATGCCACCACAAAAGTTCTTGACTATAAAAGTCTTTGAAGATAAAAATAATTATCGAGGAAGGCAGGAAACAATAATTTAAACACAACATATGTAGGAGGATTCACCATATGATTCTATCGAACATGTTCTAGTGGTTTAGTCTTTAAAACCCAACTAGCTCAGAGTCTTTTGGATTGTAACATCCCATGGAGGACGTCTAAAAAGTACCATAGTTGACTATCTCCATGAATTTCATCTCTAACATCTACCAGCTGTCCACATTATTGAAGAAATATAGGATTTTATGGACTAGATAAAAACCATAGAGGTAATATTAGGCATGTTTGAGACTTTGTTGAAGTGACAAGTCAATCTTCCTAGTATCCTTCATTAGTGATAAAACACTAGGATCCACAACTTTAAAGAGGAATTTTCTAAGTTAATTCATGACAATACTAAATAAAAGTGATGAAAGAGAATCCCTTGTATTAATCTATATTTATAACCAAACTATACTTGGGGAGAACCAGTAATTATTTCTGAGAGTCTTGATCTGTTTTATAGGGCCCAAATATAAGATTAAAAACCTAGATGAGAAATCAAAATGGCCAAGTACATTAAAAATGAAATCCTGGATCAGAGTGTACAAATAATTCGTGATTCCAATATTTAATGAAATTTTTCCAGTCATGGATATCCTCCGTAGTATATTCATGCATTTATAGGTAGTTTATAAATAGTAATTCAATTTCATTCTAGTTATAAACCGAAATTAATTTTATGGAATAATAGAATTAACAACAGCTCCAAATATTTTAAAAATCACCATATTGATGACATTTGGAAGAGTATTAACCACAATAATATTCCTATATTCAACAACATCAATAGAATGTTCCACCATCATAATGAGTGTCAGGATTTGAGATTTTATATATTGAGGGAGAACATGTAGTCTGAAATATTGTTGAAAAAAATCAAACAATGTCTAAATGAGTAACATACCAATACTAAAGGAAATAATTGATTAGAATATCTTAGACTGGCCAGAGCATTCACAGTTCCAATCAAGAAATACATGAATGAGTTACTAATGTTGTGGTACCAAGAACCTGAAGTTCATTTGTTTTTCACGCAATACTCAACAGTAGTAGACTTGTGGTCAGTGGGATGTATACCTGTTGATCTAGTCACAATGAAAGAACCCTTTCCTAGAGATTCAGAGCTACAACAACTTTTGTACATATTCATGCTATTGGAACCCAAAATGATGTGTTTCAACATAGAGTGAGAAGGCTTGTGAATTGGAATGAGTAACCTCAATGGATTACAATGATTTATTCACTAAATATTCATAATATGGACGACCATGGAATCAATCTCCGATAAAAATGATGTGATATGAATTGGAATATCCTCAATTGAGTCCACGGAGCTTGTCACTTGATGTTTCTAATATGAACTTTTATATATTGTGAATTGGAACAAGTATCCTCAATAGAGTCCATAGAGTTTTTCACTATCTTTTCCTAATTAGGGTTTACATGGAATCTATGTACTCAAAATAATGATTCGATTTGATCCGTATGCTATAATCTCAGTGAAACAAATCAGTGTTCATTCGTACATTGATGGTCTTGATAAGACTAATCTTTAGTTGGAATGACATGTTTTTCTTATTGGTATTATGTTTGTAGGTTTCCAAGAAAAATGCATTGCTGGTGAAATTCTATAATCCACTAACTATTTACCTTCTGAATTTGCTCTCGGAAAATAATATTATAATATTTCTCATACAAAATTATGTGTTTTTACTTAGAGAGGAAAGTATCAATTTATATTTTCTTTGTTTAATTATTTTTTCTATTATATTTTTAAATTAATGGAGAAAGGAAATTAGAAGGTCCAATGTTTTTTGAATACTAGTTCTTTATTTTGTTCTTTCGTTATTCTGTATGGAATATATTTATATTGATTTTGATGGGTTGATATCACAATGATTGCATTTGAAGGATGATTAAGAATGGAAACTTCATGATTTTTGTCAGATGTTTTTTGATTTTCTATATCTAGTTTTCCATTTTATGTTTTGTTATATATCTGGTTTTCCATTTTTTGTTTTGTTTTGTGATGTTATTTTTATTCATTTTGGTTCCTTCATTTTTGTGTCTGTGTGGTCTTTTATTTATTCCAAGATAGATAGATGTCTCAAGAGTAGGTAAGATTCATCCAAAATTTATTATTGACATAGAATTGCTCCGTGGAGCTTATTATTATTTATCATTTTAGAATCTATCTGGAATCATGATTTTATTAAATTTGAATCTTGAATATAAGCTAGAATTACTTTCAATGAAAAAAATTATATCAGTTAATTACCGCAATTTGATGAAAACCACCCTTTGTAAAGTGATATTGCTTGAACCTTTCAATCAATGATGAAGATATATCATGTATCTTTATAATTGGATTTGGACTATCGTGTTTTACCTAATCTTTATCTGGAGTATTTTATTAGATTTGTTTTAAATAGATTTAATGAATCTTCTATCAGTTTTTATGGTTGATGGTGACATGGTGTCTAGGATTTTTTCCTTTTAAATATTTCCTTAGTTTTCTTATTTATCATGGCAGTATCCAATTCATGGTTTGTTTTTTTAAAAAGTTACAGTCTAGTGACTGCCTATGGTGATCACTAATATGATTTTATTCTTCATGTATCAGCTACTGCCTGTGGTGGATGCTAATACTTTACCCATAAACCTCCATTCTGTTTCTTCTAGGTCTTTTATAGGGACTGCTTTTGGCGGTCGCTATTACACTATAGTGATGGGGATACTACGAACAACAAAAGTGGTTTTCTGGTTATTACTAAAGACCTTCAGAGGATACTTTTTGGTGGTCACTAAAAGTCATTTTTAGTAGTTAGGTCGAGTTTTGAGATCTCACACTATATCATTCTTTATTTGAGAATCTCTTTGTGGTATTTATGTTCTCATGTAAAAGGTAGATGGTTTTGTTGAGATTTTATGTTCAAAAAACCCTATATATTCTTGATTGATTTAGATTAAATTCAAATAAACTTTTTAAACCTAATTTGATGTGAATTGGAATTTGAAATTGTATTGGAATGAAATTTGGGAGAAAACCCCAATTCTAATGAAATTGGAAATTGGGGTCTGATAATAATTTGATGGAAATTGTGAAATTGATTTGTGAAATTATTCATGAGAAAAATGGATTTATTTGATTTGATAAGAACACTTGATTGGTTTTATCTAGAAAAAGTCAAGAATTAATTAAAAACTCAAATTTTGGTATTTAAAGTGAAATTAGCATACTAATACTGGAAATGGGGAAATTGAATTTTAAAATATTTAGAAATTAAATTTTCATTATTGATTGATTGATTGAGAACATGAAAGTCTGGGTAGTTAGTAAGTTAGTTGGGACAAACCTGGTAGGATTGTATTAACCTAGAAATGGATTGATGATTTACAATTATAACAAAAACCTAGTTCGACAAGATCTTATCCAGAGTGGGATGTGGATGTGTTCTATTCTTCCTGAACCTGAGGGGCTTTTATGAACATTACCATGACCACAAATTCAGTGTGTGATGATCTCATAAGTAGAAACTATCATATCATAGGGAATATGATCATGTTTCACACTAGTATTGTTTTGATATGTATTTCAATGAATGTGAAACTTTTTTTATTCATTCTGAGTGATTTATATATTCTATTTTATAGAAAATGGTTATTTAATCAATTATTTGAAATGCTAACATATATTAAAAAAAAGAACAAGTTTTGATTTAAATATGAAATTGTACTTCCATGACTGTTTTTTATTAAACATGAAAGAATGATCTGGTTAATATATTAATTAATTTTACTATAGAATAGTTTTCACAACCCTACTAGGATTTTAGATCACACCCAACATTTTTCTCCGAGCATTTTTATATTTTGTTCTGTGAGGATAGAGTAAAGGGAATGTGACTCGTGGAGGAGATGTATATTCTTGAACCCTCGGGCTTGGAGTGTTGATACATTCAATATGTTTGAGTTTTATCTCCTCTGTTTTCTGGTACATTGATGATGTAAAATTTGGGTTTTTTATAACTATTAGGATTTTGGCACTGTCTCCATTGGGACTTCTCCTCGAGCATACTGATATGGATTGATTTCTTCCTCTATTTATGTGGAATTCCTGTGCACATTATTTTCTTATATCATTCCATGTGATTGTCACCAACCCATGGAGATGGGGAATGCCCTTTAGGATATCTCAATGCTGGTTCATTTATCCGGGTACCAGGGTAACGAGGCTTGTTTGTGATAAAGTGGTATTAGGTCCAATTTAATTGGCTTTCCATGATGGCAGTATGCAGTTGAGAAATACTTTGGATATTTATGAGGTAGTTGTGAGTGATTCAATAAACCTATATCATCATAATAAGCCTTTGGTCATCATGGGTTGTTTAAGAATGAAATGAAGATGATTTGTTCTAGTCTTTTACCTCCATTATATTTGGATAGTGTGAAATCCAATTCTTGTTTATCTATTTTATGGGATTAATTTCCACGTTTTTCTTGTTAGATTGTTGATATGAGTTTTTCTTCTGTTGCTTTATTATTTTTTAATGATGTTTTCAACAATCATGAATATGTGAAGATATGTAAATAAGATCTAGGAGGAATATTTTAATGAACCATAGTGAGAAAATCCAATCATGGACCAGAATATGGTTGAGGTTGTTACAAATGTTAAAAAAACTTTTGGATAGATACCTTCACCCATTTCAAATCAAGACTCATCTAATATAACTTAGAGGGATGAATATTGGATTAGTTCTTTTGAGTTCCTTCATCATAAAAAACATTCTTTCTAGGTTCTAACTATCCTGAAAAGGCTAAGGGTGAGGAGATAATGATAAATATTCTTTTTGAAAATATAAAAAGTCCTAAATTTATTAAGGTGAAATGTGATAAATGTAATATTGATGAACCTAACAAGAGATGAAGGGATTCAAGGAATACAAATAATTATCATGACAGTTTAGAGTTGAAGTTCTTTAAATCACATTTCACTGAAAAGTTCTATCCAGAGTATATGGTGCTAGCCATGTCTATTGGGTTTTTCTAACACAAGAAGGATTGTAGGATAATTATAGAATATGTGAACCGATTCACTAATCTTGTACATTTTCACATACTATTGTATCGAATGAGAAGGTAATGACATGAAGATTTGATATGGGATTTTGATCTGATATTTGTTCTCGGGTTTTCTTATTGGGGATGTATTATTATTCTATGTTGATGGATAGGGTGTTGATTGTTGATATTGATTTGGAAAGTATGTTATTTTTAATGGGAGTTCCTTTTTCCCAGTTGATGTTCTCTAAGTTCCCATAAATGGAAGAGAAAGCATGATGAGTCTCTTGGTGTTTCTTTATAGTAGGGTTCTTATAGACCACCTTGTGTTCCAGACATAGGTCCATTGATTTAATACTAGCGTGGAAAGCATGTTCATTAGAAAGGGGGTTTCACTAAGGCACCCATGAAACAAGGTTCCTACAAATGCTCAGGTAACATAAAGAAGTAATGTCAAGTCAATTCTATTCTCCAAAGTGGAACCATATCATTAGTGCCTAAAAGTATAAAGGCGAAATCAAATTCTTCGAAAACTAAGTGGTTATAGACATTTTCATATGTAACAAATATTATTCACATGGTAGTATAGTTTCTAGATGAAGAAGATACATGTCTAGTGACTGTGGGAGGTACAATCACTATAACTTTATCTTTAGTGACTACATTATTTGATACTAGTGCACATCATTAATTAATTTAAACTTCGTTTGTGAATATTTTAAATCTTTATATGAAGGTTATATTTGACATGATAGATATTACTACAACCCTAAAAAATAAGATATTGAAGGGTTTAATTGTCCTTATTGTGTTTTCTTGTTACCAAAAATCAGGATTACTTTTAATTTTATGCTTCTTGTCCTAAAAACACTTGATTTTATATGTTTGATAGATTGGAACATTTCTAATAATCCCTGGATTGATTTATTTCTTTCATGGGTATCCTTAACTACATTTGATGGATTGTGTTGTGTCTTTCAAAGAGAATGGGACCCATAGTCGAGTAGATCTATAAGTTATTACCATGAGTTAGGGAGTGTAATATTTGTGTCCTCATTTTATATTGATAAGAAATCCTTGAGTGATGATCTCCCACATGTTTTCATCGAGTTTACTGGAGGTTTTTTCCTTATGACATATCAGGGTTTCCTCTGATAAGGGAGGTAGATTGTTATGTTGACAGGGTTCCAGGTGGACTAACAAAATATCATCCAAATTACTAAATATCACTAGATGAAATGAAAGAGATAAAGAACCAGTTGGATGATATTGTAGAGAATTTCTTTATGTGCTCGATTGTGTCACATTGGGCATCACTTATTCTCTTTTCCAAGAAAGCTGATAGGTCACTTCACAATTCTATTTATCCTGGAAAACTCAATCAATTTATGGTAAATAAATTGTATCTACTTCCCCTAATTGATGATCTATTTTACTAGTTGAAAGGATCAAATTGTTTCTCAAAGATCATCCATCGATCCGTTTATCATCGGTTTAGATTAAAATAATGTGATATTTTGAATACTACCATCTAGAGTAGGTATATAAATTATGAGTACCTATTCTTTCAATTTTTTATAACCAATGCTCCTACAATATCTGTGGATTTGATAAAAATGATCTTCCATGAGTATATTGATACATTGGTAGTGGTATTTGTGGAAGATAACCTGGATTACTCTATTTCTATAGAAAACCATGTACTTAATTTGAGATAAATTATGGAATTGTTGAGAAATCAAATAGTTTATTGAAAGATAATGAAGTTTGATTTCTAAATTTTGAAAGTGATGTTATTAGGAAACGTGGTTTAAAAATGGTTTTTCAGTTGATCCTGAGAAGGTAAAATCTATTATGGAGTGGGAGAAATTAAGTAATGTTTTCGAGATTCAGAGATTCCTGGTTTGGTTGGGATTTAATGTCAGTTTGTAAAGGATTTCTCAAAGTTGGATTCACTAATGAAAGCTCATTACTCAGAAGGGAGAAAAGATTTCATGGGATGAAAAATGAAATATTTATTTTGTTGATATGAAATGTATTTTTTCATCAGCCCCAGTGTCAAATCTTTTAAAGGCCAGGTAGTGCTATGTTGTCTTCTGTAATACAACAGGTTCAGGTTTGGGTTGTGTTCTTTTGTAGGGTGATCACATCATTGCCTATGGATCTCGGTAAATTATTCCACATGATATGAATTATCCATACCATGAACCTTAACATAAATATGTGATTCATAATCTTAAGAGATGGATAAATTACCTTTTTGGAAAAAGGATTGCCCTATATTCAGTGAACCAGAGCATGGGTTATATCTTCTCTCAAAAGTATTTGAATTTACACCAGATGTGTTGGGTGGAATGTCTACAATATTATTATTTCAATATTTCCTATAACCCAGGGAAATGGAAATTCATTTTTGATGCATTTAGAATGATACTTTGGACCCCGATAGTTAATTAATTATCATAAGACTATATATTGATGGATTTTTTTTCAAAGTTACATATAGAATATTAGGAAATAGGGGATCACATTGTTATTGATAGTTTTTAGTTGACAGCCACTATTTCTAATATTGTTATTCCTGAATAGTTTCTTGGTGATGAATTCCATATAATTTTAGAATCTCTTTATGGTGGAAAGATAGTTTTTGAGTGGTAATTCTCCATAGGGTGTGTTCTATGTTTTAAAATAAAATTGTGCCGATAGTTGTGAGGAATGTTGTGATGGGGGATTTCCATAATTCATAGTGGTCATTGAAGCCATGAACCATGAATATGTTATTTGATATGCTACATCGATTCTGGGGGCCTAGTATGAGATGTGGAATTGCTAATTTCTTTCTTTTGTTACTATACTTTTCAACAGGTCAAGATAGAGCACCAGAGACTTTCATGTTTTCTTCAGCAAAATATTGCACCTACATGGAAGTGGGATGATATTTATATATATGATGTGGTTTTTTTCATGTACACAGATAAAGAATAATATCATATAGGTTGCAATCTATCAGCTGACTAAATCATATCACTTTATACCCATTTGTGATATAACCAAAGTTGAAGTGTTGGGAAATCCCAATGTGGATGATATTATTAATTTCCAGGTAGTTACTTATGATTTAGGCTCTAATAGAGATCCTAATTTCACTTATCACTTTTTGAGAGGCCTTCAGGAGTAACTGGGGTCTTAGTTTCATTTGGGAATGGAATACCATCCAATGAAAAATGGCCAGACATAGCAGTCTATATAGATTCCTGAGGATATGATTTGAGCATGTGTTATTGACATTAGTGGAGATTAGGATGACTATTTAGGACTATATGAGTTTTACTACAATGATAGTTACCATTATATGATTAGGATGGGTGATTTTGAGATCTTTTATGGTAGGCCAGTTAAATATTTGTTTTTTTTTGGTCAGAGATTGGTGAATGCCACTTGGTTATAGATAGC
Organism: Viscum album; assembly: GCA_963277665.1. Lineage (NCBI taxonomy): Eukaryota > Viridiplantae > Streptophyta > Magnoliopsida > Santalales > Viscaceae > Viscum > Viscum album. The sequence goes on from OY728142.1 coordinate 1,056,668,486, forward strand.
ATAGTTGAAGAGATAAAAAAGATTCATTTTTTTCATTGAATATGGATAGAATAGAGCTGGTATAAATATTATTCTAATTGTCACTATATACCATTGGAATTTTCAGATGGTGAAAATGTGTTCTTAAAATTTTCAAGTCGTTCGGGTAATCAATAGTTTGAGAGGCAAGGGAATCATGATCCACATTTTGAGGGGTCTTTTAAGGTTATTGATATGGTGGGGAAAGTGGATGAACATTTAGAACATCCTCTATAGTATTTTTTGATACATGAGTGTTCTGTGTGTCACAGCTATGAAAGTAAATTTCTAATCCATCTCATATTTTGAGCTAGAGTGATCTCGATGTTGAGTCAAATTAATCCTTCGAAAATAATGCAGTTAAGATAGTTTATTCTGAGACCAAATTATTTCATGGGAGGATGATACATCTAGACTATGTGCAGTGGAATCATGGTTCTAATTCTCATGATACATTGAACTATGAGGCACTGATGATAGAGAAGTGACCCAACATTTCCAATAGGGAAGCTTCATTATAGGATTTCTGGGGAAATAAAGCTTTTATGATGGAATGTTATAACTCTCTATTACATTTAGATCACAAATTTTAGAAAAACATTTTGTGGATTAATTTTTTATTTTGTTGACTAAGGCTGATAATTAAATTTGGAGGAAACCTATAATGGTGATGTCAGATATTTTTTTTATAATTTTAATCATAAAACACGTAGTTTCTATAGTATTTTGGGGATTTACACATCGTGTAATGGTGTCACATGACATATTATTTTCATCTATAGGATTCCATGAAATAGGTGAAAAAATTAAAAGTGACATACCATATACAATTTACCTTCCATGAAAATATTAAAAAGAATATTTTTAATAAATAGGTGATGTGTTTTTTGGAGTAAATATGACTCGACAATTACATGACGCGTAATTAGGTTACACAACTTGTAAAATACAAACTTAGTGTTTTAAATAAGGCGTCTAGAAGGATTTCATTTTATTATAACCTGCATCTCTTCTTTCTTGACCTAGGTTCACTCCTAGGTGATTTTTGTGATATCCAATCCCTCAAGATCATCTGTTTGTCGATTGTTAAACTTGTTTGTTGCGGTGTGTCTCTTCGAGTTAATGGTATCACAGTATCTTATGTTTCTCTCTATAATCCTATTTATCGTTTAAAAGATGATCTTAGTATTTCTGGATCTAAATTTAATGTTGTTGAATCTTGATTATTGGTTGAGTTCGTTGATATTCTACACCTTTGTTTTTCATTTTTTGAGTCTCATTGTAGGTGTTTTGTTATCCTAAAAAAGATAGTTGGTTCCATTTAGATTTTCTATTTAATAAACTCTTGAATTTCTAGATTGATTTAGATTTATTTCAATAAACTTTTGAAAACTATATTCGAAGAGAATTGGAATTTGAAATTTCATTGATATGTTTTTTTGGGGAAACCCCCCAATTTGAATGGAATTTGAAATTGGAGTGTGATCTGGATTTGATAGAAATTGTGAATGTGATTTGTGAAACAGTTTCATTATAAAAATGGATTAAATTGTTTTTGATAGAAAAATATGGTTGGTTTTTTCTTAAAAATAAATAATTGATTACAAATGCATGTTTTGGTGTTAAAGTAAATTTGGAATACTGAAATTAGAAATAAGGAGATAGTATTTAAAACTATTTTGAAATAACTTTTCCATTATTCATTGATTGATAGAGAACATTATATCCTGGTTAGTTAGTATGTCAGTTGAGACAAATATGCTGCTATGTTAAATCCTTATAAATGTATTCACACATTATAACTATTACAAAAACATACTTCTAAAGATATTATCCTTATTGGGATGTTGACAATTCCTATTTATCCTATGCTTGATGGACACTTGTGCACATTTTCATTATCATAGATTGACCGTGTGAGGATATCATAACTAGAAACTATCTTACCTCTGGGAAGATGACCATGTTTCTCACTGTGATTGTTTGGATATTTATTCCATTGAATTTAAAACATTTTTTGACCATGCATAATGATTTATGTAAACTATTATATATAAAAAAATTATATAATACATTTTTAGAAATGTTTCTATCTATTGAAAAAAGAACACGATTTGATGTAAATATGAAACTGTATTTCAATGCTTGTATGGATTAAAAATTGAAATCATGATCTATTATATTTATTATGGAATTTTATTATAGAACACTTGGTGATACCCTACCAGGCCTTTAGCTCACACCATACATTTTCCTTCGAGTGTTTGTAGATTTACTTCCACCATGTTATAGTAAAGTAAATGTTTTACTATAGGAGATGGATGTTCTTGACCCATTAGTCATCGAGTGTTGATTCCTTCGATATGTTTGAAATTAGACTCATATGATTTCTGATACATTAATGATGTATAGTTTGGGTTTTGTTATACATGTTTGACTTCTCATACTCCCTCCTTTGGGATTTCTCTTTGAGCAGACTGATATGTATTTGTTTCATCCGCAGTTTATGTGGAATATCTATTCCTAGTTTTTTATTATATGGTTCTATGTGGATATTTCCAACCCATTGGGATCAATAATTCCCTTTGGGATATGTCATTTATGACTCAGTTATCAGGTACCATCATATTCAGGAAAGTGCACGACACATGGTCCTTCATACATGTGTATAATTGGACCAATAACATATGGAAAATGGATTATAAAAATTCATATAGAAATAGAAATCATTTAAACATTGATATTCTATATTTTTCCCCAATCACATTATCTGTAGTTAATGATAAAGTAATTATTTCCATATAAGACATATATAGGTTGGAATTTTTCTATGTTATCTGTATATGATTACACGATTCCTAATTATCAAGGATATATATATTGAATTTTTCAATGTATTTGGATCTTCATATGATATTCAAGAAAATAATAGTCATATATAATGTTATTTTGTTTACTAGAAGGAATATAATAAATAAGGAATTCCATCTCCAACAATAAATCTCATACATGAAATATAATGAAATATTTTTAGAGGATCATGGATCTTGGATAATTATAGAATTTTGAATTCTTATCAAGTTTAGCATAACCAAAGTCTTGAGATCAATTACAAGAAAACCTATGATGCATGATGAAATATACATTTAGGGCACTATAATATTCCAATAATGAGGCTACAAATTATCATGGATGTATTTCTCATGTTTTTTCTTAATGGATTTCTAAAACCATATGTATATCACATACTATAGTTATGTTAGGTATTTATTTTATGGAAGCACAATAGTCATGAGCGAAATTGGTCAACCGAACATTGTAGATTTTGGATAGAAATTAATTTATACCTGAACACATCTATATATGGGAAGACCAATAGCAATTATGTATTTTATTTCAAAAAATTTATGGTTGGGTAAAATAATTATTTTATGGTTATGAATTTCAATATTTAATATTGGTTCAATACTTTAGGTTTGGGCCCATATTACATTATATACCAGATGTTATATTGATTCCACAAAAAATACTCATTTATAATATCCATTTAATATGAGGTATTGGTAGTGGACTTTATTGATGATATCATATACAAACCACACAATCCCCACATCATTAATATTGATTTTTCATTCCTATAAACTCAACCTCATAAAATAATTTATATTTTATGAGGAATGAGATATAATGAAAATATTTAAAAAATTTTAGATGTTTTTACATGAGGAAAAATGGGCATAAGATAAAATTCCAAAAATAGATTTATTAATTACGCTATTCATATAGTATTCTTAGATTTGGATATGGTTATACCCATATATAATATTTACAGAACTAGTTATTTTGTACGTTTGGCTACATTTCACTAAAAGATATCAAGAAAGTGTGATTGATGCAAAGGGGAACATAAGAATCAAGAAAAACCATATTCTATTATAGAATCAACTCCTACAAAAGATATTAAAAGAAAATTATTGTTATAGAAATAATTCATCCCATATGGTGTGTCATTCAACCCTTTAGTGGAAGTGGGATGGGAGAAAGAGAGGATAATATTTAATGTTTTTATAGTTCATCCTTTATATTTGGTATCAACATACTTTAAATTTACATAAAACTTCCTAGTTAAGGTATCTCATTTTACAAAAAAATTTTGAATTAAAATCATATACCTATAAATTAGAGTATGTAATTCAATCAATTAATAAGTAATGAAAACAAAAAAAGATAGATCCTAATATTTCTATTAATGTTACTAATGGAATGTAAAAATACTATTGAAACTGGACGATTTGAAAGGGAAAAATCTCATAATGAATGTGGAGATATGTAGAGTAATGTAGAGACCTACTAGGAAGACAATTTTGAAGGGAAAAAAAATTAACAATGAGATATATTTTTATCATCCATATATTTTATATCACATATGAAATGAAACAACATTTCTATTATATATTATATAGGAATGATAATATTTAACTCCACTTAGGTATTAATTAGATTATATATTATGAAAATAATAAAATCATGAAATATGATATTTATTAGTTTTTAGGGAGAGAAAATCCCCTCATAAATAATTTTTAGTTCTTAGATATGATGTTAAGGTTACATGACCATTAGTGATTGATATTAACTCTTAGGAATAATTAAAGTGAATTTTAATTAAAATGTGCATTAACCTATGGGTTTGGTATAATTACTATCATTCATTTATGATAACTTATGATAATTTTAAAATTGAATTATTTTATCGTATTGAATTAATATTTAAATGACCCAATGGATAGATTCAACTGGGGAGTTAGTTTAGTCATACACCAAGTAGGTACCAAATCGGTACCAGGGGATATAGTGTAGGATTGAGTCTCTCCAGATTCATACATTTTTCAAATTACGAACATTCAAATTCAAATCTATTTTCCTAGCTCAATAATGTGTTGTGTCCTTGGGGTTTGGTCGGGGAACCCCACTAGGAGTCAATCGTTTCCATAAAAACATTTTATTCCAATGGAGTGTTAGTCGAGTGGTACACCTGGTTGGTAACAATGCTCTATCGAGGAGAACTACTGCTAGCTCAAGTTTTGCTTGACCCAGAAACTATTTATATTATTAATAGGGTGATTCAAATACATTTTTTTTGATTGGTAGTATACATAATGATCTCAAATTAGTTCCCCCACTCTTTGGGGTCTTTAATTACCCCCAAACATGTTCTTAAAATAGATATTTAGTTGATTATTTCACTTGGATAATACCAAATCACTTATCAGGGAACTTGTATAGGCTCGAGTCTCGCCAGACTTTGAATTTGTTCATATTTTCAAAAGAGAGATTCAAAGCAATTTTCCTAGATTGGGATCATTTTGAATACTCTAGTCTTGGTCAGAGCCCCATGTTGGGAGTTGGGTATTTCCCTAAACATGTTTTCCTAATGATAATATAGTTGAGGGGTATTGTCTCTTTCTTGGATTCAAATGTCCCAAGTTCCAAAATGGTTAAGGGTTGGATTTACGAGTTACTATATTAGTTATGATAACAACATTACTATTCACATACTTTATGAAATTTTATACCATAGAGTAACATGTTAAAAATAGTGACCAGTTGATCAATGCAATGCGTCAGGCAAACAATACAACTTGGCTTCATACAATATTACCAGTTGGGTAGATCGAATGAGAGATTAGAGTGTTTACAGTTATAAACTGGAATACTACCCACTTAGGACATATGGTTTATCTACTCTTTAACTGAAAACGGAAACAGAATGTTTTGGTTATTTGTATAGGGTGAGACACACTCTGTGAAAAGAAATCACCAGATAAGAGAAGGAATAGATCTTGGTAGATAGTGTGGCATAAAGACATGCATGCATAGCTGGGTGGGACAATCGAAAGAGCAGTGGGTGCACTGGAACGAATCATCTAGACCACTTCCCAGAAATGGATTAATTAGGGTTTTCATTCTATGTCTCCATATTAGGGAAGCTCAATGAAACAAAGAATAATAATGTGGTTTCATAATGATACAACTTGAATCATGATGTAAAGTTTAGATACCCTTCTTGGGCCTTTGGGTCATAGAGCCTTTAAGACATAAAATTGTAATGGGCCTTCATGCCACTAGGCCATCGGTTCATGTAATGGTTACCTATAAACCTTATTGAAAAGGGGAATACCTTTCTATAATAAAAAATGGGAAGATTCCCACATATTATATAATAAATGATTCATTAGATAGTTTTCTATTAATAATTAAATTCCATTACCATTAACCATGAGGATGATCCATTCATAAAGACCATGTTTATGTAATAATAACCCGATCAAGGTGATTAAATGGGAATTTTATAGTTCTAGTATGATGTATGTGATTTAAAACATGATATTTAGAAAACCGTTGAATCATTGTTACTTAAAATATTTATTTTTTTTGTTAACATTGGTGAAGGTAATTGATACTTCTAATCATACGATTTTTTCTCCCAATTAGAATTAATGTTTCAAAAATCACAGAAATGGGGAGTCATATGAATGTAAAATCAGGCATTTTATTTACATTTTATAGCATTAATATGATCATATTCTTGAAGTAGGTACTAATATTATTATTGAGACATGCAATGATATAGATTAAGGAGATTTAGTGATAGACATTAATGGAATGGTTTTATATAAAAATATGACAACATTTATTTCTAATTTTGATGAACTATCTTTTTTTATATTTCTTTATATATTTTATGTGAGTGATAATTGATATTGAATTTTCCATTACAAATAACATTATCATGTTAACTCGATCGTAGGTATGGGTTAATAGACTTAATAAAAAATTATTCTAGTATCAAATTCGTAAATCAATCGCACAAAAACAAAAATGATATAAGATAGGTTATACCCACATCACAAAATGTTACTATTTCATAACCTGGCAGGGTGAATAGTGTGTTGTATTATAGCCATACCGGGATGATGGTAAATATTGTATTACATTGAATTTATAAACAAAATATAAGTTGACATTCAATTTATTTTATAAATTTATACAATTATAAATATAATTATAATGATATATAGTGATACTCATTATACAATACAAAATCCAAATATTAAATCCACTACTCCTAGGATTTGTATGATATATATTAATAAATTCATTTTATCTAGAAAAAATTATCTTTGAGTTTTGATATCATTGAGTTGGAGTTTTTCAAGTCGATAAAGAAGATTCTAACCCAAAATATATTTTAGAGAACTGGGTGATAAGGTGACTTGAATGGTGAATCATTATTGTACTTATCACTCAAACTCCAATGATCTATATGGTTGGTATGATAGTTTTTATCAACATGATATTTATCATATTCGATGGTCGTATGTTAAACTGTAGGGTGATACACTATATCACTAGGAAGACAATATTTTCATTATAATAGAACAATTCTTAGTTAAAATACAAATGTAGAGTCAATGGAATTATCTACAATAGTGATGGATTTAGAGGTGGCGGAGCAATATCAAGACTAATCACTGATTGATAATAAGACAACACATATTGAGTAGATTAAATGAAATCATTTTCTGTAGTTTCTAAATCCACTGAGTCATAAATTAAGATAGAATATATCTAGAAAAAGATGAAGGACACAGTTTTATATGTTCAATATCTCCATGAAATAATATATTATAAAAATTCATAGTAAATTGTTCTATAAAAAATGATCCATGAATATTTCCTATCATCAAGGACTTAAAAGACTTCAATGGACCATTTCATGTAATAATAATTCATTCTATATAATTTCTATATCATGTTATATAGATCATTTTTAGAGATTCTCCAAATAATCATTGTCCTAATTTATTCATTAATTAACCAAATATAAGCTTTTCTACAATGTCATTTAGAATAATATCATTGATTGATTGTTGATGTAAAAAAATAATGGAATTAATATCAAATCATTGATACAAATATGTAATCACAATGTAATGTTAATTAATTTCACTTGTATGTTATATAAAAATATTACCATAATATACAAATACTATTAACAGGGTAGTAATTATTTTCCCTAGAATGTTCCCATATTTATAAATATGATGTGTATATTTGGGAAATCACTGAATTAAAAAAGTTAACCCTATATAAAATTGAGGTAAGACCATGTGATAAATTTAATAGTATGGACATTACTTTTAAATATGATTTTTATTAGAATTAATGTAATAAAACATGACATCCATTAGAAATTAATTGGACTTAATGGAATATATAATAAATATAGGCATGATGGAACGTATATTTATATGAATTAGATAATATTAAAGTATTGAATATTAATCTTTAATTCAGATACATTAATTAGACATGAATGGGTGAAAATTGATAGGTTAGTATAATATCTAACAAGTTTGAAATTATGAGTTTTTCACTATATCACTATATTTGTATGATAATGATAATCATTAAATATATTCAATTCAGGGGTTATACTATAATAATGTCAATAAAATATATAATTAGTCAGTCTTCTCATTAAATAATACAGTTATTATGGATGGGTATTGTTAGTTTATATCATGTATCCATGTTTTTTCATTGTGCTAAAGGGAAATTTTATAGATAAGAGGAATTTAATAACAATAAAATTTATGGATTATATTGATTAAAACATTTACTACATAGAGTTACTTAGTGTGGAGTAGATATATATTAAATTGATTTTAGTAATTTATTTTTATTCTATTATATTTTCAGAAATAATCATGGTTGAATTGACATGAAATTGTTATTATAAAATATTATGTATGTCGATAAAGATGACCATGGTCACATCGTCTCAATCATGAAGGATGATTAAATTCAAAAAAATATTTCATGAAGTAATTTAAATAACATATAACAATTATGGTTTGTCAAATGTTAGGACATATATGAAACAATAAATATCAAATACTAATAAGGATTAGCATGCATATTTTTTTGAACAGTCAGTATTAATAGGAATGTACAATAAATACAAGAATTGGTAAAGAATTAACTTCTATAGTTGAATGGAGAAATGTGGTAAGATGTTATTAGGTTTTGGGAGACGATATTCATTAATAAAAAACCATCCTTTGAATAATTGTTTCGATCCACTCATAATTATAGATGATATTTCACTATAAAAGGGATGAACTTATGTGGATTAATGAATTTGGAATAGTTTACACTAGAGAATAAGTAATTACATAATTTTTTATAGAATGATATGAGTACTAGAGTGTAATGAGATATTTTTTAAGGAAGATAAAAATATCCAGAATTTATATAGGTGTTTCATGAATGAATATGTATTATATAAAAAATGGAATTAGTGAACAATTTTTTTTGGAAGGATGAATTTTATTTATCGGTATTCTAAATAATATAATTAAGAAGATAAAATATGAATCATTTCAAATAATGTTCCATGATATCCTATATCACAAGTAACTCAACATAAATAAAAATAGGATAATCCTAAGATGATGATTAATTTTACCCAAAAAATAAATCTTATATATTTTTATCCCATATGATAAAATAATTATGATGATTTTTCAAGTTATCAAAACGATTTCTTGTATTAATATTTATCATTATGTTTTAGAATTATAACTTATATAAGGTTGTTTAATTACACAAAATTTATTACTCAATGATTCAAAAAAAAATCGGTAAGGTAAAAATATATTTTAGTTTAATAATATATGTTTAGGACAATATGTATGGTCATTTGTGGTCTCAAATTTTGTTTTAATAAACAAAATGTACAAAAATTCATATAATGCAACATGATGAATCAAATAACAGAGGGGGTGAAATGTTATCTCTATTAATGGTAATAAATGGTTAAAAACTAGTGATGAAACCATTATGTACACTAATGGGGACTTCTCATTTATATTCTAGATTTTGGGATTCCTTCCAGATATAAAAATTAGCCTTAATGGTTATGAAAATTCTCCATGCATGAAAGAGAAAAAATAGACATTCTTACTGAATTCATAATTTTTTTAATATCCTTAAAATTATATATCTCTATAAAAAAATTTATTGAGTCATTTTATTATATATATATGTATATATTTAATATTTTATCATTAGTTCATCAGTCAAATAGAGAGGCCTGATGGTACTGAAATTAAAAGTAATGTGAAAACATCACATTATAAAACTCTATAACTTCCCTTTTAACACTAAAAAAGCCACAACCATTATACCATATAATTTATATTTAAAGAATGATGTACCCATAATTTCGAAAAATATATATAAAACATCCCTCATTATATCAAATATGGGTTTTTTATTATAGTTCACCCATTAATTGTTCACATCAACCATCAAACTATAGTGAAAACCTTAATGATATCCCATATTGCACTTAAATGTGTTATATATCATAATACATTACTTAATGTGGATAAAAAATATTGTACCTACTTATAAGTATTTAAAATATAGTTTAAGACTTATTTTCCCAAGAATAATGAGGTAATATAGGTCTTGACCATGAGATGATTTAGTTGTATAATGTTTATTTTTGATTTTATTAATTTTCTCTAATCTGATTAATTCAAGATAACTAATATTTATATAAGAATTGATTTAATTATCTTATAAAAAATCTATAAGAGAGTCTTAGAATTGAAAAGACCCCTCTATAAGATAATTTGATCTCCCATAATCTATATTCCATCATATACAACCCAAAATTCATCAATCCCCCCACACATTTAATCAATGGGAAGCATTTTAGGATGGAGGAAATGAAATTGTTTGATATAAAAAGTTAAAAATGATATGAAATAATTTACCAATGAATTAGTTTTACTAAATATTCATCCTTAAATATGATACTACACTAATGAGATGCTTGTTTATTATTATTATAGAATACAAATCATCACAAAAAAATTTATTCACAGTTGTATCATGTCACTTTTTTAGTGTAGGTATATCTTAGAGGATGATAGTTCCTCCATAGAAACTAACAAACCTATAGTGATTTCATAAAAATATATTAGTATAAACTCTATAATGACATACTATGATTTAGGACTTCAATTTATGATCCAATTATATTAATATCATTACTGATAGATGAATAATGACTTGTTATAATATTATATATGGGAGGTAATTATTCAAGAGTGGATGATAAACTTGGAAAACATGTAAAGGAAAATTTCATAAAGATTTATTCTACACTAATATTATAGAAAAAGGTAGGATTCCACCTTAATTAAAACCAATATAATTGGGATACATTTACCCTAGTGTAGAAAATCTAACATATTGTATTTAAAGGATTATGATTAATAAAATATGAATACTCAAAGGAATACATTGGACTTAACATCCTGTATATTGTGATCTCTACCAATATCACACATAATTTTCTTCCATGATGGTAGTTTAAGTGGATCCTTCCTTGAATATTTATGCCTAGTCAACAAGGAAAATGTCTCATTGACATTATTAAAACCCTATAATTTATGGTGAATATGATCTTATCAATATTACTAAGGCCCCTTATTTTAGTGAAACTTTTTTAATGATGAATCAATAATATAGTTAGATACATATGTGTTATAGTCCCATTATAATATGAATGTATACATTGATGATTTAACCAATTTGTTTTTCACTATTTTTTAGGGTTACCAACCATGTTTGTTCTGTTGGGTCATAATATTGATGAATATGTATATTAGATGTCACAATACAAGAGGGGGGTTAATTGTATGTTTTAAAATGTTGTATTTAATCACATATGAAATAAATTAGATTAAAATATCCTAAAATAATACTATTCACAATCAATACAATTAATCATAATTGTCTTGGATATAATAGGTATGATACGATGTAATGCTATAAGAAATGTAAAAAAAATGTATTCTAATTGAATACAATGATAAAATTAATACAAATGAGAATGATTATACCATATTCAGTATAGAATCTATTAATAAAATATGTAACAAAACAATCATAATTGAAATAATTATAATTGAAATGAATATGAAAAGAAAGCATAAACAATAAAATTCCCTTAATAATACAGACAACATCAGAAATGTAAAAGTATTACAATTCTTTTATCCCAAAGAGAAGTGTATCATTTCACCTAGGATAAAAGGTCTATCTTACCACCAATTAGGCAAGCCCTTGATACGAATATAGGAACATCTGTCTTGCTATCCCGGCAAGACCTAGATTTTTATATGTAATCAGTACATATGTCTTTCAAACACTTGAAATCCCTCGATACAAAGATCGGTCACAACATCTTTCTATCCTTGGAAGCACTCAATTGTTATCACCAGATCCATAATATAAATAAAAACAAAGCACTTACCAAAATAAAAAACCTAAGAATGAGCCGTTTATGTTTTGTAATTCCAAGGCATTCGCATGAAGCAAGAGAGAATTCATTGCATCTCTCTCAAGATCTCGATAGAATCAAAAAATAATAAAAAACTATCAGTCCTTTTCTCAACATAAAATGACCTCTTATTCATAGGCCTTAGGTTCCTATGGTTATATTTCCTCCAACGATCATATTTCTCTAGAAAAATAAAAGGGACGAGGAAACCTGGTAGTATAATGGTCATATTGAAACAGAAAACCCAACAACATTTTGATTAGTCTATAACTAACTCTATGATATCGTTTTGGTTAAAACCAAAGATATATGAAAATGATAATCATGAGTATGATAGATATAAAACATGTGTTTTTGTAAAAGTGTGAAATCAAACATGTTATAAAAGGAACACATGAGTACGATTAATATTACTTAGTATAAAACAATGTTGTGATGCAATGCGGGTACAATGCATAATGTGAGTAAGATGGTCGATGTTTGTATGATAAAAAGATTCATTATGATTGAAAAAGTCAGTACGATAAAAATTGTCATGACTCACCATCACCAAGATAAGGGAAGGGACATCGCATTATCAGACTCTTCCTTCCTCATGTTGAAAGAGAGATAATGACCCCTGAACCCTCATTCAATAGGTCCCAGAGAGGTGACTAGCATCAAGGGTATATAATCTTACACAAAATGGAAGGAATTACCCTTTGTATTTAATAGGATCGGGAGATAAGATTGTAAATCCCAAACAACACCAAAACTGGAGGTAAAAGTAAATCCAAAACAAACCATTTCCATATGCATGTTCCAAATTTAAGTGATACAAAGTACAGAAAAACACAAAATGGAATTACTAAAGAAATGAAAAGCAGCCACATCAGCTTTTCCAAATCCCAAACAAGTACAGTCTCGCATGATCACCAATGACCTCCGAGAAACCTGAAAGCAATTTTATATATGTTGGGTGTGTATACAGGTATAATAAGTAGGGAAAACCAAAAGCTCTCTTTCACAAGTGGGGAGGCATTCTAATGCCTTGCGAGAAAAGGAGATAACCAAAGAACCTAACAAGGAAATAATCCACCAAAAACTCACCACAAAACATATTCTAAAAAACAAAAGTCAAGTAAATTAATAGTTATTGCACGTCGATATTTGGGTACCCCACAACATATTCCCACTAGTTATTGAATACATCCTACACGTCAAATATCTCCCGCCATTCTCACCGTAGTCCCACTGCCATCCCCTGCCCTCACACACCTGGGCAACCAGAGCCATACATCCCGCCCGCAATCACCTGGGCCACAACAACCACACATAACCACACCCAAAGACAACAGGGCCTCATCTTGAAGGCACATAAAAACCACCCTCCCACACACACCTGGGCCAACCACCACAGTGTGCCCCACCCTAAAAATCTTGGACTATAAAGGACCTCAGGCTGTCACTGCCTGCCCAAAAAAATTCAGGCTTCTTGAGAAAGGGAGCAGAAAAGGAGTCAATAACCAGTCACTCATATGAGTGTTTGGAAAACACCATCCCCCATGAAATTTGGGTGTTCAGTATGAAGTTCTCAACTTGGGTGGGGTGAGAATAAGAAACATTAAAACTAAATTGTACATATAGGTACAAAGAACTCATCCCAACCTAGGGGTTCCAAAAACCAGCCCATATACAAACACCAACATTACAATTCATTCATAAGAAGCACCATAACCACAACCATGTCACAAATCATTCCCAGAAAATTATTCCCCTTTAATCCCATTATTTTTTTTCTATCCATGTGCTTCCATTTAGATAAATCTTTACTACCAGGAAACTAAAATGCATAGCCACAAGCCATGAAGGAAAAAAATCCAAAAAAAAATTTAAAAATTCACACTCGGTTCTATTGTAATGTCACAACAACAAAAGGGAGTCGTGAGATCCATCAATGTACTGTAAACAAACCAAGAACCAATATATGTCCCCACACGGCCTTAGGTCCCCAAACCAATGACTACTCAATAGGGGATCACAGCCCCATCTACGTCACCTCCCAAGCATCAACCGTAACATCACCAGAAAAGAGGAAGGGAGTTTTCATATTTGAATATGATATTAATTTAGTTACATATTTCTGTTTGGTTAACCTTGGTGACCAAACAAGGATTATTATTCATTGGGAATCCATTTAATCAGAAGGGTTTACGTGATTTACCAATTTCCATGTTACAACTATTCAATCACATAAATATCTAGAAAATAGATGTTCGTTAGTGTGTAAGGAAGGACCACCAATGACCACAATTTTCAGTGGACATAAAACCATTCAATTAACAACATATTGGAAAATATAAAAGATTACAACAACAGTATCTAACACACCCCTTGATTGACTAAATCCTTTTATTATCTTCATTATGGTTTGGTTTCATCCATCACTGTAGGAAACATTTTCATACCAACCCTGCATGATACACAGTAAAGATAGATAAAGGAATATCCCTACCTAGATGATCAATGATAGATGTTTTTTTCCTGGTGCCAACAATATGGGTTGCACGATTTGTAGGGGAGGAACTCAGAGGACCTCAAGAATGAGCAAGAAAGGCTCCGACATAGGCACACCCCTAGCCTTTGTAATGGGGACTCCAAACGCACCTAGGACAGAATGAAACCAGCCATGTAGGAAAAAGAAATAATTCTAGTGTGATGAAAAGGGGAAGATATTTGAGTTATGGTAAATAAAAATATTGATCGACATTGGGGTCGGATCATGGTTTCACCTCGTGGTTAGACAATTACACATGATGGAATTAATTGTTATTTAATAATTCTCATTGGAGGGGTGACCAAAACAATTGTCCATTAAAGGAATTCATTTAATGAGAGGAAAACGAGTCAGTTGAGGGTCTCCCCACTACTAGGTGATTTAAAACATTTTTTTTGAGCTAAAAACAGCTTTAAACCACTTTAAAAGGATTAAAGTCTTAAAATTTGTGTCATGATAAAATAAATAGGGAAGGGAATCCGCAAACCCCCTTTGTGACCAATTGGTAATATTGATAGGTGAAACCTACCGGTGGATCTTACCGAGTGAAGTTAATCCAGTAAAGCTAATCCCATGAATCTGATCAATGAAGCTGATTGGGTGAAGCTGATCCTGTGAAGCTGATTTTGTAAAGATGATCCCATGAAACCGATTTGTGAAACCCATTTGGTGAAACCGATTTGTGAAACCAATTTTGTGAAACCGATCTGTGATGCTGATTAGGTGAAACAGATTTGTGAAACCGATTGGGTGAAACTGTTCTATGAAACCGATTTGGTGAAACCTATATGTGAAATAGATTGGATAAAAATGATTTGTGAAACCGATTTGGTGAAATTGATCTGTGAAACCGATTTGGTGAAACCGATATGAAAAACCATTTTGGTGAAACCAATCTATGAAACCAATTTGGTGAAATCAATCTGAGAAACATACTTGGTGAAACAAATCTTTGAAATAGATTGGGTGAAACTGATATGTGAAACCGATTTAGTGTAACCAATTCGGGAAACCGATTTGGTGAAACCGATCTATGAAACCGATTTGGTGAAACCGATCTGTGAAACTGATTTGCTGAAACCGATCTGTGAAACTGATTTTGTGAAACTGATATCTGAAACTAATTTGGTGAAACTGATCTCTGAAACCAATATGGTTAAACCAATCTGTGAAACCTATTTGGTGAATGAAATCTATGAAACCTATTGGGTGAAACAGATCTTTGAAACTGATTGGGTGAAACCGATATGTGAAACAAATTTGGTGAAACCGATTTGTGAAACAAATTTGGTGAAACCCATCTCTGAAAACGATTTGGTGAAACCAATATGTGAAACTGATTTGGTTAAACCGATGTATGAAACCGTTTGGGAGAAAGTGATATGTGAAACTGATTTGGTGAAACCAATATGTGAAACCGATTTAGTGAAACTGATATGTGAAACCAATTTGGTGATACCAATCTGTGAAACTGATTTAGAGAAACCGATATGTGAAACTGATTTGGTAAAACTGATATGTGAAACTGATTGTGTGAAACTGATATGTGAAACCGATTTGGTAAAACCGATCTGTGAATCCGATTCGGTGAAACCAATCAGTGAAACCGATTTTGTGAAACTGATCTGTGAAATCGATTTGGTGAAACCGATCATTGAAACTGAATTGGTGAAACTGATTTTGTGAAAATGATATGTGAAACCAATTGGGTGAAACCAACCTATGAAACCAATTTTGGGAAACTGTTCTATGAAACCAATTTGGTAAAACTGATCTGTGAAACTGATTTGGTGAAAGAGATCTGTGAAACTGATTGGGGGAAAGAAATCTGTGATACCAATTGGGTGAAACTTATTTGGTGAAACTGATCTGTGAAACTGATTTGGTGAAACCGATATGTAAAACTGATTTAGTGAAACTGATCAGTGAAGCTGATTAGTGAAGATAATATGTGATGCTAATCAGTGAATATTATCAGTGAAGCTGATCGGTGAAGCTGATTAGTGAAGCTGATCAGTGAAACTGATATGTGAAGTTGATCTGTTAAACAGATGGGTGGGACTGATCTATGAGCCCATTACACCCCAACACTTAGAATTTGGAAACATAATGGACTAGGAGGGCCTGGGCCATGACATCAGATTCCTCTCAAAACTGTTCTCATCCTCGAGAATACAATAGTAACACAAACAACCCCTATAGAAGATACATCTTAAGAAAAAACCACCCCTAACTACCATTTGAATACCAAGGATCACATTATTCCAACAAACGGATTGTGGAGTTCGTTCCTCCATGTCAAGATACTATCTGTTTTGGGGGCATTGACTCACTCGCATAGGTTTAATCTCATCCACCTTAATGCGTCTTTATTAGGGATCAGGTCCTCCATTCCCCACATATCATGACTTTTCAGAAAAATTCATAAGGTAAAGAAACAAAACATCTATTAAACCAAAATGGTCAGCATTACATCACAGCGAGTCACAGAATGAATAACAACAAGGAAGGCTTGGAATGAAAACTCAAAATACCTTTGGGTACTGGGCGCGAATTTGAGATTTTCACTCCCATGTACTCTCCTCAAGGCCATCGTGCCTCTACCACACATGAACCTAAGGTATGGTTTGTCCACGGAGCACTTTATCCTTTCGATCCTCGATCCTCCCTGGTCGCACCACGAATATAGCATTATCCCCTACAACCAACTCTCCCCAGTCAATGACATTGTAGTTATCGTGTAATTATCGACGAAGATGGGAGACGTGGAAAAAATTATGGATCCTTTCCAAATGAGGTGAAAATTCCAGGTGATATTCCACCTCACTGACTCGCCCCAACACTTCGAATGGCCCGATGAACCTTGGAGAGTGATTTCTCCCCTTGCCAAACCTTTACTGCCCATGTTGAGGGGAAAACTTCAAGAACACATGGTCTCCAACCTCGAACTCTAGGGACCTCATCCTTTGACCGACATATGAATTTTTTTAGTCTGGGGATACCTTCATCCTCTCATGCACCAGCTAAACCTTCTCTATTGTGCTCTACACTAACTCTAGGACAAGAACACCTGCCTCCCCAACCTCAGCCCTATCACACAGGTGAATGACACGACCTCCCATACAAGGCATAATATAGTGCCATGCTAATAGTATAGTGATATCTATTATTGTAGGGAAACTCTAATAAGGGAAAATGTCATTCCCATAATCCCCCAAAGTCCAAAACACATTCCCATAGCATATCGTCCATGTATGGATGGTATGCTCTGTCGGCCCATCTATCTGGTGGTGGAAAGCATTGCAGAGGAGTATCTGGTTGCGCAATCATACTGTAGTCCCCTTCAGACTCATGAGGTAAACTGTGAATCCCAATCTGAGACTATGGAACTCAGAACTCCATGCAGCCAAACCACCTCATCCTTGTATCTCTGTGCTATGAAATCCACCTCCCTTGACTCCTTCATCACCAGGAAGTGATCTGATTTCGTCATCCAGTCTACCAGTACCCATATAGCATCACAACCTCCTTGAACCCTTGGTAGTCCTGTGATGAAATCCATCGAGATGTCACCACACTTCCACTCAAGGACATGTAAAGGCTGAAAAAAACCTCTCGGGACGTAGTGTTCATCCTTCACCTACTGACAGACTAGACACCATGCCACGAACTCTTCCACTATTCGTTTCATCCCAAGCCACCAAAATTGTTCCCTCAGGCCTCAGTATATCTTGGAAACTCCAGGGTGTACTTCTAAGAGTGTGTTATGGAACTCATGGAGAACTCCCTCGCACATCACATATGGGAGAAAAAACTTCTCTTGGAAAAGCATCTGATTTTGACGATCCTCCGACCACCCTTCCAGAGCATTGCATTGGTTAACCCGATTGCGCATCACTTCACTCCTTATGTATCCTAACTGAGTCTCCTCCACCTACTGCAATAGAGAAGATTTCATTATCATCTAAAAAATTCATCCTCTACCACTATCCACCCTCGCATCTAGGTGTTGGGTATCCAACTCATCCATTTCCTTCGAAGCATCCCCACATTCTTGAATATCTTCCCTTATTGACTTCCTACTAAAGGAATCACCCACAACGATACCCTAAACATTAATGTATGAGATCTAGAATTTTTATTCATGAATAAAATCCACCCACATTTGTTTTCACATGTTTTAGTCCCACTGGGTAAAGATATCCCTCAAACTCTTGTGATTCCTGAATACCAAAAAGTGCTACCCAATGAGGTAATGACACAACCACATCAATGAGAACACTACCACTGAAAGCTCTAGGTCAAGGGTGGCATATTTACAAACATGAGGACATAAATTTTTAGAACCATAAGATATCACTCCCAAATACTGCATTAGAACACATCCCAGGACAATTCCAGAAGCATCAAAAAATACCTCATACAACATCTATTCCTCTGTAAACCTGATCACCACAGTGCTGAACAACCTTTCCTTCCGATAGTTGAACAATGCCTGACACAGCTCACTCTTTACGAAGGCCTGGTCCTTTATGGTTAAATATATCAAAGGAGATACAAATCGAGAGAAGTAGGGTACATACCACCAATAATAGCCTACCAGAACAACAAAACTATGAACCTTCGTCACATTTTTATGTGCTTTCCAAGAAACAACTACTTCAACCTTGGATGGATAAACCACTACCCCTTGTTGAGACACCACGTGTCCAAGGAAATGCACTTCTTGTGTCATGAATGTAAACCTGGACAATTTCTCATGGAGATGGTGATGTCGATGGATTTACAAGACCATCATGAGGTTCATAGTATGTTCCTCCTATGATCTTGAGTATATCAAAATGTCATCGATGAACACAATGATGAGCCGGTCTAGAAACTCACAGAAAACAGAGTTCATGAGCCCCATGAATGGAGTAGGTTCATTCGTTACACCAAACGACATGACTACGAACACAAAGTGCATATACCTACACATGAAAGCAGTCTCTGGAATATCACTATCCATCACCCTTAACTGGTGAAACCCATACCACAAATCTATCTTTGTGAACCAACATACATCCCTCAGCCGATCAAAGAGATTTTCTATCCTCAAGAGAGGGTAATAATTCTTTCTGTTACCTGATTCAGTCTTCAGTAGTCTATGCACAACCTTATACAACCGTATGACTTATTCAAAAAAAAAGAACATAGCACCCCATGGTGACACGCTAGGTCAGAAAAAACCCTTCTTCATTTGATCATCAACTTGAATCCGTAACTCTTACAACTCAGAAAGAGACATCCGATAAGAATCCATGGAAATCAGACGGACAATAGGTTGTAAGTATATCCCACAATCAATGTCTCGTCGAAGGGGTAGATTTAAAAACTCCTCAGTAAAAAACACCAAGGAACTCTCTAAGAACTCTCAGAACAACGATCATCTCAGCATCCACTGATTCTACTGAAAGCTCAACCAACATAGAAAGAATAGGTTCCACACACCATCTCCCCACCTGACAACTCTGTTTTCCATCAAAAGACACACGATGTCTATCCTCATTGGAGAACAATCCTCCTCTATAAAAGTAATCGATAGCATGGTGAATAGAAAATAGAATGTCGATGCCTAAGATGACATCATATGGCTGCATTTGTTGTAGAAGAAGATCCACACTAGACTGTTGTGGCACCAAAATTATTCTACATCCTCGAAAAACATCAAACAAACTGGTATGATCCCCAACTGACATACTCAGCACCAGGGTAATGGAGTCTCTCTAGGTCTAGTAACAAGTCATGAGCTAGAATGGGTGTAAGAAAGGTGTGTGAAGCTCTTGAATCAAATAATGTGTAGGAAAGAGTGCTAAAAAAGCTGATCGTACCTCGAGAGACTTCCGACCCAACTAGAACTATATCCTCTACTTCATGAAACTACCCACACCTAGATCCTCTACATATTGGATATCAGACACCTCCTAGAACATTCCTTGGTTGAGGTACTTGAGGGTAAACCTAGGTTCATCCTCCTCCTACCACGTCTTTTCTCGGAGTAGCGGGAGATCATTATCCCTAATGCTGCTGCTGAAAGGGCATGGCTGGAAACTGCTGCTGCTGGGGTGGGTGCTGAACCTGCCCACCACCATTGTACAACACTCTATTCGGGCACTGAATCCGAAGGTGCTCACGGCTTCCAAAGATTAAGCACCTCATTCCTGGTCCCATAATGAATGGATGAGGACATGAAGATCGAAAATGGAACTATTGGGGCCTACTCCCCACTAGTCGAAACCTAGAAGGCCTTGTAGCAAGAGGCCTGCTACTGAAGGCCTTCCCATTTGAAGATCCCAATAGTATTCTATATCATGGAACACCTCACATCGTGTGAATCCTCTCTACCACTTCATCCTTATTTTGGAACACCATTAACCTCAGTAGGGTGAAGGGAGTAACAACATACTGAAGAGAAGGATAGAGTGCCACCTCTAAACATCTCACCCGAGACACCTCATCCAGAAAAAGGTCCGTAGAAAAATGATGGAGATCCTTGAACATGAATCTTAGCTCTCTTACTGATATACTACCCCTGTGAAGGGAGAGTAGCTCCTGCCTATTTTCCACCTTCATCATGGAAGAGAGGGATTTTTTCCAGAATTCCTTCTCTATGTCAGTCCACGATACTTCAGCCTCCATATTCTCCCCATGATAGAGAGTCCACCACTTATGCGCCACTCCACATATCTGGATTATAGCTAGAGGAACCCTGTACTCCATCGGTTCCTGGATCAAGCTGAAATCAATCACCAACTCCTCGATCCAACTCTTTGTCTCCATGTCCGAGACGCTGCCCTCGTACTTATTGAGGGACTACCGCCGAAAGGTGTGATGCATCCTCTTCCACTAGTCATCCACTCATATCAGTCAGCCCTCTGTGGATTATCCTAATCAGCCTACTGGGCCTTGATCGCACACACTACTCATGGTCGTCGTCTATGTGCCATAGCTACAAGGTAAACAAGGATTTACTAAGTCTGAGTAGTGTAGAAGACTGCTTTAAAATTTGTTTAAACTTTTTCTTCATTTATATTCCCAGACCACCCCGAAAACACAAGAACACAAGTCATTATGATAAATGTACCTTTCCTAGGGTCTCTACCTACAATCTATGTAGCCTCACTTGGTTGTTTGGTAGGTCCCAATTCCTTACATCAGATCATGAGGGACCCTAAAATCCCGTGTCCTAGTCTGTCTTCCCTGGCCTATTTCACGAACCAAAATTACATAACACTATTTCCATACATCCCATGAAATACTTACCATTCCTAACCCCATACTCCATCCTATCTTTCAACCCTCTCCTTTGATACCATTCTTTCATGACCCTCCTTCACCATGATGAGGGAAGGGATATCAGATTTCCCGAACCTTCCTTCCTCATGTTGAAGGAATGATAATGACCCCTGAAACCCACCTTTAATAGGTCCTGGAGTGGCGACTGGAACCAATAGTATATAATCACACACAAAATGTTAGTAATTACCCTTTTTATTTATTATGATTGGGAGATAAGATAGTAAATCCCAAAAAACACCAAAATTAGAGGTAAAAGTAAGGAAACAAGCATTCCCATATGCATGTTCTAAAAGTAAGTGCTACAAAGTACAAAATAGCTCAAAAGGAATGTTCCAAAGAAAAGAAAAGAAGCAATAAAAAATGTCCCAAATCTAGGAACTTGAATAGTCTTGCACAATCCCCATAGTCCTCCTGGAAACCTGAAAGCAGTATTATATACGTTGGGTGAGTATACAGGTATGCTCAGTAGGGAAAACCATAAGCCATTGTGCAAAAGTGGAGAGGCATTCTAATGCATTGTGAGAAAAGGAGATAACCAAATAACTAAGAAATGAAACTATCCACCAAAACCTCTCTAAGGCACACTCCCCAAATAACGCAAGTCATGTAAATTAATTGTAATAGCACATCAATATTTGGGTACCCTACCCCACTTTCCCACTAGTTTTTGTAGACATCATACGTGTCAAACCTCTCCCACAATTCTCAATTTAGTATCACTTCCATACCCTTACAACACACACTTGGGCTACCACAACCACATATCCCACCCGCAAACACCTGGGCTACAACAAACAGACATAACCTTGCCCACAGACACCAGGGCCTTATCCTGAAGGCTCTTTGGAAACCACATTGATGGACACACCTGGGCCAACCCCCACAGTATACCCCAATCGGATAATCTTGGGAAATAATGGACCTTCGGCCATCACAACATACTCGTAAAACTGTGGGCTACTAAAGAAATGGATCAGAAAAGGATTCAACAACCATCCACTCAAAACAGTGTTAGGAAAAACACCCCCCATGAAATGAGGGTGTTCATCATAATGTGCTCAACATGGGTGTGGTGCGAATAAGAAACATACAAATTAAATTATACATATAGGTAACAAACACTCATCACAACCTAGGGGTTCCAAAACTAGCCCATATACAAACACTATCATTACTATTCATTCATAAGAAGCACCACAACCACAACCATGTCAGAACGCATTCCCAGAAAAGAATTCCCCTTTAATCCTATTATGGTTTTCCTATTAATGTGATTCAATTTAGATAATTCTGCACTATCGACCAACTAAAAGGCATAACCACAATCCAATGAAGGAAAAATATCCAATCAACAATTTAAAATTCACACCCTGTTCTCTTGTAATGTCACCACAAAAAAATGGATCTGTGAGATCCTGTGATGTACTGGAACCAAACCAAGACCCATCATACGGCCCTACAAGGACGTAGGTCCACAAACCATTGATTACTCAATAAGGGATCCCAACCCCATCCATATCACCTCACAATCATCAATTGTAACGTCACCATAATAGAGCAAGGGAATTTCAAATTTGAATATACCATTAAATTAGTTTCATCATTCCATTTGGTTAATCATGATGACCACATAAGGATTCTTAATCATTGGGAATCCATTTAATCGTCATAGTTTACGTGATTTACAATTTTCCATGTTACAGCCATTCAATCACATAAATATCGAGAAAACAGAGGTTCATTAGTGCCCAAGAAAGAACCACCAACGACCACGATTTTGAGTGGACATAAACCCATTCAATTAAAAACATATTGGAAAATATATAAGAGTACTTATAAATTATCAAACACACCACTTGAATCTTTAAATCCTTTTATTATCTTCATTAAGGTTTGGTTTCATCCATCCCTATATGAAACATTTTTATACCCACCGAACATGATACACAGTAAACAGAGACAAAGGAAGATCCCTACCTAGAAGATCAATGATCGGAGTCATTCTCTTAGTGCCAACAACTGGGGATGCGTTACTTGCAGGTGAGGAACATATAGGAATGCATGAATGAGCTGGAAAGGCTCCGACACATGCGTACCACTAGCTTCGGGAAAGGGGACTCCAAATGCACCAAAGAAATAATGAAACCATCCATGAAGGGGAAATAAATAATTCTAGTGAGATACAAAGGGTTATATCTTGGAGTTACGGTATATGAAAATCCTGAATGACATTAAGGGTGGATCTAGGTTTCACCTCATGGTAAGACGGCTACACATGATGGAATTAATTTTTATTTAATAACACTCTTTAGAGGGGTGTCCAAAATAGTTTAGCATTAATGGATTTCATTTGAAGACTATAAAATGGGTCAGTTGAGGGTTTTCTCACTTATAGGGGATTTAAAATGTTGTTTATGGTGCTAAAAATGGCGTTGAACCACATTAAAAATGGTAAAATACTTAAAATTGGCATTATAGGAAACAAATAGGGAAGGGAAACCTCAACACCCCTCTAGTGAGAATGATTGGTGAAACCGATCAGTGGAACTGATCGGGTGAAGCAGATCCCATGAAGCTGATCCCATGAAGCTGATTGGGTAAAGTTGATCCTTTGAAGATGATCCTGTGAAAGAGATCTTTGAAACTGATTTGGTAAAAATGATTTGTGAAACCGATTGGGTGAAACCGATCTATGAAACTGATTTGGCGAAATTGATCTATGAAACTGATTTGGTGAAACTGATTTGTTGAACCGATTTGGTGAAACCAATCTTTGAAACTAATTAGGTGTAACCGGTCTAGTGAAACCAATCTGTGAAATAGATTTGGTGAAACAGATTTGTCAAAATGATTTGGTGAAGCCGATATGTGAAACTGATTTGGTGAAACCGATCTGTGAAACCGATTTGGTGAATCTGATATGTGAAACCGATTTGTTGAAACTGATATGTGAAACCAATTTGGTGGAAACAATCTGTGAAACTGATTATGTGAAACTGATCTGTGAAACCATTTGGGTGAAACTGATCTGTGAAAGTGATTTGGAAAAATCGATATGTGAAACAGATTTGGTGAAACCGATCTGTGAAACTGATTTGGTGAAACTGATCTGTGAAACCGATTTGGTGAAACCGATATGTGCAATAGATTAGGTGAAACTGATATGTGAAACTGATTTGGTGAAACCGATATGTGAAACCAATTTTGTGAAACCGATCTGTGAAACAGATTTGGTGGATCTTATCTATGAAACTGATTTGGTGAAACTGATATATGAAACTGATTTGGTGAAATTGATCTGTGAAATCGATTGGTTGAAACCAATCTGTGAAATCGATTTGGTGACACTGATCTGTGAAACCAATCTGTGAAACCGATTTGGTGAAAATGATTTATGAAACTCATTCGATGAAAACAATCTGCGAAACAGATTGGGTAAAACCAATCTGTGAAACTGATTTGGTGAAACCGATCTTTGAAACCGATTTGGTAAAACAGATTTGTGAAACAGATTAGGTGAAACTGATCTATGAAACTGATTTGGTGAAACCGATATTTGAAACCGATTGGTTGAAACCGATCTGTGAAACCGATTTGGTCGAACAGATCTATGAAGCTGATCGGTGAAGCTGACCAGTGAAGCCAATTAGAGATGTTGATCTGTGAAGCTGGTCTATTAAACAAACATGTGGGATTGGTCGATCAGTCCCGGACACCCCAACACTTAAAAATTTGACAATTTAATGGACCATGAGTGTCTGGGCCATTAAAAACAAAGTTAGTATGATAAACATAGTCAGTATGACAAACGGATTTAGTATGATAAACCTAGTCAGTACGATAAACATAATTCATTATTTGATAAATGAGTATAAAGAGATTTGTTATTTCCAAAACAATGTTAATAAAAGTAAAAAAAAATCTTTTGACATAACAATCTCCCCCCTTTTGGAAAGCACAAAAGACTAAGTAAAACTTTGAAAGAAATATTTATCTCCCCCTGAGTTATGAAAACTCTTCTAAATATGAAATTGAATAAGACTAACTCCCCCTTATGTATGGACATCCCTAAGGACTGTATTCAATTTTTTTTCTTGATTCTGATGTATTAAAATTGAGTAAGTCAAATAAAAAATTCCCATATTTGAAAAAATTTCCCCCTTTTAATAATATATTCTCCCCTTTGTGATATACAACAAGAATTGGGTAGCCTTAAGTTTCCTAAAATGCTAAGAGAGAAACAAAATGAATTTTTTTTAATAAAGGCATGATTAATTGAATCATAAAATATTAAAA
Organism: Viscum album; assembly: GCA_963277665.1. Lineage (NCBI taxonomy): Eukaryota > Viridiplantae > Streptophyta > Magnoliopsida > Santalales > Viscaceae > Viscum > Viscum album. The sequence continues at coordinate 1,056,695,101 of OY728142.1, forward strand.
ACCTCTAGGACAAAATGATGAAAGAAACAAAAACATTTATTTGTTATCCATTTATTTATCTTTCTTGATCAAATCATGAAGAAAACCCTTCATATTCTTTATATATTTATTGACTTCGGAGATATAATCCCCCTGGGATTTGAGAAGCTCTTGTTGGTCGGTAAAACGTTTATCTTGTTTTTTGATAGTCTCTTCTTGAACTCTGATCAGATCTTCAAGGGTACCAATTCTGTCTTGAAAATACTTATTCTCTTGAGTCAACACAGTATTTTTCTCCATCAAAAAATCTATTTTAGATCGTAATGATGAAACCTTTGTAAAATATAAATAGAAAGAATTCATCATTTCTTGAAACTCTTTAATTAAAGGATTATCAGCTGCATGGGTTTTTGAGATCTGATTCAACCTCTAAATAGTATCTTTGTCAAGTATATTAAAAAAATATCTAGATCATTTTAAATCCTCTTTAATTATTCAATTGATTCCTCAGGTTCATTAACCAAGCTTTCAGTTTTGAACAACCACTTAGTCATCTTATTTCAAGCCTTCGTATGAGTTACCGAACATTCACTCATAACATTTAAATTAGGTTCTATCGACAATACTCACTTTCTATGCTCTCTTACTGAACCAAATTCCATTCTTTGGTTTTTTGCGTTGAAATAAATTATTCCTTCTATTATAGGAAAATAATAAATAGTATTTTAAATTCTTCTCAACACTTGAATAATGTAATCACTTTTATACAAAGAAATCATGTGTTCTAAATCAGTATCATCATTGTAAGATTCTAATTCATTTGATCAACTTGAGCCTTGAACATGTTGTTTTCCTTTTGATTTCCCTTTTTTCCTTATTTTCTTCTTCCACATTTTCACTGATGAAAATTACTTTTTCGATACGAGATGATTGAGAACCTTGCTTTACAATAGATGGAATTTTTTATGAATGGGTTTCTGAAGATTGAGCAGTTTCTTGATCGACATGATGATTTTGTTGTATTCTTTCACTTTTATTTTGAAGATAATATTCCTCTTTACTCTTCTTAGAACTCTGATGAAATTCCAAAATAATGTCTTCTTCCTCTTCTTCAACTTCTTGAACATCATTCACTATTTGTTTCCCTTTCTCTTTTTCTTGAAAAATCTGTACGACTGGTTCTTGTTGCACTTTTTTTTATTAATTGAGAACTTTCCAATTAAAGCCTTTTTGTATTTTTGCGACATCAAAATCTTGAGATTTTCTTTTCAAAAGAGTCTTCTTTTTCTTATCATATTATAGTGTATCTTTTTCACTTACCTTCTCAGTTATTGCATCAGAAGGATCAAAAAAAATCTTAGGATCTCCTTATTTTCTTTGTTCATTATTCACACCCCAATTGGACACAACCTCCTTTCTATATTTTGTTTTCTTCTTCGGATTAGTACTTAATTGATGATCTAACTTCAATGAAACATCTATAGTTGGAATTGATTCAATTGGCATAGGTACCGATTGATTTGGGGCCGATTTTTCTTCAACATCTTTAACAAAAAGTTTTGAATTTTCATTAAAGAAACAAACAACTTCTTCCATGTATTCATAGTTATCCAAGATGTTGAGTCAATAAGGTTTTCCTTATGACTTTTACATTCCTTCACAATTGGGGGAGATTGTTAATTAAATAAGTTTTCCTAATGAATTTACCATTCCTTCTTGTTTTGAAAATCACAAACAACTTATATAAAGGAAAATCTCATTTTACCCTACATTTTACTTCTATAAGGAAAAATTTCCTTCCCCAAGGAAATTTATCCTTACCATTTTTTCAATGTACATTATCTTGTCTAAGTGTAAAATTCAGTTTTATGTCTAAAACCTCAGAATAATATAATACATAGATAATGAGAATTCTGTTTTCAGACTCCGAGATCTGAATCCAAATTCTATGAATTCAGACTCTGAACACTTCTTTGTTCTGACTCCAAATTCTCTGAATTCAGACTCTGAACTCTTCTGAGTTCTATCTCCGAATTCTCTAAATTCAGACTCCGAAATCTTCTGAGTTCTGACTCCAAATTATGAATACGAATTCTGATTACAAACTCTTATGAATACTGACTTTGAATTCTTATTATGAATTCTTTTGAGTTCTGACATTGAATTCAAGTTACGAATTCCTAGGAGTTCTGACTCTGAATTGTCATGAACTCTGACTCCAAAATTTATAAGTTTAGGTTCCAAATTCATGTAAATCTAGACTCTAAATTCCCTTTAAATTCATACTCTGGAATTCTATAGAGTTCAGGTTCCGAATACCATAGAAAACAGAATCTGAATATCCTTGTATTATAGACTCCAAATTATTTTTTGGTTAGAATCCAATCATTTATTTTATTACATTTCGAATATTGGGTTTTGGTTATGTAACCATATTTTTTCTTAAACTTCTTTTTGTTATAAAACGATGTCGTGCATTCAGTTATTAACTAACCTTTTTTGAGTGACATGTGTACAGGTCCCTTTGAAATTAACAGAAAAATATGACCGTTGGATGTTGGAGCTGATCGTTGGATCTATGCCTGTAAATATGAGATCATTTGTAAGAGCTCAAGAACTTTTGGACAACTTTTCTATGACTCTACAAATTACATGTTTTTGAAGTGATTTCTTGAGAGAGATGCTCTCATGCTTAGTGGGTACTGAAATTCTTGTTCAGATTTGTTTTGTCAGACTCCGATTGTTTCTATGTACAATCAAGGGCTTCCGGGGATAAGAAGATAGAGGTGCCGGCTACCTTGATGTTGTGGGCTTCCTTGATGAGGAAGATATAGGTGAAGACTACCTTGAAGTTGTGGGATTGCAGGGATAGAAAGACAGATTCTGATCTTTGTATCGAGGGCTAAGCCTGGTGTGGGTAAGACAGACTTTTTAAAAGTATAAATCAAGGGACCATTATCCAAGGTTGTGGGATAACATTCTCTTTGAGATAAAAGATTTAATACTTGTGACCTGCTTTGTTACATGTTTTCTGCTGCATTTTGTTTTTTGAGGAAAGTATAACTATTTTATACTTCCTTATTCTTGTATACTCTGATTTAGTAAGATTCTATACACTTTAAGTAGGAATATTTATCTTTGTAATCATTCATTATGTTTCATTTTCCAGAACCATATTTTTGGAGTCATTTTCCTGGAATCATATTTCTAGAATCAAGAAAGTGTGTTGAACCTGAGGTTTTGTGAATTATCATGTTTAACCTTGTTAAACATAACAATCTTTAAAAGATTCAAAGGAATTTCTGAAGCATACAATTCACCCCCCTCTTGTATTCTGAGCATCATTAGAAACTTAATTCAGTATCAATATTATTTCCATCCTACATTTGGTATTATAGAGTATATCATACTCTACATACCATATAAACACAAGATAGATTTAATTATTTCATCTATCTGTTCTGAGGAATATTACAAAACATCAAACATTAAAGAATGATATTTGTAAGAATAGGCAGATACATGATCAGATGGGACATGATCACTCTTGACTTCACATTCATGATGGTTTCATAAATCTACCTAATGAGATTTAACATTCTCATGTTTACAAGATAATACAACATTAAAATTTCAAAAACCTTGAGTGTTTCTCTATCCCCTTTCCTTGGGATAAGAAAAGCTTTAATCCAAAGGACAAAACCATGTTTTCAGGAGATAAATGAGCTATTTTCTATTGTCTTCATTTATCAGAAATAACGATTGTTTAGCTCTTTATTTATTAAACGTACCAACATACTCATGTAGTTTATGAGATGTAAAAAAAGTGTTTCCCTCTCCTGAAACATTTAATAAATGGGATTCTTGTTTTATAGACATTGAGAATTTTCTATCGTACATAGAAAAATTGATGATTATATTCTTGTAAAAGATGTAATATTGTAGAAATGTCTATCCTCTTCAATTATAATCAGGTCTAGAGATATGGGGGTTTCAACAAAAAGTTGATCCCAACAGTTATATAAAGAAATATTTCCTTAAGAACATATTTAAAGACATTTTAGTAGGATTTTTGGCAGAAGACTGAGACATAAAGATAAGAGACAAAGAGAAATAAAAGTGTATAGAGTCTTAAAACCAAGAAGCACGACTTCGCCAAGAAATCTTAAAAACTAGTGTGGGTTTGGGGAGGGGGGTTATCTATTTATAGACAAAAAATATGTCCATTCGACTTCTACATTTGATTTTAGAAGACAAATAATCCAATGGTGGATATTTAAAGGGGTTTTTATTATTTAAAAAAAATGACAAACAATAAAAAGTATGAAAGAAAATTCCAAAGAATGAATGAATGTACGTGTCATAGATTTCAAGTTATTTTTTTGTTTCATAGTATTATGAAATTAGATATAATACAATAAAACAAAGAAAAGAAAATACAAACAGACTAGAAACTGATAAAAAATTGAATACGATCGATTGTTAGGCCGATGGAAAACAAAGTCATTACCATATGCTGTCAAACCAATGGAAAAAAAGTCGTTACCAAAGGTTTTCAAGTCGATGAAAAAAATCCATTACCATAGGATTTCAAGCCGATTAAAATCAAAGTCATTACCATAGGTTGTTAAACCGATGGAAATCAAAGTCATTACCATAGGTTGTCAAGCCGATGGAAAATAATGTTATTACCATTGGTCATCAAACTGATGGAAGAAAAATTCATTACCATAGGTTGTCAAGATGAAGGAAAAGAAAGTCATTACCATAGGTTTTCAAGTGGATGGAAAACAAAGTCATTACCATAGGTTGCCAAACTGATGGAAAACAATTTCATTAGAGCGATTATCAAAAAGTCAAAACGATAACCAAGAAGACAAGACGATAAACAGAGAGTCAAAATAGAATATCAAAAAAATATATAAATTGTCAAAATAAAAGAAATAGGAAAATAATAATAACTCTAAAATTAAGATAAAAATTAAATAAGATAGGTAAAAAACAAAAATATAATGTTCTCCCAATTTGAAGAGGATTTATTTAATGTAATGAGAAAAGTAAAACATAAAGTAGATATGAGTGTTTATTTTAGTATAGTCTTTCCAAGATTTTGTTTAATAAATTAAAATCTATCCGAAGGTAATGGTTTTGTAAAAAAGAAAAAATGTTGTTCTTGTGTTCCGATGAATTGTAAAATAATTTTCCCTTTTTGTTTATGATACCTAAGAAAGTGTTGCCTAATATCTATTGGTTTTTCACATGAGTGATGTGATGGATTTTTACTAAGAGCTATAGAACTTATATTATCACATATTAATTGAGTTTTCGAGAAACTCATTCCATATTCAGTGAGTGCGTGTTGCATCCAAAACACTTGAGCACAAAAACTTCATGCTGGTACAAATTCAGCATCAGCAGTGGAAAGTGCTATTGAGTGTTGTTTCTTGCATGACCAAGAAACTAAATACTATCTTATGATATAAAATGTTCTAGATGCACTCTTTCTATAAATTCTACAACCATGCAAGTCAATATCAGATAATCTTTTCAAAACAAAATCATTTTCAGAATAATAAAAAACGTAAATCCAAAGTTCCTTTTAAATACTGAAAAATACTTTTCACATATTTTAAATGGGATTATTTCGGATTTGATTTGTATTTTTCACATAAGAATAAAAAAACATTATATCTAGACAACCAGTTTTCTAGTATGACAAACTTACAATCAATCCTCTAAATGTTTTTTGATCGACTAGTTTCCCAGCTTCATTAAGATCATGTGTATTTAAGGTACCAATTGGTGTAATAATACATTCAGTATTGTGATATCCATACTTTTCGAGTAAGTATTTGATATACTTATGTGGATATATATAGGTTCCTTTTGGTCTTTGAGAAATTTTAATGCCTAAAAAGAAAGTTAAATCACCCATCATACTCATTTCAAACATAGATTTCATAGATTTGCAAAGGAATCAGTTAGATAATTCTGTGTTGACTCGAATATAATGTCATAAACATAAATTTTAAAAATAAAACCATTTTAATTTTCAATTTTTATACAAAGGGTTGGATCCGCTGTACCTTTTGTATAATTTTTTTAAAATAAATCATTTAAGTCTATCATACCATGCTCCAGGGGCTTGTTTAAGGCAATATAATGCTTTGGTATGTTTACAAACATGATTAGGATATTTTGAATCTATAAAACCAGGCGGTTGTTCCACAAAAACATCTTATTCTACAAAAACATTAAGAAAAAAATATTTAACATCCATTTTTTATAATTTTAAATTGATTTATGATGCAAAGGATAATAGAATATGAATAGATTCATGTCTAGCTACCAGTGTGTATGTTTCTTCATAGTCTATTCCCTTTTGTTGATTATAGCCCTTAGCGACATGTCTTGATTTATTTGTTAAGATGAATCCATTTTCATCACAATTATTTCTAAAGAACCATTTGACACCAATAACAGTTGATTCTTTAGGTATTTCAACTATAGTCCAGACTTTATTCCTTTCACGTTCATTTAGTTCATCTTGCATTATTTTAATCCAATCTTCATCACTTATGGCCTCACTCGTATTTTTTGGTTAGAATTGGGAAAGAAAAGTATGGTTTTCTATTTCATTTATCAAAGAGTTTTTGGTTCTTACAGCTTGATTTTTATCGCCAATGATATTATCCCCGGGATGATTCCTATGAAACAATTTATTTGGGTTTTGTAATACCTGTTCATCAACATATGGTTGGAAATATTCTGGGGTAAATTCTTCTGAAATTATTTCTTGAACATTTTTTTTACCAGAATGGTTTTCTATAAAGGGTTGATAGTCAGTTTTTGAAAACACATCAGAGGATGTAATTTGAGGTTTTTTAATAAAATGGATCGGTTTCATCACATTTAACATGCATTACTTCTTCAACAGTACAAGAGTTTTTGTTAAAAACACAATTAGCCTTATAAGTTATAGAATAACCTAGAAAGATTTCTTCATCGGATTTTGCAGTGAATTATATAGATTATCTTTTGTATTGAATATGAATAATTTTCATCCAAATACTCTGAATTATGATACTTTATGTTTTAAACTAGTCCACAATTCATAATGTGTTTTATTAAGAAAATTTCTAGTTAAAACCCTATTTATAGTATAATAAGAAGTACTAACAGATTTAGCCCAAAAAAGATTAGTAATTGCATATTCAATCAACATAGTTCTTGTCATTTTCTGAAGAATGTGATTTCATCTCTCAATGACACCATTTTTCTGAGTTGTTCTTGGAGCTGAAAGGTTTTGAGTAATAACATTCTTAATACAAAAATTTCAAAATCAGAATTTTGAAATTCACCACCATGATCATTATGAATAGTTTTCAATGGTAGTTTTTTTTTCATTTTTAACTTGGGCTCTGAATGTTTTGAAATATAAAAAGGCTTCATATTTCTTTGTAATAAAAAATACCCATTTAAATTTAGTATAGTCGTCAACTAAAACAAATACAAAATATTTTCTTACAATGCTTCCAGTTTTTGTAGGACCAAAAAGATCTATGTGCACTAGCTGTAATGCATTAGAAGATGAAACTCCATTGATTGATTTAAATCTAGTTTTATATTACTTTCAATATTGAAAAAGGATCACAAGCCTTGGAAGAATCATACTTATGATCTTGTAGATCCTTAGTAAGTCTTTCTGTTGAATGTTTACAATGATTTTTTATATTATTGTGTCCCAAACTTCTTTGAAATAACCATTATTGGTCTTATATTGCACTTAAGAAAGGTAAATGTTGGCTTCTAAGGTATTCTATGTTAATATTGTATACATTCTCTTGCCTATAGGAAGTTAGAATGAATCCATCCTTGTAATTGTGAACTAAACACATATTATTCCTAAAATTCCCAAGGTATACTTCAACACATAATTGAATTATGATGATGAGGTTTTGGTTAAGACCATTGAAAAACAAAACATTTCAAATTAAATCTTTACCAAGGAAAACAATATTACCTATAACAAAAATCTTTCCTTCAGCATTATCTTCGAAGGTATCTTTTCCACATTTTGTTTTAATATTATTTTCAAATAAATATTTTTTTTCAGGTCATGTGTCAAGAACTACCACTAACCATGTACCAAATGTTGTTGTTGTTGGTACATTTTTTGTTTTCCTAAAAAATAATCAATTAGTTTTTTCAGAACCCAAAATTGTTTTGATCTAGAAGGGTATGATAAAAGAATTTTTGGAATCCAAATTTGTTTTGCAAAATGAGCATTATCAAATTTTAACGATTTAGTTCTATTATGTGAACAATTTCTTTCCTAGTGTCCACTACATTTACATTTAATACAAAATGGGGAATTTTTTAAAAAAGTAGTTATTACTAAAAACTGGTTTAGGATTAGTATAACCAAATCTAGAATGATTTCCTAATGGTCAGATTTGAGAATACATTTTATCAAAATTTTCCTTACCAGAAGTAAAGTTTGATAAACACTTACTCAAAAAAAATATTTCTAACTTTATTATTAAAACTTTGTTTTTATCCATAAAATCAATATTTTTATAACTATAGTTAGTCTCTAAAATATTTTTCTTAGAAATTACATTTTCAAGATCCTTAGAAAGTTTATCCTTCTCAGAATTGACTTTATCAATGTTTTTTAAAATTATTTCAAAATCTGAATATTCTTATCAACTTCTTTTGAGAAAATAGAAATTCTATAATTTTCCATTAAATGATTTTTCTTGAGTTTATAATTTTTATTCTTAGAGATTTTAGCAAACATAGACACTTTTTCATAAGAAGGCAATATATTATCTTCTCATGACAGAGAATCATCATCTCAAGATTCATAATATTTATCATTAGTATAATTTACCTTAAACGAGACATTTGTAACAGATTAAACATTTTTTACCATGGCCATGAGACAAATATTTTCTACAGGTATCTTTGTAAGAGTCTAAGATTCTTCTAAACAGAAGATTCATACTCTGGGGATTTATCCAAAGATTCACCACCACTTGCACTGCATGTTTCATTATATATAAAGATTTTTTTATCTTTAGTATTGTAATACTTATTTCTATTCCTCTCAGAATTCTTTTTCTTTCTATCCTTCTCTTAAGAATAGGACATTTTAGTCTTATATACCCTCCTCTCTTGCATTCATAACAAGTGACTTCTGAGTCTTTCTTGTCTTTTCTTTCCTTATTCTTAAATATATACTGAAAGTCTTTCTTTCTAACTGTATTGTTCATCCTTTGATCAAGATTAGCTAATTCATTCTCAGAATGATCAGTTTCACTAGATTCAAATAAAAAAGTGACTTTTTTAGACTTGGAGATTTTAATCCATTCAAGAGACATTGATTTGGTAGTAGAAACGGCTGCACTTCCATTACCATTTTTCATCTTATTGAAATCAGAATCTCTAATCATTCTTGTCTCGTGCTGTAGAAGAGTTCCAAAAACCTCATCAAAAGTAATCTGAGAAACATTCCTATTTTCATCGATAACTGTCATTTTTTATTTCCATTCATTTTGAATTATATCAATAATTTTTTCTATAAGAGCTTCATCATCAAGAACGTTTTCTCCAAGAGATTTTAAACTATTGACAATTGTCATAAATATTTGTTGCACCTTACATACAGGTTCTTCATATGGAAAATAAAATCCATGATATTTTGCTCGAAGCATTGCACTTATTGTTTCTATATATTTGTATGCACCAAAATTTGTGACTTACAATTTCATCCATATACAATTTTCTGCTTCACATGATGATATATGGCTATATATATTCCTTGTCATATAGCACAATAGAGTATTGGGTACCTTGTAATTCCATTGATCTTCTTGATTCTCTTGATTGGTGAAAGTACTAACTTCTTTGTCCGGGATTTTGTAACCGCCATTAAGGAAAAAAAATTTCTACACCAGAATTAATAACTAATGTTTTCATTCGATCTCTCCAATACTCATAATAATTCAAATAAAAAATAGGAGGTCTATTTGGATTTAGATTGTCAATCGATCCCATATTAATACCTTCCATCTAATAAAAAAAAACTTTTTCCCGTCCACACTTTAGTATAGTTATTATTTATAAACATAAATTTGTAATAATAATACAATTGTATTATCAAATGAAATAAAACAAATAATACAAATCAGTGGAAACCACCCTCTGTTTCCAATTGTTGAATCGTAATATAGATGAATATGTATATTAGATGTCACAATACAATAGGGGGGTGAATTGTATTTTAAAAAACTTTGTTTTTAAACACATAAGAAATAATTTTGTTTTAATGAACTTAAACTTATACTATTCACAATGAATACAATTAATCACAATCGCCTTGGATATAATATGTATGTTATGATGTAATACTATAAGAAATGTAAAACAATTGTATTCTAATTGAATACAATTATTAGAGTAATACAAATGATAATGATTATACAATACAGTTTATAGAATCTATTAATACAATATGTAACAAATGAACTATAATTGAATCAATTTCAATTGAAATGAATATGAAAATAATGCAAAAATAATGCAATTCCCTTTGTAATGCAAACAACAACGGAAATTTTAAAGTATTAAAATTATTTTTTCCCAAAAATAAGGGTATCCTTTCACCTCAGATAAAACGATTGTCTTACAACCACCTTAGAATTCCCTCGATATGAAGATTGGGACGTCTGCCTTATTATCCCTGCAAGCCCTCGATTTTTATAGGCAATCAGTACCTCTGCCTTTCAATCACATGAAAGACCTCGATACAAAGATTGGTCTCACCACTTACCTATCCCCGACAACCCTCCATATTTATCACCTGATCTGTCACACAAAGAAAAAAGAAGCAGTTACCAAAATACATAAGCTAAGAATAAGCTGTTCATGTTATTTAATTCCAAGGTTTTTTCACGAAGCAAGAGAGAATTCACAGCGTCTCTCTCTCTAGAAATTGGTAGAATAAAAAGATGATCAAAGTATATCATTCCTTTTCTCATCTTCAAATGAACTTCTATTTATAGGCCTCAGGTTCTAAAGGTCATATTTCTTCCAACTGTCATATTTCTCTGGAAAAATCAAAGGGACTTGGACTACTAGCATTATATTGGTCATATTGAAATAGAAAACATGAAATCATTTTGATTTGTTTAAAACTAACTCCCCGACATCATTTTGGTTAAAACAAAAGATATATGGAAATGATAACCATGAGTACAATTGATATAAAACATGTTTTTTTATAAAAATATGAAATCATGCATATTATTAATGTAAAAAATGAATATGATTAATATTACTTAGTGTAAAACATTGTTATGATGAAAAGTTGGTATGATGCATAATATGAGTAAGATGGTTAATGTATGTACGATAAATATATTCAGTATGATTGAGAGAGTTAGTACGATTGACAAAGTCTGTATGATAAGCATAGTCATTATGGTAAACATAGTCAGTACAATAAACATATTCAGTATGATAAATATAGACAATATGATAAACATTTCCATTTACTTGAGAAATGTGTATAAAGGGATTTCTTATTTCCAAATCAAAAGACGTAAAAGTCAAAAGAGAAAATTTGAATTAATAGGTTTTCCACATGATGAAATTGAAAATATTTTCAATGTCACTCCCAATTAAAAAGACATGAACTATCAAAATGGTCCTCCCCAAGATGAATAACTCAACTTCTATAGATGAACTTCAGTTATTATAGAGGAATTTCCCCATTTAGGTAAAATCTTCTAAAGACGTTCATCCCATGAGATTCATTATCATTTAATTCCAACAACTCTCTTGATACATTAACACAAAACAGGTAATGTGATTGTTGATGACTCTTCTATATCCATTATTTTAGGGTTATTATAAGGAATTTTAGGGACAATTATAATAAAATAAGATAAGTAAACTATCTGTGAGTATTTTCATTGATATATTTTTATTTTATATAAGATGTCAGTCTTATATCCATATTCCTCTATTTTCAAGGGGTTGGATTGAAATTCAGTGTCACTAACCACCCATTATAATAAGAAAGGTGTCGAATTCCCCCACCCCATCATTGAACAACCACATGTATTCCCCAAAAAACTAATAAAAATTATGGATAATATAAATTCACCTTATTATTAATACATGTTCCTAAAGATGAACTCACTTCCACCAGATCACACACTTCTAGCTGAATATAATTTACTAATGTTTGGGGACATGTTGGCCTATCATTCATCCCAAGTTTTTTTATTTGATCACTTGATATTTTTATAAGATAAAAATAGGAATGAAAATAAAACTCTATTAGATAATATATATATATATATATATATAAATTTCCCATTTTTAATATAAAAATGAAAAAAATATTTTTTAGAGGTGAAGCTGGTTTTTGAAAATATTTGTTAATATTATTCAGGAGTAAAAATTTCAGTCATATACAAGCATATTTCTACTTATCTATTTTCTATACCCAATCCCATAATGTTGTAACACATGGTATGCCTCTAAAACCAGTTATCATAAATATTCAACCACATTATTTTATGGTATGTATCATACATTGGAATCATAAAACAACTCAATATTCTTGATGAACTATTTGGATAGGATTCCCTTATTATCATTCATATAGTGATAAAACCATTATATTACAAGTAATATGGTAACCCATAACGCATTTTTATGGATAAATTCTATGAAATATATAAAATTATTGAAAATATTTCACCCCATTAGGTATTTAGTGATATTACACGTATTTTTTTAGCATATTTTCCCCTCTAAATTATCATCAATGTTACCCTTAGAGTGTAGTTATATGGTTGAAATCATGTCAATCACTAGTGGAATATTTATATATTTAAACGATTGGTGGTTTCATGAATTAACTAAAAAATTAATCAAATCTATTCAATCAATAATATCACCCTATCTCAATGATGAAAAATTATGTACATGGATACATTAAGAAATTGAAAAATCCATCCATGGATTATTTCTTATAGTGAAAATGATACCAAAAAAATTTTGAGAAACATGATATGGAACGTATAACCTCTATACCAGCTATCCCTATATCAAAATTTGACAAATTGTGGGTACATAAAATGTTAGATAATCCATAACCGCTATTTTTTTTATTATAATCCTAAGAGGAAGAAGGTTACATACTTATTGTTGAAACATTATTGGATCTTACCTACTTGGTGAAATCATTATCCAAACCACCATAACCCAAAAAACTAACATGGTCAATATATATTTAGTCATTGTGATACATCTCTCAATGTAAATCCATATTCATATATATGATGAAACCCATTTTGATCATTACATATATTTTTCATCCTGGTAAATTTTAGTGTAAATTGTTGTTAATTAATTGATAATCATTTTCCAGGGGTATACTACATGTTTTTTGTGACTATAATATCAGATTAATTGTTTAAACAATAAAAATATGGCATGATACCATATTTATTTCTAACAGTTTGAAAATTAAAGACAATCATGATGATTCCATTAATGATTACAAATATCTCGTTGAACCCATATTCCTATATATATATAAATGAGGATTTAGTCCCATTGAGATATGTATCTTTGAACATCATCACATAATAACTATTAATCCCGCCCAAAGGATATATCAATATCAATATAAGGTTTTTCAATCATGTGAAAAATCTACCACTATATTTTCTATTATTATCTAGCTAGGCAGTTATTAGGGGTAATTTAAAGGGACATTCAACATAATTAACACAAAATATTATTAGTTATATAGATACAATGTAGGATTATTAAAAAAATTCATTTATACTACTAGAAATTAAAAACAATCATTTAGCTAATAACATGTTTCTTCAAGGATATAGAATATTTTTTTATGAAAATTAGGTCAATGAACGAACTAAACTGGTTGATCAACTTGGGAAAGATATGGAAACCTTACATTTTATAGTATAATCTACCTATATAATAGGTAATGAAGCAAAATATTATTCTATTAAATATACCCCATGTGTGCTCTATGGATTTCCATTATTTTAATCACCACTATTATATAGTAAGAACTATCATGCATGGCATGTTCAAACACATGGATATGTAATGCATGTCATGAAATTATTTTTTTCCATCATTATTTTGAAATCAATCAAGCCCTAGAGTACATTAGAAATGATAGAAAATATATTACTTCCTATGTGGGTAAATTTTTCTTTCTAATAAAGAATTTTTTAATTTTTATTTCCTCATACTTTAGAAGAATAAGGGACTTAAATTATCCTGTAAGAAACTTTTAATCATTCTATTGAGAACTTATTAGGACATTGATGATATAATAGGATTCCAAAATCAAATGATTTCTCCAAAAAAACGAATTCACCACATTCATTTTGGTTTATAATTTGACTAATAGATTTATCATTACTTATGTAATTATATGCTAAAAATCCACTGCCATTTCAGCTCATCTTTATGAAAAGTGAAAAGTCTGGATAATTCTAATTAAATAAGGTGATAAAAAAGGGATTTTCCATTTTCATTTTTGGATATACATGTTTTACAAATCCCAAATATGAAAAACATTCATATGTGGAAATTATTTTAATCAATGTGTAAATATTGAAATATTGGTTAAAAATATTAATAATGTCATTATATTACCCTAATAGATTCTAAGAGTTCACAAAAACATAACATTGTTTGGTTTCTTCCATGATCAACCCCAAATTAGATCCCAATAGACACCATTAATGTTTAAAATAAGGTTTTGGAAGGTATATGAATAAATAAATTCCTTCATGCCAAAAGTAGTGTTGACCTTGAGGATAAAATAAATTATGTTACATTTAGAATATAAATCTAATAACCAATATAAAATTTATGTTTCAACACCTCGATATTTTATATGTATTCCTTTTAAATAAATATTTTGTATTTGAAAGCATGATTTATCTAAAATTCCATGTCTAAATTATCCATGACATATTAATGACATTAAAACCTATCAATTGGATGAGATGGTATAAAAATGATTAACAACATTTTTAACTTTATATTTTTTTATCTTATTTATAATATATTAATTAATTCTTAAAAAACAATCATTAAAGATTAATAAAACCATATTATGATTAAATGGACTGTATTTCTAAATAAATGTATCTTTATAAGTATTAAAAATATTTATAAAAACAAATATATTAATAACTATTTAAAATTTAAATATTTAATAGTATTGTAAATGTATAAATAATCATTTATACGTTAGTTATATATTGGTTATAATTATGAAAAAAATCATTTAAGGGTAAGATGTCTTATTGGTCAGAAAAAAGTCTTTATGTGAAAATTGTGTTCTTATCATTATAAATTAAATTAATCAAAATTTCTTAATGACTATAATTATATTTATATTATATAAATTTAGTAAAATATTTTTTATATTCATCAATTTTTTTACTTTTAATAGAATAAAAATAAATTTGGTTTCCATTATATAAATGAATTCTTCAAATAAATTTTCTTCATTGCATATTGCACATTAATTTTAAAACTACTTTATAAACATATAAAATAAAAAATTGATAATATTAATTCTATATTTTGTGTCAAATTATCGAATTTTTTTAATAATGAAACATTCATTTTTTTCATAATGAATAGTAAAGAGTAAATATTTAATATTACAGTTACGGTTAAAACAGGTTTACCTAGGGGGTCTGGTGGTTATGTTATGAGATAGGGATCTAAATGATAAATTAAAATTTATATATATTAAGGATTTTATATATTTCTTCCTTAGATTTTATTACCATTATTTTCTTGGCTGTTGGTTTCTACTTGCACATGAAAGTGACCCTATATTATTTTAATCTATTAATTTATTTCATGTGTTTATCTCCTATAAATTATAAAATTGAACCTATTTTCAACACATACTAAGAATAATTTGAGCCTCTATTATCATCCAAGAAAAACTGAAAACCCTTCAACGTTTCCTTCCATTCATTCATAAGCTTCAGGTAATATGCTAAGACCATCCAATAAAGGATTAATGTTTAAGCAAAAGGTTGTCTCTCAATGAAGAGGTAATCATCTTACATGACTCTCAAAATTTATTTCTTATTCTAATTCATATATATATATATATATATATATATATTGTATCCAATCCAAATTAATTACTATAATACCATGAAAATATTGATAGGTTATTGTGGTTAAGGGACAACCATTTTCTATGTCATTTCCATAAAAACTCAAAATAAAGTATTTCTCCTACGTCGGTGTGAACTACTACCTCCACATAGTGATATGGATTATACCTCATTAAAAATATTTAATTTTTGTTTATTATGATTCATTTAATTTTTATATACGATATTCAGGATGTAATTAATCTTCTAGTATTATAATATCTTATTTACCAACATTACCATCCCATTTGTTGAAAAATGATAACGTCACTAATGAGTTTGAGTGTACTACCAACTCAATAAATAATGTATTGATTTAATGAATATATATGTTATATATGATATTTATTATATAATAATGATTCTATAAAGTTTAATTATTGTTATCATTTATTTTTATCATCCATTGGAATGTGGAAACATCACTCGGGCATATGTATAAACTATTATCTCATCAAACTGATGTAATTTATTTATCATCATATCTTAATATGAATACTTATAAAAGTTTTTATAATAATTAAATATGTTGATAATGAAATAATTAATATTGGGGATATAATGTAGCCATGATCATTATATTAGTACCATAACTAATGAATCAAATAATACATGAAAAAATGCAATAAACACATGAATTATGATAATAATGAGTGATTTTTAATGAATGTATGATAAAATGTTATAATTGAAAATTTTATGGATTTATAATTATGAATATAGTTATTTTAAATAGGTATAATAAATGTGAATTCTTTATATATGTGGATAGAGAAATTCTGACAAATTTTGGACATGTTGCAAGGGATTACTTTTACAATATAATTTTATTTCAGGATTGTTTATGTTGAGATTTCCATTAGTAAAATTATATGATAAAATTATCATAAACCCCACTTATTTCATTATATATATGTTATTTTTAGGATCTATAAGTTTTTTTTACTTATTCCCTTGTTGGATCAAGAATCATCAAGTAAGTTACATGTTAAGGTTTCTTATCTAACTTTTGTTTCTCCAAAACATATGCAATATTCACAATTTTTTTATTAAAGTTTTGGCATATAAAAAAACTTTGGAATTATATATCATTAAACCATTTATACTAGTGATATTTAATGTTTCATTTGTGTTTATTTATTTAATGGAAGATAATATTCAATGGTTTTCAATGTGGCATGGGTTTTATGTTACAATCTCACATCTTAAAGAGATTATTTATTCATAAATTTTTTATGATGAAATTATTTTATCTATATAAAATATAAAATATTTATTTTTATAAGAACTCGGCCTTATTACATTCATAATCTCGAATTTATTTAAGAAAAAAATATCCTTTTACATTGATGATCTTTTCATGTTTAGAGCTTTGGAGAATTAGGACTATACATTCTTAACATTACACATTATTACAGAGTGGATACCATAAAAGCAATTTCCATTTTTTTCAAAATATAAAACATTAAAACATAAAACAAGACTCCTTGACAATTATTCAACATTTAACATGGCTTATTTCCTTGTCTTACACATCCCTTAACCCATGAAAATCATTTAAAAAATGCGATGATCACAAAATCTCAGTAAGGGATAGAAAAGGAGTAAAGATCACATTAGTCAATGAATACTCATAACATATGAAAGCATTTTCAAAAGACATTATTTTCAACCATATATACTTAATTTGTGTAACATGAGATTTACACAAGATCCAGACAAAACAAGAGAACAAAAATATAATCATAAAGGTATCTTTGGGTATTACTTACATAATCATGTAACCATTCTTGGCTACCTTATAATTTGTAACCCTCACGACCACCTTACTTTGTGTAACCATCACAGTTACATTTGGAGTAACCCTATGGACAGCCTCCTATATAATCATAACCAATGAATTGGAGGGAGATATACGTCCCATCCTTCATCATAAATAATTTCCATGAACCAAAACATAATCATACAACATGAATAATTCCATGAAATCATTACATTAGAATTTCGTACAACCGAATTTAGAAAGAGGATTTTTAAAGAAAATACCCTTATAAATATCATAAAATTGAAGAGAGACTAAATAGAGTGGATGGAGTATGTATATATACTGAATTATACACATAATAAAACAAAATATAAACCAAACACATCAAACAAACAATTTAAATAGCACATAAATAATGAAGTAGAAGGTTAACCCAATGAATAGAAATCGGGTTAAGAATTCCCTTACAAATATCATATAATTGAAGTGAGACATAATATAGTGGATGGAATATGTATATAGTGTGTAAATATATATAATTATACATTGTATAATAATAATTAATCACCCAAACAATTTAAATACCACATAAATAATGAAGAATAAGGTTAACCTAACGGATGGAAATCGGGTTAAGAATTCCCTTATAAATATCATATAATTTAAGTGAGATTTAATATAGTGGAAGGAATATGTATATATTATGTAAATATATATAATTAAACATATTATAATTAGAATTTATTACCCAAAAAATTTAAATACAACATAAATAATGAAGAATAAGGTTAACCCAACGGATGGAAATCGGGTTTTGAATTCCCTCACCTTAGGCTTGTCTTACTTAAAACATCTTTAAACAACATGTATACTGGTTAAAAGAGTGTTATTATAATTTTATAGAAACATTTTCATGTTTATAATATTTACATATTCATTTCATAACCTTATTTCACCCCTTGATTGTTAGTATTTTCATCCTTGCAATGTTTTGTGTGAGTTCCTTACATGATTTCCATAAGTGGTTCATGATGGATGTTCTTGTCGATTGGAAGTGAAATTATATATTTAGAATAGAAAGATATTTACATATATACATTAAGATATATTATAACATTTATCATTTTTAATTCTTAAATGAGGATGATTCATAAGTTAAAACATTAATGATGTTCGTTTAGATCATTTTAGTGGTTCTTTGATAATAACAACCTCGGTTTATTTTATAAATTAAAACCATGTGTAAAAAAGAATTCCAGAACCATGGATGGGACATAATACATATATTATGACCTGTTTGGCCATAAAAATGTTTTGAAGACCAGAATTTAAAGAACTAATGGGAATTGAAATCACATCATCCATGATGTCGGTAATTCGACACATCAAGGACAATGTATTTATTCCTTGAATATGTGGGAGAGGAAAAGAAGAATGATGATGCGTTTTCCATGAACATAAGAACATAATGAATATAAATTATTATATATCTTACATTCCTATTTGTTAAGAAGATTTTATTATTGAAGAAAAAAATAAAGGAGTCTTGAAATAAAAAAACATCAGAAATTTATTCACAAAAATTCTGCAGCCTAATGAAGTCTCTTAAAATTTCATAAAAATAGTTTGATGAGATAAAGGGAGTATCCTATAACTAATACATAATATGTACAGTAATGGGGTATATTTAATGAAATATCCCAACATAATTCAAAAGATAAAGGATGATAATAACATAAAATGAATGAAAAGAATCTAAATAAAAGAGGATGTTTATCTCTTGATCTCTTCTCATTGAGATCCTTCTTAATGGATTTGGTTTTGGTTTTATGGTGAGACCTGAATCTCTATGACGTGGGGATGACCCTTGGAGGGTGTATTGGGATGAACTTAGGCATGGATCAGGGCTTGAGAGATGTGGGAAGAATAGGGGAGTGAGGGTGGTATTTATAGTGGAAGAGAGGGGGTATTTTTCATTATTTTAATCATTATTATAATATTTTTCCCCATGATTATGAATTGTCTTAGTTCATGTGACCTAAATTAGTAATAATGGAATGTGAGTTTGAACCAAGTGTCCTTGAATCCCTAATGATGTCATAAATAGTTTATTTTATTGATAATTTGATTAAACTGTATTTTATAGTATTTCACTATTCACCGAAAAATCAAGAATTTCATAAAAAACCCAAAAATTTACCCTATCTATTTTTATATGTCTAGATTTAAAAAATGAATTCCATATTCTGAAAATTATTTTCAAAATATTATTAATTTAATTTTTACATAAAATCATACATAATTCAAAAATTAACAATTCTTATTCTATAACTACTTCTATATCACGATGAAAAATTTACCAAGATGTTATTATCTTAAAGCCTTAAGAAAATAAAGTAATAATAAAATTTACTATTCATTAGGGTAATTTTACTATTAATATTGCTACTTATAAAGGTATATTACTATTCACCAAAAAAAGTTGGTTCAAAAAGAATCCAAATAACAAAATGAACACAATTGTAGATGAGAGTTTCTTGATACTCAAAACATAGAAGTGAAAAAGTTATGTTTTAAATTATAATTACAAATATCTACATTGAAACAAATATTCATGCATTTGTATATATTTTGATAGAAAAACTTTGGGTGTTACATTTTCCCCACCTTTTGGAAATTGTGTCGTTGTAATTTTATTTACTTATTAAACAGGTGAGGGTACCTTGATAATGGTGTCCACCTGGTCTCATAATCATCTTCCTCATGTAAATGGAAGGTCCATGCATTTAAATAATGATTTAGAGATCCTTAGAAATCATTTTCTTCCTTTATCCAAATACTCCTTGTACAACTTGGGTCATATGGGTGTTTACAGAAAAATAGTTTTGGAAAATAATCATGTATCACAAACAATTTCAAAACATATGATAAAACATGATTTTTATAAAATAATCAGGCATAGTTTGAGTTGAAACATTCAATAAATGGTCGTTTTAAAATAACATAATATTGTGCTGAATGAGTATATTGTAAAAGAAAATTTAAATATGTTTCACAAGGGTCTCATTCTTTAGCACCTATTTCAAAATCATAATATGCTTAAAAATCTCTTGATAAGGTAAAATATTTAAAACTTCCATGATAATATTTAACTTTATTAAAAATATGAGAGTATTGAGAAAATAGGATTTGATTAAATACAACCCATGATCCACGATGACATCGAGGTATAGTGGAGGTGTTTGATATCTCAAACAATTTCTTGCAAGTGAGTTGTATGTTAGAAAATGTTTCAAAGTCATATCGACAAGACTTTGCAATAATTATTCCAAGAAACTCATCAGGAAGAGATAGGAATGTCATTTGAGATCCTCCTCCTTCCATTTGTAACTGAATTTCCTTATTCTGAAAAGTTATGAAACAAGGATTTAACTTAAATAATAGACATACAAACTAACCATATGTTTAACGAAAACTCAAAATCCCTAAAGTTGTATAAACCTTTCCTCTGATACCAACTATAAGGACACGAGCATATTACATACATAATCTTGAATTTAGTCATGAATAAACTTCCTTTTAAATTGAGTTATTTTCACGTTTTTATCTTTAGAGAATTAGGACAATACATTCATAACATTACACATTATTACAGAGTGGATACCATAAAAATAGTTTCCATTTTTTTCAAAATATAAAACATTAAAACATATAACAAGACTCCATGAAAATTCTTCAACATTTAACATGGCTTATTTCATTGTCTTACACATCCATTAGCCTTCGAAAATTCTTTAAAAACATGGGATGATCACAAAATTTCAGTAAGGGATGGAAAAGAAGGAAATATCACATTAGTCCATGAATACTCATAACATATCAAAGAATTTTCAAAAGACATTCTTGTAACCCAAATATACTTACATTGTGTAACATGAGATTTAAAAAATATAAACACAAAAAATTAGAACATAAATATAATCATAAATGTATCTTGGGACATTACTTACATAATCTTGTAACCATTTTGGCTACCTTGTAATTTGTAACCCTCACGACTACTTTACTTTGTCTAACCATCGTAGTTACTCTTGGAGTATCCTTATGGCTGAACTCCAACATACTCATACCCAATGAAATGGATGGAGATATTGGTCCACCATTCATCATAAATAACTTCAAATAACCAAAACATCATAATACACCATGAATAATTCCATAAATACATTGCTTTGGAATTCATAAAACTGAATTTAAAAAGAGGATTTTAAAAGCAAATCCCCTTATAAATATCATACTATTGAAGAGAGACTTAATAGAGTTGATGGAGTATGTATATATAATGTAAATACACATAATAAAGCATAATATAAAGATAATCCATAACACAATCAATTTAAATAGAACATATATAATTAAGTAGAAAGTTAACCCAAAGAATGTAAGTCGTGTTAATATTTCCATTACAAATATCATATAATCGAAGTGAGACTTAATATATTGGATGTAATATGTATATAGTCTGTAAATATAGATAATTTATCATATTATAATTGTAATTAATCACCCGAACAATTTATATACCACATAAATAATGAAGAATAAGGTTAGCCAAAAGGATGGAAATCAGGTTAAGAATTCCCTTGTAATTATCTTATAATTGAAGTGAGACTTAAAATAGTGGATGGAATATGTATATTGTCTGGAAATATACATAATTAAACATATTATAATCCTAATTCATCACCCAAACAATTTAAATATCACCTAAATAATGAAGAATAAGGTTAACCCAAAGGATTGAAATCTGGTTGTGAATTCCCTTACCTCAGGCTTGTCTTACTTCAAAATTGTTTAATATTTTTGTATAATATTTAAAATAGTGTTATTATTATTTTACAAAAACATTTTAATGTGTATATTATTTTATATGATCATTTCATAACCTTATTTCACCCCTTGATTGTTAGTATTTTGTTCTTTGCACTGTTTTTGGTGAGTTCCTTACATAATTTCCATGATTGGTTCATGATAGATGTTCTTGTCAATTGGAAGTGAAATTCTAGAATTGGAATAGAAAGGTATTTAAATATATCCATTATTACAAATTATACCATTTATCATTTTGAATTATTACATGAGGATGATTCAGAAGTTAAAACATTAATGATGTTCGTTTAGATCATTTTAGTGGTTCTTTGATAATAATGACCTCATTTTGTTTTATAAATTAAATCCATATGTAAAAAAGAACTACAAGACCATTTATGATACATATTACATATATTATAACATGTTTAAACAATAAAAATGGTTTAATGATGAGACTTGAATGAATAAAAGGAAATTGGAATCACATTATCCATGATGTTGGTAATTCGACACATCACAGACATTGTTTTTATTCTTTGAATAAATGGGAGAGGAGAAGAAGAATGATGATGAGTTTTACATGGACAAGAGAACATCCAGAATATAAAATAATATGGATATTTCATGAATATTGGTTAAGATGAGGTGATTAAAGAATAAAAAAATAATGGAATCTTGAAATAAAAGAAATCTTCAAAAATTTCTACACAAAAATTCACCAGCCTAACAACATCTCTTAAAATTTCATAAAAATAGTTTGATGAGAGAAAGGGAATAAATAATCAATCATACATAATATTTAAATTAAGAGGTTTTATGTAATTAAATTTACCAATATAATTCAAAAGGTAAAGGAAGAGAATAACATAAAATGAATGAAAAGAATGAAAGTAAAAGATGATGTTTACCTCTTGATCTCTTCTCCTTGAGATCCTTCTTATGGGCGTTGTTTTTGATATTTTGGTGAGACAAGTATCTCTAGGACGTGGGTAAGATCCTTTTGAGGAGTATTGGGCAGAAAATAGGCATGGATAAAGGCTTGAGATGTGTGGGAAGAAGAGGTGAATGAGGATGGTATTTGTAGTGGAGGAGAGGGTGTCTTTTTCATTATTTTAATCATTAATATAATATTTTTTTCCCATGTTTATGAATAGTCTTAGTTCATGTGACATAAAATAGTTATAATGGCATGTGAGTTCAAAAAAAGTGTCCTTGCATCAATTATGATGTCATAAGTAGTGTATTTTACTGATAATTTGATTATACAGAATTTAATCGTATGTCACTATTCACCGAAAAATCAAGAATTTCCGAAAAATCCCAAAAATTTACCCTAACCATCTATCGACATGTATAATTAAAAAATGAATTCCATTTTTGGAAAATAATTTTCTAAATGGTATTAATATAAATTTTAAATAAAATCATACTTAATTCAAAAATTAACAATTCTAATTCTATAACTACTTCTATATCACAATGAAAAATTATCCAGGTTGTTATTATATTAGAGCCTTAAGAAAATAAAATAATAATAAAATTTAATATTAATTAGTGTCATTTTACTATTCATATTTCTATTCATAAAGGTATGTTACTATTCAACCAAAAAAAACAAGTTGGTTCCAAAAGTCTCCAAATAACATACTGAACACAATTGTAGATGAAAGTTTCTTTAAATTAAAAAACTAGAAGTGGAAATGTTATCTATTAAAGTATAGTTACAAATATATACTTTAAAACAAATTTCCATGAATTTATATTTATTTTTTTAGATAAACATGGGGTGTTACATTATCTCCACCTTCGGGAAATTGCGTCCTCACAATTTTATTTACTGATTAAACAAGTGAGGGTACCTTGATCATGGTTTCCACCTGGTCTCATCATCATCATGATCATGTAAATAGAAGGTCCATGCATTGAATAAATGATTTATAGATCCTTTAAAATCATTTTTTCGTTTATCCAAATACACCTTGTACAACTTGGGTCATATGGGTGTTCATAGAAAAATAGTTTTGAAAAATAATCAAGTATGACATATAATTTCAAAATATCTAATAAAACATGATTTTTATAAAATAGTATAACTATGTTTGAGATGAAAATTTCAGTCAATAGTCCTTTCAAAATACCATAGGTATGTGTGGAAAGATTAAATTCTAAAAGAAAATACAACTAGGTAGCACGAGGGTCTCCATCTTTAGCACCTCTTTTATAATCATAATATGCTTCAAAATCACTTGATAAGGTAAAATATTTAAAAATTACTGGATAATTTTTACCTTTCTTGAAAACATGAGAATATTGATAAAATATGATTTGAATAAATACAACCCATGATCCATGATGGTATCGATGTATAATGTAGGTGTTTGATATCTTAAACAATTGCTTTCAAGTGAGTTGTATGTTATAAAATATTTCAAAGTTGTCTCGACATGACATTGCAATAATTATTGCAAGAAAGTAACCGGGAAGAGATAAGAATGTCATTTGAGATCCTACTTCTTCCATTTGTAACTGAATCTTCTTTAATCTGAAAAGTTATAAAACAAGGAATTATCTTAAAGAATAGACATAAAGACTAACCATATGTTTAAAAAAAACTCTTAATCTATAAAGTTTTCTAGTCCTTTCCTCTGATACCAACTATAATGACCCTTCCTTATTACATACATATTATTGAATTTAGTGAATAAAAACTTTCTTTTAAATTGAGGATCTTTTCTAGTTTAGATCTTTAAATAATTAGGAAAATACATTCATAACATTACACATTATTACAGAGTGGATACCCTAAAAACCATTTCCTTTTTTTTCAAAATATAAAACATTAAAATTTAAAACAAGACTCATTGACAATTATTCAACATTTAACAAGGATTCATTCTTTGTCTTAAACATACATTAACCAGTGAAAATAATTTAAAAACTTGGGATGTGCACAAAAGCTCAGTAAGGGATGGAAAAGAAAGAAATATCACATTAGTCCATGAATACTAGTAACATATGAAAGCATTTTCAAAAGACATTATTGTCACCCATATATACATACTTTGTGTAACATGAGGTTTAAAAAATATCCACACAAAACATGAGAACATAAATATAACAATAAAGGTATATTTGGGCGTTACTCATATAATCTTGTAACCATTCTTGTCTACCTTATAATTTGTAACCCTCACGGCTACCTTACATTGTGTAACCATCGTAGTTACACTTGGTGTAAACTTATGGCCAACCTGCAACATACTCATATCCAATGCAATGGAGGGAGATATAGGTCCGACCCTTCATCATAAATAATTCCCCAGAACCAAAACATAATTATACAACATGAGTAATTCCATTAAAACATTGCATTGGAATTTTGTAAAACCAAATTTAAAAAGAAGATTATTATATAAAATAACCTTTTAAATATCATAAAAATTAAGAGAGACATAATATAGTGTATGGAGTATGTATATATACTGTAAATAAAAAAAATAAATCAAAATATAAACAAAACCCATCACACAAAAAATTTAAATAGCACATGAATAATGAAGTGGAAGGTTAACCCAATGAATGGAAATCAGGTTAAGAATTCCCTTACAAATATCATATAATTGATGTGAGACTTAATAGAGTGGATTTTATATGTATATAGTCTGTGTATATACATAATTAAACATTGTATAATCATAATTCATCACCCAAAAAATTTAAATACCACATAAATAATGAAGAATAAGGTTAACACAAAGGATGGAAATCGGGTTAAGAATTACATTATAAATATCATATAATGGAAGTGAGACTCAATATAGTTGATGGAGTATGTATATAGTATGTAAATATAAATAATTAAACATATTATAATCTGAATTCATCACCCAAAAAATTTAAATAACACCTAAATAATGAAGAATAAGGTTTACCCAAAGGATAGAAATCGGCTTATGAATTCCCTCACCTCAGGCTTATCATACTTCAAACTGGTTTAAACATCCTCTATATTGTTTAAATGAGGGTCATTAGTGTTTTAAAGAAATATTTTCATGTTTATAATTTATTATATGATCATTTAATAACCTTATTTCACCCCTTGACTGTTAGTATTTTCTTCTTTTCACTCTTTAGGGTGAGTTCCATAAATGATTTCCATGATTAGTTCATGATGGATGTTCTTGTCGATTTTAAGTGAAATTATAGAATTGGAATGGAAAGGTATTTAAATATATCTAGTAATATGAATTCTACCATTTATCATCTTGATTTATTACATGAGGATGATTCATAAGTTAAAACATTATTGATGTTCGTTTAGATCATTTTAGTGGTTCTTTGATAATAACTACCTCATTTTGTTTTTTAAATTCAAACCTTGTGTGCAAAATAATTCCAGATCCATGGATGAGACAAAATTCATATATTATAACCTAGTTCAACCATAAAATTGGTTTCATGAATATAATTGAAAGAATTAATGGAAATTGAATCGTCCATGATGTCGGTAATTCGACACATCATGGACATTGTTTTTATTCATTGAATACGTGTGAGAGGAGAAGAACAACGATGATGAGTTTTCCATGAACATGAGGAAATCCAGAATATAAAAGATTCTTGATATTTAATGCCTTTTGATTAAGAGGTTGTGTGGAAAGAATAAAAAATATAATGGAATCTTGAAATAAATGAAAACATCAGAAATTTCTTCACGAAAATTTGGCAGCCTAACGACGTCTCGTAAAATTTCATAAAATATTTTGATGAGAGAATGGGGATACCTATTCAATCATAAAAAATTTAGATAGTTAGGGGGGATATGGAATGAAATATCCCAATATAATTCAAAAGTTAAAGGAAGAGAATAACATAAAATGAAAGAAAAGAAAGATAATAAAAGTGGATGTTTACCTCTTGATCTATTCTCCATGAGATCCTTCTTAAGGGATTTGGTTATAGTCTTTTGGGGATACCAGAAGCTCTAGGACGTTGGGAAGAGCCTTGGGAGGAGTATTGGTCCAAAAAAAAGGCCTGGCTCAGGGCTTGAAAGGTGTGGGAATAAGATGGGAGTGTGCGTGGTATTTATAGTGGCAGAGTGGGGTTATTTTTCATTATTTTAATCATTATTATAATATTTTTGCCCAAGATTATGAATAGGATTAGTTCATATGACCAAAAATAGTAATAATGTCAAGTGAGTTCGAACCAAGTGTCCTTTTATCACTTTTGATGTCATAAATAGTGAATTTTACTGACAATTTGATTATAGTGTATTTTATCGTATTTCACTATATAACGAAAAATCATGAATTTTAGAAAAAACCCAAAAATTTTCCCTTACCATTTCTCAAAGTGTAGAATTCAAAAATGAAGACCATTTTTTGAAAATAATTTTATAAATATTATTAATTTAATTTTTAAATAAAAGCATACTTAATTCAAAAATAAAAATTCTATTTCTATAAATACTTCTATATCACGATGAAAAATTAACCAAGATGTTTCTTTCTTAAATCCTTAAGAAAATAAAATAATAATAAAATTTACTATTCATTAGGGTAATATTACTATTCATATTATTATTCATAAGGGTATGTTACGATTCACCAAAAAAAAGTTGGTTCCAAAAGACTCCAAATAATATACTGAACATTATTGTAGATGACAGTTTCATGAAATTCAAAATATAGAAGTGGAAAAGTTATGTTTTAAGGGCTAGTTACAAATATCTACTTTAAAAAAATTCCATGAATTTCTATTTATTTTTTTATAAAAAATTGGGGTGTTACAATTTTATTATCCTCTATTAATTTATGAAAGATACATTTTTTCCTTTGAATTTTCTCTCTCTACACACCCAAAGGTTTGTAAGAATGATTTTAATGATAAATATCATTGTTTTTCTGTTCAGTCTGAAATAATTTCTTTAATGTCCATATTTTCATTTAAATTTCTTAAATACTTTTATTATTACTATGTAATGATTGATTAATGTCATATTTACACATGTTTTAATTTCTATAAATGGTACTAAAATTAATTATCATGTCTTTTTAGTAATATAGAAATTTTTACCCAAGGTGTGAATGAAATGTTTGTTTTATTATATAGATCATGATTAACTTTTATCACCATTATAACTATTATTGTAAATGAATATTCCTTCACCTGTTTCCATGAGTATTTTTAGTAAAAATGTTTTTTCGAATATTATGCAAATTTATATATTTTAAACTAGTGACTTGAAAATAAAAATTACCATTCTTCTCTTGAAATGTTCCGGAGTACTTTTAATGTTATTTTAATATATGAAAAAACTCATTGCTATGACTTATACTTCCCCACGAGGATGTTCAACTTTTAACATCATTAATGAATCTCAACATTTTTGTTGATTATGGAGATGAAATCTTAAGGAAACTAATTTTATTTTCCATAGGATAAGATATTTTTGAATGGTAAATGTTTTTCAATATCCTATAGCCTACACATGAATGAATGATGATAAGGAGACATGTGGAAACGTTGTATCCCTCTAATGTATTGTTAAATTTTTATTGTTTATTATCTCAATGATATCATGAGTGGTTATCCCAATCCCAAAAGTGGGTATGTGGTATGATATCCCATCCCAAAACAATGTGAACCAATGGTTATCCCAAGCCCAACATATAATGAATGTCATATTAGATTGCCTTGAAAAATGATTTTTATGAACATGGTTATGCAAGGAATTGTTCCACTCTCTTATGAAAAATTGTTATGGAAAATTTATATTGTAATGACCTAAACCACCATGGATATCTTGGACAGTGGTAATCTGAGTAAGACTCTTCAAGATGAGTTCCAATAGGCTATGGGAATGAATCTTGAAGTAATCATGCATAACAATTAAATGAGAGGACTTATCCTAAAGAATATGTACACACAAAAAAAATATTTAATAGTGCATAGGTATAATAAATCACTAAACTTCTAGAGTGTTAAAATGGATGCAATAACCTATATTAAATAAAACTCTTAGTACAATAATGTAATAAGAATGATACAAAAGAGAATAATACATGCCCAATCAAACAATACATGGGAAATCCAGACTGAAAACAATTGTAAAGAGTAGGGAAGGGGATATATTGACTCTATATCCTAGAGTCCGACAACTAAAAATTTTCAGAACAACCATATAAAACTAATATCCACTAATACTAGGTCCACCATAGTCCTTACTATTTTTTTGGTACTACATAAGAGAAAGTACATGCATAAAATCCCATGAAGAATTGAGTGTATAAAAACCCAGTAAGACACACCAAATCACCAAACACAAAGAATAAAAAGGCAAATTAATCATCCCATAACAATAAATAAATTTAAATCATAATATCAGAAAATAAAAATAAAAATAACCCATATTTTATCAAGAAAAAGACAAAATAAATAGACAAAGGGGATCTCTATCTTCAAAGCCTATTTATAAATGATGGGTTACCCTTCAACTATTAAGTTCCATCTCTGATTCCCAATATCAAATACAACCACATAAGAATCATTTTAGTGGACCTTAATCACAACTGTGCTCCACAACCATGCATTCATACTCTCAACACATGCATCTTCTATAAACACTCACGAATATGAATGTCCTACATATAGATTCAACATAACACAACTGAGGGAGAAATACTCTAATAGAGGACCCACCCACTACTAGAGCTCAATGATAGGGAAACCACTCTTTAGATATAGGAACAAATCCCTCTATAATGTTCCAGAGTACTGTCTAATCCAATATAAAGTATATGGGGGACACACACTAAGGGGATAGACATGGGAGTAACGACCCCTATAACACTCCAAGGATCACACCTGATTGATGCAACAAGTTAAGAATATCTAAAATAAGTATCTTGATCACATCACATCATGTAATATCATTGATTCCAAAATGAATTCCACCGCTGTGTTCTACATGAAAAAATTATCATGATGGGAAACTCGTGTTCCCAAAACCATGTATAGAAATAAAATCATATGAACACACAAGAATTGTACTTGGAATTATGAGATAAAACATTAATACACTAATATGTCACTGCAAATAAACATGAACGACCCAATATATGAGGTCATTATGATCCTCACATAAAAAATACTTGGGATATGATACTTATTTTCCAAAAAATGGAATGTCGGTGAAAAAATTCATTTTTTCACATATGAAGGGAGATTCATGGACTTGAGCCACATGTTTGAGCTAAAAACCCAAAATTGTCTTTAATAGGTTGCCTCAATGATAGGCTCAATATGCTAAAGATGAATAATCAATACGATGTTAGGCCAAGTAGGTACAACCAATCATGGACTGATAATAATAATAATATAAACAATAATTTCATTATTATTAATATAACAGATACACAAAAACATATATATATATATATATATATATATACGTGGGTAAGGGGTTTCACGTATAGTCCCCACTCACCCACAAAAGCACCCAAAGGGGGCTCACACTAGTTTTCAACACACCCCCTTTGATCACCCTATATTTTAATTTAATGTTTATATTTTTGTTCCATTTTTATTTTATTATTTATTATTATTATCATATTTTTAATTCCCAATTAACATTCCCATGTCTCCTAATCACATCCAGAGTACCACGCTCCAATGAACCATCCACCACTACTCTCACTTCATGTTCTCACCTTGCATGAATCATTATAATGCACACATTCATCACCATTACACTGACTCCATTATAGAGTCCCATGGTTGCATTGAACATCTACATGGGCCAACCTCCTCTGTTCTCCCCAATAACATGTTCATGATACAATCCCTTTTCTCATCCCGGTCTCCTACCCCTCGATGGTGTCATATGATATATCATGGGAAATGGCCCTTCACTCACCCAAGAGTAAGAGGACATGAGGTTACCACGATATATATATATATTTATATTTATGTATGTGGGAGTGGTGGGGGTGATTGGAAGTGAAATAATGATGATTGATCTGATGATAAATTTTCATAAAAATAAAGGAAATTTTGTTGTTCATTAATTCACATCCTAAGACATCACTATGAATATATATAATTTATGAAAGGAGAATTAAATTATTATAGATGGTAATCTAATGTGAAATTCAATAAAATTAGTCATCTCGATCAAGCCATGAGAGATAGTGTTTAGAACATAAAATAATACAGATTATTTAGGAAGGTCAAATAAATTTAATATAAAAAAAATACACCTAGATTATTGATCAATAATTGGTGAAGAACACGTTCACTAGAAAAGAATATTATGATATCATTATGTATTCCAGCATCTTAAAAATACCTGATCACTTATCATGGATCCATGATCCTGGTTTCCAATGGATAAATCCTCGTATCTTACTATAATCTCCTTAGTGTATATTTATAACCATTTTTAATTTCATAACATGAAATTTTTTGAGAGAGTGTTATGTTTTTAAATTTAAAATAAATGTAATGAATGAATTATTTATTTTACTAAATGAACTACAAATAGCTTCCTTCAATGTAACATCCACTTTTGAAAAAAATAATATTTTTACATGGGTAAACTGTAAATTTTTAAATCAACAATGGTATTATATTTTCCATCTGATGAACTATTCAATAGAAAATACATTTATACCAAAAATATCCGTGAACATGATTTAGTATATTTAATATTATAAATATATCAATACCGATCCTCTTAGGGAATTGTAATTTCATATTGAATCAGTTCCTATATCTAAAAATATTTTTTAAAATATTCCAATGTCTTAATAAGGAAAACATTGTTTGTACACTCTCCCAACCTAGGATTTTCATCCCAAAAATTAATAAACACCTCTTAGAGAGGATACTGAGCTTTTACCTGGGTCTCCAACTCACACGTGCTCACATAGATGTTCCTTTGTTTCCAACAATATTACACCAAGGAAAAAAACTCACTCTTGAAGGGTATTCTACCACTAGATATTTAAAGAACTCGAAACATTCAAAGGTAACTCCATCCTCAATATCCAGTTCACCATGATCGATATTGTTAGATAATTCATGCCCATATCTCTATAGCCATGACACATTGAATACACCAATAACATAGTATTGCTGAGGTCTATGGGCTATTAATTATTACGCCTTACTGAACCAATTCAGTATTTGGAAAATTGTATATAAATAGTGATGAGATCCTACCACCACAAATAAATATATTTAATCCACATTGATGGGAGATATCTAAAAAAACAAGATCTCCCTATCGAACTCCAAATATCATAGTTGTTAGTCCATAAAGTACTCTTAGCATATTGGGGAAATACTCATCCTCCCCATATTGAAATGTACATTTCACATCCATAACTATCACAAAATATAATCGCACAAACATTGTCTCTCACTAGATCAACCATTACAATGGTAACTTATATGGTACCCTATGCATGATATAAAATGTTGATACACCAATGGTGGAGTCAAAACTATTGTGATAATTTAACTCCATTGATGGCATATTATCATTTCAGATATGGTTGATAACTAACCTGAAATACTAATACATGATCACCAGAACCTAAATGATACACTTTACCTGGCCATCCATCATGGGTAGAAACAAAATAATCAACCAAAAATGATCTTGAAAGGCATCTTGGATACTCTAAATAATCATGAAATAATGTGATCATGACAATATAAAATGATCATGGAGGGAATTCCATGATGTTGAACTATATCATTGACACACCAGTGTCCCAAAATCCTGAGTAAGATCCACTTATTATCACCTAATGATATTCAATACCTCAAGATTTTAAATTGATAACATGTTATAACAACATCAACTACCCAACTAATGCTAATGGATCCTAGTACATCCTCACCTCTCCTGGATGTAGTGATAAGTGGTATCATGAAACCTCCTTATCACTCCATATTAAAAAATTAATGGTGTCAATATCCATCCTAGAATAAGGATTACATGCTTTCATACCTCATAAAATCCATCAAGAACATGTATAGATCATATCTAATAATGGGTTATCTCATAGACGATATACCCAGGTTGTGCAACCCTAACTTTATAATGAAATAGAGGGATAAAAAATATTTAATGGATATATGATTCACCATCCTCTACCTTAGGGGTCAAATATTATAGGTCAACTACTCCATAAAATAACTCAAAAAAGCCGATAAAAACATTGATATAATCATCTAATTCCATGATGATTCTCTTCGGATGATCTTAAGATAGACATACATAAACCCTTACTAGGTCCACAATCACTCCCATTTTTTAGATGTCACATCCCAAGAAGTGGACTTCCAAAATACAAAAATAACTCTATGATAAATCCCAATAAAGAATTCATTCTAGAATCATGTCCAAAATTAACCTAAAGAGTCCCATGTTGTACACCTTTGATGCCAAGTAAGACAGAATATCCCCAAATAATAGTATAATAAATGATCATCTAAGGGTACATGATCCAGTCTATATGTCCCACAAACAATTCTGGGGTGTTCAACAATTTGAAGGGTATCACTAAGAACTCAATGAAACCATAGTTGAAATAATAATCCACCATTGGAACATCTTTAAGCTCACCCCATCCTTTTTTGTGAACAACACTGGGTTGACCATAGAAACACATTTGGTCTATTAATCCCCAAATATATAGATTTCTAAAACTACACCACAATCTTCTACTACTAAATAAGGTCAACCTGATATGATAGAAAAAATATCAAGTCACCCATGGATACATGTCTATGTAGAAAAAAATCATTAAATGTGAGGCAAAACAATCACATATATAAGAAGGATGACCTTATAATCCTCCAATAAGGCATTAACCAAAATCTAGTGTCATCTATTTCTCTAAGATCCATAATATGAAACTAGATGAATCAGATGTATCCTATATACATGAGATAATACAACTCTATATAGGATTTATTCTTTAAAAAAAATTCCCCCAGCTTGGTTACTCTTAAACCCATGATGGAAATAGTTATAATGGGCATGAACTACTGGCAACAAGTCCACACTGAGGAAAAACAGTAATGCATCACTGCCTACTATGGAGAGGTTCCATTCAAGGCTGCATCTCATTTCATAGCCAGAACACTCTAATAGTAGAAGTGTGTGATCAATGATCATTCTTCACTGGATCCTCCAAGAATAATGTTCGACCAAAAATTTATCTATTAGTACCACATGGAATAATATAATGGATTAATTTTTCTAAAAGGATTAAATCTATGTACTATATCTGCTACTGGGATAGAGAAGGCATATGTTTTACCTCGCTGCATACTATACCCTCTAGTTCATAACCCATACAGCCTAAAGATATCATTCTCCATATCTACATGTTCTCCAAAACTAGTGCATAATCTGTCTACTCCACACAGCAAAAACTCATCAATCAAATAATTCAACAGAATTCATCCAACACACCTCGAAACTATAGGTTTTCAGTGAAAATGACTCACCCACATGACTATAAATTTCATTATTAGAATATTTCATAATGGGGAATGTGTCACTTTATCTTTCATTCCTAAATTGACGTAACGAATTAGAAACACAAGGCTCTTCTGACACCTCGTATCTATCCTAAAATGTACGATTACCTGAATAAACATCAAGAGCGGTCCTAACCAATTAGGGTTTTTTCACCATAGGTTTGTACCAATCCTTTACCACTTCTGAAGGAGGTCTGGCTCACCAAAAAACATATGAGATCTATATCTTTTCAACCCATGATGCACAATCAACATTGATTTTTCATTTAATAGTACCACTGAAACAAATTTCTACACTATGAAAAATACTGGTAACCAATAAATCCATTTGACTAAAAGGGGACCAAATGCTAAAAAACCCAAACCACTAGATCAATTTGATCCTTCAGTGCTTGAAGGTCCATATTATTGAAAACCCATAGTGGAACCTATCACTAAGACTCACCCAATGCACTAAACCCATATGAATCATCACCCTATCCTACTATAGTTATTGATATCTCAACATATTCTCAATCAAATGTATAGTACACTGGTGGTGAATTTATTTATTGCTGAAGATGTTAGCACTACTCTATTGTCACATGGAAGAATCACCCCATGAATATGTTATCAATCTAAAGCCTCATCTATCAACTGGTTATAATCAAAACACTATCTCAAAATCCTAGCAGGATATCCTTGCAGAGGCATCTTGAAAATTAGGAAGACAAATCACAGTCAGAGAACATATCTATGGAGATCAATTAACAAATACATGAAAACCACAACCCATTTATATATGATACATATAGCATTTTTTTCCTGAAACCAATTTCTATATGATTCAAGTCAACAAGAAGACCATTAGAGTATTAGTGAATGGATACATTAGATTCCAAAAAAATGTTCGGTTCCCTGGCATGAAATTCAAAATAGGGACACTTCCTAGTTCTTAAAAAATCTCACCACTAGACCATCTCTTAACATTTGCCCTGTGAGGAAGTAATATGAAACACTCTTTCTTTAATTGAACCATCCAGTCCCACCTAAATGGTGTTTAGCTATGTGAGACACCGAAATCACACCTCTAATAGTCCAGGTAATGGAACAAGCACTGAGTAGGGATAATAATGATATGAGATACCATATACTAAAGTACTTGTATGAAAACACCCACACATAACAAAATAATTGAAATAATGAAAAGGGAAAAAATATTGAACAAATAGATTACCGAAAGTCATGCAGTAAGCTATCTAAAATACATGTTTTAGTACAAAAATGAAAAAAATGGCATAATGGGAAAATATACATGAATAATAAAAAATACCGGGGGAAATACAAATTGAAAGCACCAATAAAAAGTACAATGAGGGAGATCCCAACTTCATATCCCAGAGTCTATCCACCACACAAAGTCAATGCCACAACATATTTAAAAGATCCACTCATACAAGGTCCACTATAGTCACTGATAATCAGTATCTTGAATGCATGAGATACAACATGTGTTGTAAAATCTTATTCTAGTGTATGTATATATATACCTAGTAGGACACCCTAAAATCACCAAACACAATGATTTGATAATTGAGTTGTCATGTCATCACAAGGAAGGAATTACAATAATAATATGAGACTATAACCAAATAAATATTAAAAATACTGTCAACAAGAGACAAAACTGATTAGACAAAGGGGATCTCAATCTCCACATCCCAACTAAGAATGATGTGTCACCCAACAACCCCAAATATCTATCTCCTTTGCCTAGAAACATGCAAAAACTCCTATAAATATTTGACGATGAATCATACATTTTCACTACATTCCACTTCAAAGGTGGGAATCCTCTTCATTCATGAATCATGCAAAATCAATCAAGAATATAGATGTCCTACACCTCACTACTACGTAGAACAACTAGTGGAGAACCCCAACAATGGATGAACCACCCACCACTAATGCTCAGTTATGGGGATTCCAATCTATATATAGAGGACTTACACCCTCTATAATTTGGGGGGTTACTGCCTCAACTTATATAAAGCATGTGTGGGACTGATTTCATGGAGAGATAAAGGTGAGTACCAACCCTGGTAAAACATTGATGATAACACCCGATTACTGTCACTAGATAAGAAAAACTAAAATAAGTTTCACACTCACATTTATTTGTGTCATATATATGATTTCAAAATGAAGGTCATCATCATGTTCTATATGGAAACTATTGAGGTTGGACTAATCACGTAACCAAATCAGAGTCTGGAAAAATCCGAACACATGCATGAGGCTCCTCATTAGTCTAATAGTAAAAAACATAAATCCGTATACAAGTCACTACAAACAACCTTGAATGTACAAATATATCATGTTATTGCAATAATCATGAATAAACCATTGGGATATGCTACTTATGTTCCCAAAATATACACTTGAAAAAATTCATCTCTTCATATCACATATGAAGGTTGGTTCATGGGCCTAATCCATGAGTCTAAATTAAATACCCAATTTTTAATAATTGGAAACCTCAATGTTAGGTTAATGATTCTATAGAGGACTTTTCAATCTGATGTAAAACAAAAGTTGTAGGACTGAATCATGTACTACTAATTACAAGAATATTAGTAATAAAATCAATATTTTTAACATAACACACACATATATGTATATATATATATATATATATTTATCTGGTTAGTGGGTTCCATATATAGCCCCACACTCCCTCATTAAAACAACCAAAAATGGGGTTCACACTAGGTTTCCACATGCACACATTGATCCCTCTCTTATTTTGTTTTATATTTTTGGTTCCTTTTTATTTGTTTATTTATTCACTTTGTCATATTCTTCATCCAAAATTCATGAATCTATATCGCCTACTCATTCCTTTTCTGCTTCCCTGCACCATAGTAGCTACCTTTACTCACACCCT
Organism: Viscum album; assembly: GCA_963277665.1. NCBI lineage: Eukaryota > Viridiplantae > Streptophyta > Magnoliopsida > Santalales > Viscaceae > Viscum > Viscum album. Next base: position 1,056,733,463 of record OY728142.1, read on the forward strand.
ATATTCTCACCTTGCATGAATTTTTATAATTCACACCATCATTTCAATTACATTGATGCTATAACATACCTTTATAGTTCCACCAAACTTCCTCATGGTATGAAATTGCCTACACACCCTTTCCAGGCACTCATACCAGAATCCTTCTTCACACCCCAATTTTCTACTCCTCGATGCTATCACCAACTATATATTTGTTTGAGGGCCTTCACTTTCCCCAGAGTAAGAGGATATGAGGGTATTTTGGTATATGTATATATAATTATGAAAGAGGTCGGATATTGTGATAATGGAAATACCAAGGATCTATTCAATGATAAATTTTCACAAAAATGAATGAAAATTTAGTTTTTAATAATTATGATTTTATGACTTTACGATGCAAAAATATAATTTAAGGAACATGATTTTGATTATCCCCAATTAGAATCAAGTGAGGTATTCAATAATAAAACTATTTATCTAAATCAAAACATGAGAGATATTGTTAAAATAATAATCTCAATTAGAAAGTTCATGAAGAAAAAATAAATTCAGGATAAAAATAAGGTATTCCTCAATGATGAATCAATCATTGGTGAAGAATGAATTCACTAGCGAGGAAAATTAATATAACAATGAATTTTCCAAATGCATCATGATCCTTGTATGTTCATCATTGATCTCTGATCCCAGTTTCAAACATAAATCTCCTCCTATCACTCACTAGTATCCCATGTTTATAGAGCGAGATTCATGGATTTTAAACAAGATGTATTAGAATAAATAGGGTTAGGTTTTGTAATTTAAAATAAAATAAAATAATTAAATTTCTTATTTAACAAAACACACTTCTAATGGATACATTTCATGAAACATTAGATTCCCATGAACACTAAGGGATTCCTATAATAAAACCTATATAGAAAATTCAATAATTGTCTTATCTTCCCCATCCAATACATTATTAAATATTAAAACATTTTATACCAAAAATATTACCACATGTTCATTAATATAATTCAAATTTTAAATATATCAAAATCAAGCCTCTCGGGGCCTTATAATGTCTCAATGATTTGACACTTGTCTATGAAATAATTCATCAAAATATTGAAAACAATTAAAAGGAAAAAGAATAGAGTCATTACATATATTATCTTAGCTCATGATATTTGATTCTCTTATAATTTAGGTCTTCTAATCATAAAAATCATTGTGATATTAATCTTTTTTATGTTCTATGAATTATTTTGATTAATTTTATATTGTCAAGATCATGATATCATATGCTTATTCATATCTTATATTCACTTATATTTATTTACTGACCTCTCCATTTTTATCCAAACTATGAATCTCATCGCACCCTTTCTTTGAAACTAATAAGTGTACCTTGTGAGAAAAACATTATTGGATATGTTGGAAATGATTCAAAAAATTAGATAATTATGTATCTAGTTTTCAAAGACTCTAATAATTTATGACCCTTGAGTATATTGTTTGGAAATGTACTGAATATTATTCTAAACTAATGTAATATTTTTGTATGTGATTCCCTAATATCAATACTATGCATTAAGGGATAGATCAATTATTTTTTGAGATCAGGGTTATGAAAAATTATTGAGAACCCTACGTGTAATCCTATGTATAATATAAAATTCAATGTTATTATTTTTTTTTTGAGTTTCCTTGAAAATTCATCCCCTTCTACATACTTTCATGTAGATGTGGATGTGGAAAAAAATCCCATGGGGGGTCAAAACTCTAAAAGGGGAATGTTTGGTATTAACACAATTGTCCCATGTTCTTGATGAGTTGGGACAAGACTGTACACCTATATAGACAGTAATAGGGTATATTCTTATCTAAATTCCAATTTTTATAAACCATTATGATGAATATAGATATGATATTGTTTTGGATGACCCAGTTAAAATATATTGTGTCATTTATTGAATTCAAGGTGTTGTGATTTAGGCGTCCTATAACCAATTTTTCAATATTATATGATTTACCACTTTGATTATTGTTGATCAGACTATGATATTTGGTTTTTTCCATAGATTGAAGTAGAGATAATTATTTCAATATTGAATGTGAAGGATAAAGTAATTATTTACCTGTACATAAACTAAAGGATATGGGAGTTGTAATGAACATTTTTTTGATAATGCATAACAATATATCTGGATATATGATTAACAATATCAACATGGTTATGTTTACTAATAGAATTAATAAGATATAAATTTAGTTTCAGGGGATTATAGTTAATGAATACCATTTAGAAATGATGATTTAGTTTCCTACATGTCATGAATATAGAAAGATACAACCTATTAAATGTTTAAAATGAGTGATAACTTGATTTATGAGTTGAAAATAAAGATATAATGTAACTAAATTCAAATGTAAAATTACTATTTTGATCAATGGAAATAATTTATAAAATAAATTACAATTTACTATTCAATTTATTATGTATCGGGAGATTGGGAAATATTAGAGTGAATGAACTAATCCAAGGGCTAACACCTACAGAAAAGAATGTCATATGATATGTCAAGCATTGAGTGGATAATGTTGGTTAAAGAACACCAATTGTTCCCTTAAGAGATGTAGATTTGATGCATATATTTTTAAGTATTTTCCTTATGATAATATTATTATTATTGATCCTTTAGTGTAATTTAATAGGATTATTATCATTTATTGGATTTTTTATATTGATATCGAAGCAATTTCTTAGGAAGGGAATTCAAATTTGATATTCTCAATCATCATGTGATAATATATTGGAGTAAGGATGATTAAAATATTACATTGAAAGATACTTTTTTATGGGTATTTATTCCAATTCATAAAGTCTCTTTGACTTTAATAGTTGTGGATAATATCAAAATCAATTATATTTTTATTTATTAGAGTCCATTGATGACTGTCCTAAAGAGTTTCCAAGACCTCATTTGAATCATGAAGATGAGTATTAAATATAATTTATACCCATTCGTAAACATATTTCAGTTAGTTCATAAAAAATTTCCTTGATTGAGTAACAATAATTAAATTAGAATCTTTAGGGATATATAGATAAGGGATTAATTTGACCTAGTGAATCAAAATAGCACAGACCTATTTGTTTTCCTAAGAAGATGTATGGATCAGTGAGACTATGAATTAATTATTGGGAAAATAACATGATCATGGTAAAGAATAAGTATCATCTTCCATATATTTAGGAATTTTTTAATCAAATATGAGTTTCTCAATACAAATCATAGATTTAACTACATTCTGAATACTATTAATTAGTTCTCCAAAATGAAGATATAACTAAGAAAAACATCCATTTGAGTTATGGACACTATAAATGTATTATTATTCCCTTTGTAATTACTAATTCCCATTTCATATTTTTGGATTTACTGAATGTTGTCATTATATATTACATTGAACAATTTGTGTTAGACTTTATAGGATATTATCTATTACATTCCATGCAAAACTAAGATTATAGATATCTCATGGTGATTTGATTAAAGGTCATGTGAAAGGATAAACTTTATCAAAAATTTAGAATGTGTGATTACTTCTAATAGAAAGTATAATTCTTGGGCTTTTTCATCACTAGAGAGGGAATAATAATATACCATTCTTTTATATAAGTCATTTAAAATTATTTTTGACCAACCTATGTTATTGAGATCTATAGTTTTATTAGATGGGATGAATATTATTAATGATTTGTGAATAATTTCTCATGGTTGTATGATCTAGTGAGAAGGTTAAAAAATAATGGATTGATGTTACATTGAACTAATAATTGTGAGTAAAATTTCAAGTACCTAATGAGAAGGTTTGTTAGTTTACTTGTAACAAACTATTATATAGTGGTATAGGTCTTTTGTTTGTTAGTGATGCATTTAAGAATAGAATGGGTTGTGTTTTTATTAAAAATAAATATTGTTAGCTACTTCCTATCATCAATTAATGACCCATGAGAACAATTACCTGAATATAGACTTGGAGATATACTTAGTAATTTTTTCATTGAAGATAACGAGGAATTATATTTATAGAGAAATTTTTGAAGTCATTATATATTTTATAAGTTTAATGTATATATTCACCATGAAATAGATGAATATGAACTAGAGACGATGGGTAGATTTGATTAAGAATATTTATTTATCCATAAATTACCACAATACAAAAGTGAACATGGTTATTGATTTTTGGATTCAAAAGGATAACACAATATTATCTATACATAGGATAAAAAGTATATAGTATTTACGGATTTTTCAAAGGATGGAAAATGAAATTTTAATGGATGTGGGTAAATCATATCTTACTCAAATGGGAGTTCATAGAAAAATAAATGTGATGATTAAATAGGTGTTGGAGAAAGATATTGAGCAGTAAAAGAAGCTGATAAATGTTCATAAGGTCAACCATGATTGTGATGGATTAATAAGGTTATAGGATAGAGTTGTTGTCCATATCAAACCAAAATTGAAGAAGTATGGGTTTGATGAAGCACATATCACATAATTATTTATTTATATATGAAGGAACAATATGTATAGAGGGATTATAGAGAACTTATAGTGGGATAAGATGGAGATAGATATTTTGGATTATGTATCCTGGTACATAGTATGCTAAATAGTTAAGGATTCACTGAGGAAGTCTAAGGGGATGTTAAAACCGTTACCTATAATGTTATGGAAATGGGAAAAATCATCATGTATTTTATCAAAGGACTCCAGAAGACATTTTAAGAGCATAACTTTGATTCCTCAAACCCACAATCTCATAACTTATTCTATAAACATATACTATAAATTCAATATTTGATACCAAATATAGATTATAGGTAAAAACTTTATAAAAATTGAATGAGATAAAGAAAAATATCAATTACATACATTAAAAATAAATTTTAGGTTTAATACATTAGATAATTCAGACATAAATAAAATAAAAAACCTATTTATTTCACAAATAATAGATATTTTCCCCACTTTTTGTGATTATATTTATTTAATATTAAGGTTTCAATATATCCTAATAACTATAAACATTAGTTATCCTATTAGAAATGGCATGTGAAATACTTTTCATCATAACAATGTTAAATAGAAACATAAGAAGGGTTGTTACCTAATTATAATTAAGAAAAAACATATGACTCAGGAAGACATGGAATAGGACTGAAATAATATGTTATTGAAGGATTAGATAATAAAAAATAATTCCCTAAAAGGAGGAAAATAAAAGAATAATTTACCTAGGGATAACAATGTAAATAAATAGATCACATTCATATCAATAAAAGATTCTATATAAATGAAATGCATAATGGAAGATAATAAATTCCATAATATAAGATTGGACATCATGATCATAGAATCATGTTATCCCCATTATGTAAATGTCTTGTTCTTGTTATGCATATAAAAAAATATATAATCCAGTTTATATTATGAGACCAATAGATTCATTGAGTGGATATATTACTTCAGGCCCCTCCCATTACTTATTTTAGTCCATTTAATTTATTTATGATAAATTGAATAAAAAATTCATAATAAAAATTTCAAAAAATCATCATTATTGGTATTAAAACCTATAAAACACCAAACATTTTTCCCATTTCAATAAATGGGAATATATGATCATAACCCATATAGAGGGAGAATGTGGATGGTAAAACAATACATATTTGACCTTACAATTATTATAAGTACTAATATAACAACATAAAAAATTAAAACACCTTTTCCATTTTCAATACAATTGAAAACATGATCATAACCTAACCAAATATTAGTGGTGGATGGTCAAAAAATACAATGTCAATAAGTAAATAATCATCTGTATTGGAATTACATAAAAATAATGCCAATAATATTCCCCATTTTAATAGAACAATATTGTTTCTATGAAAGCATCCAAAAAAATGAATTATGATTACTATTATTTTCAAATCATATATATCAATGAGTATATACTGATGTCAATACTGGAAAAAAAAGATCATAAGTTTTTGGGGAAAATCCCTTAAAGAAACATTCTAGTGTTATTGGGTTGATAGTGTTTGTTGAAAAAGATGGTTTACAAGGATAGTTGTGGGGTCCAGAAAGTTTTTTGACTAAGAATGTTGAAAAATATCCAAGACAAAGGAACATATTCCTAGGAATAGGCATATAAAATTGTGTACGCAAAGTGACACCGTTTCCCAGTGATTTCAAAATTTTTGGGGTCTAAAATATGGTGTTTGGATAGCATTATGAAAAGTGGATTTCATTGAACGACTTATAAAATATGGAAAAGTCATAGGTTTCATGAATATGTGATTCATGAAGGGTGTCTCATGAATTATCAATGAAATATGATCGTGATCTACATGATATCGATGAGCATCACGAAGGACGAAGGTTAGGACCATTGTGAGTAGAACATCATGGCGGAATGATGGTTTTGATGGAAGGATCCATGATTACGATAAGCATTATGAGTGGGAAATTTGCACGGATCATCACAAAAAGGGAGTATTGAGGAGGAAAAGTTGTAGTATATTGAAACTGTTATGATGTGGCTAGAAGGTTCTTGAATCGGTGGAATTTCCTCTAAATATACCTATACCCAATTCAGAAAAGTAGCACGACTTAATGAAAATCACATGGAACTGGATTTGTGAAGGTGGTTCATGAAGGTGGTATGAAAAGATGTTCGTGTTGTTTATAAAATACAACAGAATGTTCTGATCATCACGAAGGAGTTTCATGTGAATAAATTCACAAAGGGTGTAAAATCTAACAAAATGTTTTGTGCATTTGAAAAATATGCAAATTCATGGAGGCTAATTAATCCTCACAAAAGGAAGGATATTTGAAAAGGCTAGTTGTAATTTGTGATATAGGTGTGTTTTACGAATTCATTGTGAGTATTATGAATGGTAGGAGATTTAAAAATTCTATTTGAGCTTTGCAAACGATGACATTTGCGAAGGCAATGAGCATCACAAAATTTGTTCATAAGGTACTGCCTAGTAAATCTATCATAAATTGTTATTCATTAGTGGATAAATGTGGGGAATCTATATAGTATCAATCTATAACTGAGGATGTATTCATTAATGATAATTAAGGGACTTACAAGTCCATAAACTCTGTGGGAGTATCTTTCAAGAGTAGTGAGCAAATGAATAGGAATAAAGGAATCCTTTCCACTCTTATTTATCCAAAGAAAGAAACATAGGGAGGGAAAATAGGGAAAACAATGATCTAACCCTAAATGTTGTAAAGGTAGTGCACCTGTGTATAAATGAGATCTATCCAAAACCTCTATTCTTGGTAGTGAGCCACAGTGGATTTGGTACAATCGACACTTTTCCATTATATGGTCCTTGGATGTATCCTATAGAGGGTAAACCGAGTAAAATTACTATACCTTATGCATGATTTAAATTCAATTAATACATTGATATGGGAAATATAGAGAATAATGTTTGTTTAAATAATGAAATGATATCCAATGGGGCATAATTTTTAATATTTCATACCCCGATTTACCCCCTCAAGGCATTTAAACTAATTGGGATAACAAATGATATTTCGGGAAATAAGTTGGATGGATACGAAAGAAAAGAACCCCTAAAGTGAGAAATATATGTTTAATGGTTTATGCGGTTGGAATATATATCCTTAGAAAACAATGAAAATATTCAACATTATACAATAGAATAGTAGAATATACCCAACTTAAGTAAAATTAGATCCTAAGATAATTCATAACTCAACGAATATTATACGTGTTAAAAAACTACTTAAAATCAAGGGAAAATGAAATCAATATCCACTTGAATAAGGGTATATGATTTTTCTAGTAAATACATTGAAATACAAGTAGTATGATACACCATATAAATGAAATATATTGTACAACATAAACATGCCACATTGATTTAATGTTTGAGATGAAGGAACCCCATGGATTGAGTATCATTTTAATAAAAACCCCTTCAAGGTGTGGGATTTTAATTGATCATAATATATTTTGATTTAAAAAACTATGATACGATATACCAAATAGTAATTATATATACCACAAATATTAAATAAGGTTAACAATGGAAATCATGTCCCAGAGAAGATAATTTTAGAAAAAACCCATACGTTGTATTCCCGGTTAATCGATCACGCTCTATCCTCTTTCTTAATGGACATAAATATAATAATAAAAATTATAAAAACCATAATTTTAATATAATACCTGTATTATATTTATTTTATAATGATATATTCAAAATATATTTATTTATTCTAGTATTTTTCCAATATTGGGGGTTAAATCTTTAGGTTGTTTGTTTTTCACAAATTTATCAAATACTAGATTAATTATCACTAAGTGGTTTCATGTTCATAATTTATATATTATTTACGTTAATATAATATGTATTTCAATTTTTTTTTCTAATGTTCTACTTTTATCTAATAAGAGTTTTAATTATGACCCATGAATTTGAAATCCATAGAAAGCTTATTTTCATTTTTTTAATGAATAATGCTATTATATTAATAACATGTTTTGATATTTGTAATTATGATTATAGAATAATTATAATATATTTAATAATCTATTATGATAATTTCTCACTAGTATATCATATTAATTAATCATTCATTACATAAACATTACCACATCGTTTATATTAGAGGTAAAACTATCCAAAAAAAACAGTGTGTTATAACATTTGAATGAATGTGAATATTTTATTTTATAATATAAATATATATTTTAAAAAAATAATGAATCTAATTTATATCATATATATTTATGAATAACATTTATATAACCATAAACATTTTGTGGAAATTAAAAATGAAGTTCATTGCTTGTGGAGGTGGTTTTTCGCATATACGCACAATTAACAATACCATTTTACAAAAAATTAATTGAATAATTAAGAATGATAGTATAAAATTTTAGAGTAAAAATTATATAATATAAATCTTATTTATTTATCAGTACCATAATTATGTTCATCCTTGAGTGGTGGCAATGTGAAATAAAAAGGGTCATTTTGTGGAGGTGATAGTTTTCACGTACACACGAAGGAGGATTTTGTTTTTCATAAACATGAGAAAGGTGAATATATTATGATTATTAAATAAATATACTAACATTAAAATATTTAAATGATATTAAATAATATACATATGTGTGGATAAAATATATTTGAATTATTAACATTAATAAGAAAGTCAAGGTAGTTGATAATAATCATGCTTCAAACTAGATCTTTTGTTTGAATATTTCTTGGAAAATAAGGGGATAATGAAACTACTGATACCAGAGGCATATGTTTGTGGGATTTGGTTATATGGAGAGTATAATGGAACATTTTCATGTCAGAATTCAAAAGATATATTTTTCTTGGAAGGGATGAAGTGGTATTCTTTGATAAGTGAAGGCACATAGACCATTGTACATACCCATTACATTTCAATTATATGGATAATTCATGGATTAATGGTACCATAAGTAGAAGAAGAAGGAGTTTTTTTCCAATCATTGTTCAGTAAAACTCAAATACAATAACCTTTTAAATTATGGAAAAATAAAACATCAACTAAAATAGTTTTTGAATGGAATTTTTTTGTATGTAAATGTTGTTTTCAATATTAAGTGTTCTTAATATTATTTAGTAATGACTATGAATTAATTGAGTGTTAAAAAATTTACAGAATTGTTTAAAAATGTAATTAAATTAATTATTTAGAATATATTAATCTAATTCAGTAATTAGAAAGTACACATATAAAATAAAATGATTCATTGAAAATAATTGGTTTGCCTCTATCGTGGTTGTTAACATCAATCATAGTAATCATAAAATTATTCCAAACAATGAATTTTTCCATAATATATAACGTGGTTCTCTCAATCCGAAATATGAAATATATTTTTAAATATTTAATTCATATTATTGATGAGAAATAATTTTTAATATCATCAAAAAAACTTTTGTTAATCTAATATACTACTTATGTTTCAAAAGTGATATAAAAGGATTTTATTGGAAAATGTAATTTTAAATGATTTATTATTCGTAGAAAAAGAATTATATAAATTTTTTTCCAAAACATTTAATTAATTATTTTATTATGATAATTCCCTAAATCGAATGTTTTTAGCAAAATATATAATTTTTCTCCATTCCCTTAAAAAGTTTTTATTTCAGAAAACTCCTAATTTTTTCAAACATAATATTATTATTTTAAATAAGAAAACATTGATAATTTTGAATAATTTAAAATATAAAATTTTCAAAATATAATGTATGTATATAATCATAAAATATATCAAAATCCCGTTTTATTGGAAATGAATTTTCCATTTATTAACTATTTTTATCATTACTTTTTATCATTTACTATCTAAATTTGTGTTAATATTTATTATTAAAATCAAGCATAATTTTTCCACCTTTTCAAATAAATCACGAAGTAAATATAAAAATTTCTTAAATTTACATATTTAGAAAAATGATTTTCTACACAATAAATGATCATAATATTATTTTTAAGAAAACTAATTAAATTTCAATGAAATCAAAGATTTTTTTTATTTTTTTACATTTATTTCATTATGTGATTACTAATATTCATCCCTACTAATTAAATTACTTGGTTTTCATATAAATATTCAAATATATATATTTTATCTAAATATAGTGAGGTCTTATTAAGTTTGGCATTGCCCGGGGAGAAATATGTCGAACAAATTGACTTATTTAACAGTATTAATATATTATAATCTTGGAGTTTTACATTGTCACACCTTAAATAAACTAATTCCTCAAAATTTTAAATATCACCAACTAATTAATTTAAATAATGTTATTCTTAACACATTGATCATTTGGGATATGAATTTTAATAGGAAATCTATATTAAACTCATAGGCTATATCAATTTATGTATTTTTTTCTCAATGAAAATTAATCATTCATATAACCATATAAATTATTATATGTACACAAGGGTGGCATATTTACAAACATGAGGACATAAATTTTTAGAACCATAAGATATCACTCCCCACTACTGCATTAGAACACATCCCAGGATAATTCCAGAAGCATCAAAAAATACCTCATACAACATCCCTTCTTCTGGAAACCTGAGCAACGGAGCGCTGAACAACCTTTCCTTCCGATAGTTGAACAAAGCCTGGCACAACTCACTCCTTACGAAGGCCTGGTCCTTTATGGTCAAATCTATCAAAGGAGATGCAACTCGAGAGAAGTAGGGTACACACCACCAATAATAGCCTACAAGAACTAGAAAACTATGATCCTTCGTCACATTTTTAGGTGCTTCCCAAGAAACAACTGCTTCAACCATAGACGAATAAACCACTACCGCTTGTTGAGACACCATGTGTCCAAGGAAATGCACTTCTTGTGTCATGAATGTACACTTGGACAATTTCCCATGGAGATGGTGATGTCGATGGATTTCCAAGATCATAATGCGGTTCATAGTATGTTCCTCCTATGATCATGAGTATATCAAAATGTCATCGATGCACACAATGATGAGCCGGTCTAGAAACTCACAGAAAACAGAGTTCATGAGCCCCATGAATGGAGTAGGTGCATTCGTTACACCAAACGACATGACTACGAACTCAAAGTGCATATACCTACACATGAAAGCAGTCTCTGGAATATCACTATCGATCACCCTTAACTGGTGAATCAGATACCACAAATCTATCTTTGTGAACCAACACACTTCCCTCAGCCGATCAAAGAGATTTTATATCCTCAAGAGAGGGTAATAATTTTTTCTGTTACCTGATTCAGTCTTCAGTAGTCTATGAACAACCTTATACAACCGTATGACTTATTCACAAACAATAACATAGCACCCCATGGTGACACGCTAGGTCAGAAAAAACCCTTCTTCATCAGATCATCAACTTGAATCCACAACTCTTACAACTCAGAAAGAGACATCCGATAAGAAGCCATGGAAATCAGACGGGCAATAGGTTGTAAGTATATCCCACAATCAATGTCTCATCGAAGGGGTAGAGTCAAGAACTCCTCAGTAAAAAACACCAAGGAAATCTCTAACAACTCTCAGAACAACCATCATCTCAGCATCCACAAATTCTACTGAAAGCTCAACCAACATAGAAAGAATAGGTTCCAAACGCCATATCCCCACCTGGAAACTCTCTTTGCCATCAAAAGACACACGATGTCCATCCTCATCGGAGAAAAATCCTCCTCTATAAAATTAATTGATAGCATGGTGAATAGAAAATAGCAAGTCAAGGCCTAGGATGAAATCATATGGCTGAATTTGTTGCAGAAGTAGATCCCCACTAGACTGTTGTGGCACCAAAATTATTCTACATCCTCGAAAAACATCAAACAAACTGGTATGATCCCCAACTGACATACTTAGCACCAGGGTAATGGAGAGTCTCTCTAGTTCTAGTAACAAGTCATGAGCAAGAATGTGTGTAAAAAAGGTGTGTGAAGCTCTTGAATCAAATAATGTGTAGGAAAGAGTGCTAAAAAAGATGATTTTACCTCGAGAGACTTCCAAACCTACTAGAACTGTAACCTCTACTTCATGAAACTACCCACTCCTAGATCATCTGCATCTTGGATATTATCCACCTCATCGACCATGCCTTAGTTGAGGTCCTTGAGGGGCAACCTAGGTTCAGCCTGCTCCAACCACGTCTTCTCTCGGAGTAGCGGGAGCCCGCTGTCCCTAATGCTGCTGCTGAAAGGGAATGGATGGAAACTGCTGCTGCTGAGGTGGGTGCTGAACCTGCCCACCCCAATTGTACAACACTCTATCCGGGCACTAAATTCGAAGGTTCTCACGGCTTCCATAGATGAAGCACCTCGTTCCTGGTCCCATGATGAATGGGTGAGGACATGAAGATCGAAAATGGAACTATTGGGGCCTACTCCCCACTGGTCGAAACCTAGAAGGCCTTGTAGCAAGAGGCCTACTACTGAAGACCTTCCCATTTGAAGATCCCAACAGTATTCTATATCATGGAACACCTCACATCATGTGAATCCTCTCTACCACTTCATCCTTTTTTTGGAACACCATTAACGTCAGTAGGGTGAAGGGAGTAACAACATACTGAAGAGAAGGATAGAGTGCCACCTCTAAACATCTCACCCGAGACTCCTCATCCGGAAAAAGGTACATAGAAAAATGATGGAGATCCTTGAACATGATTCTTAGCTATCTTACTGAAATACTACCCCTATGAAGGGAGAGTAGCTCCTGCCTATTTTCCACCTTCATCATGGAAGAGAGGGATTTTGCCCAGAATTTCTTCTCTATGTCAGTCCGCGATACTTCAGCCTCCCTATTCTCCCCATGATAGAGAGTCCACCACTTATGCGCCACTCCACACATCTGGATTATAGCCAGAGGAACCTCATACTCCATCTGTTCCTAGATCAAGCTGAAAGCAATCACTAACTCCTCGAGCCAGCTCTCTGTCTCCATGTCCGAGACGCTGCCCTCGTACTTCGTGAGGGACTACCACTGAAAGGCGTGAAGCATCCTATTCCAATAGTCATCCACTCATATCAGTCATCCCTCCATGGATTGTCATAATCAGCCTCATGGACCTTGATCGCCCGCACTACTCATGGTCGTCGTCTAGGTGCCATATCTACAAGGTAAACAAGGAATTCCTACGCCCGAGTAGTGTAGAAGACTGCTTTAAATTTTGTTTAAACTTTTTCTTCATTTATATTCCCAGACCACCCCGAAAACACAAGAACACAAGTCATTATGATAAATGTACCTTTCCTAGGGTCCCTACCTACAATATATGTAGCCTCATTTGGTTGTTTGGTAGGTCCTGATTCCATACATCAGATCATGAGGGACCCTAAAATCCCGCATCCTAGTCTGTCTTCCCTGGCCTCTTTCACGAACCAAAATTACATAACACTATTTCTATGCATCCCATGAAATCCTTACCATGCCTGACCCCATACTCCATCCTATCTTTCAACCCTCTCCTCTGATACCATTCTGTCATGACCCGCCTTCACCAAGATAAGGGAAGGGATAGCAGATTGCCAGAACCTTCCTTCCTCATGTTGAAGGAATGATAATGACCCCCGAAACCCACCTTTAATAGGTCTTGGAGTGGTGACTAGAACCAAGAGTATAGAATCACACACAAAATGTGAGTTATTACCCTTTTTATTTATTATGATTGGGAGATAAGATAGTAAATCCCAAAAAACACCAAAATTAGAGGTAAAAGTAAAGAAAAAAAGCATTCCCATACGCATGATCTAAAAGAAAGTTCTACAAAGTACAGTAAAGATCCAAAGGAAAGTTCCAAAGAAAAGAAAAGAAGCAACAAAAAATGTCCCAAATCTAGGAACTAGTATAGTCTTGCATGATCCCTAAAGTCCTCCTGGAAACCTGAAATCAGTATTATATACGTTGGGTGAGTATACAGGTATACTCAGTAGGGAAAACCAAAAGCCATTGTGCAAAAGTGGAGAGGCATTCTAATGCATTGTGAGAAAAGGAGATAACCAAATAACCAGGAAAGGAAACTATCCACCCAAACCACTCTAAGGCATACTCCCCAAATAACGCAAGTCATGTAAATTAATTGTTATAGCACATCGATATTTGGGTACCCTACCCCACTTTCCCACTAGTTATTGAAGACATCCTACGTGTCAAACATCTCCTACAATTCTCAACGTAGTATCACTGCCATACCCTTACAGCACACACCTGGGCTACCAAAACCACATATCCCACCCACAAACACCTGGACTACAACATCCAGACAAAACCTTGCCCGTAGACACCTGGGCCTTATCATGAAGGCACTTTGGAAACCACCTGGATGGACACACCTGGTCCAACCCCCACAGCATACCCCACTCGGATAATCTTGGGAAATAATGGACCTTCGGCCATCACAACATACTATAAAAATTGTGGGCTACTCAAGAAATGGATCATAAAAGGAGTCAACAACCATTCACTCAAAACAGTGTTAGGAAAAACACCCCCCCATGAAATGAGGGTGTTCAACATAATGTGCTCAACATGGGTGTGGTGCGAATAAGAAACATAAAAATTAAATTATATATATAGGTAACAAACACTCATCACAACCTAGGGGTTCCAAAACTAGCCCATATACAAACACTATCATTACTATTCATTCATAATAAGCACCACAACCACAACCATGTCAGAACTCATTCCCGGAAAACAATTCCCTTTAATCCCATTATTGTTTTCCTATTAAAGTGATTCAATTTAGATAATTCTGCACTATTGACCAACTAAAATGCATAACCAGAATCCAATAATGGAAAAATATCCAATCAACAATTTAAAATTCACACCCTGTTCTCTTGTAATGTCACCACAAAAAAATGGATCTGTGAGATCCTGTGATGTACTGGAACCAAACCAATCCCCATCATATGGTCATACAAGGACGTAGGTCCACAAACCAATGATTACTCAATAAGGTATCCAACCCCATCCATTTCACCTCACAATCATCAACTGTAACGTCACCATAATAGAGCAAGGGAATTTCAAATTTTAATATACCATTAAATTAGTTTCATCTTTCCATTTGGTTAATCACTGTGACCACAGAAGGATTATTAATCATTGGGAATCCATTTAATCAACATAGTTTACGTGATTTACAAGTTTCCATGTTACATCCATTCAATCACATAAATATCGAGAAAACAGTGGTTCATTAGTGCCCAAGAAAGAACCACCAAAGACCACGATTTTGAGTGGACATAAACCCATTCAATTAAAAACATATTGGAAAATATATAAGAGTACATATAAATTGTCAATCACACCCCTTGATTCTTTAAATCCTTTTATTATCTTCATTACAGTTTGGTTTCATCCATCCCTATATGAAACATTTTTATACCCACCGAACATGATACACAGTAAACAGAGACAAAGGAAGATCCCTACCTAGAAGATCAATGATTGGAGTCATTCTCTTAGTTCCAACAACTAGGGATGCATTACTTGCAGGCGAGGAACTTAGAGGAATGCATGAATGAGCAGGAAATGCTCCGACACAGGCGCACCACTAGCTTCGGGAAAGGGGACTCCAAATGCACCAAAAAAATAATGAAACCATCCATGAAGGAGAAATAAATAATTCTAGTGAGATACAAAGGGCGAGATCTTGGAGTTACTGTATATGAAAATCTTGAATGACATTAAGGGTGGATCTTGGATTCAACTCACGGTAAGACGGCTACACATGATGGAATTAATTTTTATTTAATAATTCTCTTCAGAGGGGTGTCCAAAATAGTTTAGCATTAATGGATTTCATTTAAAGACTATAAAATGGGTCTGTTGAGGGTTTCCTCACTTCTACGGGATATAAAATGTTGTTTATGGTGCTAAAAATGGCTTTGAACCACTTTAAAAAGGGTAAAATACTTAAAATTGGCGTTACAGGAAACAAATGGGGAAGGAAACCCCAACACCCCTCTATGGCTGATTGGTGAGAATGATTGGTGAAACCGATCAGTGGAGCTGATTGGGTGAAGTCGATCCCATGAAGCAGATCCCATGAAGATGATTGGGTAAAGATGATCCTTTGAAGGTGATCCTGTGAATTAGATCTTTGAAACTGATTTGGTAAAAATGATTTGGGAAACTGATTGGGTGAAACCGATCTATGAAACTGATTTGGCGAAATCGATCTGTGAAACTGATTTGGTGAAACCGATTTGTTGAACCGATTTGGTGAAACCAATTTTGAAACTAATTGGGTGTAACCGGTCTGGTGAAACCAATCTGTGAAATAGTTTTGGTGAAACAGATTAGTCAACATGATTTGGTGAAACCGATATGTGAAACTGATTTGGTGAAAACGATCTATGAAACCGATTTGGTGAATCTGATATGTGAAACCGATTTATTGAAACTGATATGCGAAACCAATTTGGTGGAAACAATCTCTGAAACTGATTATGTGAAATAGATCTGTGAAACCATTTGGGTGAAACTGATCTTTGAAATTGATTTGGCGAAATCGATATGTGAAACAGATTTGGTGAAACCGATCTGTGAAACTGATTTGGTGAAACCGATCCGTGAAACTGATTTGGTGAAACCGATATGTGAAATAGATTAGGTGAAACTGATATGTGAAACTGATTTGGTGAAACCGATATGTGAATCCAATTTTGTGAAACCAATCTGTGAAACTGATGTGGTGGATCCTATCTATGAAACTGATTTGGTGAAACTGATATTTGAAACTGATTTGGTGAAACGGATCTGTGAAACCGATTGGTTGAAACCGATCTGTGAAATCGATTGGGTGACACTGATCTGTGAAACCAATTTGGTGAAACCGATCTGTGAAACCGATTTGGTGAAAATGATTTATGAAACTCATTCGGTGAAAACAATATGTGAAACAGATTGGGTAAAACCAATCTGTGAAACTGATTTGGTGAAACCGATCTGTGAAACCGATTTGGTAAAATAGATTTGTGAAATAGATTAGGTGAAACTGATCTATGAGACTTATTTGGTGAAACCGATATGTGAAACCGATTGGTTGAAACCGATCTGTGAAACCGATTTGGTCGAACAGATCTATGAAGCTGATCGGTGAAGCTGATCAGTGAAGCCGATTAGAGATGTTGATTTGTGAAGCTGGTCTATTAAACAGATAGGTGGGACTGGTCGATCAGTCCAGGACACCCCAACACTTAAAATTTGACAATTTAATAGACCATGAGTGTCTGGGCCATTAAAACATATTTAGTATGATAAACATAGTCAGTATGACAAACGAATTCAGTATGATAAACATTGTCAGTACGATAAACATAATTCATTATTTGATAAATGAGAATAAAGAGATTTGTGATTTCCAAAACAATGTTAATAAAAGTAAAAAAAAAACTTTTGACATAACAATCTCCCCCCTTTTAGAAAGCACAAAAGACTAAGTAAAACTATGAAAGAAATATTTATCTCCCCCTGAGTTATGAAAACTCTTCTAAATAAGAAATTGAATAAAACTAACTCCCCCTTAGGTATGGACATCCCTAAGGACTGTATTCAAATTTTTTCATGATTCTGATGTATTAAAATTGAGTAAGTCAAATAAAAATTTTCCATCTTTGAAAAAATTTACCCCTTTTAATAATATATTCTACCCCTTTGTGATATACAACAAGAATGGGGTATTCTTGAGTTTCCTAAAATTCTTAGAGAGAAACAAAATGTAAAACAATTTTAATAAAGGCATGATTAATTAAATCATTAAATATTAAAAACCTATAAGACAAAACGATGAAAGAAACAAAAACATTCATTTGTTATCCATTTATTTATCTTTCTTGATCAAATCATGAAGAAAACAATTCATATTTTTTATATATTTATTGTCTTTGGAGATAGAATCCCCCTGGGATTTGAGAAGCTCTTGTTGGTCGGTAAAACGTTTATCCTGTTTTTTGATAGTCTCTTCTTGAACTCTGATCACATCTTCAAGGGTATCAATTCTGTCTTGCAAATACATATTCTCTTGAGTCAACATAGTATTTTTCTTCATCAAAAATTCTATTTCAGATCTTAATGATGAAACCTTTGTAAAATCTAACTAGAAAGAATTCATCATTTCTTGAAACTCTTTAATTAAAAGAATTATCGGCTGCATGGGTTTTTGAGATCTGATTCAACCTCTAAATAGTATCTTTGTCAAGTATATTAAAAAAATATCTAGATCATTTTAAATCCTCCTTAATTCTTCAATTTATTCCTCAGGTTCATTAACCAAGCTTTCAGTTTTGAACAACCACATAGTCATCTTATTTCAAGCCTTCGTATGAGCTATCGAACATTCACTCAGAACATTTAAATTAGGTTCTATCAACAATACTCACTTTCTATGCTCTCTTACTGAACCAAATTCCATTCTTTGGTTTTCTGTGTTGAAATAAATTATTCCTTCAATTATAGGAAAATAATAAATAGTATTTTCAATTCTTCTCAACACATGAATAATGTAATCACTTTTATACAATGATATCATGTGTTCTAAATCAGTATCATCATCGTAAGATTCTAATTCATTTGATCGACTTGAGCCTTGAACATGTTATTTCCCTTTTGATTTCCCTTTTTCCTTCATTTCTTCTTCCACATTTTCACTGATGAAAATTACTTTTTTGATATGAGAAGATTGAGAACCTTGCTTTACAATAGAAGGAATTTTTTATGAATGGGTTTATGAAGATTGAGCAGTTGCTTGATCGACATGATGATTTTGTTGTATTTCTTCACTTTTATTTTGAAGTTAATATTCTTCTCTACTCTTCTTAGAACTCTGAAGAAAATCCATAATAATGTCTTCTTCCTGTTCATCATCTTCCTGAACATCTTTCACTATTTGTTTCCCTTTCTCTTTTTCTGGAAAACTCTGTACGACTGGTTCTTCTTGAACTTTTTTTATTAATTGAGTACTTTCCAATTAAAGCCTTTGAGTATTTTTGCAACATCAAAATATTGAGATTTTCTTTTCAAAAGAGTCTTCTTTTTCTTCTCATATTATAGTGTATCTTTTTCACTTACCTTCTCAGTTAGTGCTTTAGAAGGATCAAAAAAAATCTTAGGATCACCTTATTTTCTTTTTTCATTGTTCACTCCCAAATTGGCCACAACCTCCTTTCTATATTTTGTTTTCTTCTTCGGATTAGTACTTAATTGATGATCTAACTTCAATGAAACATCTATAGTTGGAATTGATTCAATTGGCATAGGTACCGATTGATTTGGGGCTGATTTTTCTTCAACATCTTTAACAAAAAGTTTTGAATTTTCATTAAAGAAACAGACAACTTCTTCAATATATTCTTAGTTATCCAAGATGTTGAGTCAATAAGGTTTTCCTTATGACTTTTACATTCCTTCACAATTGGGGGAGATTGTTAATTCAATAAGTTTTCTTAATGAATTTACCATTCCTTCTTGTTTTGAAAATCATAAACACCTTATATAAAGGAAAATCTCATTTTACCCTGCATTTTACTTCTATAAGGAAAAATTTCCTTCCCCAAGGAAATTTATCCATACCATTTTTTCATTATACATTATCATGTCTAAGTGTAAAATTCAGTTTCAAGTCTAAAACCTAAGAATCATATAATACATAGATAATGAGCATTCTGTTTTCAGACTCTGAGATCTGAATCTAAATTCTATGAATTCAGACTCCGAACTCTTCTTTGTTCTGACTCCAAATTCTCTGAATTGAGACTCTGAACTCTTCTGAGTTCTGTCTCCGAATTATCTAAATTCAGACTCCGAAATCTTCTGAGTTCTGACTCCGAATTATGAATACGAAGTCTGATTACAAACTCTTATGAATACTGACTTTGAATTCTTGTTATGAATTCTTTTGAGTTCTGACATCTAATTCAAGTTACGAATTCCTAGGAGTTCTGACTCCGAATTTTCATGAACTCAGACTCCGAAATTTATAAGATTAGGTTCCAAATTCATGTGAATCTTGACTCTGAATTCCCGTGAAATTCAGACTCTGGAATTCTATAGAGTTCAGGTTTCGAATACCATAGAAAACAGAATCCGAATATCCTTGTATTATAGACTCCAAATTATTTTTTGGTTAGAATCCAATCATTTATTTTCTTAAATTAAGAATATTGGGTTTCTGGTAATGTAACCATATTTTTTCTTACACTTCTTTTTGTTATAAAATGATGTCGTGCAATCAGTTATTAACAAACCATTGTTTGAGTGACACGTGTACAAGTCCCTTTGAAATTCAAGGAAAAATATGACCGTTGGAAGAGGGAGCTAATCGTTGGATCTGTGCCAAAAAATATGAGATCATTTGAAAGAGCTCAAGAACTTTTGGACATCTTTAATAAGACTCTACAAATTACATGTTTTTGAAGTGATTTCTTGAGAAAGATGCTCTCATGCTTAGTGGGTACTTAAATTCTTGTTCAGATTTGTTTTGTGAGACTCCGATTGTTTCTATGTACAATCAAGGGCTTCCGGGGATAAGAAGACAGAGGTGCCGACTACCTTGAAGTTGTGGGCTTTCTTGCTGAGGAAGATACAGGTGAAGACTATCTTGAAGTTGTAGGATTGCGGGGATAGATAGACAGATTCTGATCTTTGTATCAGGGGCTAAACCTTGTGTGGGTAAGACAGACTTTTTAAAAGTATAAATCAAGGGACCTTTATCCAAGGTTGTGGGATAACCTTCTCTTTGAGATAAAAGATTTAATACTTGTGACCTGCTTTGTTACATGTTTTCTACTGCATTTTGTTTGTTGAGGAAAGTATAACTATCTTATACATCCTTATTCTTGTATACTCTAATTTAGTATGATTCTATACACTTTAAGGAGGAATATTTATCTTTGTAATCATTCACTATGTTTCATTTTCCAGAACCATATTTTTGGAATCATTTTCCTGGAATCATATTTCCAGAATCAAGCAAGTGTGTTGAAACCGAGGTTTTGTGAATTATCTTCTTTAACCTTATTAAACATAACAATCTTTAAAAGTTTCAAAGTAATTTCTAAAGCATACAATTCACCCCCTCTTGTATTTTGAGAATCATTAGAAACTTAATTCAGTATCAAGATTATTTCCATCCTACATTTGGTATTATAGAGTATATCATACTCCACATTCCATATCAACACAAGATAGATTTAATTATTTCATCTATCTATTCTGAAGAATATTACAAAACATCCAACATTAAAGAATGATATTTGTAAGAATAGGTAGATACATGATCAGATGGGACATGATCACTCCTGACTTCACATTCATGATGGTTTCATAAATCCACCCAATGAGATTTAACATTATCATGTTTACAAGATAATCCAGCATTAAAATTTCAAAAACCTTGAGTGTTTCTCTATCCCCTTTCCTTGGGATAAGAAAATCTTTAATCCAAAGGACAAAAACAGGTTTTCAGGAGATAAATGAGCTATTTTATATTCTCTTCATTTATCAGAAATAACGATTTTTCAGCTCTTTATTTATTAATCATACCAACATACTCATGTAGTTTATGAGATGTAAAAAAAGCGTTTCCCTCTCCTGAAACATTGAATAAATGGGATACTTGTTTTACAGACATTGAGAATTTTCTATCGTATACAGAAAAATTGATGATTATATTCTTGTAAAAGATGTCATATTGTAGAAATTTCTATCCTCTTCAATAATAATTGGGTCTGGAGATGTGGGGGTTTCAACAAAAAGATGATCCCAATATTTCTATAAAAAAATCTTTCTCTGAGAACATATTTGAAGACATTTCAGTAGGAGTTTTGGCAGAAGATTGAGAAATAAAGGTAAGAGACAAAGAGAAATAAAAGTATATAGAGTCGTAAAACCTAGAAGCACGGCTTCGCCAAGAAAGCTAAAAAACTAGTGTGGGTTTGGGGAGGGGGATTCTCTATTTATAGACAAAAAAGATGACCATTGGACTTCTACAATTGATATTAGAAGATAAATAATCCAATGTTGGATATTTAAAGGGGTTTTTATTATTTAAAAAAAATGAAAAACAGTAAAAAGTATTAAAGAAAATTCCTTAGAATGAATGAATGTACATGTAATAGATTTCAAGTTATTTTTTGTTTCATAGTATTATGAAATTAGATATAATAAAATAAAACAAAGAAAAGAAAATACAGACAGACTAGAAACTGATAAAAAATTGAATACGATCAATTGTCAGGCTGATGGAAAATAAAGTCATTACCATATACTGTCAAACCAATGGAAAAAAAGTCATTACCAAAGGTTTTCAAGTCGATGGAAAAAAATCCATTACCATAGGATTTCAAGCCAATTAAAATCAAAGTCATTACCATAGGTTGTTAAACCGATGGAAATCAAATTCATTACCATAGGTTGTCAAGCTGATGGAAAATAAATTTATTACCATTGGTCATCAAACTGATGGAAGAAAAATTCATTACCATAGGTTGTCAAGATGAAGGAAAACAAAGTCATTACCATAGGTTTTCAAGTGGATAGAAAACAAAGTCATTAGCATAGGTTGTCAAATCGATGGAAAACATTTTCATTAGAGCGATTATCAAAAAGTCAAAACGATAACCAAGAAGATAAGACGATAAACAGAGAGTCAAAACATAATATCAAAAGAATATACAAATTTTCAAAATAAAAGAAATAGGCAAATAATAATAACTCTAAAATTAAGATAAAAATAAAATAATATAGGTAAAAACAAAAATATAATGTTCTCCCACTTTGAAGAGGAGTTATTTAATGTAAAGAGAAAAGTTAAACATAAAGTAGATGTGAATTTTTATTTTAGTATAATCTTCCAATGATTTTTTTTAATAAATTAAAATCTATCAGAAGGTAATGGTTTTGTAAAATAGAAAAAATGTTGTTCTTGTGTTCCGATGAATTGTAAAATAATTTCCCCTTTTTGTTTGTGATACCTATGAAAGTGTTGCCTAATATCTATTAGTTTTTCACATGAGTGATGTGATGGATTTTTACTAAGAGCTATGGAACATATATTATCACATATTATTTGAGTTTTCGAGAAACTCATTCCATAGTCAGTGAGTGCGTGTTGCATCCACAACACTTGAGCACAAAAACTTCATGCTGGTACAAATTTAGCATCAGCAGTGGAAAGTACTATTGAGTGTTGTTTCCTAAATGACCAAGAAACTAAAGACTATATTATGATATGAAATGTTCTAGATGCACTCTTTATATAAATTCTACAACCATGAATATCAATATCAGAAATACTTTTCAAAACAAAATCATTTTCCGAATAATAAAAAACCTAAATCCAAAGTTCCTTTTAAATACTGAAAAATAATTTTCACATCTTTTAAATGGGATTATTTGGGATTTGATTGGTATTTTTCACATAATAATAAAAAATCATTATATATAGACAACCAGTTTTCTAGTATTACAATCATACAATCAATCCTCTAAAAGTTGTTTGATTGACTATTTTCCCAGCTTCATTAAGATCATGTGTATTTGAGGTACCAAATAGTGTAATAATACATTGAGTATCGTGATATCCATACTTTTAGAGTATTTATTTGATATAATTATGTGGATATATAGAGGTTCGTTTTGGTCTTTGAGAAATTTGAATGCCTAAAAAGAAAGTTAACTCACCCATCATACTCATTTCAAGCACATATTTCATAGATTTGCAAAGGAATCAGTTGGAGAATTTTGTTTTGACCCGAATATAATGTCATAAACATAAATTTGAAAAATAACACCGTTTTAATTTTCCATTTTTATACAAAGGGTGGGATCCTATGTACCTTTTGTATAATTTTTTTGTAAAATAAATCATTTAAGTCTATAATACAATGCTCTAGGGGCTTGTTTTGGGCAATATAATGCTTTGGTATGTTTACCAACAGGATTAGGATATTTTGAATCTATAAAACCACGCGGTTGTTCAACAAAAACATCTTATTCTACAAAAACATTAAGAAAAAAATATTTAACATCCATTTATTATAATTTCAAATTGATGTATGATGCAAAGGGTAATAGAATATGAATATATTCATGTCTAGCTACCAGGGTGTATGTTTCTTCATAGTCTATTCCCTTTTGTTGATTATAGCCCTTAGCGACATTTCTTGATTTATTTCTTATGATGACTCCATTTTCATCACATTTATTTCTAAAGAACCATTTGACACCAATAACAGTTGAATCTTTAGGTATTTCAATTATAGTCCAGACTTTATTCCTTTCAAGTTCATTTAGTTCATCTTGCATTATTTTAATCCAATCTTCATCACAATTGGCCTCACTCGGATTTTTTGGTTAGAATTGGGAAAGAAAATCATGGTTTTATATTTCATTTATCAGAGAGTTTTTGGTTCTTATAACTTTATTTTTATTGCCAATGATATTATCCCTGGGATGATTCCTTAGAAACAATTTATTTGGGTTTTGTAATACCTGTTCGTCAACATATGGTTGGAAATATTCTGGGGTAAATTCTTCTGAAATTATTTCTTGAACATTTTTCATAGCAGAATGGTTTTCTATAAAGGGTTGATAGTTAGTTTTTGAAAACACCTCAGAGGATGTAATTTGAGGTTGTTTAATAAAATGGATCGGTTTCATCACATTTAACATGCATTGCTTCTTCAACAGTACACGAGTTTTTGTTAAATACACATTTAGCCTTATAAGTTATAGAATAACCTAGAAAGACTTCTTCATCATATTTTTCTGTGAATTATATAGATTATCTTTTGTATTGAATATGAATAATTTTCATCCAAATACTCTGAATTATGATACTTTATGTTTTAAACTAGTCCACAATTCATAAGGTGTTTTATTAAAAAAAGTCTAGTTAAAACCCGATTTATAGTATAATAAGCAGTACTAACAGATTTAGCCCAAAAATGATTAGTAATTGCATATTCAGTCAACATAGTTCTTGTCATTTTCTGATGAATATGACTTCATCTATCAATGACACCATTTTTCTGAGGGGTTCTTGGAGCTGAAAGGTTTTGAGTAATAACATTCTTAATACCAAAATTTCAAAATCATAATTTTGAAATTCACCACCATGATCATTATGAATAGTTATCAATGGTAGTTTTTTATCATTTTTAACTTGGGCTCTGAATGTTTTGAAATATAAAAAGGATTCATATTTCTTTGAAATAAAAAATACCCATGTAAATTTAGTATAGTCGTCAACTAAAACAAATACAAAATATTTTCCTACAATGCTTCCAGTTTTTGTAGGACCAAAAAGATCCATGTGTACTAGCTGTAATGCATTAGAAGATGAAACTTCATTGACTGATTTAAATCTAGTTTTATATTACTTTCAATATTGAAAAAGGATCACAAGACTTTGAAGAATCATACATATGATCTCGTATATCCTTAATAAGTCTTTATGTTGAATGTTTACAATGATTTTTAAGATTATTGTGTCCCAACCTTCTATGACATTACCAGTATTGGTCTTCTAATGCACTTAAGAAAGGTAAATGTTGGCTTCTAAGGTATTCTATGTTAATATTGTATACATTATCTTGCCTATGGGAAGTTAGAATGAATCCATCCTTGTAATTGTGAACTAAACACATATTATTCCTAAAATTCCCATGGTATACTTCAACACATAATTGAATTATGATGATGAGGTTGTGGTTAAAACCATTGACAAACAAAACATTTCAAATTAAATCTTTACCAAGGAAAACAATATTACATATACCAAAAATCTTTCCATCAGCATTATCTTCGAAGGTAACTTTTACACATTTTGTTTTAATATTATTTTCAAATAAATATTTTTTTTCTGGTCATGTGTCAAGAACTACCACAAACCATGTAACAAATTTTGTTGTTGTTGGTACATTTTTTGTTTTCCTCCAAAATAATCAATTATTTTTTTCAGAACCCAAAATTGTTTTGATCCAGATGGGTAAGATAAAAGAATTTTGGGAATCCACATTTGTTTTCCAAAATGAGCATTATTAAATCCTAACGATTTAGTTCTATTATGTGAACTATTTCTTTCCTAGTGTCCACTACATTTACATTTAATACAAAATGGGGAATTAAAAAAAATAGTTATTACTAAAAACTGGTTTAGGATTAGTATAACCAAATCAAGAATGATTTCCTAATGGTCAGATTTGAGAATACATTTTATCAAAATTTTCCTTACCAGAAGTGAAGTTTGATAGACACTTACTCAAAAAAAATATTTCTATCTTTATTATTAAAACATCGTTTTTATCCATAAAATCATTATTTTTAAAACTATAGTTAGACTTTAAAATATTTTCCTTAGAAATTACATTTTCAAGATCCTTAAAAAGTTTATCCTTCTCAGAATTGACATTATCAAGGTTTTTTAAAATTATTTCAAAATCTGAATTTTCTTATCAGCTTCTTTAGAGAGATCTAATACTTATTTTGAAAAAATAGAAATTCTAGAATTTTCCATTACATGATTTTTCGTGAGTTTATAATTTTTATTCTCAGGGATTTTAGCAAACCTAGACACTATTTCATAAGTAGGTAATATATTATCTTCTCATGACAGAGAATCATCATCTCAAGATTCATAATATTTATCATTAGTATAATTTACCTTAAAGGAGACATTTTTAACAGATTCAACATTATTTACCATGGCCATTAGACAAATATTTTCGACAGGTTTCTTTGCTAGAGTCTAAGATTCTTCTAAACAGAAGATTCATACTCTGAGGATTTATCCAAAGATCCACCACCACTTACACTGCATGTTTGTTTATATATCAAGACTTTTTCTATTTAGTATTGTAAAACTTATTTCCATTCCTCTCAGAATTCTTTTTCTTTCTATCCTTCTCTTAAGAATAGGACATTTTAGTCTTATATACCCTCCTCTCTTGCATTCATAACAAGTGACTTCTGAGTCTTTCTTGTCTTTTCTTTCCTTATTCTTAAATATATACTAAAAGTCATTCTTTCTGACTATATTGTTCATCCTTTGATCATGATTAGCTAATTCATTCTCAGAATGATCACTTTCACTAGATTCAAATAAAAAAGTGACTTTTTTAGACTTGGATATTTTAATCCATTCAAGAGACTTTGATTTGTTAGTAGTAAAGGCTACACTTCCATTAACATTTTTCATCTTATTGAAATCAGAATCTCTAATCATTCTTGTCTCGTGCTGTAGAAGAGTTCCAAAAAGCTCATCAAAAGTAATCTGAGAAACTTACCTATTTTCTTCAATAACTATCATTTTTTATTTCCATTCATTTGGAATTATATCAATAATTTTGTCTATAAGAGCTTCATCATCAAGAACTTTTTCTCCAAGAGATTTTAAACTATTGACAATTGTCAAAAATATTTGTTGCACCATACATACAGGTTCTTCATATGGAAAATAAAATCCATGATATTTTTCTCGAAGCATTGCACTTATTATTTCTATAAATTTGAATGCACCAAAATTTGTGACTTACAATTTCATCTATATACAATTTTCTGCTTCACATTATGATATATGGCTATATATATTCATTTTCATATAGCACAATAGAGTATTGGGTACCTTGTAATTCCATTGATATTCTTGATTCTCTTGATTGGTGAAAGTACTAACTTCTTTGTCTGGGATTTTGTAACCGCCATTAGGAATAAAAAAATTTCTACACCAATATTATTAACTAATGTATTCATTCGATCTCTCCAGTACTCATAATAATTCAAATAAGAAATAGGAGGTCTATTTGGATTTAGATTGTCAATCGATCCAATATTAATACCTGCCATCTAATAAAAAAACCTTTTCCCGGCCACACTTTAGTATAGTTATTATTTATAAACATAAATTTGTAATAACAATACAATTGTATTATCAAATGAAATAAAACAAATAATACAAATCAGTGGAAACCACCCTCTTTTTCCAATTGTTGAATCGTAATATAGATGAATATGTATATTAGATGTCACAATACAAGAGGGGGGTGAATTGTATTTTAAAAAACTTTGTATTTAATCACATAAGAAATAATTTTGTTTAAAAGATCTTAAACTTATACTATTCACAATGAATAAAATTAATCACAATCTCCTTGGATATAATAGGTATGATACGATGTAATACTATAAGAAATGTAAAACAATTGTATTCTAATTGAATACAATGATTAGAGTAATACAAATGATAATGATTCTACAATATAGTGTATAGAATCTATTAATACAATATGTAACAAAAGAACTATAATTGAAAAAATTTAAATTGAAATGAATATGAAAATAATGAAAAAACAATGAAATTCCCTTTCTAATGCAAACAACAACGGAAATGTTAATGTATTACAATTATTTTTTCCCAAAAATAATGGTATCCTTTCACCCCAGATAAAAGGTTTGTCTTACAACCACCTTAGAATTCCCTCGATATGAAGATTAGGACGTCTGCCTTGTTATCCCTGCAAGACCTCGATTTTTATAGGTAATCAGTACCTCTGTCTTTTAATAAATTTAAAGACCTCGATACAAAGATCGGTCTCACCACATACCTATCCCCGACAGCCCTCGATATTTATCACCTGATCTGTCACACAACGAAAAAAGAAGCACTTACCAAAATACATAAGCTAAGAATAAGCCGTTCATGTTTTTTAATTCCAATGCTTTTTCACAAATCAAGAGATAAGTCACATTGTCTCTCTCTAGAAATTGGTAGAATAAAAATATGATCAATGTATATCATTCCTTTTCTCATCTTCAAATGACCTTTTATTTATAGGCCTCGGGTTCCAAAGGTCATATTTCATCCAAATGTCATATTTCTTTGGAAAACTTAGAGGGACTTGGACTACTAGCATTATAATGGTCATATTGAAATAGAAAACATGACATCATTTTGATTTTTTTATAACTAACTCCACGACATCGTTTTGGTTAAAACAAAAGATATATGAAAATGATAACCATGAGTACAATTGATATAAAACATGTGTTTTGATAAAAATATGAAATCATGCATATTATAAAAGTAAAAAATGAATATGATTAATATTACATAGTGTAAAACATTGTTATGATAAAAAGTTGGTATGATGCATAATATGAGTAAGATGGTTAAAGTATGTACGATAAATAGATTCAGTATGATTGAGAGAGTCAGTACGATTGACAAAGTCAGTATGATAAGCATAGTCAGTATGGTAAACATAGTCAGTACAATAAACTTATTCAGTATGATAAATATAGACAATATTATAAACATTTCCATTTACTTGAGAAATGTCTATAAAGGGATTTGTTATTTCAAAATAAAAAGACATAAAAGTCAAAAGAGAAAATTTGAATTACTAGGTTTTCCACATGATGAAATTGAAAATATTTTCAATGTCACTCCCAATTAAAAAGACATGAACTATCAAAATGGTCCTCCCCAAGATGAATAACTAAACTTCTATAGATGAACTTCAGTTATTATAGGGGAATTTCCCCATTTAGGTAAAATCTCCTAAAGAGGTTCATCCCATGAGATTCATTATCATTTAATTCCAACAACTCTCTTGATACATTAACACAAAACATGTAATGTGATTGTTGATAAATCATCTATAACCATTATTTTAGTGTTATCATTAGGAATTTTAGGGACAATTATAATATAATAAGATAATTAAACTATCCATGAGTATTTTTATTGATAAATTTTTATTTTATATAAGATGTCAGTCTTATATCCATATTCCTCTATTCTCAAGGGGTTGGATTGAAATTCAGTGTCACCAACCACCCATTATACTAAGAAAGGTGTCGAATTCCCCCTCCCCATCATTGAAAAACCACATGTATTCCCCAAAAAACTAATCAATAATATGGATAATATAAATTCACCTTATTATTAATACATGTTCCTAAAGATGAACTCACTTCCACCAGATCACACACTTCTAGCTGAATATAATTTACTAATGTTTGGGGACATGTTGGCTTATCAGTCATACCTAGTTTTTTTATTTGATCACTTGATATTTTTATAAGATAAAAATAGGAATGAAAATAAAACTCTATTATATAATATATATATATATATATATATAAATTTTCCATTTTTAATATAAAAATGAAAAATATTTTTCAGAGGTGAAGCTGGTTTTTGAAAATATTTGTGAATATTATTCTGGAATAAAAATTTCAGTCACATACAAGCATATTGCTACCGATCTGTTTTCTATAACCAATCCCATAATGTTGTAACACATGGTATGACTCTAAAACCAGCTATCAAAAATATTCAACAACCTTATTTTATGGTATGTATCATACATTGGGATCATAAAACAACTCAATATTCTTGATGAACTATTTGGATAGGTTTCCATTATTATCCTTCATATAGTGATAGAACAATTATATTACAAGTAATATGGTAACCCATAACGCATTTTTATGGATAAAATCTATGAAATATATAAAATTATTGAAAATATTTCACCCCATTAGGTATTTAGTGATATTTTATGTATTTTTTAGCATATTTTCCCCTCTAAATTATCATCAATGTTACCCTTAGTGTGTAGTTATAGGGATGAACTCATATCAATCACTAGTGGAATATTTATATATTTAAACGATTGGTGGTTTCATAAATTAACTAAAAAATTAATCAAATCTATTCAATCAATAATATCACCCTATCTCAATGATGAAAAATTATGTACATGGATACATTGAGCAATTGAAAAACCCATCCATGGATTTTTTCTAATAGTGAAAATCATACCAAAAAAATTGTGAGAAACATGATATGGAACGTATAACCTCTATACCAGCTATCCCTATATCAAAATTTGTCAAATTGTGGGTACATAAAATGTTAGATAATCCATAACCGCTATTTTTGTATTATAATCCTAAAGGGAATAAAGTTACATACTTATTTTTGAAACATTATTGGAGCTTACCTACTTGGTTAAATCTTTATCCAAACCACCATAACCCAAAAAACAAACATGGTCAATATATATTTAGTCATTGTGATACATCTCTCAATGGAAATCTATATTCATATATATGATGAAACCCATTTAGATCATTACATATATTTTTCATCCTGGTCAATTTTAGTGTAAATTGTTGTCAATTAATTGATAATCATTTTCCAGGGGTATACTACATGTTTTGTGTGACTATAATATCAGATTAATTGTTTATACAATAAAAATATGGCAAGTGACCGTATTGATTTCTAACAGTTTGAAAATTAAAGACAATCATGATGATTCCATTAATGATTACAAATATCTTGTTGAACCCATATTCCTATATATATAGAAATGAGGATTTAGTCCCATTGAGATATGTATCTTTTAACATCATCACATAATAACTATTAATCCTGCCCAAAGGATAATATCAATATCAATATAAGGGTTTTCAATCATGTGAAAAATCTACCACTATATTTTCTATTATTATCTAGCTAGGCAGTTATTAGGGGTAATTTAAAGGGACATTCAACATAATTAACACAAAATATTATTAGTTATATAGATATAATGTAGGATTATTAAAAAAATTCATTTATACTACTAGAAATTAAAAACAATCATTTAGCTAATAACATGTTTCTTCAAGGATATATAATATTTTTTTATGAAAATTAGGTCAATGAACGAACTACACTAGTTGATCAACTTGGGAAAGATATGGAAACCTTACATTTTATAGTATAATCTACCTATATAATAGGTAATGAAGAAATATATTATTCTATTAAATATACCCCATGTGTGCTCTATGGATTTACATTCTTTGAATCACCAATATTATACAGTAATAACTATCATGCATGGCATGTTCAAACACATGGATATGTAATGCATGTCATGATATTAAATTTTTCCATCATTATTTTGAAATCAATCAAGCCCTAGATTTCATTAGAAATGATAGAAAATATATTTCTTCCTATGTGGGTAAATTTATCATTCTAATAAAGAATTTTTTAAATTTTATTTCCTCATACTTTAGAAGAATAAGGGATTTACATTATCCTGTATGAATCTTTTAATCATTCTATTGAGAACTTATTAGGACATGAATGATATAATAGGATTCCAAAATCAAATGATTTCTCCAAAAAAATGAATTCACCACATTAATTTTGGTTTATAATTTGATTGATAGATTTATCATTACTTATGTAATTCTATGCTAAAAATCCACTTCCATTTCAGCTCATCTTTACGAAAAGTGAAAAGTCTGGATAATTCTAATAAAATAAGGTGATAAAAAAGGGAGTTTCCATTTTCATTTTTGGATATATATGTTTTACAAATCCCAAATATGAAAAACATTCATATTTGGAAATTATTTTAATCAATGTGTAAATATTGAAATATTGGATAAAAATATTAATAATGTCATTATATTACCCTAATAGATTCTATGAGTTCACAAAAACATAACATTGTTTGGTGTATTCCACGATCAACCCCAAATTAGATCCCAATAGACACCATTAATGTGTAAAATAAGGTTTTGGAAGGTATATGAATAAATAAATTCCTTCATGCCAAAAGTAGTGTTAACCTTGAGGATAAAATAAATTATGATACATGTAGAATTGAAATCTAATAACCAATATAAAATTTATGTTTCAACACCCCGATATTTTATATGTATTCCTTTTAAATAAATATATTGTATTTGATAGCATGATTTATCTAAAATTCCATGTCTAAATTATCCATGACATATTAATGACATTAAAACCTATCAATTGGATGAGATGGTATAAAAATGATTAACAACATTTTTAACTTTATATATATTTTTTCTTATTTAAAATATATTTATTAATTCTTAAAAAACAATCATTAAAGATTAATAAAACCATATTATGATTAAATGGACTGTATTTCTTAAGAAATGTATCTTTATAAGTATTAAAAATCTTTATAAAAACAAATATATTAATAGCTATTGAAAATTTAAATATTTAAAAGTATTGGAAATGTATAAATAATCATTTATACGTTAGTTATATATTGGTTATAATAATGAAAAAAATCATTTAAGGGTAAGATGTCTTATTGGTCAGAAAAAAGTCTTTATGTGAAAATTGTGTTTTTATCATAATAAATTAAATTAATCAGAATTTCTTAATGACTATAATTATATATATATTATATAAATTTAGTAAAATATTTTTTATATTCATCAATTTTTTTACTTTTAATCGAATGAGAATAAATTTGGGTTTCATTATAAAAATGCATTCTTCAAATAAATTTTCTTCATTGCATATTGCACATTAATTTTAAAACTAAATTATAAACATGTAAAATATAAATTTGATAAAATTTAGTCTATATTTTGTGTCAAATTATCTAAATTTTTTAATAATGAAACATTCATTTTTTTCATAATGAATAGTAATGAGTAAATATTTAGTATTACAGTTACGGTTAAAACAGGTTTACCTGGGGGGTCTGGTGGTTATGTTATGATATCGGGATCCAAATGATAAATTAAAATTTATATATATTAAGGATTTTATATATTTATTTCTTAGATTTTCTTAACATCGTTTTCTTGGCTGTTTGATTCTACTTGCACATGAAAGTGACCCTATATTATTTTAATCTATTAATTTATTTCATGTGTTTATCTCCTATAAATTATAAAATTGAACCTATTTTCAACACATACTAAGAATAATATTATCCTATATTATCATCCAAGAACAACTGAAAACCCTTCAAAGTTTCTTTCCTTTCATTCATAAGCTTCAGGTAATATGCAAAGACCATCCAATAAAGGATTAATGATTAAGCCAAAGGTTGTCTCTCAATGAAGAGGTAATCATCTTACATGACTCTCAAAATTTATTTCTTATTCTAATTCATATATATATATATATATATATTTTATCCATTCCAAATTAATTACTAAAATACCATGAAAATATTGATAGGTTATTGTGGTTAAGGGACCACCATTTTCTATGTCATTTCCATACAAACTCAAAATAAAGTACTGCTCCTGTGTAGGTGTGAACTACTACCTCCACATAGTGATATTGATTACATATCATTAAAAATATTTAATTTTTTTTTATTATGATTCATTTAATTTTTATATACGATATTCAGGATGTAATTAATCTTCTAGTATTGCAATATCTTATTTACCAACATTACCATCCCATTTGTTGAAAAATGATAATGTCACTAATGAGTTTTTGTGTACTAACACCTCAATAAATAATGTATTGATTTAATGAATATATAAGATATATATGATATTTATGATATAATAATGATTCTATAATGTTTAATTATTATTATCATTTATTTTTTTATCCATTGGAATGTGGAAACATCACTCGGGCATATGTATAAACTATTGTCTCATCAAACTGATGTAATTTATTTATCACCATATCTTAATATGAATACTTATAAAAGTGTTTATAATAATTAAATATGTTGATAATGAAATAATTAATATTCGGGATATAATGGAACCATGATCATTATATAAGTACCATAACTAATGAATCAAATCATACATGAAAAAATGCAATAAACACATGCATTATGATAATAATGAGTGATTTTTAATGAATGAATGATAAAATGTTATAATTGAAAATTTTATGGATTTCTAATTATGAATATAGTTATTTTATACAGGTATAATAAATTACAATTCTTTATATATGTGGATAGAGAAATTCTGACAAATTTCAGACATATGAGAAGGGATTACGTTTACAATATAATTTTATTTCAGGATTGTTTATGTTGAGATTTCCATTAGTAAAATTATATGATATAATTATCATAAACCCCACATATTTCCTTATATATATGTTATTATTAGGATCTATAAGTTTTTTTTATTTATTCCCTTGTTGGATCAAGAATCATCAAGTAAGTTACATGTTATGGTTTCTTATCTAACTTTTGTTTCTCCGAAACATATTCAATATTCACAATTTTTTTATTAAATTTGTGGCATATAAAAAAACTTTGGAATTATATATCATTAAACCATTTATACTAATGATATTTAATGTTTCATTCATTTTTATTTATTTAATGGAAGATTACATTCAATGGTTTGCAATGTGTCATGGTTTTTATGTTACAATCACACATCTTAATGAGATTATTTATTCATAAAATTTTTATGATGAAATTATTTTATCAAAATAAAATATAAAATATTTATTTTTATAAGAACCTGGCCTTATTACATTCATAATCTTGAATTTATTTAAGAAAAAAACTTCCTTTTACATTGATGATCTTTTCATGTTTAGAGCTTTAGAGAATTAGGACTATACATTCATAACATTACACATTATTACAGAGTGGATACCATAAAAATAGTTTCCATTTTTTCCAAAATATAAAACATTAAAACATAAAACAAGACTCCTTGACAATTATTCAACATTTTACATGGCTTCTTTCCTTGTCTTAAATATCCATTAACCCATGAAAATCATTTAAAAAATGCGATGAGCACAAAATCTCAGCAAGGGATAGAAAAGGAGTAAAGATCACATTAGTTAATGAACAATCATAACGTATGAAAGCATTTTCAAAAGACATTATTTTCAACCATATATACTTAATTTTTGTAACATGAGATTTACACAAGATCCAAACAAAATAAGAGAACAAAAATATAATCATAAAGGTATCTTTGGGCATTACTTACATAATCATGTAACCATTCTTGGCTACCTTATAATTTGTAACACTCACGACCACCTTACTTTGTGTAACCATCACGATTACATTTAGAGTAAACCTATGGCGAAACTCCTACATAATCATAACCAATGCATTGGAGGGAGATATAGGTCCCATACTTCATCATAAATAATTTCCACGAACCAAAACATAATTATACAACATGAATTATTCCATGAAAACATTGCAATGGAATTTCGTAAATCCGAATTTAGAAAGATGATTTTTAAAGAAAATCCCCTTATAAATATCATAAAATTGAAGAGAGACTTAATATAGTGGAAGGAGTATGTATATATACTGAAAATACACATAATAAAACAAAATATAAACCAAACATATCAAAAAAACAATTTAAATATCACATAAATAATGAAGTAGAAGGTTAACCCAATGAATAGAAATCAGGTTAAGAATTCCCTGACAAATATCATATAATTGAAGTGAGACATAATAGAGTGGATGGAATATGTATATAGTTTGTAAATATATATAATTATACATGGTATAATAATAATTAATCACCCAAACAATTTAAATACCACATAAATAATGAAGAATAAGGTTAACCTAAAGGATGGAAATCAGGTTAAGAATTCCCTTATAAATATCATATAATTTAAGTGAGATTTAATATAGTGGACGGAATATGTATATATTCTGTAAATATATATAATTAAACATATTATAATCAGAATTTATTACCCAAAAAATTTAAATACATCATAAATAATGAAGAATAAGGTTAACCCAAAGGATGCAAATCGGGTTTTGAATTCCCTCACCATAGGCATGTCTTAACTAAAACATCTTTAAACATCATGTATAATGGTTAAAAGAGTGTTATTATAATTTTATAGAAACATTTTCATGTTTATAATATTTACATATTCATTTCATAACCTTATTTCACCCCTTGATTGTTAGTATTTTTATCCTTGCAATGTTTTGTGTGAGTTCCTTACATGATTTCCATAATTGGTTCATGATGGATGTTCTTGTCGATTGGAAGTGAAATTATATAATTAGAATATAAAGATATTTACATATATACATTTCGATATATTATAACATTTATCATTTTTAATTCTTACATGAGGATGATTTATAATTTAAATCATTAATGATGTTCGTTTAGATCATTTTAGTGGTTCTTTGATAATAACAACCTCATTTTATTTTATAAATTAAAACCATGTGTAAAAAAGAATTACAGAACCATGGATGGGACATAATACATATATTATTACCTGGTTGACCATATAAATTGTTTGAATACCAGAATTTAAAGAAATAATGGAAATTTAAATCACATCATCCATGATGTAGGTAATTCGACACATCACGGACAATGTATTTATTCCTTGAATAAGTGGGAGAGGAAAAGAAGAATGATGATGCCTTTTCCATTCACATGAGAACATAAAGAATATAAAAGATTCTATATCTTACATTCCTATTGGTTAAGAGGAGGTTATTATTGTAGAAAAAAATAAAGGAATCTTGAAAAAAAAACTTCAGAAATTTATTCACGAAAATTATGCAGCCTAATGAAGTCTCTTAAAATTTTATAAAAATAGTTTGATGAGATAAAGGGAGCATACTATCACTAATAAATAATATGGACAGTAATGGGGGATATTTAATGAAATATCCCAACATAATTCAAAAGTTAAAGGATGATAATAACATAAAATTAATGAAAAGAATGTAAATAAAAGAGGATGTTTACCTCTTGATCTCGTCTCATTGAGATCCTTCTTAAGGGATTTGGTTTTGGTGTTCTAGTGAGACCTGAAGCTCTATGAATTGGGGATGATCCTTGGGGGTTGTATTGGGATGAACTTAGGCCTGGATCAAGGCTTGAGAGATGTGGGAAGAATAGGGGAGTGAGGGTGGTATTTATAGTGGAAGAGAGGGGGTATTTTTCATTATTTTAATCATTATTATAATATTTTCCCCATGATTATGAATTGTCTTAGTTCATGTGACCTTAATTAGTAATAATGGCATGTGAGTTTGAACCAAGTGGCCTTGAATCACTAATGATGTCATAAATAGTGAATTTTACTAATAATTTGATTAAACTGTATTTTATTGTATTTCACTATTCACTGAAAAATCAAGAATTTCATAAAAAACCCAAAAATTTACCCTTTCTATTTTTATACGTCTAGAATTCAAAAATGAAGTCTATATTCTGAAAATTATTTCCAAAATATTATTAATATAATTTTTAAATAAAATCATACTTAATTCAAAAATTAACAATTCTTATTCTATAACTACTTCTGTATCACGATGAAAAATTCACCGAGATATTATTATCTTAAAGCCTTAAGAAAATAAAGTAATAATAAAATTTAATATTCATTAGGTTAATTTTACTATTATTATTTCTACTTATAAAGGTATATTACTATTCACCAAAAAAACAAGTTGGTTCAAAAAGAATCCAAATAACATACCTAACACAATTGTAGATGAAAGTTTCATGAAACTCAAAACATAGAAGTGAAAAAGTTATGTTTTAAATTAAAATTACAAATATCTACTTTGAAACAAATATTCATGCATTTGTATTTATTTTTTTTAGAAATACATTTGGAGTTACAATTTCCCCACCTTTTGGAAATTGTGTCCTTGTAATTTTATTTACATAATAAACAGGTGAGGGTACCTTGATAATGGTGTCCACCTGGTCTAATCATCATCTTGCTCATGTAAATGGAAGGTCCATGAATTTAAATAATGATTTAGAGATCATTAGAAATCCTTTTCTTCCATTATCCAAATACTCCTTGTACAACTTGGGTCGTATGGGTGTTCATAGAAAAATAGTTTTGGAAAATAATCATGTTATGACATACAATTTCAAAACATCTGATAAAACATGATTTTTATAAAATAGTCGGGCTGAGTTTGAGTTGAAAATTTCAATAAATGGTCCATTTAAAATAACATAATTATGTTCTGAATGAGTATATTGTAAAATAAAATATAAATATGTTTCACAAGGGTCTCATTCTTTAGCACCTATTTCAAAATAATAATATGCTTCAAAATCTCTTGATAAGGTAAAATATTTAAAAATTCCATGATAATATTTACCTTTATTGAAAATTTGAGAGTATTGAGAAAATAGGATTTGATTAAAAACAACCCATGATCCATGATGACATCGAGGTATAGTGGAGGTGTTTGATATCTCAAACAATTTCATTCAAGTGAGTTGTATGTTAGAAAATGTTTCAAAGTCGCATCGACAAGACTTTTCAATAATTATTCCAAGAAAATCATCAGGAATATATATGAATGTCATTTGAGATCCTCCTCCTTCCATTTGTAACTGAATTTCCTTAATCTTAAAAGTTATAAAACAAGGAGTTAACTTAAAGAATAGACATACACACTAACCAAATGTTTAACGAAAACTCATATCCCTAAAGTTGTCTAAATTGTTCCTCTGATACCAACTATAA
This sequence comes from Viscum album, assembly GCA_963277665.1. Taxonomy (NCBI): domain Eukaryota; kingdom Viridiplantae; phylum Streptophyta; class Magnoliopsida; order Santalales; family Viscaceae; genus Viscum; species Viscum album. The sequence goes on from OY728142.1 coordinate 1,056,773,381, forward strand.
GGACACGAGCATATTACATACATAATCTTGAATTTAGTCACAAAAAAACTTCCTTTTACATTGAGGTATTTTCACGTTTTTATCTTTAGATAATTAGGACAATACATTCATAACATTACACATTATTACAGAGTGGATACCATAAAAATAGTTTCCATTTTTTTCAAAATATAAAATATTAAAACATAAAACAAGACTCCATGAAAATTCTTCAACATTTAACATGGATTCTTTCATTGTCTTAAACATCCATTAACCTTTGAATATTCTTCAAAAACATGGGATGATCACAGAATTTCATTAAGGGATGGAAAAGAAGGAAAGATCACATTAGTCAATGAATACTCGTAACATATGAAATCATTTTCAAAAGACATTCTTGTCACCCATATATACTTACATTGTGTTACATGAGATATAAAAAATATAAACACAAAAAATTAGAACATAAATATAATCATAGATGTATCTTGGGGCATTACTTACATAATCTTGTAACCATTTTGGCTACCTTGTAATTTGTAACCCTAACGACTACCTTACTTTGTGTAACCATCGTAGTTACTCTTGGAGTATCCTTATGGCTGAAATCCAACATACTCTTACCCAATGAAATGGATGGAGATATTGGTCCCACCATTAATCATAAATAACTTCAAATAACCTAATCATAATCATACAACATGATTAATTCCATAAAAACATTGCTTTGGAATTTCATAAAACCGAATTTAAAGAGAAAATTTTTAAAAAAATCCACTTATAAATATCATACAATTGAAGAGAGACTTAATAGAGTTGATGTAGTATGTATATATAATGTAAATACACATAATAAAACATAATATCAAGATAATCCATAACACAATCAATTTAAATAGAACATATATAATGAAGTATAAAGTTAACCCAAAGAATGGAAATCATGTTAATAATTCCATTACAAATATCATATAATCGAAGTGAGAATTAATATATTGGAATTAATATGTATATAGTCTGTAGATATAGATAATATATCATATTATAATCGTAATTAATCACCCGAACAATTTATATACCACATAAATAATGAAGAATAAGGTTAACCAAAAGGATGGAAATCAGGTTAAGAATTCCCTTATAAATATCATATAGTTGAAGTGAGACTTAAAATAGTGGATGGAATATGTATATTGTCTAAAAATATACATAATTAAATATATTATAATCCTAATTCATCACCCAATCAATTTAAATACCACCTAAATAATGAAGAATAAGGTTAACCCAAAGAATTGAAATCGGGTTGTGAATTCCCATACCTCAGGCTTGTCTTACTTCAAAATTATTTAATATTTCTGTATAATATTTAAAATAGTGTTATTATTATTTTACAGGAACATTTTCATGTTTATATTATCTTATATTATCATTTCATAAACTTATTTCACCCCTTTATTGTTAGTATTTTGTTCCTTGCACTGTTTTTGGTGAGTTCCTTACATAATTTCCATGATTGGTTCATGATAGATGTTCTTGTCAATTGGAAGTGAAATTATAGAATTGGAATAGAAAGGTATTTAAATATATCCATTCTGATAAATTATACCATTTATCATTTTGAATTATTACATGAGGATGATTCAGAAGTTAAAACATTAATGATATTCGTTTAAATCATTTTAGTGGTTCTTTGATAATAATGACCTCATTTTGTTTTATAAATTAGAACCATATGTAAAAAAGAATTACAAGACCATTTATGATACATATTACATATATTATAACATGGTTAAACATTAAAAATGGTTTAATTATTAGACTTGAATGAATAAAAGGAAATTGGAATCACATTATCCATGGTGTTGGTAATTCGACACATCACAGACATTGTTTTTATTCTTTGAATAAATGGGAGAGGAGAAGAAGAATGATGATGAGTTTTCCGTGGACATGAGAACGTCCAGAATATAAAATAATATGGATATTTCATGACTACTGGTTAAGATGAGGTGATGAAAGAATAAAAAAATAATTAAATCTTGAAATAAAAGAAAACTTCAAAAATTTCTACACAAAAATTCACCAGCATAACAACATCTCTTAAATTTCATAAAAACAGTTTGATGAGAGAAAGGGAATACCTAATCAATCATACATAATATTTAAATTAAGGGGGTATATGTAATGAAATTTCCCAATATAATTCAAAAGGTAAAGGAAGAGAATAACTTAAAATGAAAGAAAAAAATGAAAGTAAAAGACGTTGTTTACCTCTTGATCTCTTCTCCTTGAGATCCTTCTTAAGGGAATTGTTTTTGATATTTTGGTGAGCCCAGTATCTCTAGGACGTGGGTAAGATCCATTTGAGGACTATTGGGCAGAAAATAGGCACGGATCAAGGCTTGAGATGTGTGGGAAGAAGAGGTGAATGAGGGTGGTATTTATAGTGGAGGAGAGGGTGTATTTTTCATTATTATAATCATTAATATAATATTTATTCCCAAGTTTATAAATAGTATTAGTTCATGTGACATAAAATAGTTATAATGGCATGTCAGTTCCAAACAACTGTCCTTGCATCACTTATGATGTCATAAGTAGTGTATTTTACTGATAATTTGATAATACAAAATTTAATAGTATGTCACTATTCACCGAAAAATCAAGAATTTCTAAAAAATACCAAAAATTTACCCTAACCATCTATCGACATGTAGAATTAAAAAATGAATTCAATTTTTGGAAAATAATTTTCTTAATGGTATTAATTTAATTTTTAAATAAAATCATACTTAATTCAAAAATTAACAATTCTAATTCTATAACTACTTCTATATCACAATTAAAAATTATCCAAGATGTTATTATATTAAAGCCTTAAGAAAATAAAATAATAATAAAATTTAATATTCATTAGAGTCATTTTACTATTCATATTTCTATTCATAAAGGTATGTTACTATTCAACCAAAAAAACAAGTTGGTTCCAAAAGACTCCAAATAACATACTGAACACAATTGTAGATGAAAGTTTCTTTAAATTAAAAAGATAGAAGTGGAAATGTTATCTATTAAAGTCTAGTTACAAATATATACTTTAAAACAAATTTCCATGAATTTCTATTTATTTTTTTAGATAAACATGGGGTGTTACATTATCTCCACCATCGGGAAATTGCGTCCTCACAATTTTATTTACTGATTAAACAAGTGAGGGTACCTTGATCATGGTTTCCACCTGGTCTCATCATCATCATGCTCATGTAAATAGAAGGTCCATGAATTGAATAAATGATTTAGAGATCCTTCAAAATCATTTTTTCTTTTATCCAAATACACCTTGTACCACTTGGGTCATATGGGTGTTCATAGAAAAATAGTTTTGGAAAATAATCAAGTATGACATATAATTTCAAAATATCTGATAAAACATGATTTTTATAAAATATTCTGACCAAGTTTGAGATGAAAATTTCAGTCAATAGTCCTTTAAAAATACCATATGTATGTGTGGAAAGATTAAATTCTAAAAGAAAATATAATTAGGTAGCACGAGGGTCTCCATCTTCAGCACCTATTTTATAATCATAATATGCTTCAAAATCACTTGATAATGTAAAATATTTAAAAATTACTTAATAAATTTTACATTTCTTGAAAACATGAGAATATTGAGAAAATAGGATTTGAATAAATACAACCCATGATCCATGATGGTATCGAGGTATAATGTAGGTGTTCGATATCTCAAACAATTGCTTTCAAGTGAGTTGTATGTTAGAAAATGTTTCAAAGTTGTCTTGACATGACATTGCAATAATTATTGCAAGAAAGTAACCAGGAAGAGATAAGAATGTCAGTTGAGATCCTCCTTCTTCGATTTTTAACTGAATTTCCTTAATCTTAAAAGTTATAAAACAAGGATTTAACTTAAAGAATAGACATAAAGACTAACCATATGTTTAACAAAAACTCATAATCTCTAAATTTGTCTAGTCCTTTCCTCTGATACCAACTATAAGGACCCTTCATTATTACATACATAATATTGAATTTAGTGAAGAAAAAATTTCTTTTAAATTGAGGATCTTTTCTAGTTTAGATCTTTAGATAATTAGGAAAATACATTCATAACATTACAGATTATTACAGAGTGGATACCCTAAAACCGTTTCCTTTTTTTTCAAAATATAAAACATTAAAATTTAAAACAAGACTCATTGAAAATTCTGCAACATTTAACATGGATTCATTCTTTGTCTTAAACATACATTAACTAGTGAAAATAATATAAAAACTTGGGATGTGCACAAAATCTCAGTAAGGGATGGAAAAGAAAGAAATATCACATTAGTCCATGAATACTAGTAAGGTATGAAAGCATTTTCAAAAGACATTATTGTCACCCATATATACATACTTTGTGTAACATGATGTTTAAAAAAGATCCACACAAAACATGAGAACATAAATATAATAATAAAGGTATATTTGGGCGTTACTCATATAATCCTGTAACCATTCTTGGATACCTTATACTTTGTAACCCTCACGGCTACCTTACGTTGTGTAACCATAGCAGTTACACTTGGTGTAAACTTATGGCCAACCTCCAACATACTCTTACCCAATGCAATGGAGGGAGATATAGGTCCGACCCTTCATCATAAATAATTCCCCAGAACCAAAACATAATTATACAACATGAATAATTCCACAAAAACATTGCATTGGAATTTTGTAAAACCGAATTTAAAAAGAAGATTTTTCTATAAAATAACTTTTTAAATATCATCAAACTAAAGAGGGACATAATATAGTGGATGGAGTATGTATATATACTGTAAATAAAACTAATAAAACAAAATATAAACAAAACCCATCACACAAAAAATTTAAATAGCACATGAATAATGAAGTAGAAGGTTAACCCAAATAATGGAAATCAGGTTAATAATTCCATTAAAAATATCATATAATTGATGTGAGACTTAATAGAGTGGATTTTATATGTATATAGTCTGTATATATATATAATGAAACATTTTATAATCAGAATTCATCACCCAAAAAATTTAAATACCACATAAATAATGAAGAATAAGGTTAACACAAAGGATGGAAATCGAGTTAAGAATTACATTATAAATATCATATAATTGAAGTGAGACACAATAGAGTCGATGGAATATGTATATAGTATGTAAATATAAATAATTAAACATTTTATAATCTGAATTCTTCACCCAAAAAATTTAAATAACACCTAAATAATGAAGAAATAGGTTTACCCAAAGGATAGAAATCGACTTATGAATTCCCTCACCTTAGGATTATCTTAATTCAAAGTGGTTAAAACATCTTGTATAATGTTTAAATGAGTGTTATTAGTGTTTTAAAGAAATATTTTCATGTTTATAATATATTATATGATAATTTAATAACCTTATTTCACCCCTTGATTGTTAGTATTTTGCTCTTTTCACTCTTTTGGGTGAGTTCCATAAATGATTTCCATGATTGGTTCATGATGGAGGTTCTTGTCGATTGTAAGTGAAATTATAGAATCGGAATGGAAAGGTATTAAAAAATATATAGTAAGATGAATTCTACCATTTAACATACTGAATTATAACATGAGGATTATTCATAAGTTAAAACATTATTGATGTTCGTTTAGATCATTTTAGTGGTTCTTTGATAATAACTACCTTATTTTGTTTTTTAAATTAAACCCTTGTGTGCAAAATAATTCCAGATCCATGGATGAGATGTAATTCATATATTATAACCTATTTCAACGATAATATTGGTTTCATGACATGACTTGAAAGAATTAATGGAAATTGAATCGTCCATGATGTTGGTAATTCGACACATCATAGACATTGTTTTTATTCATTGAATAAGTGGGAGAGGAGATGAAAAATGATGATGAGATTTCCATGAACATGAGGAAATCCATAATATACAATATTCATGATATTTCATGACTTTTGGTTAAGAGGTAGTGTGGAAAGAATAAAAAATATAAAGGAATCTTGAAATAAATGAAAACATCATAAATTTCTTCACGAAAATTCGGCAGCCTAACAGCATCTCTTAAAATTTCATAAAATATTTTGATGAGAGAATGGGAATACCCATTCAATCATAAATAATGTAGATAGTTAGGGGGGATATGGAATGAAATATACCAGTATAATTTAGAAGTTAATGGAAGAGAATAACATAAAATGAAAGAAAAGAAAGATAATGAAAGTGGATGTTTACCTCTTGATGTATTCTCCATGAGATCCTTCTTAAGGGATTTGGTTTTGGCCTTTTGGGGAGACCAGAAGCTCTAGGACGTTGGGAAGAGCCTTGGGAGGAGTATTGGTCCAAACAAAGGCATGGGACAGGGCTTGAAAGGTGTGGGAATAAGAGGGGAGTGTGCGTGGTATTTATAGTGGCGGAGAGGGGTTATTTTTCGTTATTTTAATCATTATTATAATATGTTTTCCCAAGAATATGAATATTCATAGTTCATATGACCTAAAATAGTAATAAGGTCAAGTGAGTTCGAACCAAGTGTCCTTTTATCACTTATGATGTCATAAATAGTTAATTTTACTGACAATTTGATTATACTGTATTTTATCGTATTTCACTATATAACTAAAAATCAAGAATTTTAGAAAAAACCCAAAAATTTTCCCTTACCATTTCTCGATGTGTAGAATTAAAAAATGAAGTTCATTTTTTGAAAATAATTTTATAAATATTATTAATTTAATTTTTAAATAAAAGCATACTTAATTCAAAAATTAACAATTCTATTTCTATAACTACTTCTATATCATGATGAAAAATTAACCAAGATGTTTCTTTCATAAAGCCTTAAGAAAATAAAATAATAACAAAATTTACTATTCATTAGGGTAATATTACTATTCATATTAATATTAATAAGGGTATGTTACGATTCACCAACAAAAAGTTGGTTCCAAAAGACTCCAAATAACATACTAAACATTATTGTAGATGACAGTTTCATGAAATTCCAAATATAGAAGTGGAAAAGTTATGTTTTAATGGCTAGTTACAAATATCTACTTTAAAAAAATTCCATGAATTTCTATTTATTTTTTTATAAAAAATTGGGGTGTTACAATTTTATTATCCTATATTAATTTATGAATGTTAAATTTTTTCCTTTGAATTTTCTCTCTCTACACACTCAAAGGTTTGTAAGAATGATTTTAATGATAAATATCATTGTTTTTCTGTTTAGTCTGAAATAAATTCTTTAATGTCCATATTTTCATTTAAATTTTTCAAATACTTTTATTACTACTATGTAATGATTGATTAATGTCATATTTACACATGTTTTAATTTCTATAAATGGTACTAAAATTAATTATCATGTCTTTTTAGTAATATAGAAATTTTTACCCAAGGTGTGAATGAAATGTTTGTTTTATTATATAGATCATGATTAAATTTTATCACCATTATAACTATTATTTTACATTAATATTCCTTCACATGTTTCCATGAGTATTTTTAGTAAAAATGTTATTTCAAATAGTATGCAAATTTATATATTTTAAATTAGTGACTTGAAAATAAAAATTACCATTCTCCTCTTGAAATGTTTCGGAGTACTTTTAATGTTATTTTAATATATGAAAACATTCATTGCTATGACTTATAGTTCCCCACGAGGATGTTAAACTTTTAACATCATTAATGAATCTCAAGATTTTTGTTGATTATGAAGATGAAATCTTAAGGAAACTAATTTTATTTTCCATAGGTTAATATATTTTGGAATGGTAAATGTTTTCTAATATCTTATAGCCTACACATGAATGAATGATGATAAGGAGACATGTGGCAATGTTGTATCCCTCTAATGTATTGTTAAATGTTTATTGTTTATTATCTCAATGAAATAATGAGTGGTTATCCCAATACCAAAAGTGGTTATGTGGTATGATATCCCATCCCCAAACAATGTGAAACAATGGTTATCCCAAGACCAACATCTAATGAATGTCATATTAGATTGCCTTGAAAAATGATTTTTATGAACATGGTTATGCAAGGAATTGTTCCACTCTCTTATGACAAATTGTTATGTAAAATTTATATTGTAATGACCCAACCCTCCATGGATATATTGGACAGTGGTAATCTGAGTAAGACTCTTCCAGATGAGTTCCAATAGGCTATGGGAAAGAATATCGAAGAAATCATGCATACAAATTAAATGAGAGGACTTATCCTAAAGAATCTGTACACAAAAAAAAATATTTAACAGTGCATAGGTATAATAAATCACTAAACTTCTAGAGTGTTAAAATGGATGCAATAACCTATATTAAATAAAATTCTTAGTACAATAGTGTAATAAGAATGATATAAAAGATAATAATACATGCCCAATCAAACAATACACGGGAAATCCAGAATGAAAACAATTGTAAAGAGTAGGGAAGGGGACATCTTGACTCTGTATCCTAGAGTCTGACAACTGAACATTGTCAGCACAACCATATAATACTAAGATCCACTAATACTAGGTCCACCATAGTCCTTACTTTTTTTGGAACTACATAAGACAAAGTACATGCATAAAATCCCATGAAGAATTGAGTGTATAAAAACCCAGTAAGACACACCAAAATCACCAAACACAAAGAATAAAAAGACAAATTAGTCATCCCATAACAATAAATACATTTAAATCATAATATCAGAAAATAACAATAAAAATAACCCATATTTTATCAACAAAAATACAAAATAAATAGATAAAGGGGATCTCTATCTTCAAAGCCTAGCTATAAATGATGGGTTACCCTTAAACTATTAAGGTCCATCTCTGATTCCAAGTATCAAATACAACCACATAAGAATCATTTTAGTGGACCTTAATCACAACTGTTCTCCACATCCAAGCAGTCATACTCTCAACACATGCATCTTCTATAAACACTCACAAATATGAATGTCCTACGTATAGATACAACATAACACAACTGAGGGAGAACTACTCTAATAGAGGACCCACCCACGACTAGAGCTCAATGATAGGGATACCACTCTTTAGATATAGGAACAAATCCCTCTATAATGTTCCTGAGTACTGTCTCATCCAATATAAAGGATATGGGGGACACACACTAAGGGGAAATACATGGGAGTAACGACCCCTATAACACTCCAAAGATCACACCTGATTGATGCAACAAGTTAAGAATATGTAAAATAGGTATCTTGATCACATCACATCATGTAATATCGTTGATTCCAAAATGAAGTCCAATGCTATGTTCTACATGAAAAAATTATCATGATGGGAAACTCGTGTTCCCAAAACCAAGTATAGAAATAAAATCATATGAACACACAAGAATTGTACTGGGAATTATGAGATAAAACATTAATACACTAATATGTCACTGCAAATGGACATGAACGACCCAATATATGAGGTCATTATGATCCACACAGAAAAAATACTTGGGATATGATATTTATTTCCAAAAAATGGAATGTCAGTGAAAAAATTCATTTTTTTCACATATGAAGGGAGATTCATGGACTTGAGCCACATGTATGAGTTAAAAACCCAAAATTGTATTTAATAGGTTGACTCAATGATAGGCTCAAAATGCTAAAGATGAATAATCAATACGATGTTAGGCCAAGTGGGTACAACAAATCATGGATTGATAAAAATAATAATATAAACAATAATTTCTTTATTATTAATATAACACATACACAAAAACATATATATATATATATATATATATATATACGTGGGTAAGGGGTTTCACGTATATTCCCCACTCACCCACAAAAGCACCCAAAAAGGGGCTCACACTAGTTGTAAACACACCCCCGTTGATCACCCTATATTTTAATTTAATGTTTATATTTTTGTTCCATTTTTATTTTATTATTTATTATCATTATCATATTTTTATTTCCCAATTCACATTCCCATGTCTCCTAATCACATCCAGAGTACCACACTCCAATGCACCATCCACCACTACTCTCACTTCATTTTCTCTCCTTGCATGAATCATTATAATGCACACATTCATCACCATTACACTGACTCCATTATAGAGTCCCATGGTTGCATTGAACTTCTACATGTGCTGACCTCCTCTGTTCTCCCCAACAACATGTTCATGCTACAATCCCTTTTATCATCCCAGTCTCCAACCCCTTGATGGTCACATATAATATAGCATGGGCAATTTCCCTTCACTCACCAATGAGTAAGAGGAAATGAGGTTACCACGATATATATATATATATATTTATATTTATGTATGTGGGAGTGGTGGGGGTGCTGGGAAGTGAAATAATGATGACTGATCTGATGATAAATTTTCATAAAAATAAAGGAAATTCTGTTGTTCATTAATTCATATCCTAAGACATCACTATGAATATATGTAATTTATGAAAGGAGAATTAAATTATTCTAGATGGGAATCGAATGTGAAATTCAATAAAATTAGTCATCTCGATCAAACCATGAGAGATGGTGTTTAGAACATAAAATAATACAGATTATTTAGGAAGATCAAATAAATTTAATATAAAAAACATCCACCTAGATTATTGATCAATAATTGGTGAAGAACACGTTCACTAGAAAAGAATATTATGTTATTATTATGTATTCCAGCATCCTAAAAATACCTGATCACTTATCATGGATCCATGATCCTGGTTTCCAATGGATAAATCCTCATATCTTACTATAATCTCCTTAGTGTATATGTATAACCTTTTTTAATTTCATAACATGAAATTTGTTGAGAGAGTGTAATGTTTTGGAATTTAAAATAAAAGTAATGAATAAATTATTTATTTTACTAAATGCACTTCAAATAGCTTCCTTCCATGTAACATCCACTTTTGAAAAAAATAATATTTTTACATGGGTAAACTGTAAATTTTTAAATCAACCATGGTATTAGATTTTCCATCTGATGAACTATTCAATAGAAAATACATTTATACCGAAAATATCCATGAACATGATTTAGTATATTTAATATTATAAATATATCAATACCGAGCCTCTTAGGGAATTGTAATTTCATATTGAATCAGTTCCTATATCTAAAAATATTTGTTAAAATATTCCAATGTCATAATAAGAAAAATATTGTTTGTACACTCTCCCAACCTAGGATTTTCATCCCAAAATTTAATAAACACCTCTTAGAGAGGATACTGAGCTTTTACCTGGGTCTCCCACTCGCACGTGCTCACATAGATATTCCTTTGTTTCCAACAATATTACACCAAGGAATAAAACTCACTCTTGAACGGTATTCTACCACTAGATCTTTGAAGAACTCGAAACTTTCAAAGGTAACTCCATCCTCAATATCCAGTTCACCATGATTGATATTGTTAAATAATTCATGCCCATATCTCTATAGCCATGACACATTGAATACGCCAATAACATAGTATTACTGAGGTCTTTGGGCTATTAATTATTACGCATTACTGAACCAATTCAGTATTTGGAAAATTGTATATAAATAGTGATGAGAGCCTACCACCACAAATAAATATATTTAATCCACATTGATGGGAGATATCTCAAAAAAGGATCTCCCTATCGAACTCCAAATATCATAGTTTTTAGTCCATAATGTACTCTTAGCATATTGGGGAAATACTCATCCTCCCCATATTCAAATGTACATTTCACATCCATAACAATCACAAAATATAATCCCACAAACATTTTCTATCACTAGATCAACCATTACAATGGTAACTTATATGGTACCCTATGAATGATATAAAATGTTGATACACCAATGGTGGAGTCAAAACTATTGTGATAATTTAACTCCATTGATGGCATATTATCATTTGAGATATGGTTGATAACTAACACGAAATACTACGACATGCTCACCAGAACCTAAATGATACACTTTACCTGGCCATCCATCATGGGTAGAAACAAAATAATCAACCAAAAATGATCTCGGAAGGCATCTTGAATACTCTAAATAATCATGAAATAAAGTGATCATGACTATCTAAAATGATCATCGAGGGAATTCCATGATGTTGAACTATATCATTGACACACCGGTTACCCAAAATCCTGAGTAAGATCCACTGATTATCACCTAATGACAGTCAATACCTCAAGATTTTAAATTGATAACATGTTAAAAAAACATCAACTACCCAACTAATGCTAATGGATCCTAGTACATCCTCACCTCTCCTGGATGTAGTGATAAGGGGTATCATGAATCCTCCTTATCACCCCATATTAAAAAATTAATGGTGTCAATATCCATCCTAGAATAAGTATTACATGCTCTCATACCTCATAAAATCCATCAAGAACATGTATAGATCATATCTAATCATGGGTTATCTCATAGATGATATACCCAGGTTGTGAAACCCTACCTTTATAATGAAGTAGAGGGATACAAAATATTTAATGGATATATGATTCACCATCCTCTACCTTAGGGGTAAAATATTATAGGTCAACTACTCCATAAACTAACTCAAAAAGCCGATAAAAACATAGATATAATCATTTACTTCCATGATGATTCTCTTCGGATGATATTAAGATGGATATACATAAACCCTTACTAGGTCCACAATCACTCCCATTTTTGAGAAGTCACATCCCAAGAAGTGGTCCTCCAAAATACAAAAATAACTCTATGATAAATCCCAATAAAGATTTCATTCTAGAATCATGTCCAAAATTAACCTAAATAGTCTCATGTTGTACACCTGTGATGCAACGTAAGACAGAATATCCCCAAATAAGAGTATAATAAATGATCATCTAAGGGTACATGATCCAGTCTATATGTCCTACAAACAATGATGGGGTGTTCAACAAGCTGAAGGGTATCTCTAAGAACTCAAAGAAACCATAGTTGAAAAAATAATCCACCATTGAAACATCTTTAAGCTCACATCCTCCGTTTTTTGTGAACAACACTAGGTAGACCATAGAAACACATTTGGTATATGAATCCCCAAATATGTAGATTTCTACAACTACACCGCAATCTTCTACAACTAAATAAGGTCAACCTGATATGATAGAAAAAATATCATGTCATCCATGGATACATGTCTATGTAGAAAAAAAATCATTAAATGGGAGGCAAAACAATCACATATATAAGAAGGATGACCTTATAATCCTCCAATAAGGCATTAACCGAAATCTTGTGTCATCTATTTCTCTGAGATCCATAATATGAAACTAGATGAATCAGATGTATCCTATATACATGATATAATCCAAATCTATATAGGATTTATTCATTAAAAAAAATTCACCCGGCTTGGTTACACTTAAACCCATAATGGAAATAGTTATAATGGGCATGAACTACTGGCAACAAGTCCACACTGAGGAAAAAACAATAATGCCTCACTGCCTACTATGGAGAGGTTCCATTCACGGTTGCATCTCATTTCATAGCCAGAACACTCTAATAGTAGAAGTCTGTGATCAATGATCATTCTCCACTGGATCCTCCAAGAATAAGGTTCAACCAAAAATTTATCTATTAGTACCACATGACATCATATAATGGATTAATTTTTCTAAAAGGATTAAATCTATGTACTATATCTGCTACTGGGATAGAGAAGGCATATGTTTTACCTCGCTTCACACTATACCCTCTTGTTCATAACCCATACATCCTAAAGATATCATTATCCATATCTACATGTTCTCCAAAACTAGTGCATAATCTATCTACTTCACACAGTAATGAATCATCAATCAAATAATTCAATAGAATTCATCCAACGCACCTCGACACTTTAGGTTTTCAGTGAAAACGACTCACCCACATGACTATAAATTTCATTATTAGAATAATTCATAATGGGGAATGTGTCACTTTATCTTTCATGCCTAAAGAGACGTAACAAATTAGATACACAAGGCTCTTCTGAGACCTCGTATCTATCCTAAAATGTATGACTACCTGAATAAACATCAAGAGCAGTCCTAACCAATTAGGGATTTTTCACCATAGGTTTTTACCAATCCTTTACCACTTCTGAAGGATGTCTGGCTCACCAAAAAACATAGGAGATCTATATCTTTTCAACCCATGATGCACAATAATCATTGATATTTCATTTTATAGTACCACTGAAACAAATTTCTACACTATGAAAAATGCTGGTAACCAATAAATCCATTTGACTAAAAGGGGACCAAATGCTAGAAAACCCAAACCACTAGATCAATTCGATCCTTCATTGCTTGAAGGTCCATATTATTGAAAAACCATAGTGGAACCTATCACTAAGACTCACCCAATGCACTAAACCCATATAAATCATCACCCTAACCTACTATAGATATTGATATCTCAACATATTTTCAATCGAATGTATAGTACACTGGTGGTGAATTTATTTATTACTGAAGATGGTAGCACTACTCTATTTTCACATGGAGGAATCACCCCATGAATATGTTATCAATATAAAGCATCATCTATCAAATAGTTATAATCAAAACACTATCTCAAAATCCTAGCAAGATATCCTTGCAGAGGCATCTTGAAAATTAGGAAGACAAATCACAGTCAGAGAACATATCTATGGAGATCAATTAACACATACATGAAAACCACAACCCATTTATATATGATACATATATCATTTTTCCCTGAAACAAATTTCTATATGATTCAAGTCAACATGAAGACCATTAGAGTATTAGTGAATGGATACATTAGATTCCAAAAAAAATGTTCGGTTCCCTGGAATGAAATTCAAAATAGGGACACTTCCTAGTTCTTAAAAAATCTCACAACTAGACCATCTCTTAACATTTGCCCTGTGAGGAAGTAATAAGAAAACACTATTTCTTTAATTGAACCATCTGGTCCCACCAAAATGGTTTTTAGCTATGTGAGACACCCAAATCACACCTCTAATAGTCCAGGTAATGGAACAAGCACTGAGTAGGGATAATAATGATATGAGAGACCATATACTAAATTACTTGTATGAAAACACACACACATAACCAAATACATGAAATAATGAAAAGGGACAAAATATTGAACAAATAGATTACCAAAAGTCATGCAGTAATCTATATAAAATACATAATTTAGTACAAGAATGTAAAAAAATGGCATAATGGGAAAAAATACATGCATAATAAAAAATACCGGGGGAAATCCAAATTGAAAACACCAATAAAAATTACAATGAGGGAGATCCCAACTTCATATCCCAGAGTCTATCCACCACACAAAGTCAATGCCACAACATAATTAAAATATCCACTCATACAAGGTCCACTATAGTCACTGATAATCAGTATCTTGAATGCATGAGATACAACATGTGTTGTAAAATATTATTCTAGTGTATGTATATATATACCTAGTAGGACACCCTAAAATCACCAAACACAAAGATTTGATAATTGCGTTGTCATGTCATCACAAGGAAGGAATTACAATCATAATATGAGACAATAACCAAATAAATATTAAAAATACCGTCAAAAAGAGACAAAAATGATTAGAGAAAGGGGATCTAAATCTCCATATCCCAACTAAGAATGATGTGTCACCCAAAAACCCCAAATATCTCTCTCCTTTTCCTAGAAACATGCAAAAACTCCTATAAATATTTGACGATGAATCATACATTTTCACTACATTCCACTTCCATGGTGGGAAGACTCTTCATTCATGAATCATGCAAAATCAATCAAGACTATGGATGTCCTACACCTCACTACTATGTAGAACAACTAGTGGAGAACCACAACAATGGATGAACCACCCACAACTAATGCTCAGTTATGGGGATTCCAATATATAGATAGAGGACATACACCCTCTATAATGCGGGGGATTACTGCCTCAACTTATATAATGGATATGTGGGACTGATTCCATGGAGAGATAAAGGTGAGTACCAACCCTGGTAAAACATTGATGATA
Source organism: Viscum album (assembly GCA_963277665.1). Lineage (NCBI taxonomy): Eukaryota > Viridiplantae > Streptophyta > Magnoliopsida > Santalales > Viscaceae > Viscum > Viscum album. Next base: position 1,056,789,394 of record OY728142.1, read on the forward strand.
ACACCCGATTACTGTCACTATATAAGAAAAACTAAAATTAGTTTCAGACTCACATTTATTTGTTTCATATATATGATTTCAAAATGAAGGTCATCATCGTGTTCTATATGGAAACTATTGAGGTTGGACTAATCACATAACCAAATCAGTGTCTGGAAAAATCCCAACACATGCATGAGGCTCCTCATTAGTCTAATAGTTAAAAACATAAATCCGCATACATGTCACTACAAACAACCATGAATGTACAAATAGATCATGTTACTGCAATCATCATGAATAAACCCTTGGGCTATGCTATTTATGTGCCCAAAATATACACTTGAAAAAACTCATCTCTTCATATCACATATGAAGGTTGGTTCATGGGCCTAATCCATGAGTCTAAATTAAATACCCAATTTTTATTAATTGGCTTCCTCAATGTTAGGGTAACGATTCTATAGAGGACTTTTCAATCTGATTTAAAACAAAAGTGGTAGGACTGAATCATGTTCTACTAATTACATGAATATTAGTAATAAAATCAATATTTTTAACATAACACACTCATATATATATATATATATATATATATATATATATTTATCTGGTTAGTGGGTTCCATATATAGCCCCACACTCCCTCATAAAAACAACCCAAAATGGGGTTCACACTAGGATTCCACATGCACACATTGATCCCTCTCTTATGTTGTTTTATTTTTTTGGTTCCTTTTTATTTTTTTATTTTTTCACTTTGTCACATTCATGATCCAAAATTCATGAATCTATATCGCCTACTCATTCCTTGTCTGCTTCCCTGCACCACAGTAGCTACCTTTACTCACACCCGATATTCTCACCTTGCATGAATTTTTATAATTCACACCATCATTTCAATTACATTGATACTATAACATACCTTTATAGTTCCACCAAACTTTCTCATGGTATGGAATTGCCTACACACCCTTTCCAGGCACTCATACCAGACTCCTTCTTCACACCCCAGTTTTCTACTCCTCAATGCTATCACCAACTATATATTTGTTTGAGGGCCTTCACTTTCCCCAGAGTAAGAGGATATGAGGGTATTTTGGTATATGTATATATAATTATGAAAGAGTTGGGATATTGTGATAATGGAAATACCAAGGATCTATTAAATGATAAATTTTCACAAAAATGAAAGAAAATTTAGTTTTTAATAATTATGATCCTATGACTTTACGATGCATAAATATAATTTAAGGAACATGATTTTGATTATCCTCAATTAGAATCAAGTGAGGTATTCAATAATAAAACTATGTATCTAAATCAAAACATGAGAGATATTGTTAAAATAATAATCTCAATTAGAATGTTCATGAAGAAAAAATAAATTCAGGATAAAAATAAGGCATTCCTCAATGATGAATCAATCATTGGTGAAGAATGAATTCACTAGCGAGGAAAATTAATATAACAATGAATTCTCCATATGCATCATGATCCTTGTATGTTCATCATTGATCTCTAATACCAGTTTCAAACATAACACTCCTCCTATCACTCACTAGTATCCAATGTTTATAGAGCGAGATTCGTGGATTTTAAACAAGATGTATTAAAATAAATAGGGTTAGGTTTTGTAATTTAAAATAAAATAAAATAATTATATTTCTTATTTTAAAAAACACACTTCTAATGGATACCTTTCATGAAACATTTGATTCCCATGAACACTAAGGGATTCCAATAATAAAACCTATATAAAAAAAATTCAATAATTGTTATATTTTCCCCATCCAATCCATTATTAAATATGAAAACATTTTATACCAAAAATATTACCACATGTTCATTAATATAATTAAAATTTTAAATATATCAAAATCAAGACTCTCGGGGCCTCCTAATGTCTCAATGATATGACACTTGTCTATGAAATCATTCATCAAAATATTGAAAAGAAATAAAATGAAAAAATAGAGTCATTACATATATTATCTTAGCTCATGATATATGATTCTCTTATAATTTAGGTCTTCTAAACATAAAAATAATTATGATATGAATCTTATTTATGTTCTATGAATTATTGGGATTAATTTTATATTGTCAAGATCATGATATCATATGCTTATTCATATCTTATATTCACTTATAATTATTTAATGACCTCTCCATTTTTATCCAAACTATGAATCTCATCGAACCCTTTCTTTGAAACTAATAAGTGTACCTTGTGAGAAAAGCATTATTGGATATGTTGGAGATGATTCAAAAAATTAGATGATTATGTATCTAGTTTTCAAAGGCTCTAATAATTTATGACCCTTGAGTATATTGTTATGAAATGTACTGAATATTTTTCTAAACTAATGTAATATTTTTGTATGTGATTCCCTAATATCAATACCATGCATAAAGGGATAGATCAATTATTTTTTGAGATCAGGGTTATGAAAAATTATTGAGAACCCTACGTATAATCCTATGTATAATATAAAATTCAATGTTATTATTTTTTTTGAGTTTCCTTGAAAATTCATCCCCTTCTACTTACTTTCATGTAGATGTGGATGTGGAAAAAAATCCCATGGGGGGTAATAACTCTAAAAGGGGAATGTTGGGTATTAACACAATTGTCCCATGTTCTTGATGAGTTAGGATAAGACTGTACACCAATATAGACAGTAATAGGGTATATTCTCATCTAAATTCACATTTTTATGAACCATTATGATGAATATAGATAAGATATTATTTTTAATGACCTAGTTAAAATATATTGTGTCATTTATTGAATTAAAGGTGCTGTAATTTAGGCGTCCTATAAACAATTTGTCAATATTATATGATTTACCACTGTGATTATTGTTGATCAGACTATGATATTTGGTTTTATCCCATAGATGGAAGTAGAGTTAATTATTTCAATATTTAATGTGAAGTATAAAGTAATTATTTACCTCTACAGAAACTAAAAGATATGGGAGTTGGAATAAACATTCTTTTGATAATGCATAACAATATATTTGGATATATGATTAACAATATCAACATGGTTATGTTTTATAATAGAATTAATAAGATATATATGTAGTTTCAGGGGATTATAGTTAATGAATACCACTGAGAAATGATGACTTAGTTTCCTAAATGTCATGAATATAGAAAGATACAACCTATTAAATGTTTAATATGAGTGATAACATGATTTATGAGTTGAAAATAAAGATATAATGTAACTAAATTCAAATGTAAAATGACAATTTTGATCAATAGAAATAATTTAAAACATAAAGTACAATTTACTATTCAATTTATTATGTATGGGGAGATTGGGAAATATTAGAGTGAATGAACTAATCCAAGGGCTAACACCTACAGAAAAGAATGTCGTATGATATGTCAAGCATTGAGTGGATCATGTTGGTTAAAGAACACCTATTGTTCCCTTAAGAGATATAGATTTGATGCATATATTTTTAAGTATTTTCCTTATGATAATATTATTATTATTGATCCTTTAGTGTAATTTAAGATGATTTTTATAATTTATTGGATTTTTTATATTGATCTCGTAGCAATTTCTTAGGAAGGGAATTCAAATTTGATATTCTCAAGCATCATGTGATCATATATTGGAGTAAGAATGATTAAAATATTACATTGAAAGATACTTTTTATGGGTATTTATTCAAATTCATAAAGTCTCTTTGACTTTAATAGTTATGGATAATATCAAAATCAATTATATTTTTATTTATTAGAGTCCATTGATGACTGTCCTGAAGAGTTTCCAAGACCTCATTTGAATCATGAAGATGAGTATTAAATATAATTTATACCCATTCCTAAACATATTTCAGTTAGTTCATAAAAAATGTCCTTGATAGAGTAACAAGAATTAAATTAGAATCTTTAGGGATATATAGATAAGGGATTAATTTGACCTAGTGAATCAAAATAGCACAGACCTATTTGTTTTCCTAAGAAGACGTATGAATCAGTGAGACTATGAATTAATTATTGGGAAAATAACATGATCATGGTAAAGAATAATTATCCTCTTCCATATATTTAGGAATTTTTTAATCAAATATGAGTTTCTCAATACAAATCATAGATTTAACTACATTTTGAATACTATTAATTAGTTCTCCAAAATGAAGATATAACTAAGAAAAACATCCATATGAATTATGGACACTATAAATGTATTATTATTCCCTTTGTAATTACTAATTCCCATTTCATATTTTTGGATTTACTGAATGTTGTCATTATATATTACATTGAACAATTTGTGTTGGACTTTATAGAATATTTTCTATTACAATCCATGCGAAACTAAGATTATGGAGATCTCACGGTGATTTGATTAAAGGTCCTGTGAAAGGATAAAATTTATCAAAAATTTAGAATGTGTGATTACTTGTAATATAAAGTATAATTCTTGGTCTTTTTTATCACTAGAGAGGGAATAATAATATACCATTCTTTTATATAAGTCATTTAAAATTATTTTTTACCAACCTATGTTATTGATATCTATAGTTTTATTAGATGAGATGGATATTATCAATGATTTTTGAATAATTTCTCATGGTTGTCTGATCTAGTGAGAAGGTTAAAAAATAATAGATTGATGTTAGATTGGACTAATAATTGTGAGTAAAATTTCAAGTACCTAATGAGAAGGTTTGTTAGTTTACTTGTAATAAACTATTTTATAGTTGTATAGGTCTTTTGTTTGTTAGTGATTCATTTAAGAATAGAATGGTATGTGTTTTTATTAAAAATAAATATTGGTAGCTAATTCCTATCATCAATTAATGACCCATGAGAACAATTACCTGAATATAGACATGGAGATAGACTTAGTAATTTTTTCATTGAAGATAATGAGGAATTATATTTATAGAGAAATTTGTGAAGTCATTATATATTGTATAAGTTTAATGTATATATTCACCATGAAAGAGATCAATATGAACTAGAGATGATTGTTATATTTGATTAAGAATATTTATTTATCCATAAATTACTACAATAAAAAAGTGAACATGGTTATTGATTTTTGGATTCAAAAGGATAACACAATATTATCTATAAATAGGATAAAAAATATATAGTATTTATGGATTTTTCAAAGGATGGAAAATGAAATTTTAATGGATGTGGGTAAATCATATCTTAATCAAATGGGTGTTCATAGAAAAATCAATGTGATGATTAAATAGGTGTTGGAGAAAGATATTGAGCAGTAAAAGAAGCTGATAAATGTTCATAAGGTCAACCATGATTGTGATGGATTAATAAAGTTATTGGATAGATTTATTTTCCATATCAGACCAAAATTGAAGAAGTACGGGTTTGATGAAGCTCATATAGCATAATTATTAATTTATATATGAAGGAAGAATAAGTATAGAGGGATTATAGAGAATTTATAGTGGGATAAGATGGAGATAGATATTTTGTATTATGTATCCTGGTACATAGTATGCTAACTAGTTAGGGATTCGCTGAGGAAGTCTAAGGGGATGTTAAAACCGTTACCTATAATGTTATGAAAATGGGAAAAATCATCATGTATTTTATCAAAGGACTCCAGAAGACATATTAAGAGCATAATTTTGATTCCTCAAACCCACAATATCATAACTTATTCTACAAACATATACTATACATTCAATATTTGATACCAAATATAGATTCTAGGTAACAACTTTATAAAAATTGCATGACATAAATAAAAATATCAATTACATACATTAAAAATAAATTTTAGGTTTAATACATTAGATAATTCTGACATAAATAAAATAAAAAACCAATTTATTTCACAAATAATAGATATTTTCACCACTTTATGTGATTATATTTATTTAATATTATGGTTTTAATATATCCTAATAACTATACACATTAGTTATCCTATTAGAAATGGCATGTGAAATACTTTTCATCATAATAATGGTAAATAGAAACATAAGAAGGGTTGTTACCTAATTATAATTAAGAAAAAACATATGACTCAGGAAGACATGGAATAGGACTGAAATTATATGTTATTGAAGGATTAGATAATAAAAAATAATCCCCTAAAAGGATGAAACTAAAAGAATAATTTACCCAGGGATAACAATGTAAATAAATAGATCACATTCATATCAATAAAAGATTCCATATAAATGAAATGCATAATGGAAGATAATAAATTCCATAATATAATATTGGACATCATGATCATAGAATCATGTTATCCCCATTATGTAAATGTCTTGTTCTTGTTATGCATACAGAAAAATATATAAACCAGTTTATATTATGAGACCAATAGATGAATTGAGTGGATATATTAATTTTGGCCCCTCCCCTTACTTATTTTAGTCCATTGAATTTATTTATGATAAATTGAATAAACAATTCATAATAAAAATTTCAAAAAATCATCAATATTGGTATTAAAACCTATGAAGAAACAAACCTTTTCCCCATTTCAATAAATGAGAATATATGATCATAACCCATATATAGGGAAAATGTGGATGGTAAAACAATACATATTTGACTTTACAATGATTATAAGTATTAATATAACAACATAAAAAATTAAAATACCTTTTCCATTTTCAATAAAATTGAAAACATGATTATAACCTAACCAAATATTAGTGGTGTATGGTCAAAAAATACAATGTCAATAAGTCATTAATCATCTGTATTGGAATTACATAAAAAATAATCCCAATAATATTCCCCATTTTAATAGAACAATATTGTTTCTATGAAAACATCCTAAAATATGAATTATGATTACTATGATTTTTAAATCATATATATCAATGAGTATATACCTATGCAATACCGGGAAAATAGATCATAAGTTTTTGTGGAAAATCCCTTAAGGAAACATTGTTGTATTATTGGGTTGAGAGTGTTTGTTGAAAAAGCTGGTTTACAAGGATAGTTGTGGGGTCCAGAAAGATTATTGACTAAGAAGGTTGAAAAATATCCAAGCCAAAGGAACATATTTCTAAGAATAGGCATATAAAATTGCCTACACAAAGTGACACCGTTTCCCAGTGATTTCAAAATTTTTGGGGTCTAAAATTTGGTGTTTGGATAGAATTCTGAAAAGTGAATTTCGTTGAACAACTTATGAAATATGGAAAAGGCATAGGTTTCCTGAATATGGGCTTCATGAATGGTGTCTCATGAAATATCAATGAAATATGATCATTATCTACATGATATCGATGAGCATCGCAAAGGACGAAGGTGAGGACCATTGTGAGTGGAGCATCCTGGCGGAATGATGGTTTTTATGGAAAGATTCATGATTACGATAAGCATTATGAGTGGGAAATTTGAACGGATCATCATAAAAATGGAGTATTGAGGAGTAAAAGTGGTAGTATATTGAAATGGTGATGATGTGTCTAGAAGGTTCTCGAATCGGTGGAATTTCCAATAAATATACCTATACCCAATTCAGAAAAGTAGCACGACTTAATGAAAATCACATGGAACTGGATTTGTGAAGGTGGTTCATGAAGGTGTTATGAAAAGATGTTCGTGATGTTTATAAAATACAACAGAATGTTCTGATCATCACGAAGGAGTTTCATGTGAAGAAATTCACAAAAGGGTGTAAAATCTAACAGAATGTTTTGAGCATTTAAAAAATATGAAAATTCATGGAGGCTAATTAATCATCCCAAAAGGAAGGATATTTGAAAAGGATAGTTGTAATTTGTGATATATGTGTGTTTCAGGAAGTCATTGTGAGTATTATGAATGGTAGGAGCTTTACAAATTCTATTTGATCTTCGCAAACGATGAGATTTGCGAAGGCAATGAGCATCACAAAATTTGTTCATAAGGTACTGCCTAGTAAATCTATCATAAATTATTATTCATTAGTGGATAAATGTGGGGAATCAATATAGTATCTATCTATAACTGAGGATGTATTCATTAATGATAATTAAGGTACTTACAAATCCATAAACTCTATGGGAGTATCTTTCAAGAGTAGTGAGAAAATGAATAGGAATAAATGCATCCTTTACATTCTTATTTATCCAAAGAAGGAAACATAGGGAGGAAAAATAGGGAAAACAATGAGGTAACCCTAAATGTTTTAAAGGTAGTGCACCTGTATATAAATGAGATGTATCCTAAACCTCTATTCTTGGTAGTGACCCACAGTGGATTTGGTACAATCGACAATTTTCCATTATATGGTCATTGGATGTATCCTAGAGAGGGTAAACCGAGTAAAATTACTATGCCTCATGCATGATTTAAATTAAAATAATACATTGATATGGGAAATATAGAGAATAGTGTTTTTTTAATAATGAAATGATATCCAATGGGGCATAATTTTTAATACTTCCTACCCCGATTCACCCCGTCAAGGCATTTAAACTAATTGGGATAATAGATGATATTTCGGGAAATAAGTTGGTTGGCTACAAAAGAAAATAACCCCTAAAGTGACAAATATATGTTTAATGGTTTATGCGTTTGGAAAATATATCCTTAGGCAACAATGAAAAAATTCAACATTATAGAATAGAATAGTAGAATATACCCAACTTAAGTAAAATTAGATCATAAGATAATTCATAACTCAATGAATATTATACGAGTTAAAATACTCCTTAAAATCAAGAGAAAATGAAATCAATATCCACTTGAATAGGGTTATATGATTTTTATAATAAATACATTGAAATACAAGTAGTATGATACACTATATAATGGAAATATAGTGTACAACATAAACATGCCTCATTGATTTAATGTTTGAGATGAAGGAACCCCATGGATTGAGTATCATTTTAATAAAAACCCCTTTAAGGTGTGGTATTTTAATTGATCATAATATATTTTGATTTAAAAAAACTATGATACGATATACCAAATAGGAATTATATATAACACAAAAATTAAATAATGTTAACAATGGAAATCATGTCCCAGAGAAGATAATTTTAGAAAAAAACCATACGTTGTATTCCCGATTAATCGATCATGCTCTAACCTCTTTCTTAATAGAAATAAATATAATAATAAAAATTATAAAAACCATAATTTTAATATAATACCTGTATTATATTTATTTTATAATGATATATTCAAAATATATTTATTTATTCTATTTTTTCCAATATTGGTGGTTAAATCTTTAGGCTGTTTGTTTTTGACAAATTTATCAAATACTAGATTAATTATCACTAAGTGGTTTCATGTTCATAATTTATATATTATTTAAGTTCCTATAATATGTATTTCAATTTTTTTCTAATGTTATACTTTTATCTAATAAGAGTTTTAATTATGACTCATGAATTTGAAATCCATAGAAGGTTTGTTTTCATTTTTTTAATGAATAATGCTATTATATTAATAACATGTTTTAATATTTGTAATTATGATCATAGAATAATTATAATATATTTAATAATCTATTATGATAATTTCTCACTAGTATATCATATTAATTAATCATTCATTACATAAACATTACCACATCGTTTATATTATAGGTAAAACTATCCAAAAAAAGCGTGTGTTATAACATTTTAATGAATGTGAATATTTTATTTTATAATATCAATATATATTTTAAAAAAATTATGAATCTAATTTATATCATATATATTTATTAATAACATTTATATAACCATAAACATTTGGTGGAAATGAAAAATGAAGTTCATTTCTTGTGGAGGTGGTTTTTCGTATATACGCACAATTAACAATACCATTTTACAAAAAATTAATAGAATAATTAAGAATGATAGTATAAAATTTTAGAGTAAAAATTATATAATATAAATCATATTTATTTATCAGTACCATAATTATGTTCATCCTTGAGTGATGGCAATGTGAAATAAAAAGGGTCATTTTGTGGAGGTGATACTTTTCACGTACACACGATGGATGATTTTGTTTTTCATAAACATGAGAAAGATGAATATATTATGATTATTAAATAAATATACTAACATTAAAATATTTAAATGACAGTATTTAATATAGATATGTGTGGATAAAATAAATTTGAGTTATTAACATTAAGAATAAAATCAAGGTAGTTGATAATACTCATGCCTCAAACTAGATCTTTTGTTGGAATATTTCTTGGAAAATAAGGGGATAATGAAATTAGTGATACTAGAGGCATATGTTTGTGGGATTTGGTTATATGGAGAGTAAAATGGAACATTTTCATGTCATAATTCAAAAGATATATTTTTCTTGGAAGGGTGGAAGTGTTATTCATTGATAAGTGAAGTCACATAGACCATTGCACAACCCATTACATTTCGATTATATGGATAATTCAAGGATTAATGGTACAATAAGTAGAAGAAGAGGGAGTTGTTTTTCCAATCATTGTTCAGTAAAACTCAAATACAATAACCTTTTAAAATATGGAAAAATAAAACTTCAACTAAAATAGTTGTTGAATGGATTTTTTTTGTATGTAAATGTTGTTTTCAATATTAACTGTTCTTAATATTATTTAGTAATGACTAAGAATTAATTGAGTGTTAAAAAATTTACATAATTGTTTAAAAATTTAATTAAATTAATTATTTAGAATATATTAATCTAATTTAGTAATTAGAAAGTACACATATAAAATAAAATGTTTCATTGAAAATAATTGGTTTTCCTCTATCGTGGTTGTTAACATCAATCATAGTAATCATAAAATTATTCTAAACAATGAATTTTTCCATAATATATAATGCGGTTGTCTTGATCCGAAATATGAACTATATTTTTAAATATTTAATTCATATTATTGATGAGAAATAATTTTTAATATCATCAAAAAAACTGTTATTAATCTAAAATAATACTTATGTTTCAAAAATTATATAAAAGGATTTTATAGAAAAATGTAATTTTATTTGATTTATTATTCTTACAAAAAGAATTATATAAATTTTTTTCCAAAACATTTAATTAATTATTTTATTATGATAATTCCCTAAATTGAATGTTTTTAGAAAAATATTTAATTTTTCTCCATTCCCTTAAAAAAAATTTATTTCAGAAAAATCCTAATTTTTTCAAACATAATATTATTATTATAGATAAGAAATCATTGATAATTTTGAATAATTTAAAATATAAAATTTTCTAAATATAATGTATGTATATAATCATAAAATATATCAAAAACCCGTTTTATTGGAAATGAATTTTCCATTTATTAACTATTTTTATCATTACTTTTTATCATTTACAATCTAAATTTGTGTTAAAATTTATTATTAATATCAAACATAATTTTTCCACCTTTTCAAATGAATCACGAAATAAATATAAATATTTCTTAAATTTTAATATTTAGAAAAATGATTTTTTACACAATAAATGATCATAATATTATTTTTAAGAAAACCAATTGAATTTCATTGAAATCAAAGAATTTTTTTTATTTTTTTTACATTTATTTCATTATGTGATTACTAATATTCATTCCTACTAATTAAATTACTTGGTTTTCATATAAATGTTCAAATATATATATTTCATCTAAATATAATGAGGTTTTATTAAGTTTGGCATTGCTCGGGGAGAAATCTGTCGAACATATTGACTTATTTAATAGTAATAATATATTATAATCTTGGAGTTTTACATTGTCACACCTTAAATAAACTAATTCCTCAAAATTTTAAATATCACCAACTAATTAATGTAAATAATGTTATTCTTAACACATTGATCATTTGGGATATGAATTTTAATATGAAATCTATATTAAACTCATAGGCTATATCAATATATGTATTTTTTCTCAATGAAAATTAATCATTCATATAACCATATAAATAATTATATGTACACAATAAACATGTATTATATATAATATAATTTTACCAAATCAATCTGAATCTCTAAGGAATTAAACAATAGCATAACAATATATCCCTCCAGAAAATAACACTATCCTTATACCCAAAACAATAAAAAACCATAAACCAACCGTTATATAACACAATCCCAAAAATGAGCTAAAATTTACCAAAAATATCATGATTCAATTATCAAACCCAACATTACCAATATTGTCTTACATACTATTTCAAAATTAATCAACCCTTTATCACCTCAACACGCAGGGCGTACTAAACCATAGAGTTATACATACCTCAATAATCTGTTCTGAAATAGTTATCCCCAAAAATATAAATTTGACCTAAAATATCTTTAAAGGTTATTTATACCATTAAATATATGTTTCTTCACTATTAATGAAAATCATAAAAAGAAAAACCATTAAATATTTTACAAAATTCCCATAAATTTCAAAATAAACTAAAATATCCGAGATAAATATAACTCATCAATTAAAATAGCTATTATTATAAAGAATATTTCATTCCAAAGACCTTAGGTAAGATGAGAAAACTCACATTTTCCACCATAATAGTCTTATACAAAAATTATTAACCCTTTACACTCACTCCCTTATTTAGTTATAAGACCTAGTGGCTTATAAATAAATACCATTCTTAGGTTCGTTTTCGTGATCCTATTTCATCCACATATTAAAAAAAATTATGGTAATTTTCTAAATATAAATATTAAATCCTCATTAAGAAATATTTATTACACTATAAATCCTTCATTTTTTACATATGATACTTTTAGTGAAACCTATGATTCTATTTGTTCAATATTTAGTTTTCTGTTGTCATTTTTCAATTTAGTTCTATAACCTAGTACATTAAAAACATATATAATTCTTTTATAATATTTTTTTAAGAAAATGTGACTAAGGCATGAATATACACTAAGAGTATTAAATCTGCTATGTAGTTATGATTGTTTGTCATGCACCATGTAAAAATTGAGTTAATACTCAATCTTCCCTTTTCTGGTTAATTACTACTATATACATTTATGGTAGATACAACATCCACCTAAAATGTCCATAAAGGGATGTAATTTTTGGGAGAACCATATAATCCCTATATTAACAAAACATCAGTATGAAATCATATATTTAAAATTCCCTCACAGACTTATCCCCAGGGTTATCAATAAAGATCTCTTATCCTAATCCCAAAAAATGATCAACTGTACCTTATCATTAAATAATATACTCTTCCAATAGGTTATCTATACCATTTAAATTTTGATCAAACATATCTTAACAACCCTTATATAATCCTCATTAAACACCATAATTTCAAAAGTTATATAATTTATACTCTTATACCATCTGTAACACCCATAAACTGCACTCTTGAATATATTTCCATAGAAACATACTTTTCATATGGATTCAATCCCAAATATATATTCCCATAAATAACTATTCCACAATGATATGAATAAATGAAAATATGTCATTATAAAACATCCAAAGGAATTTTTTGTTTATATATTTATAGATTTAGGAAAAACATAAACTAGAAATCCTATGCCTATCAATATTTATAGATTCCCCCCCTCTATATGAGAAACAACATAATACATAGAATGTATTCAAAATATACCAAAACATTCTCTTCACATCCTACAAATCACAAGTAAGGGTTTACTTAATAACCATGGGAAATATAAACAGATGTACGTGAAGGACTAAATGTGTAGTAAAGAAAAACATACAATAGAGGAAATCATGGGATAAAAATGGAATAAAAAGTTTAGAAGGATTAGGAAATAAAAAATAATTACATAGTAGAATAAAAAATCAACATAACATATCAATGGGGAATAGTGGATATAATTATATCGCATGGATATTAAAAACATGTTCTTGGAGATGAAATGTATAACACTTGTCACATGAGACCCACCGATATATCGAGTGTCTATATATGGAAATTTACCACCCATTACTGGTTTAATTTCAATAAATTCATCACATAATGATTCCATTTTGTCTTTATAATGACCTCTCTATCTTCATGGATTTAATTAATTGAGTCTTTGGAGATTACATTGATTAGTTTGAGGTAGGCGTTATAGATGATAGTATTATCTACTCAAAGAGAATGGATGATCATGAAGATCACATGATAAATTTACATACGACCCAATAGTAGGAGAAATTATATGAAAAATTTAAAAAATATGAATTTATACTCTAAAAGGATTCATTTTTTGGTTATATAATCTCAAGAGAGGGTATATCCGTAGAACCATAAATAACAGAGGTTATTGAATGTTGTACTAAACCAACCACGTTGATTGAGATCCATATTTTTCTTGTTTTAGTCAGTTATTATTGAAAACTTGTATACAATTTTTCATGATAATCTAATCGAGTCACCATGTTAACTTGAAATGGAACCATTCTACTTTGGATAAATTAATGTGTGGAAATGTTCAAGGAGTTGAAGAGAATATTTGTTTGTACACCTATCCTTACATTTCACTATATTGAAGAAGGGTTTTAAATCTATAATTATGTATCGATTAATGTATTGGAAGGTGTTATTATACATAATTACATTATTATAGATTATTTATCATGAAGATTAATTTTTCATGAGAAAAAATTTCCCACTCATGATTTGGAGTCAACTTAAGTGAATTTTTCCATAAAATATGGGGGAATTATTTTTACATAGAAAAGTGTGATATATATATAAATGTAAAAATTATAATATATATTTTTATATAAAAGTAGTTGAATATGTTCCAGAGAAGATGGTTTTATAATATTAATGATTATTAATGCTCAATACAGTACTACTCTAGTAAAGCGAACAAGGTGGTTTTTTCTTTGAGTCAAAAGGATCATGCTAGATTATCTTTGACGAGGATAATAAGAAATCTAATATTTTAGTATGTTTAAAGGACGGATATGGAAGATCAATATGAATGGGGAAATATTATAATTCTATATTGAATGTTCAACCATCCAACAAAGTGAATATTAAAAAGGAATATATGGAAGATGTAGAGCTACACATGATTGTTATAAATGTTCCTGATTTTAACCATGATCATAATGTAATAAAAATGTTTATAAAACATGTATGTGTTCTTAAAATACCAAATTTGAAGATTGATTTGTTACATGAGGATCATAGTTATTCATTATCTATTTATCCCAGAAGTAGGAAGATTTATAAAATTATGAAAGAGTATTTCTAGAGGGATATCAATACGAGATATGTTTAAGAATTTGTATCTTGGTACATGTTATATCAGAATTTTATGAATAAGAGAAAAAATTCAAAATGTATGTTACATCCATTAACAATAATATAATTTAAATGGGAAAAAATAAAAATGTGTTTGGTTATTAGACTTCCCAAAATGTTTAAAATGAAAAATATATAAGGGATTTAGCTGACCGCCTATCAAATTCAGCACACATCATCTCTATCAGATAATATATCTCTCTAGATTATCTTTCCAGGATATAAATAAAGAATATTTTAAACCTAAATGGAGTACCAAATTACATTTTTATGATCATAATCTACAGATTACCTTAATGTTCTAGAGAAATATTCAGTAAGATATTGATATAGATTTGAATTTCAGAACTACATATCATCCTCAAATTGGTGTTCAATCCTAGATAAAAATTCAAACCCTAGATGATATGTTGAGGTATATTTAATTGGATTAAAATGGTTTATGGGATAAACACATTCCTCAAGATGGGTTTTCTTATATTAATATACTTCATTAAGGCATTCATATGACTCCTAATGAATAAATATATAGAAACAAGGAATGAGTTTTATTTTTCTAGAATTAATTTGTAGAATGAAAAATATTTGGACATGAAATATATAAATAAATGGTAGAGTAGGTTTGATCCATTCCATAACAATTTACAGTGAAATAAAGCTGGAGGAAATCTAAAAAGACAATCAGAAACACAATTTCGAATTTGATGTTTAATAAAACGTGTTTCTAAGAACATATACATTGAATAAGTTAATAAAATTTCAAAAGTAGGGAAAACGAAGACCTGTATATATTTTACCCTTTTAAAATAATTATTGTATTAGGATAGTAGCATATGAGTGGGTGCTACCACAAAAAAACAATCATGTTCACAATGTGCTCAATATATCTCTCTTATGGAATTATATATCGAATCCTTTACATGTACTGATATAAGAAGTCATACAAATAGAAAAAAAATATTTCATATAAGGAATGAGTAATGACGATTTTGGACTCTAAACAGAAAATTCCACGAAACTAGATCACACAAATGTTTAATGTTTTGTGTAAAATCCACAAGATTAATGATGCTTTGTGGAAACATGGGGATATAATTAAGAAGAAGTATCCTTATATATTTTAATTAAAGTAACATAATATTAAGGGAAAAATTCATTTAAATGGGGATAAAATATAACCCCTATATTGTAAGGATCAGACCTTAAATATTACATACTATAGTGTTTTGACTTATAATTATCATTTAAGGTTCATTTTAGTTTGTAGTTTTCAAAATTATGAGAAACTATTAACAGATTAAACTAAAAATTACACGTGGACACTTGAAATAAATATATATTTTTCCACCAAATAGTTGTATTTAAAATAAAACACGATTTCACTTTATAAAAAATATTTATATTTTTATCCTTGATATCAACATTGTCCCTACTCATCCTCTAACCTAATGAAAAACATTTAAAAACATGGTACGAGTTATAAAATACAATTAAGGGATATGAACATAATGAAAACAATTAGTCTAGTGAAAATAATGATAACATATTTTATTTTCCCTGAGTTAATGAAGACATTTTCACATAAAAAACACACATACAGTTTTATTAGATATAATAACGAAACCCATAGAAAGAAAATAAAACTAATTGAGGAGACTTAGATCCTTATATATATAAAACAATTTCAAGACCCTATCGATTTTATTAACCATATGACCAACTTCCAAAATTATTTTTTCCAAATTAAGGTACTATGGGATTACCCAGTTCTATAAGGGATTCCACATGTTAATATGTAATGAGATTTCATGACATTATATGGGAAACCCCATGTTAAACTATAATGGAGTAACCTAATGCTTTTTGGTCTACCCCATGTAAAGATGTTATTTGGTTTATCAGTGATATCTGGGCCACCCCATTCTAAGAGGTAATGAACATACGAGGTGCAATCAGGGACACCCTAAATATATGATATACCAGGCTCACTCCTTTCATATAATACTCAAGTAAAACATCATTAATAACTAACATTCATCATAAATCAATTATGAAAACTCTTATTAAAACCATATGAAAATCAAATTCAGATAATAATAAAATTACCTATTAAATAAAAATTTCAACAACATAACACCATTTTCATTGAAAACCCATTGTCAATTAGAAAATAGCCAAAAATAAGGGAAGATGGATTTTCATTTAACAAAGTATGTAAGCATTCAAAGTAATCTGGAAATTTATTAATATTAATGGATGTGGAAAACTCACTGTCACTGTGTATGTTTAGAATAAAATATTTATTTTTCATTGTTTTTTAAAATGTTTTATATAAAACACATAAAAATATTACTTTCAAAAACCATTGAATTAAATTGAAAACAAACAAAAAATTTCTGATATAATCCTTTAATATCCATAAAAATAAATACATAAAATAAATATCAAGGATATTTGTATGGAGGAAAATATTTTGATATTAAATCTTTATACATTCAATGTTTTCCATTCCACTTTGAAAATTTAAATCACAAGTCCCATTAAGGAATAAAATTTATCAAAAATTAAATAACATGCTAATGAATAAAATAATGATATTTCTCCAAATCTATTTTTTTTGTTATTTTGAAAAATAAAATTAATGGGTAAGTGGGAACATCACATTCCAACAAAATCAAAAATAGATTTGAAAATTATAAACCAGCAAACCAAAACCCAAATTTGAAATTCAAAAATTAAAGCACCAGCCCATCCCATCACCTTGGGACCTGGAAACCTAAGTTGCGAGCTACCTTGAGTCGTTCCCTATATGGTCACTACATCACCGACAAGACCTACTAGAGATAATACCAAACCTACATAAATAACATAAAAAACCCACACTACCATTGCTTCACCCTTGTGTTAACGCTCCAAAAAAAATCTCCAAAACTGGGATGAACATGACATCAAATAAGAAGAACCATCTTCCAGATCCCATCATCACCATGATAAAATCCATAAACGACTACAAAAAAATATCCACAACCACTCAAATTGAGAAAAAACACCATAGATATCCAATTAATTCCAAATTAACCATAACTAAGAGAAACCACAATGGAAACCTAGAATAAGAAGAAAAACCTATGCAAGACTCACCCATAGAATCCCTGTTGACCGCTCAACCAGCAAATCCCAATGCCTCCCAGGAACCATCAAACCAGGAAAACCAGGTGAGGAGAAATTGAATTGAAAATACGAACATAGGTTTAGAAAACTTAGGATACATCAGTATAAAGCAACAAATCCAAAATCATTAACCCTTCTAGAAATCCACATCAACAGACCTTCAATAAAAAAACGCACCGAAATTCTGACAACTTCGAAAAACAATGTATTGGAAGAAACACCACAAATAAATAATATTAATTAGTCCATAATATCCAAAATAATATTCCTAAAATAAAGTTAAATCTTATCATTAAAATATACTTTTACATCCATTCATTAAATATGGATATGAATAATGAACTATGTTACAATAATGGAGATAATTTTTCATATGTTTGTGTGAGTAATGTTTTCAATTATCAATGATCATTATGAAAAAAAGGTAAGTATAATTTTATATATAAATATTTATAAAAGTATAATTAATATAATATTACTTATTTAAATGTACTTATATATATCATTCATGTGTAGTGGTGATGAAGAAAATCACATCACTTCGTAGATCAACCAAGTTTTCAACCGTCAGATCTGATCTCAGCTTATCCCAACCGTTAGATCAACCAAGGAAGTTGAACTGTCATTCCATTTCCTATATAAAGGGGACCCAAATACTAGTCCCACATCGATTTTAAGATCTCGCATCCCGAATCTCTACCTCTCTGTTTTTAAACCCGTTCCGAACTTCAGACTTCTCTGTTCCAAACTTCTCAGAGGACTTCAGATCCGAATGTCTGGGGAGTTAGCATCTCAAGAGATGTCATCCACCAAACCTATTTCACAATGGTTAATTTACAGAGAAAGGATAGTCCATCCAGATTTCTTCAATAACTATGATTCTATTATTTCAAAGAAAATTAAGTTGAATGGCTGGAAAGATATTTCCGTATCCAAACGGGGGAATCAAGACGATGTATTTTTAGAGTTACTTGTTGAGTTCTATGAATCAGTTTCCTTCTTTAAGGAAGATAATAGGGAGAAGTTTTCTTTTAAGTCTTATGGCAAGACTTACAAGCTTTCTTATACCAAGGAAGCAAGCTCGGTAGGGCTGACCTATGAAGGAGAAGCTGAGTTCATATCTCACATTTTTCTGGACTCTAAGTGTAGCTTCGACAAGTAAAAAGCCTTAGAAACTCTCGGACTGGCTGATGACAAGGCTCCGAAGATTGCCAGTTTATCTACAAATTTCCGGATTCTAGAATTGTGGGTGCAAGGGATTATCGTACCGAGGAAATGTGATAAAGACAGTTTGAAGAAGAGTGAGATCTATATCCTAGAATTCCTGATAAATCTAAAGAAGTTTAACTTGATGAAGCACATTCTTATCACTCTTGAAAATTTGAAGAAAGGAAATCTGAGAGATCAGATTATTATGTATCCAGCAATCCTCTCGAAGTTGATAGTTCGGTGTCTTGAGTCTTTCAAGGAGGCTTTCAAATCTAAGCCAAGAGTTTGCAAAATTATGCTGGTGAGCGATGGTACTCTTAAGAGGATGGATGTGGATTTCAACAAGGAGACTGGTGAGTTCTTCGATTTTCCAACTCAAGAAGAAGTGGCTCTGAAGGTTGCTGAACTGGAATCATCTAAACCAGTAAAGAAAAGAAAGTTGAAAGATGTTGTAGTTGAAGTTGAGGATCCTAAAGCTAAGGAAGCTCAAACTGCACCTCCCAAACAAGAGAATAAGAAAACCTATCCTGATGAAGTTGTTGCTAAGTGGAGAGAAGATAAAGATAAAAGGAAAGATGGGGATCCACAGTTCGGATTGGACCCTGCGGAGGCTAAGGCCTTGAAGGAGGGAACTACTGATGAGCTTAAAAAACAAGTAAAGGAAAAGAGGCTCAAGAAGAAGATGATAGAAGCTGAGGCAGTCCAAGCATTGTTAAAGTTTAATGAGATGGTATCTGGAAGCATCCCAGTTCCGAGATCTTTCTCCTTGGAATCTCTACCTCAGACTCCAGGAAGAAACCTTGATCTTCTGGAAGAGATTACAACTGAACATGTTGAGCAACTTGAGAAGATTCAATAAGTGGAAGAGGAAGAAGTAGTTACTGAAGGAAGTGGTGAAACAAGAGACTTATTGAAAGAGCTAGATGATTATAAAGGGTCTCCTTCAGAACACCTATCGCTCCGAACATCAGAGGCTGAATCCTCTAGGTTAGTAACTTCAGAGAAGGATAAGAATGATGATTATGTTGTTCGAAAAGTTGTTGATGATATTATTCAAGTGTCTACTGGCGAGCAGAAAACTCCTGATCAAGAATCGATTCCAAAAAAGGACAAGGGAAAGAATCACCTTGTTGAGACTCTGAAATCAGTGGCTAGCAAGAAAAGATAAATTTTTGATTCTTCTAAAAGGAAGTTGGAGCTTATTGAGGATGAAAATTCTCCAAGTAAAGATTCAGATTCAGAGTCATCCAGGTTGGGACATGACTTTGTTGTTCAATCTTTGAGGAAGTTAGTTGGTTCCATTCCGACCATCTCGACCATAAACTCAAGATGCCAAATGCTCCAACATTCTCTGAATCAGAAATTAGATTTTGTATCCTTGGTTATGGTTAAGTATGTCGAGATAGAAGCCGAATTCAAATCTTTTCTTGTTGGCTATGATGCCCACAAAAGATTTTGCAAGAGAATGACGAGCTGGTCGAGGAAGACTGTGGATGTGATAAGGATATTCGATGAGTTTCAAGACAATGTTAAAGATGATTTTGAGACCAAGGATAGGAAGATAAATGAGTTAAATTCATCCTTTGAAGAGAAGCTGACAACTGAAAAGAACTTCTGGATTCAAGAAGTCAGAGATCTGAATGGGAAGATAAATTTCGTTTCTCAAAACTGGATGTTTGAAAGGGATCATCAGATTGAGTTTGAACAGAAGATGAAGTCTCAAGATGAAAAGATCAAGGCTCAAGAAGAAAAGAAGAAAGCCCAAGAAGAAAATATTGAAGCTCAATCTACAAGAATAGTGGTCTTAGAGAAGCAATCTGAAGAAGATCATAAAGACCTGAATAAGATCAAGACTATTCTTAAGGGGCTCAGGTCGAAGGAAAAAGATCTGAAATAACTAAATCCGATATTTTTGTCGTATCTAATTTTCTTTGTAGCCGAGATTTTAAACCTAATGAAAATTGTTCCTCTCGTTTCTTTTGTTGTCATTACTAATTTTTTCAGGTATTTTTTTTCCATTCCCTCGATTTCTTTTTGAAAATCACAAAGGGGGAGAAGGAAAAGATCCTTAAGAAAAAGAAGAACTCCAATGATAGTTTATCTAAAGGGGAGAAGGAAAAGATCCTTAAAGGAAAAAAGAACTCTAATAAGAGTTTATCTAAGGGGGTTTTTCATTAAATAAGTCTTTCTTATTCGTAATTAAATGTCACTCCGGAAATCTAGAATACGATCCTTAGTGTTTCAAAGCCTAAGGGGGAGTTAGTCATATTCATCAATATCCTTAAAGCAAAGGGAGATAAGCCTTAATGTTTTTCATTCTTCTTAGAATTTCTTTTTCAAGGATGTTTGTGCTTTCCAAAAATAGGGAGATTGTTGAGTAAATAAGGTTTTCCTTATGACTTTTCCATTTCTTCTTGTTTTGAAAATCACAAACACCTTATCTTTAGGAAAATTGATTTTATAAGGAAAATTGATTTTATAAGGAAAATTGATTTTATAAGGAAAATCGCTTTTGTATGAAAAATTATTCTTACCATATTTTCATCTAAGATTTTTTTTTCTTAAGTATAAGATTCAGATTCATTTCTATTTTCTCGGAATTACTTGAATCTTTGATATGAAGTATTCTGTTTTAGGATCCGAATTCTGGATAAGAACTGTGATAAAGTTTCACTCCGAATTCATAATGAGAACTGTGAAAAAGTTTCATTCCGAATTCTGGATACAGTTTTAATCTAGATTCAGGATACGAATTCTTATGAAGTTCGATGATGAATTCTCAATACGAATTCTAATGATTAATTCTCATTACGAATTCTGATGACGAATTCTCATTACGAACTCTAATGAGTAATTCTCATTACGAATTCTGATGAATAATTCTCATTACGAATTCTGATGAAGAAATATCATTACGAATTCTGATGACGAATTCTCATTCCGAATTCATCTATTAAACATAATCTGATCATCTTTGTTTTATACACTCTGAATTTATTCAGACTCGGAATCTTCACTCCAAATTTTTTCATTCCGAACTTTTGAGTCAGATTTTGAAAATGATGTCGTACATTCTATTACACTTGTTTTGTTATAAAACGATGTCATCTATTTTGTTATAAACTAATTGTTGTCTAAGTGACATGTGTACAAGTCCCTCCGATCTTTAAGGAAAATATTACCATTGGAGAAGGATCCGACCTTACCTATAAATAGGAGATCATTTTAAAGAGCTCAGTACTGAAAGGCTGACCGATCTTCGACTCATGTGATTACATGCTTGAAGTGATTTCTAGAGAGAGAGGCTCTTATTAACTCTCAAAGCATCGTACGACTCCGAATGTTGGTGATTACATTCGAGGGCTTCCGGGGATAGGAAGACAGAGGTGTCGACTACCTTGATGTTCGAGGGCTTCCTTGCTGAGGAAGACAGAGGTTTCCAACTACCTTGAAGTTAAGGGCTTGCGGGGATAGGAAGACAGAGACTCCGATCTTCATATCAAGGGCTTACCCTGGTGTGGGTAAGACAGACTTTCTTGAAAGTATAAATCAAGGGACCTTTATCCAAGGTTGATGGATACCCTTCTCTTTGGGTTAAAAGACTTATATCTTGTTACTTGTAGTTCTACTACGTGTTTATATTCCGCTGCATTTTGTATTATAAGGAAAGTATAACTTTCTTATACTTTCTCTTTTGTACTCTGTTTCATTTAGATTCTATATGCTTTAAGGTAGAATCTCATATTGTAATCTTTTGTTAAGGTTCTATTTCTGGAACCATATTTCCGGAACCTAATTTCAGAATCTCTTTTCAAGTTTACATTTGGTGTTAGAGGTGTTGTGAATTTTCCTAGTTTATCTTTGTTAAACTTAGTCCTTTCCTTCTCTTAAGGAAACTATAGTTATTCATAACTAAATTTAAAGGTTCCAAAGGAATTTTTAAAGTATACAATTCACCCCCCCTCTTGTAGTCTGAAAAATATATGGAATATTTTTTTTCATAATTCAATTCATATAATTTTTACAAATTAATTTAAAATTAATTTCGCATATTGGATTGAACAATGAGTTGTTAATGTGAAAACATTAAAAATATTGAAATTTTTTCATATCCAAATTCAATGTAAAATAGATTCTAGTGAATTAAATTGAATTAATAGATATAATATTTGTCTAATTATTATTTAAAACAATGAAAATATATAATTTAACACTTAAATTATATTGATGAAAAAGAAGATTTGAATTAAAATTCTGTATTACCCAATATTCATCAAAACATCAAACATAACAATAAAATACCAAAAACTAAATGAACGTAAATTTATTATTAAAATTTTAAATTATAATTTTATTTTGTAAAATATAATTTATAAAAGTGTCAAAAAATTGATTTAGAACAAGTGTACAATCAAAAGGCGATAAAATTGTTTTTTTAGAAAATTACTATTTTTAAGTGTAAAAATGGATTTATTATTATACAATGTCGACAAAAAACATAAATTGAATGCTAAATATTAGATAGAATATAATATATATAAATTTAATTAATATAATCCAAAAATATTGATTTTTTTATTTATTGGGATAAAACACACTTGAACGCTTTTAAATAGTTTTTCAGGAAAACATTTATTTTTATTTTAAAATGGGTTTTCTTTTAATTTTTAATTTATTGTTCAATGAATTAATTATATATACATGGGTAAACCATATTTTCATAATTTTGTTAATCCTGTTTATACCCATCATTCAAACTCCAGGGTTATAATGGTAAAATTTAAATAAAAATACATTGTTGTATGTTTAAGCTCGATGCGGCATATCATGTATGTTGTCAAACATTATGTTTCTTTCTTAAAATCGAGGGATGTTATATTCTACCCCTTAATAAATTATGTAATTGAAATTTGAAATCAAGCATGTAAACATGGTTTTAACCTTTCAAAATATCTTTATTGAAATCCCACTTCAGAATAAAGGTAAATAAAACAACATCTATAAAAGAGTGAAATGGAATTAAAAAGTTCATATGAGATAACACATACTAGGGTTACCTGTAATAAAACATGGACATGGATGATAAATATAAAAATAAAGTTCTGATGGGGAGTTATAGTGTACATGGTAATTATAATTTTAACCATCACAAAACCATAAATATATAATGAGTTAAAAGTTCATTGATTTGTTAGTAAGATAAGTAAATGGATAACATTTTTTATTTTATGATTCTTTTCATAGAGTTGAGGAATTATATTGCTACCTAGTCTAATAAAATAATAAAACTTACTAAATTGACAGGTATTGTTTCATCCTTTAATCGATTTCGGTCACAAACTCATCTTTTTATCCAAATAATGAGTAATGAAGATTGTTGTTTTTTATTCATGAAGCACTAGATACAAATTATAGAAACTCACATAATCCATAAAATATTAAATTTATATTTATCATCTCATAAAACATTAAGAAAAACCAAATTTTTAAGGACAAGTTAAGATAACTCTTTTCTAGGAATAAACCATTATATAATGAAAAACTAATTCAATATCCAAAATTCAACAGTAATAACCAGAGTTTTATATATAACATTAGATAAATAAATATCCTTAAAATATGTGCAAATTATAAAAACTAAGATTTAATCGCATAATCTAGAATTTTTTGATCACATATTATTAAAAGATGAATATTATGAACTATCTCAAAAAAACATCAATTAATCTTAATGTTTTGTACTACATATTAATTTCATAAATCACATAATCTCCAAGATTTGATAAATATTTCCACAAATAATCCAAATTACCATAAATCAACAATAAAATAATATATTCTTCTAAAATATATTATATCCTTCATTTCTAAAATAAAATCCCCTAATATTTTTTTTACCTCAATGATAAAGAGTTTCTAAAAAAGTAAACATCGTATGAAATAACATTAATCACTAAATCATCAAATCATTTTCCAATCCTCAGGTCATATATATGATAAAACATATGGTAAAAAAAATTATTCTACAAACAAAAAATATTTTATCTCAAAATGAAAATTAATATTAACTGAATGTTTAAGTAGTCCAGTGGTTGGTGATTCACCCTTGTCGTCCATATGCTATCGGTTCGATTCCTGGTGCCCTGCTAGATGCGATACGTTACCACCCACCTGATGGGGTTTCCTTATTCAAATTCTATGTAATTCCAATATCATTCAAAAAAATATGATAAAATCCTCTTAAATAACATTAATATGTTTTAACCTCAATGTTTACCACAATCCTTTCATTTTTCATCCAAAATGTTACAACCCACAAGTACCACAAAAATGATTTCCTCATAAAATATCATTAGAAACCATTAAATTATATAATATAAATCATATAAATGGGTTACTAATACCTTGGCATTATGATAAACATTAAAATTATAATCCCATGATTATATCCTTAACTCTTAAAAATACATCCAAATCTCTAATGTTTTCAAAACCTTAATTTGTTAACATATGTAAGAACCTATCTGTAAACATTGAATATTCTAGAGATTTAGAACTAGAATTCACATTAGAGGAAATTTATGTTTATAGTTTTAGGATATTAAGAAAAACTCTAAAAAAATAAACCTATAAATTACAATTATAGACTTATACTCAATATACTTGTTTCCATCAAAAAAACATCTTTAAAATAAAACATGATGTATCTTAATGAAAAAAATTCATAGTTTTCTCATTGATATAAACCTTTTTCCACATCATCCATTAACCATATGAAAAACTTTTTAAAACATTGGATGAGCACAAAAATCTTAGTAAGGTAAATAAAAGGATATAAAACCATTAGTCAATTGAAAAAACATGAAAAAATATTTAATATTCTTTTGGTGAATGATAGATAAAATTTTCACATGAAAAGTAGACATAAGTTTTTATCAAAGAAAATTATTTAATCCAATATCATGAAATGAAAACTAATTTAGGATAATGAAGGAATAATATATACAAAATCCTTTGAAACCCTATCAATTGGAATAACTATACTACCAACTTTCAATATTCTTATTACCCAATAAATCCATTATTGCATTACCTAGTGCTATCTAGGCCACACCATATTATTATGTAATGGTATTTCAATGTTATATATATCCCAACCCAAGTTATGTTTTAATGGGTTTTCTTGGTGCTATTTGAGTAGCCCCATGTTAAGCTATAGTGGGCTTTCCCCACAATATCTGGGTTACCCCATGTTATGTTGTAATAGTCTTACTCATTGCTATATGAGCCACCCCATGTATAAAATATATCAGGATCAACTATTTCATATAATTAACAAGTACCGTATATTTAATAAAAAATATTCATCAAAAACACCATTGAAAAATTATTATTAATCCCATATAAAAAAACCCTTTCAGGTAATAATACCTATGTCTTATTAAAAAACATTTAAAATACTAAAACTACCTTTAATTTGAAAAACTATTTTCAATAACAAGAAAACATAAAACAAGGGATGTTTTTTATTCATTTAATAAATAATTTATTATTGAAAAGGAATATAGAAATTAAATAATTTAAAAGATGAAAAAAATTCATTATTACCATGTAAGTTAAAAGTATAACAATCCTTTTATCATTTTCCAAAATATTCCATACAAAATATATAATATGATTTATTTTAAAACCAATATAATTAAATTAAGAAGAGACATAAAATTTCTATTAGAATCCCATTGTATTAGTATAAATAAATTAGTAATATAAATATCCATAATATTTACAAGGAGAAAAATATTTTGAAATTAAATCACTAAACATTCAAAGTATCTCATATCACTTTGAACATTTAAATCATAAGTCCCATGAAATATTTTTCTTAAAAACATTTAATTACATGATAATTCCTTAATTAATCATATTATAATTTAATGGGTGTTTTATATACACATGATAAATGAATGTCGGTGGATAATAACAAAATATGCATCAATAAAAGGCGATTGAGATGAAGTTCCCTATCTTGAGTCTGTCTCATCACATAAAATATTTATATTCTTGAATAATAAAAATAGCATAATAATTAAACTTATAGAGTCAATTATTCATGTCTATTATTTCATTTATACAACTTATTAACATGTTATAATAGTTACTTAATTATTTAATTTCACATGATATGTTTTGATGATATTAGGTACGTGATTCCAAAATGTCTTTTGTGTGATGACTATAGTCAAAAGTGGTCATTATTAAATCATATAAAACATAATATTCAATAAATAATAATAAATTTTGTAAATTAATTATACTTTCAAATCCATCCATTTAATATGACTATGAAAAATGAACTATGTTATAATCATGGAGATGGTAAGTCGTATGTATGTAAGGGTAATTTTCTTTCCATGATCATTATGACAATAAGGAAAGTATAATTTAATATTTATAGAACGATAATAATATCATTAAAAACCTATTAATTATTTAAATGTAATTTTATATATCATGCAGGTGACGTGGTGATGAAAAACGAATCACATCATTTCATGGAGGTCATAATTCACACATACGTAAGAACACCATTATCATTATTATTTGAATGGAATGGTAAGAAGGAAAATTATATATTATACATTAATAATGATAAATATGTTATAAATATCATATATAATCACTATTTACTCATTATAACTATACTTGAGAGACGATAATGGAAAATTAATTATGTCGGTTCACAATGTGGTAGTCATCCGTACACATGAACAAATAATTATTCTCTCATTTGATGGAAGTGGATATAAACTTAGTTTATGATATTAACAAAAAAATAGTTATTAAATATTTAAATTGGAAAATTATATTTTCAAATATAATGAGTTTTTATTATTATTTAATATCATTTGAAAAATAAATTATAAAAAAATAATTATTAATATAAAACATAATTTATCATAATAGATCATAAATTTTTTCAAATAGAAATTCTTGTCACCTAAAATGGAATTTTTAGATTAATAATTTTCTAAAAAAAATTGATCCTAATAGTCATTTGAGGAAATCTTAATGATTTTAATTCACATTAAAAGTAATAATTATTTATATTATTTGTATATATATATCATAAAGAGGTTAATCCTATTCATTCTCGATACTTAAATATCTATGTTTCAATTGAATTAATTAAAATTTTAAATTTTATCTAAATATATCATTATTCAATTTAGTTTTGGAATTTTTAGTGGAGGAATATATCAATCACATTAAATTTTTTAAAATTAATAATATATTAAAATATTTTGGTGTAATAAATCATAAAATTGGGATGTAGTGAATGAACTTATCAATTTATAACATTTCATTTCAATCAGATATGATTTCTATATTGATTAGATTTCTTGATTTACATTTATGAATTTGATCATGTTGTATAGAGAACCAAATATTATTATATTAATTCGAGATATGAGGTTTACCATAGTGATTTGGGGAAGACATTAATATGTTATATTTATTGAGATGTGTTTCAATACTGCCTATCATCCTCTGACAGATGGTCCATCTAAGTGAACCATTGAAACCCAAGTGGATATTCTATGTTCCCATTATCTATATTTTAATGATGGTTGGGATAAATAATTTCCCCTTGTCTCATATTCATATAATAATATCATTTAAAAAAGAGTTTAGATAGATACTTATGAATCCCTTTATGGAATGAATTTTAAAACACCCACATACATGGATGAAATTGGAGAATGATATCTTTTGGGGATTAAGCTAGTTGAAAAATTAGATTATAAGTTTAGATCCACTCAGAAGTAAATAAAGGCAGTTTGGTGTTGAAATAAGAGTTATATTGCAAATCACCAGTTAGATATGGAATTAAACTCTAGTGAGATGGTATTATTACAAATTTCCACATTGAAAATGGTTAACTTGTTTGGAAATAAATGAAGTTTGAACCATAGATATACTACCCATTCCATGATTATTGATCAGATAAGGATGATTTCATACCACCTAGTTATTCCACTGAATATCCCTCAAGCTCATGATTTATTCTATACATATATTTTGATGAAGTTTATACTTTCATGTAACTTGTAATAAACTTATTGGTAGTGTGACTAGAGAATGGTCTTCCCATTGAAGAATAATTGGGATAAATCTTGGATTGCATAGATAATTTTATACTAAACATGAATACTCACCATGTTAAAATTTATTGGAGGAATTAGAAATTTAAGGAAGCTACATGGGAACCAAAAGAGTTTATGAAATAGGTACATACTTATTTATTTAAATCATAGTGATGAAATTTTTAGATGGAAATAAATTCTAAGGGTGTACAATGTAACACTCTGAGATTTTATACGTATTCCTTTGAGAAAAATTTAATGTGTTAAATAACATTATTTACATGAAATATCGATCCTACATAAACCATGATATATTATTTTATTTATAATAATTTAATTGTATTGGAGGGTATTAATAGGAAATAAGAAAATATGAAATATTGATATAATTAAGTTAATTAATTAAAAAGTACTTATTAATTCCAAATATATAATCATTAAACTTTTTAAAAATCATTTCCTGATTAATATATATATATTTTTATAAGAAATGTACTCTTCTATGTGTTATGAATATTTATATGAAAATTATATTGATAAATATTAAAATGTTATATTAGTGAAGTCCATTTGTAATTTATTAATAATAATTCATACATTACTTATCTATTTGATGGGAAAGAAGATAAAATCATTCTAGGGGTAAGGAGAGTTACTTTTTTACAAATCTGTTCTTTTGTTTACAATGTGTATTTGATATAAAAAATAATTAAATAATATTTATTATTTATATTAATGAAATTTATATATTATATATTTAATCAATATTTATCATTCATATATTATATTTTATTAAGAACTTAATGGGAATAATTTTTTTAAAAATAAAATTCATTTATTAAAAAATCAGTTTTTATTGCATTTCACAAATAAATTTTAATGTTATATTATCCTAATTATAGAAACATAATATTATAAATTTTATTCCAACTTTTTTATTAATGAAAAATTCAAATTTTTTTTTTTAAAAATAGAAACTATAGTAAAACATTGTTATTATGATTAGGATTAAAGGAAGTTTACAAGAGGTTAATCTAAGATATTATTGTAATAAATAAAACTTAAACATATCTAAATTTTATTGGATAAAGTTATTTATAACATTTATTATCATAAAATTAATTTATTGGAGATTTGTTCCACATCTTAATTAACATGAGCTCCTCTTATTTAAATTTTTAAGTAACTCCTTGTCTCTCATTCCCCTCACTTATAAAAGGAACCTATTTTACACACCCATTCACACAATTTGAGCCACATAGATAAAAAAACTGTTGCATAAAACCTCAATAAATTAAATTTCTTAATTATTAATCTTCTTTTCTTACCCTAACACCACATTAATAAGGCTTAATTTTTAATGCACATTAGGCCTTTTAAAGAAGATATAATCACCATACTTGAATCATTCAAATAATATTTCATCTTATACTTCCACTAAATCATTTTTATGCTTAAAAATATGAATCAATTAATATAAATATAATATGGTGTTATTTTTATTATTGGTTAAACATAGTTCACCAAATATCTAGCAAAATTGAAAGGAATTTATTAATCATTTGCTCATGTAGATTAACACCTATATCTAGAGATATTAATCATTTTTCTATCACCATTTTTCATGGATGGTTATTAGGATAGATATATTTTTTAAATTTTATATTTATTACATTAATATTATTTTAAAATTATAATATATTATCTATCTTATTACCTTACCATCCATTCTAAAATGATAACATCGCTCATGCGTACATGTGAACTACCACATCAATGTAGCGATGCAATCTATTCATCGTATATGATATACTTGGAATATAATTTGGATTGTTTTAATGGTTTTATAAGATATATATTACATAATATTGATTATTTAGAAGCTGAATTGTTATTTAAAATTCCTTTATTTCATCCATATAAAAGTGGAAACATCACCCCTTCGTATATATGGACTATAGTCTTCATGAAGTGATGTAATTAAATTTTCATCACCACTATATATGAATAGTTATGAAAATTTATATAATTATTAAATATGATACATATTACACGATTAATAATATAGATATTATTGTTCCATGATCAATAATAAACGACCTTAACTTCGGAATTGAAATATACAAGAAAAATAAAGTAGTTAACACCATAAATAATGATGAAAATAAATGATTGTTCATGAATGGGTGATAAGATATGATAACTATAATAATTAAGGTATTATATTTATCAATATTTTTCTTATATATATGTATATTATATTTAAATTTATTATAATATAGGGTATAGAACTTATAATGATTGTTGGACCTGAGGTAATTGATTTCTTCTATAATCTGAATTAATATCGGGATTATTTATGTTCAGATTTAATTTGGGAAAATTATATGAACCAAATATCCAAATGCCCATATATTATATTATAAAATGGTTATGTTTTTGTTTAAAATGTTAATTTTATATTTCATCTAATTTGGGTTCATAAATCAATAAGTATGTTACTTTAAGGGGTTCTCCTCTCATTAATATTTATGTGACTTATATACCATTTTACGAACTTGATTCTTTCATATAGTGCATATAATTGCCCTTAGAAATGATATATCATGAATCCATTTATATTTATTATATTAAATGTTTCATTTTAACTCATTTAATTAATGGGGTTAATGATTCATAATTTACCAAAGTGGTAAGGATTTGACAATAAATTCTCACATTTTATCCTATTCTTTATGAATAAAATTTTTATGATGAAATTATATGATATATATCTACAAAATAATAAAAATATTTTAATTTTTTTATAAAATTTTTATGTTTTCTATTCTTTTTTATTTCTATGTGTATTCAAAATTCAGACCTCTTTTTTAAGAAAAACTATCATTCTTTTTCTATCTAGTCAATAATAATTTATTCAATAACCAAATTTTATTCAAATTTTTTAGATAATTATATTAAAATACTATAATTATTTATTACTTTTTCTTATAAAAATTAAAATTTATATAAAAAGTTTTAAAAGGATTATCGATGTCATTTTCTGAATGATTTTATAACTACAAATACTGTAAACAAAATATTTTTTTACATTTACCACATAGATGATTTTTCTATCCAGTATGATTTTAATTCTCCCTGAATCATACATTATATATTTCGATGGTTATTTTCATTGAAAGTTTTTCCCCAAATATTATTTAATTTTATTGATTTTAAATAAGTTCATTCCTATTTAAAATTGAATTTTACTCATTAATTGATCTTGTGAACACTTAGTAGTAATTTCATCTTCGCAAAAATACGTTGATGTTAGTTATGATTCACTAGGTATACCATCCAATTTCAACATTTTTATTGTTTATCTAAATGGTAATTGATTATGATGATGAAATTTTTATTTAAATAATTTTATTTTTTAGAAGTTTTTCTTTACTGAAATGGTAAGTGGTTGTTATGATCTTTTGGAATACATATGATTGGATTTCGATTATGTGATTGGTGGGTATGTTATAGAACACCAATTCCTCGGATGAATTTTAAATTTTATTAACTCAAAGGTTATACATGATGTAATCTGAATCCCAATATTGGGTACATAGGAGGTTGTCCTATGTTCAAAAGAGGGTAAACTGGATGTTATCCAAACACCAATTGGGGTAAATGGGTGGTCGAACCAAGAACAACATATGATCAACGCATTTGGTAGATATCCTTAATCATTTAATTCTATTATTATCATTACACCACACATTATTCCACTATCGTACAATATGTTCCTATGCCAATGTTATATTTTAATGGCTCAAAATCTTTGATTCTATTATAATTTTCTAATTAACTTCCATTTCACTATTCAATTATTAATGATTATGATTTATTAATTTTTGGTTTTGATTTTTCTAATGTTAATATCATTCTCTCATACCCATGTTTTAATCCTCTGAAATATTATGAATATTAAACAATATCTCCCAAGATTTATATTACTGACCATCTGAGATCACTATTTCTAATGTTTTATCTCTCTAGGTTATGAAGAATTTTTTTTATTAGGGTATGAATAAAATTTATACATTTTTATAATTTTTTTTTGGTTTATGTCGAAGATAATTCCGAAAATAAACTGATTATATATCTAGTCTTCAATTACACTAAACCGTTTCGGTCATCAGGGTGTATTATTGTAAAGGTTATTAAAAATTAACCTAAAATGATATAATATTTATAAATGTTTTATGGGTAACCTCATTTTTGTTTCGTAACAAAAAAACACATTTTATAAATAATTTACAGAGTATTGAGAAAAATATGATCATGACAAGCATGAACTAAACATTCTATCATAAAATGGTTTTTGGGATATTATTTATCCCTTAGAATACATCTTGATTAATATAAAAATTATTATAATTATTAACATGGAAGGTATGAATGATATCCGTATTTCATTATTTTACCTTAGATATTAAGGAATTCCATTTTAAAGTATTTTGTATTTTAGTAATATATCTAATTAATGGTGGATGAAGAGTAGATATAGAATAGTTAATTTAGTGTGTAGATTACCTACATGGGGTCCCCCATTCAAATGTAAAAGTGAGAATGGAATGTATATCAAAAAAAATATGTTAAAAATTTCAGTACTATATTTTTTATAAATTATTCTTTAATATAATATCAATCATCAAGGATTTGTTTTATTAAATATTCATATTCACAATATTACTATATGCTATAGTGGAAACAACATCCACTACAAATACATTCAAAATAAATCATAATCAGTATTTACAATTCATATAATTAAAACAAGACACTACATGGGATCCTAATGTATTATAGACTATTATAGAATTTACTTATTTTTCATTATGAGTTTTGGAAATAACACACAGAATGGGACAATCATATGTTGGGGAAGTTATATTTTCTATAATAAATATCAGATAGTAAAGGAATAATTATTTTGAATACAACAATCTTTATGATGATTCAACTACTTATAAATCATAGAGATATTTTTATGGTAGATGAAAAAACCCACATAATGACAAATATTTATCATGCTATCTCTTAACAAAACATTTATTTCCTTGAAACTAAATGAAATATGATTCATTGATCATAATGGGAAGGTATTTTTTTTCAAAAACCCTTTTATGGTCCGCATAATCTATTTTTACTAATGGGAATAATATTTTATGAATAGTCTCTTTTGAATATTAAAATTTTAGTGAACTAAAATCATCCCATCAAAGATACTATAGGGAAAAAATAGTATCAAACACAATGGTCATCATCATCTGTACACCAACTTAACACCTTAATTCATGAAACAAAGGATCACATTTATTAGAGTAGTAATATTTCTTCAAATATAAGTGTTATCTAATAAGGTATCATTTTATCATTCAGATATAATTGTTGATAATGGATAGAATTATACTATCCAAACACCTTATAGAATCCATCATTGAGGATCAGAAAAATATTTAGGAGTTTTAAACTGATGTGATTACTATCAATGAATCACGTCTCAAAAAAGGATTCAAATAATTAATTTTAGTTATTTTAATCACGATGTAAGACGAATAGAAAATGAAAAGGTGAATATTATACCCATATATGTACCTGGATTGTTGAATGATGTAGATATATGTTATGTGATTGAAGATAATGACTCCAAGATTAACCTCATCCTATCTCTTTAACAACATCCTTTGGTATAAAGTGGATCACTTGTATCTATACTAATTTATGATCTATCCATAGTATAATGGTGAAAAAATACATAGTTGAAATCTGGTTCCTGGAATAATTCATAGAACCTGTGTTCGATAACTAGTTTATGAGGGACAACCAGGACAATAATATAAATGGATAACTGGTTAAAATCAGGCGAGATATACATATGGATTATATCTCTTCATGTAACTAATTAATGGTATTATATATTAAAAGTAATGTATGGGTTCTTTAAATTGATTGATCTTTCCTTAACTCTCTTGAGGCTCAAAACAAGTACTACTAGGGATAGGGAAAGCTAATTAAATATAAAAAATGAAATTTTTTATTTGTGAAATAGATTTAAATCTACTTCATACCCATTTAAAAAATTTATTGATAATTTTATTCTCCATATCCATTAAATCAGAGTAAGAAAGAGGGAGTTTGGAGTCAACTCATATTTCCATCCATGGGTAATGACTTGCCAAATAAATATTCTCATTTAATTGGAATAAAAAAATGTCAAATTTCTAACATCCCTAAATTAAAAGAGACACATTATTTACCACAAATGGTCTTTAATTTTGCCTTTTCACATCTGTCAAAATTTAGGGTTGGCTGACACCACATAATTAAAACCATGTATAATATTGTATTGAAAGGAATGTTACAAGATAAAGAGATATTGATTTTTATCATAGACAACAATTTTTTAGAGGATCTTATTTTCTAATGAATATTCAAATAAATCATGCATCCAATAAATATAGTGAACTTATAATATAGTTATCTAGGATATATAAGGGTAATTAATCATCTACTCTCTAAACCCTAATGATTATAAGTATTATGATTTAATACCAAACATTGATGAATGAATTTCAATCACCATTTATGATTTCAATTATTATTATATTGGCATTTAAGTATTAATGTAACCTATAAAATTTTTAATGGGAAAGACCTTAGATGAACATGGAATAATATATTTCCCAAGAATCACTAGAATGTTATCACATTGAAATTCATTAAAATTGTATTGTTAGACCACAATGTGTCCTTACTTTATCATATACTACTAAAGAACCACCAATAATATAATATTGATTCATGAAGGATTCACCTACGCAACTTTTCCATGGTATTAGTTGACATAGATAGACTAATCATTGAATTTTTCATTTGGGTGGTCTAGTAATGTATAT
Source organism: Viscum album (assembly GCA_963277665.1). NCBI lineage: Eukaryota > Viridiplantae > Streptophyta > Magnoliopsida > Santalales > Viscaceae > Viscum > Viscum album. Next base: position 1,056,826,035 of record OY728142.1, read on the forward strand.
GGTAGGCCATACATTTCCTTGTGATTAAAATAAATGGATAGACTAGAGTCACTATTTAGTATTGGGACCTCAATACCAACTATATAAATTATGATATTATCATATTTATCATGTAAAGGTTTACCGATAAAAAATATAGCTTTCTTTTATTTCATATTCCTAGATAGATATTCATAACACAATCTAATATGGATTCCCTGAAAATATGAGGTCACATTTTATAGGGTACAATAATGTGTGTAATAATATAAATTTTTTCCATTAAATTTGAGGAATTTCATTTCTATTCATCAATGATATATTTATCCTATTTTTATGAACCTCTTATGTACAATAGTGACTGTTATATTGATGAATTTAATGTATAATACTATTACTTCATTAATCAAATTATAACCTAAAAATGATTCATTCTATGTTTCATAATAAAATTATAAATATTAATTTTTAAAATATTATATTATAGTGATATTTATGATAAACATCAGATTCATAGTTTGGTATCATTTATCAAACCTAATACATTTATATTAAAGGAAAATATAGGTATATATCCACCGAATGACCAATAATAGTTAAAAGGAATCATATAGAACATTTTATATATTATTTAATTCATTTGGATCCTTCATTTGATTTTCATACCCAAAAAATTGTTAATGAATTCATGTGTGGAGTAGATATCTTCAACTAACTTCACATTTCTTGATCACATAAAATACTATTATAATTTTCTTATCTTTATATATATTTTTTTCAATAGAGTAACAAATTTTTATAAAAAAAATGGGATCAAACTCAATTTTTACCAACATCCTAATTTGAAGAACAATAATCAATGATGAAACGCAATTCATTCTCATAGAAGGAATAAAGATTCAATATACCCTTTTATCTACCTGTATAATAATAAACTCCACCAGAACCCAATTCTACATTCTATATAGCATGAGAGACATAACCCTAATGTCTTCGTAAAAATACATAAACATCTTCATTATAAGATTCTAATTCTTTGATAGCACAAAACTCTAAATTACTATGAATGTTTTATAGGGTGTAAATTAAATACATAATATGCCTACTCACAATTATTGATGACATAGAATATTTACACATCCATTATTCCATCCAGGATGAAGTTAAACTCCAGTATATTGAAATAAAACATCATCAATATTATACACATTAGTATACAATATAATCCATCTCTAACAGCATAAAAGTATTCTGAGACCATAAAAGCTTCTTGGGTGTCCATAGACTCAAGAATTACAAAAGTAAACATGCTAAAATGTATACAGTTCTAAAATACCTATGTATCCATCAAGGAGAGAGACAAAAACACAACCCCTTTGATCTCCTTGTATGACCATACAGAACCTATTAACCACATTTCCCATCATGGATGAAAAAATACATCACATAAACTTTATGTTTTCCATCTTAAATATTAAATATAACATAATTCTTCAAGAATTTCCCACACAGTTTTGAATATTTATTACACTTAATTCCCTCCCATCATGGTAAAAAATATTGAGTAAATAATTATTCCATATAAATAGGGATTAAACAATGACATTCCATTTATTCCATAAATTATAACATATTACCATATATTACATTTAATGAATTCCAAGTTGAATTATAAAAATTGAACTACCCCTCCTGTTATCCGGACTAGTCTAAAAAGTTATTATACACATTAAGACATCACATCAACCATTGAGACACGATGTAACCCATATTTAATTACCCTCATGAATTGTTATTAATCATAACACATCCTTCATTATAAGATATTTTTAATAAATTCATTTCCTTTCTATTTAACATTAAAATATAAAAAACCATAACATATAAAAAAATCCTGTGATTTCACGTGTTTTAGGTAATAGATGATATATATTTTTTTTAAATTCTTAATAAATAAATTTTTCTTAGTTGAACTCTTCCTTATAAGGTAGGTAGTATTTTTTATAAGTGAAATTTTATAAACTATAATCAAATCTATATGATAATATCATTCCAGAAAAAAAATCATTATGGGATTAATTGGGATACCCACATTTCAATTTAATTATTAAATCTTACCTCACTAAAATACGATACATATATGAAAAGTATTAATGTGATGGAAAAAACAACAACAACATTAATATATCTAAATTAGATAAAATTAATGATATTAAATGACTTTACAGGTTCATTGTCAATAAAAATGGGTAAATGTTCATCCTCATTTACATATTTTTAGTTTTTAGTTTTAATATTTTGGAAACATCCTATTCAAATACAGTTATAAATTTTATTTTTTTAATGAACTATTTCATTGTTCTGGAATGTTTAATAATCTTCATATAGTGAGTGAGTTTAAACATGATTAAAAACATAAATATTATATTTATATTATGGAATATAAATTTATGGTGTGTTAAAAAGAAGGATGTTTCTTATGTTTCAAGGTAAATGAAAAATGTGAATAGATTATCAATAGTTTTTTTCGGGAATTATGAATATTTATAACAATCAAATCTATTGAGCTATTTGATAAATGATTTAATAATTATCAAGTTCTATCATGTAAAGAAACCAATTATTTAATATTTATAGAATAAACCCAACTAACATACATGATCACCATATCTAAATAACTTTTCTTATATAATTTATTGTTTTAGTGTTCATTGTTTTTCTTAAGGGATGTGATAATTTATTGATATTCAACTACACTATTTGTGTAGCTGTATGATGTTATGAATGATTTTGGAATTATATGAAATTTTTAATCTTATGTTATTATATTTTACTTCATGTTTGGTTCAAAGAGGAACCATCACTCTACATCTCGAACTTGAATGATGTTTTCTAGATAAAGAATACTTTATCTTTAATATTGTTTTTTTGTAAATATTATGTTTTTTAGTTTATTTATATTATAAAATGAAATCATCAATGGTATTTCGTAGGATTAATTTAAATATAAAAAATTTAATATAAACCAATTTTGGAATTTCTGACTATATATCTAATAATATATCTAAAATAATGTGATATAAAATATATTTATGATGATTAATATAGAAAAATTAGGTGGATTTCATTATGATATTGTTTTTTAAAAAAATTTGGAAACCCAAACACTTGTATATGCATTTTTTTTCTCGATTGGTGTATATTTGGTTCCATCATGAATCATTACATATACAAGATAATGTCGTGACTTTTCTTTGCTTCTTTATTCTAAATTGATAGTGATGATTTGTGGATAAATATATTGATTAGAAAATAGGATTAGTGGTATTCGTTCTATATGTGAAATTATAACTAGATTATTTATGAAGTATTGTGCACTACTTTAATATAATATTTAAATTAATAGTCATATTTAAAAGTAAAAAGAGTCATTTAAAAAAATAATGAAAATGTTACTATAAAAAAGGTTAATAACTAATTGATCTATATATAAAAGGAATCCTTCAAATCCATTCAACTCTTAGAGGTTCTATGTTGAGAAACTTTTATAAAATACAAGTCTTTATAATCTAGTAATTCAATACTTATTTATAAAACTCATAATATATGAATCATACCCATGGTGGCCCTGAATTAAAATTTTAAGGAATTAATATTTCTTTTCTATTATCATACATTCAAAAAAATATTACATCTAGAAATTAAAATAATCAATACAATATCCTAATGTGAACACAAATTCATCACATAATAATCAGTTTTATTCATATATGGGACATAATGATACATTATATAAACTATTTTTCAATAATATTTAATCCATGATACATTAATGGGTAGAACATTTCAACATAAATATATTTTAATTGTATATTTAATTTATTTTCATGAGGTATATTTAATTCATTTTATAATTTATTTATACCATTGAATGAATAATATTTTTACCATAATATTCATTTTATATGAAATTTTGTAACATCCTCTAAATTAATCCTTTATTTTAATTATATAAATATTTTATAAAATTGATTAGTTTATAAAATATATATATATATATATATATTTGAAACATTTTTCATCAAAAATAGTAATTGAAACAAGACATTTTAAATGATTTTATTATAAAATAATAATACTGAAATTATGTTACATCGATTATTTTTAGTTTTAAAAATTAATACTGAAGAAAAAATATTATTTTTATTTATTTAAATTAATATTTTAAAATTACTATATTTATCTTAAAAATAATTTATTTTTATTAAAGAGATTATTTAATGTAATATTTTTAGGGATTATTATATTAACATAAGATTATAATTTATTTGTTTTTTAAAAAATTTAATATGATATATATATATATATATATGAAATGTTAGTTTGTAATTATAATGATTGAATATATTTTTTTATAATAAATTTTATTTCCTTAAATAATAAACTATTATTATATATTTTAACTATTTTAATAAATTGTTATTAAAAAACCATTATCTTCATTTTATTGGAATTATATAAAAAATGAAAAAATGCTTAAAAAAAGTGAGAAACTGAGTTTATGGGGTGTCCATGCTGAACTTCTTAAGGGTTTTAGTGGTGAGGCTAGAGGCGCCAATTTGTTTTAGACGGAGGGATTCTAGTGGTTATGGCTAGGGGTCTTCACAGACGCTGAGCACTAGATAGGCTGAGTGCTAGAGAGGGAAGTTGAGTTGCTGAGGTAAAGCCAAGAGAAAAAGATGGATCATCTTGGCGAGAGTGGTCTGAGAATCATTGATGGAATTCATAATGATCTAGGGTTCGGTCACAATATGTTAAATCAAACAAGATCTTGATTTTGTCTAGGGAATGATGTTTCTTTCTCAATGCCAACCTACTGATTTACTCTTCCCTGATCATTGAGGTAGGTTTTGTTTCTTAGGTTTCTGATTTTCTTTGTTACTGCTGATCATTTACTTTGATCCGAGTATGGATTTGTATAATTGCAATATTTTTTATGGTGTTGAGTCCATGTATTTGTTGTTACAACATATTTTTCATCGGCAAATCAGTCTCGATTATTCCAGTCGTGATGATTTTGGGCTGATTATACTAATGATTTTTGTTTTAATTTAGGTGGATAATGCTAATGTATAGATATATATAATAGATAATATATTTTGGTTAATTTGTGGACACACTTACCTCTTTTCCGCTCAACCATTTGAATATATATAATTATATCTTTGCATATGGCTGTTAAATCTGTTTATCTAAGTGAAAGAAAAATGGCGGAATTAACATGTTAATCTTTCTAAAATTGATTTACATCTTCTTTCAAGGGTTCTTGAGTGCGTGTTTGAATCCAAGAAAATTTATTCATTTTTATACAGAAAATTATTTATGGGAGAATATTTATTTATCTATTTTGAAATATTTTTTTTGTAAGGGAATAATTTTATTGTTCAAATTATGTTATTTTAGGTAGGTATACTTATATACATGTACATGATTTCATATCTATTTATTTTTCTAAAAATTCAATGGTAAGAGAAACATATTTTAATAATATATTCAAAGATATATATTTTTTGTTATGTAACAGTCAAATGATTAACTATTTATTAATTCCATTATTTATCGTTCGGAATTTTAATTGCTTTATCAAAAATGTTTTATAAATTGTTCTGATGAATGTTATATATATATATATATAAGTATTTTCTAATTCTTAATTTTTTCATCAATTTATTTATTTAGGTATGTAATATATGTTTTCTAAAAATTATCTTGCAATAAATATTTTCCATAATATTGTGCCTCACTTACAACATTAATTTATTTCTTCTATAAATTGCGATATTATAAGAGTTTTATTATTCAATTATATGTTTTTATTATTTTGTAATGAATTATTTTTTATCAACTCATGTTTTAATACACGGTGTTGTGAAAAGATTAATTAATTTCTTACAAAAATGATATTTTTATGTTAATAATAACCATGTTTTGATGATTTCTAAAGATATATGTATTTATCAATGTATTGAATATATACAAATTTATTCCATAACATATTCCATGACATATACACAAACATATATAGGTATATATATATATATATATGAAATTGTTATTTTCCTGTTTATAATTTTTATTTTTATTTTATTACTATGTTACTAAAATTTTTGCCTAACATGTCATCATTATATATTAAAATTAAGGACATCACATCTGCATACAATCATGGACATGTGTTTATGGGTGACATAAAAATCCATTGCATTTATAATAAAGTCATAATTTCGAGTTAATTTTATGGTACACTTATGATATTATGAATAAAAATGATTTATTCAATCAGTAAAATGATTTATTCATTTAAATATTTAATTTTTTAATAAAAATATAAAATACTTATTATAATCAAATATTTACCAAAGGTATCCCATGAATGAAAGTTGGTATGTATGGAATGTATATGTTAAGACTTATGGAAAGAGTTTTGGTTGTAACCAAACTTGTACGTAATATAAAATGAATGTTGATATATATTTTTTTTGAACACACCTAAGTGTTAATGTGTATTTTAATGCAGCAAAAAGTCTACAAAATTAAAAAATATAGTGAAAATATATATGTAAAAAATAACTCTTAAGATGTTTTTAGAAAAGCTGGCATTTTTACGTTGTAAATGTGGAAGGGAATTGTGGAGTGAAATCGTCCATCACTAAGCAGGTAGGCCAAAGACAGCCTTCAATAATTCAAGTTGCCTCAGAATAGTAATTTATTTCCAGAAGTTGGTGTATTTTTTTCAAAATAATATTGGAGTATGTTTAATTCAATGTTTAACATATGTATTTTCTAAAGTGATAAGGATTTTTAAATCATATCTAATTTAAAATAATATTTTAAAAAGGGTATTCCTCAATTTTTTTTCAAGATAATATCATTAAAAGGAAATATCAATGGTTTTAAAACCTTTTACTGAGTATATTTAATTTTCACCCATTTATTAAAACTATTTTTCAAAATTATAATAGAGTTTTCTGAAGGAATTTTTTTCGATCACGGAGTTAGCGCATGTAGTGTATTTCTATACGTTTTATTTTAATATTTTACATATCTAATAGTAGTGTAATGTGTGTCTACATTCTATATCCTAAACTCGTAAAGGTCTTAATTTATGTAATATTATGTGTACGTATCTAGTTCCATTTGATAAAAATATTACACAACATCTTTTAGCATCTGCATTGAGAAACTGGGGTCGGTTCCTTACAGTTGGTATTAAAGGAAGGATTTAGTCAACTTTGGATATTAGATATTTTTTAGTCTTGAAGTGCAGTGGTCTTAGTATTTCTTAATTCTGTAGATTAAAATAAATAATTCTTTTGAGTGTGAAGAAATGAATTTCGACGACGCAATCCTATTCAGGGTGGAATAATGTAACATCCCAGAAATTCCAAAATTAATTTTATTATAAAAATATTTTATAAACTGGATTAGTCTATACAAACTAGTAACACACACACACATACATAAACACACACACAAACGCACACACAGACAGAAATACACACACACACATATATATATTTGAGATGATTATCATTGAAAATAATAATTCAAATTATGTTTTTTATTTAATTTGACTATAAATTAATCATACTTATAATGAATTATACTAATTATTTTTAGTTTTCAAAATTATTATTTTAGAAACAAATATTATTTTTCTTCATTAAAAACTATATTTTAAATGAAATATATTTATTTTAAATTGAATTTGTTTTTATCAAAGACATTATTTAATGAAATATTTTAAATGATAACTATATTAACAAAACGTTATAATTAATTTGGTTGTATAAAATATTAATATGATATATATATATTTATGAAATGTTAGTTTTGAATTATAAATTTTGAATAGATCTTATTTATTATAAATTTTGTCTCTTGAAAATGAATTATAACTATTTTTAAAAAAATGTTACTATTAATATATTATGATTTTTTGTAATTATATAAAAATACGACAAGATATATTTTTTATAAAAAAAATAGAGATACAATGTTTATGGGGGGGTCGTGTTGAAATTCATTGGGGTTTTAGGGGCAACTCTATAGGTGCTGATCGGTTTTAGAGGGAGGGCTTCGTGCTATCGTGGTTGGGAGCCATTATAAAAATTGAGCACCGGCGAGGCCATGTGCCAGAGAGGGAAGTTGATTCAGTGAGCTAATGAAGAGAGACTAAGATGGATCACAATCAGTGAGAGTGGTCTGAGTGACGTCGATGGAATTCCTCACGGTCTAGGGTTTGGTCATGAAGGGGGAAATCGAACCGGATAATGATCACTTCATGTGTGGGTTGTTTCTTCATCAATGCCTACCCACCGATTGACTTTTTTCCAGATCTATGAGGTATTTTTTTTATAGATGTCTGATTAAATTTGTTACTGCTCATTGTTTACTTTGATTGGAGTATGTATTTGATTAATCGAAATCGTTATCTGTTGTTGAATCCTTGTATTGGTAGTTCAATGTTTAGTTTTTGTCTGAAGATTAGTCATTATTGTTCTTGTTGTGATTATATTGATCTGGTTTTGTTAACATTTTATGTTTTCATTAATGTGGATACAACTAATTTATGGATATATAAAATAAATATTCTGTTCCATTGGCTTGCTTGACAAGAATACCTATAGTCTGCTCAACCATTTGTATATATATAATTATATCCCTCATATGACTATAAAAGCCCCTTATCTGTGTGCAAGAAAAAGGGGGGGGGGGGGAATCTGTTAGAAATTGTGTAATTTATTTTCATCTTATTTTGAGGGTGCTTTAGTGCATGTCTGGTGCCAAGGAAATCTCAATTGTTTCACTGTAGGGAAAAAATATAAGGGATTAATATTTATTTATCTATTTTGAAATCTTATTTTGGCAAGGTCTTAATTTTATCGTTCAAATTGTGTTAGTTTACATATATAAATATATACACACATATATATATATTTATATATACATGTTTTAATATCTATCTATTTTTCATATAATTTTATGGTACATGAAACATATTTTAATAATATATTCAAACATCTATTTTTTTGTAATTTCACAATAAAATGTTTAATTGTTTTTTACTTCTATCATTTATCGTAAGGAATGGTAATTGTTTTATAAAAAATGTATTGTGAATTATTCTATTGAATGTGATTTATATATATACCTATGTTATGATTCCTAATGTTTTCATCAGTGTGTTTATTTAGGTATATAATTTATGTTCTATTAAAATTATGCTGCAAAATATATTTGCTTTAATGTTGTACCTCAGTTATGACATTACATTACGGCTTATATTAATTTCAGTATTATAAGGGTTTTATTATTAAATTATATGTTCTAATTGTTATTTAATGATTATTTATCAACTCATATTTTAATACATGGAGGTATGATTAGATTTACTAGGTTCTTAGTAAAATTATATTTTTATGTAAATCAAAACTATGTTTTGATTCTTGTTTAAAAAAATATTTCTGTTAATTTCATTTACAAATTGGAATTTATTCGATAATAAATTCGATTACATATATACATTCATATATATATGTGTGTGTATATATGTATGAAATGGTTATTGTCATGTTTACAATTTTTATTGTCATTTTATAGCCATGTTACTAAAAAATACGCATAATTTTTCATCGTTGTACATTAAAATTAAGGATGACACATGTGCATACAATCATGGCCATTTTTTATACATAACATCGACATCCATTAAATTTATAATAAATTTATATTTTCAATTTAATTTTCTATTATGGTTCCATGATTATGAATTAAATGGATTTCTTCAAGATGTAAAATGTTTTATTCCTTTAAATATTTCTTTTATGTGAGAAATATAAAATAGTTTTTATGATAAATTATTCACCAAAGGTATTATATGTAAGAATGTTATGATGAATTGACAGTACATGTAAAGGCTTATGGTTGAGTTTTTGTTTCTACTAAACCCATAAGTAATATGAAATGAATGTTCATATAATCTTATCTGAAAAAAATATGTTTCACTGTCTATTTAAAAAAGCGACATGTCTAGAAAATTAAAATCTCTACTTAATATATATATATAAGTAAATAAATCTTAATATGTTTTTAGAATATCATAAATTTTGACGTTGTAAATATGGAAGGTGATTGGGGAGTGAACTAATCCTTCACTATGTGGGTAGGCCCATGATAGCCGTCAATGATTCTTGTGGCCTCAGAATTGTGTTCTGTTTTGCAGAAGCTTCTTTATTGTTTTTAGTAGAACACTGAAGTATGTTTAAAACAATTTTGAACATTTGCATTTTCTAAGGTTATATATTATTTTTCATTCAAATTTAATTTCAATTAATATTTTTAAAATGGTATTTTAAAAATTATAATCAAAATAATATTTTAAAATGGTTTATAAATGGTTTAAAATCACTTTACTGAGAATATTTAATGATCACCCCTGGTTTTAAATTATCTTCACAAGTCTATTAGAGTTTTCATAACTTAATTGTTTTGATCGCGAAGTTATCTCATGTGATTATGTTCTATTAGTTTAATTTTATTCTTGTAAAACTTTGATAAAAGTGTAATGTTTTTCAGATCGTCATAACCTAGATCGATAAAGGACTTCATTTATGTAATATGTAGTGTAATGACTCATTTCATCTTGATAAAAAAATTACACAGCATATTATAGCACTGACTTGGGGAATCTAGGGACGGGTCCATACAAATTTAGAGATCATGACGAAAAATTCCCATTATATAATTATAATTTAGATCAAAAAATTTATATAAATTTTAATTTATATTTTATTATTTTTTATGTAGGAAATTATCTTTTAGAAATTTATGATATCAGGCACCCATGATGAACTTGGGTCGCATGATTTTTTTAAACTAAAAAAATTCCATAGAACCAATATTTCACTTCAGTATTCATACCCTTTCATACAACAATTATTACTAATATATAGATCCAACTGATTAACTACAACTTGTGGGTCCAATTGTAGAATCAAAATGCAGTTTTGTGAAAATAATTCATTATGAATCTTATGTAATGTAATGTAATAATATTGATTGTTAGATTACATAGTTGTTCTAATAAATGTGGCTCACTGTTCACTAATAGTAAATAAATTAATCCAAAATTAATCTCTTAATATCCTGTAAATACTTTCCATAAGTGTAATAGGAGTGTTATTCAATTTTTATTTAAAATTATCATTGGAAAAGGTTAGTTTATATCCTCAAAATAGAAAATTTATTTAAATAGATTATCAATTTTTTAACTAAATCTAGATAATATATTTAATTTTTTTTGAAATTTAAATTCAATAGACACCATGTTGTTTGATGATAATATTCATATTCGATAGAAATTATTCATAAATTTTTATTTGATTCTATTGAAGTACCATGAATGGGTTTATTAAATAGAAATAAAATAAATACACATTTATATAGATCTTAGTTTTGGATTAGATTTCATGGTGTTACGAAGGAACTGGCGATAACTATAAATGTCACCAAAGAGGGCCGACCGTTTGAAGATGTACAAAAATGAAATATAGAATTATCACGTATAACTGAAGAATAATCAATCTACAAATTGGAAAAAATAATATTTTTCAATGAGACATAAAACATAAGGCCAAATATGATAATCTACAAGATAATATTTTACAATACTAGACACAATTCCATGTTTCTATCTGACACCAATAAACCATCTTTCTATAAAAAAATGTCAAAAAGTGATAGTGACTGTCTACACAATGGATTTTCCATTACTTGAGACCTAAAGAACCACATCCATAACTTCCAAAATTCCAAATTTGGGTATGAGCACAAATACCATGAGTATTTCACCAAAGAATCTATACATGGTATAATATCAATAATACATTTTCTTTAGATTTAAAAAATTATACATTACCAATAATTTTCATAAAATAACCATATTTTTGTAAATTAGCCTTTCATTTTCGTGATGTCCATTCATATTCACATAATATGGAATATGTAAAGCTAAAATGATATATAATTTTAGAATAATCAACTAATATAATGTATTTACCATAAGATGAACATGTGTCAAAATAACCATGAAAATAACAATCAATGGATAAACAAATCATAAGTTACAAAGCACCCCATTTGGGATCTAACCTATGGGAATACATGCTATACATGAAAGTAAATTCCCAATCCTAGATGATGCTTGATCCAACTGGTATAAACTCAAGTCGTCATACGCTCAATGAAGTGACACAAAACCTCTAGTTCTGTTACACACACTAAGGCGACAAGTCTATTCTTAATGCACCCAAATATACCCAATGTTCTTCGTTTTCCAAAATCTATTTAAAATACATGAAAAAAACTTATAAAAAAATATTGATATAAAATCAAATATTCATTTATTATCTTAAATCCATTTTATAACCAAAACCTCCCCTTTTGGAATTTAATTGTACATGTGGAGTGTACAAAAATATTTTAATTGTAATATCACTTTGAAAACATGAATCTCTTCTAAAAATACATGATAATCTCTAATCAACTAGTTCCACTGAATAACCCAAAGGAAATTATAGTAAAATTAATAAATTATTGAATTAATCCATTTTATAAGGACATCAACCTCATGAATAGAGGGAATAACTTATATCCTTCTAAAATGAAGGTTGGGAAAGAGTTGATATAGTCCTTATGATCTTAGATAAATAATAAAGAACATCAAAACTATATCATACAACCATGATATATCATAAACATAATATTAATGATACAAATAGATAAGGTGAGGATATATCTATTATGTATCTATGGAAGGGAGATGAAACTTCACCAAAATCTGATCATACATTGATATATCACGAATAATGAATGCAATCAACTAGGAATCCAAGGGAAGAAGCATATGAAGTATTAGGAAAGGTTAAGGTAGACCCTAATGAGGATTCATTGGATATTGGTAATGAAAACGATCAAAGAGAAATGTATAATTTCCAACTCTTTAAAGGCTCAGAGGGAAGCACACAGTTGAGCCACACAGTTAGTATTATCATGGATGAATAATTCATGGATTCTATCTCTTTAAAAGGAAATAAACATAGTCTCCTTGAAAAAGACACATGATTTTTTAAAATCATTCTAAAACCAGGTGAACCCTTTAACAATCACCCAAACCTCACACAATTTCCTTGGTGAAACACATAGTTATTTAAATATTTCTAAAATCATGAAAAACTACTCTGTAACCTCACATATCCATACTTTTAGGGTTATTACTTGGTAAATAGTAACCCTAAACAACAAATTTGTCTAAATTTACTTCTCCGAATGATCTAATTATAATCTATCATTTCCCGAAAACCAATAGAATGCATAAAAATAAAGGCCTTGATTATAGTAAGTCATACATGAGATCCAACCTGCATTACAATTATCCCCACCATGATTGAATTTTATACTTAAAAAGATCTCATGATATTGGAATCACAAAAAAGTGAAGGCCACTACTACCTCTTAAATTAATCTCTCTCTGACATCTCTTGTATTTCATATCCACACTACCAATGTATAATAAACATTGGAATTATTTTTCAATGAAATATTTTTTCTTTAAGATCTATAATCTAATCTAGTTTCTCAACTATAACAGGGTCGAGATCAAGAACAATATAGTATTACTCAATCAAATGGGAAGGATATGGTTAGTACCTCCTCAACTAGAAAACATGAAACACATTTTGAATAAATGTAAAATTATAATGTAAGTCCAAACAATATTTCACCTTTAAAAAAATTCAATGATCTCAAAGGGTCTTAAAAAACATAGTTTCAAATTACCATACTTACCCAACTGATGGAATCCTATGTTAGGAAAAACAAAAAGAAACAAATTGACCACTAACATCAAAATAATCATCCAATTATGATATTCTGAATATGATTTCTTTCTATTATTTAATATGACCAATGTCTCTTGGATCAAATTCACTCTTTCTATAATTTATAGAACAAGGCTTGATCCAACCACAAACTACTCTCCCAAATCCATCTAGCCAACGGGATACCTACATGGTCACCCATAAAATAATATGAAGGGAACTATCTTAATATAATACTTATAAATATTTATGAAGGTAAATTATACATGAGAATTATTATTTTATTAGGAACCACCAAAATCAAGGAACATATGAACACGACATATCCTCAAAAACCTAGATAACTCTCTTGTTATTTCAATCCAGTTGTAGATTTTATTCCATGTTCAATTTCAACTGGGAAGGCATTGAATCTTGAAAAACATTACAGATCCCAAATCTCAACCTTGGATCCCTTCTAGAATCAAATGCAATGGGAACCCCATGAAGTATCACAACCTATGGTGCATATATTCACTTGAGGTAATATACCTACATCCTCTCCCTAACGGGGAGTAAATTCATAGATTTCATGAGTCATTTATTGATCACCCAAATTTCATGATTACCACCAATATTCAATGGTAAACCTATGACGAAGTGTATGTAAATCTCATACCATTTCTATACTAGAATAGGTAAGGGTTTAAAAAAACTTCTAGGTCCCTATTACTATGCCTTTATTCATTGACTACTTAGGAAACATGGAATGAATTCTACAATTAAAATTTTAATCCACTATCATGATCCATCTTGATAGGGCTAGTTCCATAACTCCCCAAGGCCACCTTCAATTGTCCAGGGGCTGGAGACTAACGACTAGTGTTGAGTGGGAATATCACTAAAATGGGTGGACATAGCCTATGTAAGCACACACACAAACACATCTAAAATTCCATATTACTCTAAAGTGAACAAACACTAAACATGCATGCATGCATTCATATAAATCCAAAAACTAGAGTTTTATGTGAATTAATGGAAAGTAAATAGGTCCAAATACAAGACTATCACTATTATTCGGAAGACAAGTCCAACATGAATTTAGCATAGGGGACTGTAATAAAGATATCATAGGAAAACACCATGGTCTACCCGATCTCACTAGGCACCATATGGTCCTAGTACATCTTGGAATCTTTCAGAAGGATGGTCATATACACAAGACACAACATGTGTTGTTAAATCCAGTGCAGGGATGAGTATAAAAATAGTAAGTAGGAAATAACAAAACCAAAAAAAGACAAAAAAATAATAACAGTTGTCTCTACACAGGTGTATGTCTACATCAAATATAAAAATAATATCTAGATATAGAAAACAAATACCAAAATTCTAGAGGAAAAGTGCTAATCGTAATACCATGATAGGATTCTAGTTCGATGGTTCCACATTACTTTCATCTAGTAGATCACACTTCATGAGTGTGACAGCAATTATGGCATCCATCTAAGTGTTAGTGATGTTCGACTATTGAAATTATAAGTACATGGTGAATTTATAAAGAGATATGAATGACTGATGATGATCACTAAAAAGGCCATGGGGTATACAAACAACACAATCTAGATTAACCTGCTATATACAGGATCCATTACCACATTGTTTTGTTCATTAAGATTCTAGGAACTCCACATAAGGCATTAATTTGAATAGAGGATCTCACTTTAGGCCTCACTAAGGGGTTTTAACAAATCTATCCAAGAATTTATGCTGAATGGATCCTTATACTCTATGTAGGAAGTGATTCCATGTTAACCCTCAAGGAATATATTAGAGTAATGTATGCCAACAAAACATTTACAAGATATAGAGGACAATGGTTTTAATCAACATTTAAGTAACTACACAACATGTAGTAGGTTTACACACTGTCTCGCTTTGATCATGGGTCCAACCTATGTAAATGGCATGTGTCTTATTCCCATGTCCATGTTATATTACATGGCATGTGATTTTCCCATGTAAACTTTTTTTGTAACAGTTCATGACATAAACCATGTTTTTTTCCCATGCTATTTTCATGTGGGATTACACGACATGCCCATGCTCCTTTACTCAAGCCCGTGTCCATGTACCCTATGCGGCACACATCAAGCCACTTGGGAGAGGTCACACACTATGTCATACTTAACTTTCTACGAACCCCTAGCCACTACCAGGATGGGTCCACATGACATGCGGCTCTAAGTTACACACCGTGTACTATAGAAATTTACAGATTCAAATATCTATTTTTTATGTCTTTGGTCATTCCTCCAGCCTTCTTTCTAGAAAATTCCTCATTAGAAAATCATAAATCATGTCCCAATGAGTCACACCACTGTCTATTAACATATTCAAACAATTTAATTCTTTTAGAAAATTCCTTCGAATGATATTATTCATTGTGTGTATTAGAACACAAAAATAGGGTACCTATATCATCCAATCTGCTTCTGTATCCATCGTCACACAACATTTGTGCCGTGAAGATCCCAGATTTATAATATCGCATCACTATTCTAAGAAACAATTGAAAAAAAATTCATTTCTCAGTGGTTGTAAATCCAATAGTAAATGAATAAAACCAATGATGAATGAAAAAATCAAGAGAGAAAAATAAAAGAAAAATTATGAGTAACATACCTCTGTTGATGTTTGTGTCGACCAAAAATCATTCCCATAAGAATTATGAACAAATAGATAAAAATTAATCAAAATGAAATTCTCATAAATCTTGATTATTCTAACACATCCCATAATATAGATTATGTGTGGATAAATCTGTTGGTTGATTGAACCATTATCATCATAGATAACAAAATGTGGATAAAAAATGAAATCAAACAACACCCAACCTTGATTTTAATTCAGAACTCATAAAGAGTGAAGTTTTGTCATTGTCGTTGGTGAGCTCATCTGATTCCATCTCTCGTCGATCGTCGATCTACGATCTAGTTTTCATTCATCTAATATAGATCTTCTAATTATAACTATTACAACTCTTGAAAAAATCTTGGGTTACCTGGATAGCCCAAGAATTTTGTCATAGCAATTTGCATAATAACTCTCTAGTCAATGCATTGGAAAAATCAATATAAAAGAATTTATTTAATTATTTTATTTATTCTTTACCTGTGATGAATTCCCCACATATGCCTCTCACTATCTAAGTATAAGTCACCCCTAAGGTATGTACCATGATTTTAACTCAATGGTACACTTATATTAATAATTTGGACCCCATTGAGATGTTATTAAAAATATTCAGAAAAACTGCGTGCAAATGCAACATAATATATTTAATATATTTGAAACATTTATTTCGGGAACGCTGAGCCTCAGAATAATATTACATAGCAGTAGATGTTCTAAAAACAATTCATACTATATATAAAAATATTAAATTAAAAATAATATCCATTACATTCTCCCAACCATGAGGATTTACATCCCAAAAAATCCAAAAAAGGGATGCACAATGTGATGTGGGTACTGATCAAGAATATGAGCCTCTCGATCAGTTATGCTCTCTTGGAGATTCCTATCCGGCTACCCAACATAGAGTAAAGGAATCTATTTTCCATGAAGGATCTTATCCTTATAACCCCATATCTATACTAGGTACTTGGAAAATGTAGCTCAATCCTAGATGTCCAGATCTCCCTAGTCGGTAAAATTCAAGGAATCATGAAAATACCCACACAGATTTGACAAGTGTAATTTTTCTTGTAACTAGTCAAACTGGGGAAGTAGATCGATGTGGTACACAATCTAACTAACTCTATTATGTATCTAGAAATGTCAAATCCATCTTAAAGATAGCTTGATACCCCAACCAAATATCTATAATCCAAGTCATGGTGATCCACATAGGAACATTTGGTCTCCATCCTCATACTACAATGGTCTCCATCATCTATCTATATATGAATTTTGATAGATCTATGTAGCCTTCTCCCACTCTTGAATGATCTGCACCTTCTCCATAGTTTCTCAAAAAAAAAATCTTGACCCATGAATGACGACTCTCCTAGGTTAGTCCAACATTGTGGTGGCCTACATGTTCACCTACATGAAGTCCAAAATGGTACTATACTAACAGTGGAATTATATTCATTATTATACGAAAAATACACTAGTGGTAGGTGATCCTATCATGTATGACCAATGTAAAACATGAAACCTCATAGTATGTCCTCCAGAAATTGAATGGTTCTCTGGGACTGGGCATCAGGTTTGGGGTGAAACACTATGCTCAAGATTAGATAAATCCCAAAAGCCACCTGAAATACCTTCCCTAATTGATATATGATGATATAATCACAAAACTAAATTATCATTAACATAAATCAATGGATTCAGACAATATCAAGCACGTAGAGGCATACCTTTCTCTCTACTAAACTCCACTTTTTAATGGGCAATAAGTGGGATGACTGGGTGAGTCATTCTATGATCACCAGATCGAATCATGTACCCCAGATGTATGTTGTAAGGCTACCAAAAAGTCCACAAATATCTCTTCCCACTTCCACTCTGGAGCCTGAAGGTATTGAGTGAAACCCATTAGTACTTGGTTCTCATCCATCACATGATAAAAAAATTAGGCATCGAGAGAAAAACACTACAACACTCGTCTTCATCCCTGGCCAAAAAAATTGATGTCGGTCGTCTTGGTACAACATTTCACACCAAGATATACTGCCAAGATATATATAATAAAATATATTAGAACCTCCTCCTGGAAGATCACTAGTACAATCATGCATCCAATAAAAGTAGTGAAATGCTCTCCTCCTTTTGAAGATCCATCAAGAAAATGTCTGGCGGGTATCTGATTATATAGGGTATCATAGTGGGAAACCCAAAGCTATTCCTCCCAGACTCAATGAAGGAGAGAAGCGGTGACAACCATCGACTGGAAGAAATATAATCCATCACCATCCACATAAGATACTTGAAAATGAGGCAGAATAATCTCATACCAAGTATAAAAAATGTGACCATGATTTCCCATTGAGATCATCTTCTACCATGTTCCATTTAACAGGAGTGTAGAAAATCTCAATGTCATAGTCCTGGGAAAACTTTATTCACCCCCATTATTTCACTTTACGATCCATATGAGAAATGATATACTTGAGTATATTATGATTATAATATATGAAAAACGACTCACATATCAAGTGGTTTCAAGCATACTAGTAACTCAATTTCATGGGTTGTATAGTTATGCTCATGTGGTCTCAACTAACCTAAAAAATAGGCAATCACCGATTTACACTACATCAGAACATAGCCAAGCCCATTTCCCGATGCATCGCCAAACATTGTGTTCTCGACACCCTCCACTTGAAATATAATGATGGGGGCACTCATCAATTTCTATCTCAAATACTAAATATCCTATTGAAGCAATTCATCCTCATTAAATGCTACCCATTTAGGGTAAAATCTATCGTGGGTGCTGATATTCATGAGAAATAAGGCATGAATTGTTGGTAACATCCTACCAACCAAAGGAATCTTTAAACCTCTGTCATGCTCTTGGGTGGATCCAAAGAGAATATTACCTTGACGTTGGATGATTCCACTACCGCTACACCTGTTAAGATAACATGACCAAAGAGTGGACCTCATATATCTAGAACTAAAACTTCGAGAAATTTATAAAAAATTGGTTATCTTTATGTATGTCCAAAATATCATCATATGTCTCACATTATCCTCCTAGGACAACAAGTAATCAACTATATCATTGATGAAAACTACCATAAAATGATAAAATAAAGGATGAATGACTTATTTCATGAGTCTCATGAACACTGTTGGGACATTAGCCACTCTTTAAGGAATCACTAAGTAATCATAGTAATGATAGAGACATATGAATGTTGTATTTGGAAAATTCCTATAACGTAGTCACATCTTTTTTATAGCCTTACCCGAGGTAAACCTTCCAAAACCATCATGATCCTCTGAACTGATAAAATAGTTCATCGATCCTCGATAGTGGATACATTATCTCCATGTTCACTAAGTTGAAGCACTAGTTGTCCACACATAACCTCACACTTCTTCCTACCTTCTGGGCGAACAAAACTAGGGATGCCTAGGGTGAAACACTGGTTCTAACAAATTAGATCTTCTACAAGTCCTTTAACTACACCCTTAGCTCATGAATCTCCTCAGGATCGATCCAACATGATGGCACATATATCAGTGTTGTCCTGGGGTGTAGATCAATGCATATGTGTTTCAAACGGTAGGAAGGTAATCAGGTAACATACTTTGGGAAGAATTCCTCGTACTACATCATCACTGTGGGGAATTAAAAACTCATAACTTCCACTACATTAAGGGTCATGCTAGCCAACTGGCGAGTAATAGGATGAAACCTCATATGCATGAGTTCATATTTCACTGCTTGAGTTTCCTTTTCACCGAAAAAGGAGAACCTAATTCAGTCACTACTGACACACCACATCATATTCCTGAAATAATCAATCTAGTAATTAACTATGGATGACCATCCCATAACTAAGGTAATTTCATAAGTCATCATTGTTTATAAAAATAGATCCCAATAAAAACTCACATATCCATGAGTCTGGTCACCAGTCAGGAAAAGTTTTTGTGATTATTGGGTCATCTCTAGTTGGATTCTCATAGCGTAATGGATGATCCAAGGGATCAATTGGAATATATATGTCTAAAAGAAAATAGTTTTACATAAAGATATGATTTTAACTTATGGTTATTAATACCAAATATACGTTAGAAAAGATAAGGATCATACATCAAATCATTCTAGGATCTTCAATGTCGTATGCCTCGAACACCTATAGATGTTCCCACTCTTATGCTTCTACTCCTAGATCAATGCGTGGACCACCAGGTGGTGGTGTTGGTAACAAGTCATTGTAGAAGAAATCCACTACAACACTCCCTGATTTTCTGCCACACCATATTCCATGTGGACCTATCTTCTCCTACTATTGTACCATCCTTGACTACCCATCAATAATTTACCTGTCAGCCATACGGTGGGCGCAAAATTTGGAGAAAGATGTCCCCTTCTATCACAGGAGTAGTATTGCCTCTCCATGGGCAGGCATTGTAACAACTGGGTCTGGAGGACATCACAAACACCCCGCCTTAACAAGGTTATCGGGTCGCAGCCCGCCAGGAACCCAGGTTGCCCAACAGACACGTGGTCCCCACCATGGGGCCCACCCACATGCCCGAATGGGTCATCAGACTAATGATAGTTCCCACAGGCCAAAAATTTTCCATTCTAGTGTGCTTTGTCCTCACTCACACACACACTGAGAAACTTCCCAGAAGGACACTCATCCTGATCACTACTCCAAGCCAAGCACACTTAACTGTGGAGTTCTAATCAAGAAGGCTCCCAAAAAGGAAGGTTCACCTTGTTGACACGAGTCATATCATTTAGTCATTTATCCCTTAATCAAATTGGGATGTTACAATCACCCCCTTTATAGTACAACGTTCTCGTTGTGGACCCTACATCTCAACCCAGGCAGTGCGCTGAACTTAAGGTAGGGTACCGCCATTGATACCAAATGTAACAACTGGGTCTATGTGACAGCACAAACAACCCATCTTAACAGGGTCATCGGGTCCCAGCCCGCCAGACACCCTAGTTTCCCCGCAGACACGTGGTCCCCACCATGGGGCCCACCCACGTGCCCAAACGGGTCATCTGACTAATGACAGTCCCCACATGACAACACTTGTCCTTTCTAGTGTGCTTTTTCCTCACTCACACACACCCTGAGAAACTTTCCAAAAGGTCACCCATCCTGATCACTACTCCAGGCCAAAAACGCTTAATTGTAGAGTTGTAATCAAGCAGGCTCCTGAAAAGGAAGGTGCACCTTGTTGACATGAGTCATATCATTTAGTCATTTAACCCTCTATCATTTTGGGGTGTTACAGAAGTGACCCATAATGTGTTCCTTGAACCATAAAACCACTATCCAAATACCTTCTCTTGATACATATCACACATCCATGTCCCCTAGACTAGGATTGGATCCATGTTTTCATGGATTCTACTCCTTCTTTCTCCCTACCGATTTTAAGAAAACTTATGAGATCAGCCAAGAATCTATCAACCAAAAATGATCTGTCTATAACACAATAATAGGTCAAAATTTATAGATAGATCACACTGGATCATAGGTCTTTATATTATCCTCACTCAATGGTATGGTCCCTAAACAGTTGGTCACCAACCATATCTATCATGTATTTAGAGAGGTTGGTAAACCTTGATGAATGATCAACTACTATCACGATACCTCAGTGGAGCTACAAAATCTCCAAGATATATATATACCTAAGAATATATTGAAATAATACATCTCTAAATGGGAACTCAAACATAGGGGTTGAAAGATTTGTCTCCTCATAAGATTGTATCCTTAACCACCATCACTATGTAATTGATACATGGAGAAGGCTGACCGCTAGGAATACCATCTGATCTGATGGATTCATGACCAGGCATGAAAAATTGGTATCCACCTAATGATATTCACCAACCACCAATGGGTTGGGCTCACCATAAAACATGTGGGTTTTCTACCACTGAAACTCTTGAAGTGCACTCAACATGTGTACCTAATCCATTGGCATCACATGCACAAAGAGCTTCTCTACAGGTGGGGGTATAACTGGTTTACCTCCTAGAGGTAACATATACGGGACTAGTCACTCTATCAATCTATAATTACTGAAGGGATCACCATCATGATCCTGAAGTTGAATCATAGCTAGCATACGTCACAAAGGCATCCTGAAGGTAAACAATATGAATCATGATCAATGATTTTGAAGAGATGAATCCAGAAGGAGACAGAAACCAAAAATCATTCCTAGATGATTAATGTACCATTTCCCTATAACTAGTTTTTTCATATTCAAGGTCATAATTTGGTGATCCGAATTCTGTTGCATAGATACATAAACTGACACACCAACACTAGAACCCCTAGCATGAATGTCAATCTTGAAACACTCTATACTGTTTCCCAAAAAAAACACAAAGATTCCAGTACTAAGGAAGATTCAAATTCTATAATAACTCTCTATCATGACTCATCCCAATTGGTCCTGTGATGTGACTCCCTAATCAGAACATGAATTGGTTAGGGGATTCTAACTCGCGTCAATTAGGCATATCAGTAACATTATAAGACTTTGGAAAAGTACCTACACATACATTTCCAAGCCCATTCAATGATAAAATGTTAAAATTATGAACAACCAATAATGAATTCATCTAAATCCCACAACCATATCACGACATGAGGTAAATAAAAGTAAACAAGGAAAAATAATTGACATGAGAAAGAGTATGAAAAAATGTCCAACAATAAAGTAATAATTGGGACTGTTGTAATGATACCACAAGAACACACATTAGTATTTTTAGAATCACTAATAACTTTCTTGTCTTAGTTATTCAAGGAATCTATCAATGGCTCAGTCATCATCCCAAGAAATTATTTTTTAGGAAAACAATCATGAAGGGGTGCATATAAAAATACTTAGTAGGGAACACCAAAACCAAAAAACATACAACAAAATAATAATAATCAACTATATGGAGGTATATTTATATGGAATATATAACAAGAATATATGGATATAATAAAAAATGATACACACAATCTACAGATAATTTAACAACCATAATACTACCGAGGGATTCTAGCTTAAAGGTTTCACAAAACACTAATCCCATAGAAGACATCCCAAGATTCTGATAGAAATAATGGTGTCGGGCCGAGAGGTGTTTCTATTCAGGTTTCACCATTTGAAGTACAAAATGAATTCCTAAGTAGATAAAACATATAGATGGTGATTAATACCAAGGCCATGAGGTATACCAAAAATATCTAGAATAACCCTCTAAGTTGTGAATTGGTGCCCATGTAGTTTTGGTCACAATAATATCAAGAACTCCACGTAGGGTAGGAAGATTAATAGGAGACCTCACTATTGGACTCATGGAGCGATTCCAACAACTATATCCAAGAAGTCTTACTAAAAAGACTATTATCTTCTATGTAGGAGTTTATTACATACTAAACTATTGTCAATAGAGAGGGGGAACAAACACTAACGAAAATTTTTAAATATATAAAGGTAAAGGGATTCAAGAAAATTTTAAATGAGTACACAATGTGTAGTTGGGTTATATGTCACATCACTTTGACCATGGTTCCTACCCATATAAACAGACCGTGTCACTTGTCTTTTTTCCACATAATAGTAAGAAATTTGTAGTTTTCCCATGTAATCTCCCCTTGTACTAGTACATAGCGTAGATGATGTACATTTTCACATGTCATGTCTATGTGGGAGTATATTCTATTTTGTGCTTGTGTACTCTAGCCCATATTGGTGTACAATCTAAGGTATATGTAAAACCACCAGGGTGAGGTCACAAACAAAGTGACAAGGTCACACATCGTGTAATAGGGTCACATGAACTATTCCATATAACATTATTTGAATCCCTAGACATCATTAGGTGGCCCACAAGGTGTGTGGATCTGAGTTAAATGTCATGTACTATACAAATATCATGATTCCAATATATGGTTTTGATTGAGTTGTCCATTCCTCTGGCCTTCTATTTGGAAACCATATCATCAAAAAAGTGTGAATAAAATTTTAATGAGTCACTCAATCATCGTTTGACACATTTAGACCCTTCGATTCATTTTTAAAAGTCCTTTTAATGGTGTTATTTTTTCCTGCCTGAAGAACATGAAAATTGGGTACCTATGTATTCGGATATGCTTCCATCTCCATCATCACACCAAAATTGTGTCATGATGATACAAAATGTACAATATCGCATCATTTCACCCAGAAATGGGTGTGAAAAAATTGATTTCCTAATTATTTCATGCCATGGGTCAATGAATAACCACCATCATTAATGAAGAAATCAGGTGAGAAAAACACATGAATAATCATGTGGAATAGTCCTAGATAATTATTCATTTCATACTCAATTAATTTGTATTAAAATGATGAGTTCATAGAAAACAATTAATCGCAAATAAATTCTCCCTATTTCCATTTAATCTAACACATCCTGTAATATGCATGATCTATAGATAAATATTTTGGTTGATAGATTTGTGTTGATCATAAAAACCAAAACGGGTAAAGGAAAAAAAATTAAATAACACCCTACCTCGATGTCGATCAATAACTAATTCAGAATAATGTGGCATAATTATCATTGGAGAGATCACCCAATTATGTTGAAAATATATCCCCGAAATACGATATGCTTGCCATTTTTCTAAGAGGGATCCTCCAATGTTCTCTTCAATGGATCTCCAATGGCTCCATGTTCATACATTTAAACCTAGATATGTCACACAACATTCTTCTTAAACACACTCCACTCACCACATTGGAGAAATAAAAAAAATATAATTTATTTAATTATAGTATTCATTTCATGCATGAAATTAATTATCCCTAAATTCCTCACACTGACTAAGGACAAGTTGAACCTTGTGTAATCCATTTGTTCTGAACAAAAATGGTGCCCTTAGATTTATGATTTGGGCCCCCTTTTAGAAGTTATTACACTTTTATGGTAAAACTACATGCTCGTGATGTTCAATATTTAGTTTTTTTCCAAAATTTATTCTAGGAACACAAATCCTCATAATTTCACACCTTCTCAGTGTCTGATCTCAAAAATAATCTATACAATATCAAGAAATAATACATGGAAAATTCTAAGTCATTAAATCTCTTACCAATAATACTGATTTTTCAAATCATTATACTTCTTGAATGTCATATGGTGTGTGGACCATCAAGACTACTGTCCATTATACAAAAATTCTTATCTTAGGGACGAAGGAACAAAAAACTAATCATGAAACAAAAAGAAGCACCAAAATACCAGGACCACTCATCTGAGGTCACCCAAATATTTATGATTTCACTAAATCACTTTCACTCAAATTTAGGTACCTTCTCGAGTGAACTCTCTCATAAAATAATGATTCTCTTTTATTGAAACCTTGTACACCTTCCCACCATCTTCTTCCACTACCAAGATTTTCTTAGTAAAAAGAAGTCATCATAGGCCACTCTTAGACTAATTCTATCTAGTCTAGAATTGATAATTTAATACTCAACACTTTAGAAACCGCATTCCCCTTCTCGAGAGTATATGGAATATAAATATCAAAATCCATAAGATACTAAACCCACCATCTATGTCAAAATATTATATCCCTCTATGTGAAAGTATACATCATGCATTTTTGATATAAATAAAATATAAACCAGTATGTAATGAGATAGATACTCTATGTTTTGACTTCAAACATACCCACCCCCTACACATCATCATGGGTTTGATGGTTATTCTCATGAGGGAATAACTAATGAGATACATAGGCTACTAATTATTCCCCTACATTAATAAACCTCAAAAAAATATACTACTTGAACTCCAAAAAACATCATATCTTGATCCTAGTTCAATAAGAATCATAATAAACCACTTATTCTATTTCTGAAAACATCTCAAACTTTTTCAATTCCACTCAATAATTAAACTAGTATTAGTTAATCATATAATAAATGATATGAACTTGGAGAAGTCTTGAATGAGTCACCTATAATAACTATCTTCCCTAATGAATATTTTGGTCTCAAACACATTTCAATGTTTCTCACATTACATCATCTCCTATATCTTTTCATGATCCAACAAGACATTCGTCTAATATAGAACATGGCCCAATCATTTTACATCTAGGATCCAAAACTCACACTAGGGAAGAAGAAAATGAAAGTGATGTTCCCTCAAGGTTATAAGAATGATATCCAAATGGTCTATTTGTATGTCCTATGAATTAAATTATACCAATAATCATCCATGAACATGACCAAGAAAGAGGCTATGAACTGATGGATGATATGGTTTACTAATGCTATAAATATAAAATGAACAATAATGATACCAAATGGAATAAGTAGAAACTCAAATGTCCCATACACATTCCAAAACTATGTCTTAGGTATATCCTATTCTCAAAATATCAAATGGTGCTACCCTAGCTGATATTTTTAAAAACAAATGTCCCCCTATGAACTAATAAAAGAACTCATCAATATTTGTAAAAATATTCTTTTTGTTAACTATCATAATATTTAACTTTTGATAATCCCCTCAACTATTAAGGATCCTCTATAAATTATTATCAAATAGGATATACAAATAAAATAGTGAAATGAAAAGATGGAAAAATACTTTTGTCTCGATGTCAACATGCAATATATCAAGTTTCACAGAAATAGAATGTTATATATGATAAGATAGAATTGAAATTTTAATTATGACAGGGATAATTTCAATTGTAAACTCAACCTATATTTGTAGAGGTAAATCAAATAATCATATAAGTATACCACATTGTTTTCAAAAACAACTCAAGAAAGTGTAATTATCAATAGGGTTCAATGATATCCTAAAATGTCTCTGAAAACTGGCATAATATAACACTATAATTAGGTACAACATGCCCCACCCTTCTTGAACTAAAATCCCACTCATATTGAAAAACATGAGTGGCCCCTTCGTGAGGTTGAAACTCTACTCAATGATGATTATAGACGATATGAACCTTAACACCAACCATAAGATTCATACCATTAATTAGGAAAAATATATCAATATCAAGAAGTACAAAATCCCATGTCACTTAATGGTATGCCATCATCAACAAACACACGGGACACTTAAAACAATGTTCATACCACTTTTAAAATATTATAGAAATATGAAAGAAGAAAATTATAATATTTGAATTATATATAGAACAAAAAACCAACATTGATGATATAAAATAATGTGTAATACATATATCAAATAAATTTGGCATGACATAAGATGAAATAAACATTGCAAATCTAATAGTAGTTGAACCATCCTTAGATTCCTCTAATACATACTCTGTTTCATAAAGTTATCTAATATAATCTCTTCCCGGATCTTTAATAGACATAATAATGTCATCCTTAGCTTTTGGAAATGACATAAAACCATTATATGTATCATATTAAATTTTAAAATTCTTTTTGTGAATGGATCTACATTACAAAATTAGAACATACTTTTAAGAAAATAACTTATACAGACAATGTTTTTACAATAATAATATTATGGGTTTCCCCCAAATGATTAGACTTAAAATAACTATACCTCACAAAATGATACAAAACAACCTACTAGTGTTAGAATCTTTTCCCTAAAACTGGTCTTTATGAAAACCAATGACCTTTGTGCTACCATTTCTGGAATGAATACACACACTGAACAACAATCACACCATCCAATGGACCACCAAAACATATTCTCCCAGTTATGTGTTCCTATTTCATATTCATTTTATTGGCCACCACCAAAAAAGATAGACAGAACTTGATAACTTGTACTTATTGAATATCGGATATCAACCCCATCTTAATCCTATAAGCATGATGGTAATCATTGGTGACACACTCAAATTCAACGTGAACTAACTCAATAGAGAGGGTGGAATACTCCAAAATGGTTTTCTCTCAATTTTTTTTCGACATGTAACGTACCAGTATAAATATATTGGTTGTATACTTTAATAAAGGATTACATTAGATATACTCATGAATATTTTAAATCTCAATAGAGTTCAACTATCTCTATCCTTGTACCTCAAAATTTACTTTAGAAAAACCCACAATAGTTTCCTAAGGAGTATTAAAAAATTTAAGGGTCCTCTAAAACAACTCAAGCCATTATTTATAATAAAGTGTCCTATCGTGACTATAGAATGTTACTAAATTGTAATGAGTGAATTATGGGCCTTGATATACAACTAATATTTGGTTCTCAACACCTTCTTGACACAAATTAAGAATGGTGTAGATTACTTATTTCTCAAAATATATGTCCACTAAAGGATTCTCATATGTATTGGGACTCACATATTCTTCTCTCAAATTTGGATGGGATCTTCTAGGAGAAATTTCCACTTAAGAACTAGACAATGAACTATCAAATAATGTGTAAATTCCCAAATCATAATAACATTATTCAAAACTATATATTCAAATAACATTAAACAATAATTTAAAGTAATCATATATTCTATAAATGAAAGGAAAAAATTTAAAATGTAACATGTATATTTAAATAAAACCCATGTTTGGTTCAATCAAAAAACATCCATCATTATTTTTTTTTCTTTGAAAAAAAACCTAACTAGGCATGGTAAATTATGTTCAGTGATAGAGGTGAGATGGCTAGGAACCCTCCTACACTATCTACCTGAATTCTGATGGCCCTATGCCATATCTGTGTAAGACACTAAACCAAACACATATAGTTTCATTATTGTTCATACTATATAGTTTCTTTAAATCCATTTTGTAATGAAATATCTTTGTTTAATAAGACAATTCATCTAAGAGGGTTCTCCATGTGGAGAGGTGAAACAATGAAAGACACAAGTATTGTATATAATATAAGAAAATAAAATAAAAAATAAGAAGAAATAAAACATATCCATGATACATACAATGTCAAGACACATAGCCTAAAGCCTATGATAAATAAGATGAGTCTATACACGTCTCCTTGTGACCATATCTCTCCACCAAACCATCCTTATATAATAGATACAATAACAAGATAAAAAATAATGATATAAAATGACATTACCATAACTAATATTCTACAAAACAATATATTCAACCACGCAAATACTAATTTAGGATCTAATAACAAATACCATTGTGATTTCACCAATTATTTTATTCATGGTATTATATCAAGAAGGGATTTTCTATAGTTTTACAAAAAATCTAATTTCGAATAAATTTTCATAAAATTAAACCATTTTTGTAAATGAAAATTTTCTTATCATAAGAATCCAATAATATTAACATAATAAGGAATATGTAGAGTTAAAGTGATATATAATGAAATAATAAAAAATAATGGATTTAATATAAGATAAACATGTGAGAAAATAACTATGGAATAAGCCATCATTTTATAAACCAATACTAAAATAAAAACCACACCATTTTGGATGTACCATATGGGACTACATTCTATGAAATGAATGAAAATACCATATCTATTCCTACAATGGATCCAACCAGTATAACCTCTTATGGAATTACACACACAAGTGGCACAAAACCCATCATGGAATTATATACACTATTGAGATAAAGTTATTCCTGATGCACCCATTGTTTCCCAATGTTTTATATTTTTCAAAATCGATTTATAATTGATGATCACAATTTATAATACACTTTTATATAAAATAAAATCCAAATTCATGATTGAAAACCCATTTTAGAACCAAAATAGCAGTGTAGGAATTTCTTCAAATAATAAGAGTACAAAAAATTGTTTTTAAAATTAAATCCCATAAAAAACATAAATATCATCCAATAAATCCAATATAATAAAAAACAATGCAGTTCCATTAAATAAACCAAAATATATTATATGATTTAGAATAAATTCATGAATTAATAATTAATATAGAGAAACATGTTTCAATAATAGTGGGAAAAGTAAATCAACATTGAAAACAAAGATCGAAAAAGTTTATATCAGTTCCTCATAGCTCTAGACCCATAAAAACAACATCAAAACTCTATAAGAAACTATTTATTCTATATCAATTGTAAATTTGGATTACAATAAAAAAGGGGATGATATATCTTGTAATGATCTATCAAAGGTAGAGGAAGTCACATAAAAATCCAAACATACAATGAGATATATATTTCAAGAATAAAGGAAATCTGCCAAGAATCCAAGGGAAGAAGCGTCTAGATCGCTAGGGAAGGTTTAGGTCAAGAATAATAAAGATTACGATGAAATTTGGAATAAAAAATATCAAGGTAAATAGATTTATTTTAGATCCATAATGTCTTATAGGGTTGTATATGGTAATTCCAGATATTTAGTATAACTATAAACCTCCCGTGCGTGGCTATTATCTTTTTAAAATAAAAACGACACAATCTAATATTTCAAGTTGAATGTTTTTTAAAAACTATACTAAAAATATTTATATCCCATGGATAATCATTTATAGCCTAAAAATATTCCTTAATGAGAATGAAATTTAGTTTAAACATGATTAAACTATGAAAAACTAAATTATAACCTCAATTATCCATACCACATAGTTACCACATGGTTAGTACTAACCAAGTGACAACCATCAACATGTCATGCCTTATAAAAGTTTTTACATTTTCAAACCATGTTACCATAAATCCTCTAAAATGATGTCAAAGAAAACCCAATATTTGATTCAAGTATACATATGATCTGGTGGGTGTTACGCGTGCTGTAGAAATTGTTTTTCTCTATTGATAAAATTGATTTTTGGGGATTATAAGCACATTTATAAAAAAGGATGAGGGTATTGAATTTTATTTTGTTATAATAAATAGGGTGCGATGATTTCCCATGTTTGGGAGTAGTTTTTTTGTTTCTAGTTAAATTTATATATAAAACACTCTTTCAATGAATCAAAATGATCTATTATGGTGGTCCAAAAAAAAAATTTCGTTTCGACAAGGTTATTATCCTTTTACTGTGGTTTTTTTTCATTATCTACAATTTATTTGAGGTCTATATAACGCATTTCAAAAGATTAAAAAGTTAAAGAATATATTTTAAGTTATGCTACTTATCTCGTGATGAAATAAATAAATCATTATAATTATTATAAAGGGATGGATGCTTGTTGATGCAATCAAGAAATTTAAAGTATTGTATTGAATTTTGTGTCATTACAAACCGTTTTAAACTAAATATTATATAGTATATCTACATATAGGTTGTAAAATTGGGTTTTTTTCAAATGTAATTGGTCACTTTAATTACTTTATATGATTATTATATTATTTAATTCCTATGAATCTTTTTTTAACATCAATTATGGAGTATTTAAATTTAAATTTGACTATTTAAAGAGAAATGATCTTCCAAAGTAGGATGGAATATTAAATTTTTTATATTTATAGATATATGGAGAGTCTAGATACCCACTTTATAACATCACCATCTCTTTTATATAAAAATGATATGATTTTATATCATTTTTAGAATCTACCATCTTCTATGTATAAATATTCCATGACACCCTACATAGTATTAAATGCAATAGTATTTATTGGATCCAAAATATGAGAATTCCCTATATTCATGGGATAATTGAGGCATATTAAAATGAAATTTAATAATATAATTGTATAAAATAATTTGAACATTTCATAATTCTGTGCTACTGATGTTCATATCCAAACATGAGGTTTACCTCCTACATTCAGAAATGAGAGTCTTTATGGACAAGATTGTGATCTCATTTGTTCATGTATTAATAATTTTTTATGGAGAAAAACTATAATGATGACTGATCATTGAAAATTTTGAAGGGATATATATTTTTTATTTATAAAATAAATATATAGTTCATACATAAATAGATGAATGAAAAAATATACTTAATACAACCCATTTATATTTCTGATATCAGAAAATATTTTCTATTTATTCCAATAGGATGACTAACATAGCTGGGGTTAAAACAATGAATACCTATTGATCCTCATATATGAACATATCTAATTTGAAATCATCATTATGTGGTTACAAAGGGCACTATATCATACTATTTAACTTTTATATCAATATATTTTCCTATTAAAAATTCAAATTAAAATAAATAATTATAGTTTCCCTAAAAAAGGAAACAGTTCACCCCTTAATTATATCTTATATACATCCCTGAATTTTGGGGAATGAAATCCATTATATAAATATATATAATTTTATATTTTGGATGATTCATATCCTTAATTTTATAGTGCCTATTATTATACAAAAAATTTGTGAAGACTGGTACATTGAGAGTACTCCTCCAGTTTTTTATTTGGTGGTACAGAACATTGGTTAGATAATAAATTAATCCATGAATCATTATCTTTAAATGAGTGTAGAAATTTTTAGTAATTAGGTCATTAATAAATTAAGTCACCTAATTTCTCTCTTCATAACATTCAATTTCAGAAACTTATTTAAAACTCATGGTTTATATATAAACCACTTGTATCTTTGGATTCTCTATCTCTTCATAACATTTAACAAACGTATTATGGATCCAATAATATTTGAAAACAGGTCAATAATTATATTATAATAGAATCAGTGGAATGGTTAATAATGTATGCGATTTATCAAAAATATAACCCATGAATTTTAATTTCATGATATTTGAGATTTTAATTTTCAATGTCATATATAAAAATCCATTAAACTTGTATTGAATAAAATGTATTTTATTATTATCTCAAACATTAAATTATAAAATGTAACTACCCTTTCAGTAAATATGAAGATTATATTTTAGTGAAAAAATGGGTTAATTAAATATTAATTACTGTGAAAATTAGATATTTTACTTTGTCGAGGTAAGATCCATTAAAAAAACATCTATATAAGATATTATAGACCACCTTTTATATGATTGTGCTATTGTAGAGAATTTATTATATTCATATAAAAGCGAATTTTTTTTTATTTTTTGTCTATTAAGAGGAATTAATGAATCCAAAATTATATTTCTATGGAATCAGTTTCATTTCCAATATCATCATACATGTTTTTATTGTAAATTTTAGAAAAATATTATATGAATTTTATTATTCTGGAATGTTTGCCAGCCCTTTATATTGAGTGTTTTACTAAGCCACACACAAATTTTATATATATTTATAATTAGTGATATTATTAATAGTAATCATATTTTTCATAAACCTAAATTGATAATGATGTTATATTTGAAGATTATCATAACTTGTGATTAATACTTTTTCCATGTTATTATACAATATAAATATAAAACTATCATGATTTTTTTTTCAAAAGTAATATACCTAAATTCTTATTATTTTCTAAGAGTACCATGTAGTTGGAAACATCAGGAAGTAATTTTTGGTAGATGATGCTATGGGTAACCCATACCATTGATAGATCTGAATAAGAATTAGTAAATTTTAATTTTAATTTTAAAAAATCCAGCCACTCAAGTTACCATTTCAACTTATGGTGTATTAGCATAGTTAGTACCTCACAATCATCCAATATATAATTTAATTCACCCATTTCATTATTTTTTACTATAAAACACGATGGTTGTATTCTTATAAGATAACAGGATTGAAACTGAGATTAGTCGAGGAAAAAATAAAAATATCAAAGTGATCCATTATGTGTCAATTAATCGAATGAACTCATAATGTTTTAGTTTAGAAGATTGAATTATTTTAACACTTATGGATAAACATTTGGATTTATTATTGTTTACATGTTCAATGTAGGAATTATTCAAATATAATAATTTTCATTACTAACTATATAGCCATTAAGAAATTAAGTATTGAATATCATAAAATACGTTATTTTGTAATTGTACATTGAATGATAGAAATAGTAAATTTGATGACGTAGATGTATATATTCCCTTTTCATTATCCATATAATATCAATTTTTTGAAAATTAGAAATTTTATTGATAGATGAATCTCTTTAATTTCATTTGATATCACACTTACACCTCCAATTTTTGGGCCTCAGTTCATGAATACTTATGTAGTGTTCAATTACTTTCAAATGATTATTTTTAGAAATATTGTATTGATGATTTTTTGGTATTGTTTTTATTACACTAATAAAAATATAGTATCATGATCCCAGAACATTATCAATTTGTAAACACGAGAGAACATTGAATAATGAGTCATAATATACATTATCATTCATAACTATTTATCTTGGATAACACATAATGTCACCTAAGGTAAACATTATTTAATAATTCATCAATTAAATGATTAAAATATAATTCTAATAAATAATATAATATATAATGTACATAAATCATTATTGTCTAAAATATTAACAACAAAGGCATCATATTTTTCAACTCATGAGAACATTTATCCTTAATTTCTCTCACCTAGACACTTTTATATACATCTGAAATTATATAATCATCTTTATAACCTATGGAATGAATCATAAGAATTATTTTTTATCATAAAATTAATAAGGTAAGACATATAATAATTTATAAAATCATGAACATGAATAAGAACATGAAAAGAGGATAAATATTATATTTAAATATCAATAGACCATATATCATTATCATAAAACAAGCTATTGAAACATAAGATCATAAAAATATAATTATGGAAGCATTAATGTAATGGATTTGTCCAAAATATGTCTCAATAATCATGAAACATGAGAGCTTGAAAAAAGAGTGTCGAATATTTAAAACATAAGGCATAACATAAAAACATTAAATATCTAGAAATTGGAAATTTTATTGGAAATGTCGCATAACATGATAAATAACGTGGAAATATAACTCAACTATAATAATAGGAAAACCATTGTGAGAAAACAAAAATATCCCATGAATTTGTTAACAATGTCATTATGTCCCTACTTAGAAATGTGAGAAAACTCATTATGCCCATAGTCACGTGGAAAAATCATTACGTCCATCCTAGAATATATCATTTGATATAAACATGAAATAATTCATTGGAGGACAATATTGATAACCACCAATGATTATCATTATATATGTGTGAATCATAAAATCAATCATCATAATATATTTAATAACCCACAAAAAAGAATGGGTTTTTTATAGATTTCAAAAACATCACATAACATTAAATTATGAAATAAAAGGATTTATATAATAAAATTATAAATAAGAAATCATATCACAATAAAATATATATAGGGTTATAAAAAATTCATTTCATGATTGATAGTACTTTAATGTAAAATAGTAGTGGAAATATAAACTTTTTCCACAATAAATTTAAACATTTTTATAAAATATGATGTCAAAATTACATTCAATGTAATATTTTTGATATAAATGATAATCCTTATAGAGGACTTAGTATAATGAGTTACAAATAAAATTTATTTTAAAAGATACAATAAACTAATAAAATAAATCTAGAGTGGATTATATTTAAATTAAATAATTTTTTTTAATATTAATGAATAATACACATTATAGATATGTCGAAGGACATGAATTTCATAAAATAAGTGAAAGAAAACACGAGGAATAAAAAAGACCAAAAATATGTTGTTTTAATTAAATATATCTAATTAGTTATAAAATACATGGACATGAATGAAAAAGAGTTATTAGTAAGAATGGAATTTATTTATAAAAACATTATACTTTTATTTTGAATTTTTTTTTATCAAAATAAGGCGTTATTGATGATGGGTGTTATTTTTCCAAGAGAACAATATGAAATACAATATAAAATAAGTGATTGTATGGATTAATGAATTATTGAAAATTAAATTCATGAAAAAATGAATATAACCAATTGAAGTGGAAATCGAGTCTATGAAACCAATAACTTGAATTCAAATTTAGTTGATCACACTTTGACCACAATGAATTCATGTGTAAATGATCTCACACTAACATCATAGAAGAGATTAATATTCAATTTTAAAACGCCTTCATATTCAAGGGGTTTGGGAAATCATAATTACATAGAAGATCCTGAACATGGGAGGGTATTATTAAAATTTAAAACAATAGAGTTTCATGAATAAGGTCAAATGAATAAGTGTGGGATAAAGGGGTTAATGTACCCCCTTTTATAATTGATGAAATGAGAACATTTTTTTATAAATATTGATTTCCAAAAATTGTTTGAAAATATTCAATAATAAAATTCTCCAAAAGGGGTAAGTATGGCTTTGGTGATAGTAATTGGGACTATCCACATTTTGGGCATAACTTTTATAGACAACATGTAGTGCTTTTTTACTTTTAAACTACATTAAATTTCACCCGAATATACTTGTAAATTGGTATTAAATTTTAAACATTTCTAATTAATTTACATGAATAAAATTTAAATTAACATTACTTTATAACATGTATATTCTAATTTATAATATGAAGATCATTCTACAAATTCATATTTATAAGGGTCAGAAAAATTAATTACAGTATTAGAATACATATCATGTAAAAACCTGTTTATTGAAAATATACATATATATTAAGAAAAAATTTTATTTATCAGATAAGTTTTTTAATGAAATAAACTGGTTATTTATATATGAAATATTGGTAATGATGTTTCTAAAAAAATGAATAACTATATAAGATTATTATAATATTTAATTAAAAAATATTTGAATAGAATTTTTCGTATGGAAAAATGTTAATTACATTCAGGAATGTTAAACATTGGTTTTATAGGATTATAATAATATTTTAAAAAATAAAATTCTATAATTATAATTTTTTATATAATTATAAGTCTTACATATATAAGAATAAATTCATAAAAGGTATTGTTTTGGCAAAAAATTATATTTTTCACTATTCCCAAAATACATAAATATTTGAAAAACTGTAAATATCATTCAAATCTAGTTTTATGATCCGTAAATTTAAAAATGAAGTTCATTTTAAAATATTCAAATTATTCAAATTATACATTTATTTTCTTAAAAAAATAAATAATGTAAAAATAAAAAACCCCATTAATAAAAAATGGATGGTTTAACATTAGAGTGGTCTGAATCATATTTTGTATGCATTTATAGTTTAATAATATATTTCAGTATTAAATTTGTTTTGTTATTCTCATTATTATATTTAAAAATAATTCATGGATCATTTTATTTCATTTTCACATGTGAAATATTAAAATAAAATAGTATGTATTTAAGTAGAGATATTTACAAAAATGGTTTATAAAGTTTTCCCCCACATAAAAAAAAACAATTTTCCTAGAAATTTTATTATATTGAGGAAAACACGTTAGAGATATTTTATCTCATCAACTCCTAAAATTACAATATAGCCTACTCATCCTTGTGATCCCCCAAAAAAATTATCTATATTAGTGGCCTTGTTACTTAGAAACTTATATCGTCAATACAAAATCTTCATGGGTTATTCATTATATGAATGATAATGTTCTAAATGAACAACGTTTTACCTTATTATATGTGATGTAAATGGTCTATAAATACCCAAAGGTGATATGTGGAACACATATTTATCTTGATAGAATTGTGTATGGAGTATTAAGTGAAACATTATGATAGTGACATGACCAAGTATCTTGATTGCACCCATGTATCTAGGTACGAACTTCACTTCTTCCCAAATATAAAAGATCTATTCCAAATATATATTTTATTGAAAACAACCTCACAAAATTCAAACTATAGACCTCATTAGATGAATATCTTTAAAATTATTCTCTGAACTATTTTTTACTTTCATATATTGGTGAAGTTTTTGAACCTTATCTATCATTTAATGGATAATGTTAGGACCTATCAATTTCATCTATCAAACATAATTCCAACATGTTGGAGTACAAAATCTCTTCTCGTAAAGGGAATCATATTGTTCCATATATTTGATAACTTGATTTTTTAATCTGGAAACTCTATCTAGTGGAGGTTTTGATCTCAATATCCTTATAAATCAATAGATCAAGATATCTATTGTTTCAAAGGTCCAACTAGATGTACCATTAATCAAAGGATGATAATTAGTTCTAGAAATGAACTTTGTCTCTAGTTATTTATGAAGGCATATCCAAAACCTTGATGTAATCCCTATATCTCAATAAGATTCAATATAGTATTTGAATAAATGCAGCCTTAACAAATCTCCAATATTTTCAAAGAGAATTGGTCAAGTGTGAAATCTTATTTGATGGATACAAAATGTGATGATTATTTAAGGATATTTACTATATAACAAATATAATTGTGTCCTTTACAATATTTGGGGAGTTAATTGATTAAATATGTGGTGATATTTTCCCATATCCATACTAGTAGGTGAAATGGGTACAATATATATTTTGAGACATTTTTCATTCAATGTTAATTTTATATCACACAAAAAACATATATATATATATATATATATATATATATTAAGTTCTTATCTTCATGTTTTCCCAATAAAATTTTTTATTTTAGATATTAATATGTATTTGTACATGTTGGATGACTTGTGAAAGATGTGCTATGTGCTTAATTGAAATGTCCCTTATTAATTTTATATTTTTATGGAACAAAAATATAGTCTTCATACCTTATAAATATATCATTACTAGGGATTGAAATTTTAATATTTTATACATTTTTTTAGCTATGAATCATATTTATGGGCTTCTGTAATCTTCATGTGGATATAATTTTGAGAATTTATTTCATAAAGAGAGGACTTCGTTACTCTAATTATGACATATTGATTCATCCTATAAAAGAAATGGTTATTTTAAATTTTTAAAACATTATCATTGATATAATATCATGGTATATCTTTATTATTCTGTTATACAAATTTTTTCCTTACCTCTAAGTAAATGTATTTATTTATGTAATCATTTATCAATTCGAATCACAAAATTGGGAATATGATCATCTCCTTATGTTTGAAAGTATTTTTCAATGCCATTTGATCACTATATACATCACACATTTCTCTGTAGACATGATTAAAATAAATAATCAATGAAAAAAATCATTTTTCCATCTCCAAATCATGTGTCAGGTAATTTTACACATAATATTTTAATTGTAAAATAGAAAAAAATACCATATAATTTTATACAAGGAACCAACCAATTATGCTTTTTGAGTCATTATTATATATTAAAAATAATTCACTATTGTATGATAATGTAAATATAGAAGTCATATATAGCCTCCTTTTTAGTTTCATAAAAATACTATCACATTTATATATCCAAAAAAATTATAAATTCCTTAATTATTTACTTGGTTGGAGGATTTCAAATCTATTAAAAATTTATTACAAAGCCTCTATAATATAATACAAACCCAAGTGAATGGAAGATATCAATTTCATGGGTTAGTATATGATAAATATTTATTATAAACATATATAATAGATCTATTGATATTACCTTTATTATTATTATTATATAAACAAAGAATGATACATTATATAATCATAATTCATAGATGGCCAGTTTTTCATATAGTCTCCCCTTTCACAACGTGTTTAATTTGTTTTATAAATTATCATCATAATCATCATTTCACTTTGAATAAATAAGAATACAATCTATAAATACAACAAATATTTGATCAAATTTTTCTCTAAAGAATCAATTAATTAGATTTATGGAGATACAATGTGTGTTCATAAGTTCAAAAAGAATTAATATAAATTCATAGTTTCTATACTATGTATGGAAAGATATAATAGAAATATTCACTATTTAATCCCTTAACTGAAAGTATAAAGACTGAAGGTAAATATTTGAGAAGTATTATTCTCTTCTAAGTTGATCTAATAGATCAACAATGTAGGGTAGATGATATTTTTTGTTGATCATGAATTTTTATGCTCATGATGATCAATGAAAAAGAACATCAGTCCATACTAATTCTGGATGAATTGGATTTTTCCCACAATAAAGATGCTCTAATTCATATAAAACCATCATCCAAATTCTCTTATGTCTTATTATTTAATTATTATAATTTAATTGGAGAAATTATATACATACTCTTTGATATAGGAATGAATATAGGTATGTGTTTGATTAAAAACCTAACCATTATTTGGTGGAACATTAGGAAGGTAATCTAAAAATATATTAGTATACTCTATTAGAGTAGAAAATTCATCAATATTGAATTCCTCCCCAATATGTTGTCTAGGAGTAACTCATTACTCAGTATCATATCATATATGATAGAATTTTCATCCACATTAATTTTATAATCATCATTTCATTGAAACATTTTAATATGATGATTCGGGATATGAAATGTGATTTTTTAATCTTGATAGTTTATTTATGAATTAGGTATATAGATCTAATCCATGCTTGATATCACATACAATAATACCAAGGTAAGTATTACTAGATTTTAAAGGTCTATCTTCCAAAAAATATTTGTTTAGAAATATTTATATAACTTTGACACAATAATCATGTCATAAAGTGTTTTAATAGATAGTTCAATATCCAATGTTGGGGGGGAGTAACTTAATTACAAAACACGTATGATAAAAATGAGCGTGATTAACCAAAACCAAATAATGAATTCATTTTTATAAATTGATATATTAGTTTACCTTTACCTACAAAATTATAGTGATCCACCTTGACATCATTGAATATGTACATTTTTCATTGTTTTCATTGTTTAAGACCATTATATGGTCTGTTATCTTCATGCCCTTGGGTATAAAAAATTGATTCAACTAATTCCCAAACTCAATTCATTTTAAAACTCATGGGGGTGGGTTCGACATTTATAGGGTACTTTTTATTCTCTATTTTCATAGTAATACTTTTAGAAAAACATTGAATATTATGATGATGGTGTTATAATTTACCACACATAAGTCACTTCCCTAATCCTGTGACAAATGTGTTAAGGTACTTCCACCCTCATTTATTGTTTGTGGGAAATTAGAATTTATTCTCACCATCTGCCTTATCATCAGAGATCCCATAATACTGAACAATCCTTTTATTTTTTCTAGATTACTTATAGTTTCCTATTTCAATATAATTTGTATGATCACATTAAAAAATACCTCCATATATTTCAATTCTTATTATGGATAACACCCTTCATAGACTATTATTCAATATATTAATGAAGTGAGTGGTTTTTTTATTAATGTTGAAACTAGTCGCATACTACACGAGTCTTGTTAAATTTTATCCATAAGATCAAATAGATCCATACTCCTATTTCATAAATTACAAGATTTAAATATCCATTTTAGTCAATGACTAATAGGAATATACTTAGTGATTAATATCTTTTTTAAATAATCCCATTCCATATAGTACACTTCCTTATAATCAATGGTATTTTTTAGGATTACATCACGAGTCAGATTAATCATTTAAATGGAATATTTCCAAAACAATATTTGCATGGTCTGTGAGATAGATAATAGAAAATATAAATCCAATTTCATTTAATCACTTCTCAGGAACAAGTGGGTTTTATGGAAAACAGAAATATAGTGGATATTACTTTATTAACGACTTGATAATGAGTTATTTATTACCTAGTGTGTTTGGGATTTTAACATTATTTTTTTTCTCACCACATGAGGAAGTTTAGTGATATTTTCCATTATTTTTAATCCCATTCCAAATCACATTAGATTTACTATTGGGAGAATTTATATGTTTTCTATCACAAGAATTTTTATCTTTATTCATTTGGGTTTCCTCCAATACCCTGACCAATGGAGAATTGAAAATTATTATATATAAAAAGACCGGAATATATATAAGGAAAATATAAACATTGATGGAGGAGTTCTTAATAAAAATGGATATGTTATCCCCTTAAAATCTAGTTATAAATATACATTATCCATGTTCAGTTTCTAATACAAATACTTATATATTTTAATCCATCATAATGATTCTTAATGATAATGTGAATTCACTAAATCATATCCTTTAAGAGTGCCTATCCTTGGGTGAATTATATGCTCCATTAATATTTCACTACATTGAATAATGATTCAATGATCAACAATTAGTTTTCAGGGTTATCACCCCTTGGTGTATTTTTTATACAACAAGATCTACATACTAGTATTCCGAAAGGGTTTTTATTCTTAATAAATAACACACTCTATTATTTACAAAAATTTCAATTTTTCCTCAAGTAGAATTATCCATAAGGGTTTCACTTATGTTCTCTAGTATTATCTTAAAAAATTACTAAACTAGTCAAAAAATTAATAATACTATCCAAGATACCAAATATAGATATCCCTGAAAAAATTCACTAATAAAACATCAAATTTAATGATTTAAATAATATATCACACAAATAGTCACATAACTAAATGATATAAAGATTTAGCATCATAGAGATAAGATATATAAGAATATTATTTTACAAAAAAATAAATGAATTTCCATTTGATTAGTATCCTCTAATATGTTTTCTATAAATATCATACGATATAATCATATTCTTAACCTGGGAATATAATGATATGAAAGGGGTGACTTCAGATACTTAATTAGAGGAAAATATAATATTATATCAGATCATAAACATTAAGAAGGACATGAGAAGAGGAAAAAATATATTATTAAATAAACATAATATTATAGATTAAAATCATAAAATATTTTAGTGAAACATTAGATCATAAATAAGATCATTAATGAAGCATAAAATTTATAACACAGCTCAAAATAAAAGTTAATAATAAAAAACATATGATCATCACATAAGAGTGTGAAATATTTTAAATATATCGAATAACATCAAAACATGGAATATAATGGAAATGAAAATAATCTTATAAATATGGAATAACATGATAAAAATAATGAAATATGTCACTACAATAATCAAAGGAATAATTTTGTAGGAAAACTCTTTATTCTCTCTCCTTTTTAGGAAAAACCATTACTTTCATTCCATAATATGAGAGAAAACTCATTTTTCCAATGACCATGTGACCAAAAACATTATGTATACACATGAAAACACCATTAGATATAAATATAAACAAATTAATTGGAGTTCTATATAAAACCCCACCTATCAATATCTATATATTAATGTTCTACTTAAAAACAAAAATAATATTATCTTAAATAATCCGTGAAAAATAATGGGCTTCATAAACATTTTATAAACATCATATAACATGATATTAAGAAATAATAGGATATCAAAAATATAATTTTATGAAAGGAATTTTAACAAAATATCATATTTAGGGTGATCAAATCAGTACTTCATGATTAATACACCTTGGTGAAAAAATAAAAGTGAAAATAAAAAAGTATTCTAAAAACATTATTTATATTGTTATAAACGATATAGGGAAAATAAAATTAACGAAATATATATACATGGAAATAAAAAACAGTTGAAAAATTTATAATAAGTGATATAAATAAAGGATCCTTGAAAGGAAACAATAATATCATGCTAATAAATATGGAGTGAAAAATAGTTAAAATAATTGTATTTATTATTTTTTTAAGTTCATTTTGAAGAAAACACTGCATTGAATAAATGTTGATTGAATTTCATCTCAAAGAGGAGTTCATGGATGATATTTAGAATATTAAAGGTAAAAAATAAATATATTTCATTATATAAAACAATTATTATAGGAATAATAGGGATATGGAATCAAATTATTCATTTGGAAGAATGAGAGTTATTTTAACCAATGTTATAATTTTATTAT
The DNA here is from genome assembly GCA_963277665.1 of Viscum album. NCBI lineage: Eukaryota > Viridiplantae > Streptophyta > Magnoliopsida > Santalales > Viscaceae > Viscum > Viscum album. Next base: position 1,056,870,418 of record OY728142.1, read on the forward strand.
AGTAGTGGTTTCTTCAACGAAGTGGTTATTGATGTTGAGAAGTAATTTCCGTAGAAAAAATGAGAAAGTACCCCATAAAATATGATATTGGAAGGACTATTGAATGAATTAAAACTATATTATAGTAAGAAATAATATAGCCTAATAAATCAGAAATTTATTCGATAAAACACTCACATATAATTCTTACTTATTTTACCACACAATAACCACCTTGAATACTTTCATAGTTTATTATACTCCAACCCCATAAAAGCAAATATACTTTTCTTGGAATCCTCCATGTCTTTTAATTGGTTTTGGAAATCATAATGAACCAAGTATTCTAGAAGAAGGGATTTTTTCTAGAGAAATTAAAATTGAAATGTTTCATGAATAATGTTGATGAAATATAGTTGGATTAAGGGGTGGAAGGATCCCCTTTTATAAGTTATGACAATGGATATTCTGTGAAAACAAATTATTTTATAATAATTTTTATGGAATATCATCCTCTTCCCAAATCCTTTTGGAGAATACATAGAGTGATTTATAGATTTTTATATTATTACATTTATATCTTTTACCCTAATGTACTTTAACCTAAATATTTCTTAACCTTGGAAATTATTTTTAATAAGAAAAATTGAAATTAAAATTACTGAATAATTTTATCATACTAATTATAATTATCAATATCATTTAACAAAATAAAATATCTACTAGAAATAAAAAATAATTTGAGTATTACTCTACAAGAAATGTAAAACCTATTTTTAGAATATTCGTATTTTATGCTTTAATTTTCTGAGTAAGATTAATTAGAATTTTTTTTATTTTAATGAAAAAAATTTGTATATAATAAATAAAATAATTTATATGTGGCTTACAGAAAATTGCAAAACTAAATATCACCATTAAAATATTTAACTAAAAAAGACTCTAATATAGTTTTTAAATGATAATGCAATGTTAATTATATCCTAAAATGTAATCATGGGTTTTATAGGATTAACATATTATTCATGAATACATTATTTATTAATTATAATGTTTTATAAACTTTACGGTCTTAGTTATATAATAATAATTGAAAAAAAGGAATAGTTATGGTAAAAAACATTATTTTCCAATATTGACATAGAAATTAATTATTTTATAAAATTAAGAAGAAATAATACTGAGATGATTTTGGAATTTTGAATTGAATATTGATTTAAATTTACTAAAATATACTATAATTTATACATTTTGTTATTAAATAAAAATAAAATATAGAAGAAAATTCTAATTATGAAAAAATTAACTATTTATAATTTAAGTCTTCCAAATAATATTATTTTATGAAATTATTAATTATTACTATATTATTATAAAATATATTTTTAATTATTCCTTTTATTTTAATTTCTAATATTTTATTTATCATTTTAGTTATGTTTTTTTTGTGAAACATGATTTTAAACAGGTTATTTATTTAAGGAGATATATTTACAAAAATCATTTGTAGTTGTAAAAACCAAGAGGTTTTTATAATATTAAAACTATTATAATACCTTCTTTTGTTAAATATATATCTTAAATATTATTTATAACATACTAAAATATAATTTTTTTTAAAATTATAGGAGTCTAGGTAAATGTTATCTTAAGTCTCCACAAACCACGAGATAGAAGGAATCAAATGTTTAATCAATATTAATGATTTCATCCCTAGTTATAAAAATTATTTGTTTTATTGATTAATGTATATTAGTATATAGGGTTATCGAAAATTTAATAGACTCCACGTACAATGGTATTGAGAAATAAATAGTTGTCTTCAAATGTTTTGTTTTGTCATTATTCTTATACTCTAATGAGAACCAAGTGAGTATATGATTTTAGTTAAAACAAAAACGTCCTAATGGATAGGGATGACATTTGGATGGAATGATTAAAATAATTTATGAGACATGATAAATGAAAATGTAAACTACTAAATTCTCTAGATAACATCTTCCCTTGTTATTTAGAAATAGTGTAGATTGGTTGATGAATATTTCAACTATATCTATGTGTTCGATATAACAACTTGTTTATAGTTATGAAATTCAATGTGATATCCACATAATTATATATATATATATAATACATCCTAGAAGCACTTTGAAATGAGGGTATGGGGAAAAGTTTAAGGAAATGTTCACCACCATCAATGGATGTAGACTGAGGGATGAAATTATATGAAGATCCTAACAATTTATTGAATATTTTAAATAAAACACATTTAACCAATAAGGACTTAATGTTCGGATTCTTTTTTTTATAAAATGGTATTTTTGGTATATCTGAAAAGCTGATAGAAATATTTATATTCTATAATATTCTTTTTTACACCTTATATTTATCATTTATTTTACACTAGGGTTGTTGAATGTTTTTTATAAGGTACACTAGTAGGATGATATACAATTCTCATCATGCATAATAGGATTATGGTTCATGTGATTAATCCAAGGACAATATATAAGGAGTATTTAGTCCATGACCAATATGTTTTATAAGTCATCATGGTAAGAGTATTCATTATATTTGAATGAATCAATGCATTCCAATGTTACATGTTAGTTATGAAATTAATTATGAAAAGGTGGTTATTCATTTGTGGCATCACTCAATTATCAGACTATTAAAATAAGTCTATATCACAAAAAAGATGAATATAATTATTGTTTTGTATCTTCTAGTGGTTGTAGGTAAATGCAGAATAATAATAGAGAATCTAAAAGTAACCATAACGTTTTTAATTTGTTAATCTATATGATCATTTTTTTAAATTGATAATGTTATTTAAAAAGTCAAAATTATATCCCATTATTGGATTAAAATGATTTATCTTGGTAATATTACAACTTATAATCAATTTTTTTAAAAAATTTCAATGGTAGACAGTTCAACTACTAGAGAAGATGAAATTGAAGATGATGGTTCAATCCCTATAAAAATGTACTTGTGGAGGGACTGATGAATGTGTATAATACAATACTATGTACCAGTAAAATATAAAAAAAAGATATTTTTTAAAAATTGAGGATGCATGGTTATTAAATACCTCCCCAAAAAAAATTCATTTTGAATATTGTGAAAATGATGGAGTTCATCCTCTAATATTCCATAATAGTTTGACTCTTCATGAATGAAAATGGTTCCATTTTGTTGTTTTTACTGATATGGTGATGGAATTTTTATTGATTGTTTGAAATAAAAACATTATAATGAACTATGGTTATGTAAAAAAATATATTCATCTATAAAACATTAATGGTTTTATTCTTATTTTATATATTAAGGGAACCCATGGCCACTAGTTTATTTTATTGGTTAAAACTCTATTGTCACTAAAAGTTCTTTTACCATGGGAAGGACCTCTAGATCTATAATTTTGAATAATGTATAACCTACAAGTTGTATAATATCATCTATTTAGTGAATAACTTCATGGTGAATGAAATAATACACCACAGTGCAATGTATATTTATATTGGTTGATCAATACATCACTACAGGTAATCCATTCATAGAAAATAATGATTTTGTTTTCATTTCATGGCCCGATATATGAACTCTATTAATATAAATGGTTGGTAAGAGGCCCATTATAGTCGATAAAATAATAAATGGAAGAATAAATTGTAATTATATTATTTTTCATGCAATTTTTAATCCATTTATAGTAGTTGACTACTTTAATGTAGATAAATCGTTTTGTTTTCATTAAAAAATAATCCTATACGATTTTTATTATGTAGAACCCCCTATATTTTAAGTTAGTGAAATATTAATTATTTCTATTGATGAATATATATTCTATAATATTTTATCTATTTTCGATGTTAATATTATTTAGAAGAGTATTATATCATAATCCAATGTGTGGGGTTCATTGCACAATGATAAGGAGGATGACACTGAGATTTTAGTGAATCTTGTGTTAATGCCTCAGCATATGACAAAAATCTATGTTCATGGGTTTGATTAATCCATGATTAGGAGTCCTATTGCATTATGAATCTCTTTATTTTAGTCCATCCTATTAGATATGGGTTCATGGGGACACTTTCTTTGTGGCCATTTCACCATGGACAAAAGGTTTACACTATAAAGCACCCTTTGAATGGGGAGTTACAAAATGAAATAATATTCCAATCTATAGTTTTACCGATGTATGATATTTTTATATATTTAATTATATTAATTAAAATTTATAAAAAATATTAAATGAGGCTACCCTTACTCTTCTTCTTGTACTATCATCCCCGAAACATTCTTCATTCATTCTCCCTCCTTCTAAAATTGGATCCTCGTATTTTCATTCATTAAATTATTTTTTTTCAATTTTGGTGGATCACAATAGTTTTGATTATTCCTAAAATTCAATATAATTTTAAATTTCTTCTTATTCTTTACTATTAAATAACTTATAATTTTTAAATCCCTAATTACAGTTCTTAGTTTTGATTTTGGGAAATATTTCTATTGAGAATTAATTTTCAAGTAAACGTATCTTGGGGTCACCGATGTTTTCCAATCATGTTATATTTTTTTATTGTGTTATTTCATGTTATGAATATATTTAAAATGTGTGATTATCATAAATTAGTTATTAATTATTCATTTTCATGTTCACTGTGAATAAAATTCATGATTAGGTTCCTTATAGGTCTCTTGAGTGTTTCTATTTGACATCGTTGTCATTGATGGCTATGAAAAAAGATTTCTGTGATATTTAAATTGAAATGGAAACCATCCAGTTCTGTATCTTTTATATGATTGTATAGTGAACCAATATATATATGAAATTCATTTCATCCTTCGTGTTTTAATTCTTCTAAAATCAAGGGATTTATTGGGGAATCTTTTGATTGAATTAGAAAATAATAAAAGTATTATTTGGTTATGATAAAATATATAGTAATGTGTATTGAAGAGTTATATGGAATTACAACCATGTTTGTAGCCCTATGTGAAATTTATTTGGATTGTTAATTTTGTTAATATTTAATAAAAGTGTGATATTATGAAATATCCCCTCATCAGTTTTTTTATGATTTTAATGTTTGGAAAGTGGATTAGGTAAATACAAACTAAGAATAATTTTGTTATGGTATGGGTGTATTAATGATCAGGTTATTTTTGGGGGATTAGTATGGTAACCCATAATTATTGGGATATGTTGGTCGGATACACATACAAAAACAAAATCGTCGAATAGATTATTGTAATGTAACTAGGTATCATCTTGTTTTTTTAGTTTGGTATAATTCCAATCGTGGTTGTTCATGTGATGTGGTTTGTGTGTAATGATTCCATGGATGTTCTAATTTTGGTGATTGCCTCTAATTTTAACTGGAATCCCTTGATTCAAGTGATTTGGTAATAACTCAATCCTTTTCAATTGATTTTTTATTATTTAGGCATAATATTAAATAATGTTATTTTGTCTATGTTGCCAAGTTGAAACTCCAAAAAAGAAAATTATTATTATGTAGGTTGGATGTAATGTCAACCATGTAAAATCATTCTATATGTGTCATGTTCAATTTCATATATGATTACTCTTGAAATATTGGTTTTGTACAATTTCTACACTCATTATTCTTATGTTACGTGGTAATATTGTTTATAATAATGATTTTCTTATTTCAATGGTCATCTGTACTTTATTGTCTCCTTGAGTGTGAGACTAGAACCTCATCCTCAAATAATTAGCAAATTAATGATTTTCAAAACCTAAAATAAGATTCAAGACACACACACAGAGACATATATATGTATATAAAGAATTAAAATCATTATAAAAATATTCATAACATCATAGGAAAAATAGTAGTCATATAACTCAGGCCTCATTAGGAAAACTAATGTGCATTTCATTACAAATGATAGACAGAAAGGATACTAAGAAAAACTACTACATTATGTGAAATATGGGAAACATCCCACAATATCAGCACTAACAACCAATACCCATCTAACACAAGCCTTATCAAATCACTATTGATACATTCCCTTTCTCGAAACATATATTACGTACCGAACACACCCCTAATGGAGTTTTTAGGGTTTTAGATAAATTTTAATAGTAGGATCACATTGAGTGTTCCATATCATGTATCTATAAAATAATACCAATGTGATAAAATTTCAAAAGAAATAAAGATGATTAGTTACATATTTTTATATAAAAAAACTAGGTAAATAGTTCTCCAATTTTTAAATATTTCATAAATTAGGTAAATCAGCTTCAAATTATGATTTTAGATAGATATTTAAATCAATCAAAGAATGTATCATCTCATATCAAACCTATTAGTAAAAATAAAAAACACAATGGAAAAAACCCCCAAGGATAAAAAAGGTTAACCTGGATAATTCAATCTTACCTCTATCAATATCATTACTAGTGAACGCACTAATATACCTAGATCCCATGCATAAAATATTATATAAAATACAAATATCCAAGATATTTAACCCCATATAATGTTAATCATATTCTTATAGGCAATTCATTTTTGATCTATCATGAAGGGAACACCCTAGAAAGTTAACCCCCTTAAAATAACCATGGATGAGGTCCAATACTAAACCTTCCACCTACGTACCAATGGATCAAATATGTAGAATATATCCAATAAATTTCAACATCCATATTTCACATAAAATTCCAAAAAGTCATTTATTCATTAAAACAAGATATAAAAAATTATTTGAAAACAATTTTCAAAATGATTAAAAAAACTCCATTGTTCAACTAAAATATGTGAAAATCATATTTTATTAAAACCTTTTTAGAACATAGAAATAAATTAATAAAAAATAATTCCATTTAAATTAGAAAAAAATTAAAAAATCATCATTATTCATAGTTTATAGTATATAGGATATAGATTACACCACAAACCTGAATCAAGGGCCACACACTAATTGTGATGGGATCTTTATACTAGATTGAAGGGGATGGAACTCAATAACATTGAATAGAGGCTCTATAAAAAATTCATTCAAGATAGAAACAAATTCAATAAGAAAAATGGTTGGTAGAGAAGTCATCACAATGAAAATTTTGTTAATAACATGTATCACACCACATGCCATGAGATAAAGCCTCTAGAAGAAAATCACACAAGGGATATAATGTATATTGTATAAGAATTATAAAATGATCATATATCCATGAAATATATCCAAATACCAGTACAAATCCCATGATTAATAATGATAATATTAATATAATGAAAAAACATACAAGGAGAGGAGAAACGAATCAACTCCAAGATAATGGCACCAAAAAGAGAATACCAAAGGAATAATATTCACACCATATCATATGTAAGAGACCACTGGTTCAGGGGTGATAGGAATAACATGAATTAGAATATAATCAGTTTTTTAAACATATAATTTCATTGAACAAAAATGATTCAGAACATAAATCATTGATTTATTATGTAAATATAGAGGATATATTGTATATTGAAAAATGAAACGCCTCAACTTAAAATACCAAAAACCCAATCATGACATAAATAAATTTTTTAAATAGTTAAAATTTTTACATATTAAACTAGACTCATGTATTCTTCTTATAAGTCATTCGTGTATTTAATGTACTAATGACTATGTGAACTGGATCTGGTAGCGTGTATTCATCACAATAAATTTAGAAAAACCCCTATATCATATATAGGAACACAATAACCTTAAATACAACAACTCAAACATTTATATTGGCTTTAAAATTAATATGAAATTACAATTCACCATAATATATGTATTACATTACCCCAAATATTATATGGAAGAAGGATGGTATGTAAAGTGGTGAGGAAACAACTCTCTCATCGAAGATTCACTCTCTATTGTTTCATGAAAATCCTATATATTCCATCACAAAACATTTACCAATAAAATATAATTATCATACAAATATGTCATTTGAGAATCAATTATTTCCACTAGTATCTTGATAATGAAAACATCATGCTCCAAATCAATCTACTCCAAAATTATAACTTTTTAAGGACTAGAATGGTACTTATGGAGTTTGGATATATAGAAAACATAATGGGTTCCCATCAAATGAGCATGTAAAATAGACCATTAAGAAACATGATGAATAATATTAGTGATATCAAATAGTCTAACACAAACTAGGGATGGATTCCCATATTTAACTAGTTGATGGTGACCCATCCATTGAATAACTTTCAAGAAGGTCCCATAACCAACTGAAAATTCCAAAGTATGATGTTGAATATTTTATTATATATTTTTTCAAATATATTATGTAACAATGAATCTATAGATATCCAAGACTGCCACTACAAATCTTTAATTAGACATGAAACAATAAAATTGTCTTCTCCCACATCTACTTAAAAAATAAGTGACCTTCACGCGTGACCATTGAAAGCATCAAAGGGTTCCAATTTGATAAAAAAAATTATAATATTATTATAATATAACTTGATATTTCCTATATGGTTTTCTAATGATCCACGAAAATAAAAAACTCTTTCGTGGTGCATATAATCCTAAATTTTGTTACCATGTTCCATCAGGCCATCCTTTTATAAAGGAAAATATGAACTCAATCTGACCAGAGTCCTCATCACATCTTAGAGATTATTTCAGAATATGGAAGCAAAACACCGGTCCTAATTATAGATAATGGTAAATATGAAAAAAATCAAACCCTCAAAATCTATTTCGTGTAAAACATACTTCAATCATGATCCTTGGTGGTGTTACTGATTAGAAAAAATGATAACATTTTGTCAAATGATCTATCACCAACTAGATAACAATCATTCATTGGGTATTACGTGGTAAACTGAAAATGAATTCTATGTATACATAATCCCATTTCTAAACCAGAACCAAATGACTCTTGAACATTACATAAGTATTTATGTGCTATATCTTTGTCTTCTAATAGGTGTGACCGAGGAAAACATAATCATTATATTCATACTTCATACCTAATAATCATTAATTACATATTATCTTATAGTAAGAAATCTTATTTATATGGTCAGTGAACCCTAATGAACTATAGATATAACAAAAATTATTTTATCATGGATGATGGCATATAATTCTATCTTCAAAGTAGAGAATACCATCCTAAGGGAGAGACCAACCATAAACTTCTCCCTATAATATAATGTTTCATTAATTTCTATGAAATCATTATCCCAATACTAGTCCTATAGATTATACACATGGTGAGGTAATGAAATATGAAAAATATCCCGATCCATGATGAAATCACCCTCTTGTTAGTCCCGATGAAACTAAATAAAAATACCCATAAGGATCCACCAATAATTCAAATGAAAGATAACATTTAGTGGACCATTCAAACTAAGAGAATCCTCATTGAAATTCCCCTTCACCACGGTATAAAATATATCTATTTCAAATATTAGAAGATATTACACACACTACCTCGGTATGAGATTTATGTCCCTCTATGTAAAGATATATATTCGACACTTATGGTTAGAATAGACTATGAAACCCTTTCCAAAAAGACAGTTCCATAAAATCATAAGTTCATGCATAATAGTGGAAAGATCCAAATCATGGGTGTGTATATTTTTTTAATATGGGTGATGTTGAAATAAATCTTAGGATATACCAAGATCATCATGCATAATCATATAATATACTTGTTCTAGAAGAATCATATTATACCATAAACACCATACTGAGCATAGGGGAAATAAAAAAAAGGAGATGCTGTCAAAATCAATTTTGATTTTTCAAAACATGTCTAACACTTTTCATCCAAATTAAATTTTTCCCCTATCGTGGTAAGAGCATTCATAGGTGATGAAAATGTTAAAAAATACTTCACAAAATATAAATTGTATCTAGAAATACATAAGAATATATGAATCTCAAATACATTTTGTGGTTATTCACATGAAAATAAAACCATAACATATTTAGGTTTGGTTGGGAGACCATGTCCTAAAATAAAATTCCCATAGAATTTCACCTAATGGAACTAAAATATAGTTATTTAAAGCTTCCAAGATTATTAGTGGTTCGTCAATATTTTTGAATCAACATGTAACACTCTATGATTTCATAATACGTTATCTCTTAAACATATTTCAATAGCATCGGCTACATGAAACACTGTGTTCAAATGCACCACAACATACCATAATAGACGTTAAAAAAGAATTTATGAATAAGGAAGGAAAAATAACCTAGGGGTTCCAAAACCACCCTATACACAGACAACCTCTTTACTATTCATTCATAAAAAGCACACCACTCATAGCCAAGTAAAAACTCATTGCCAGAAAATAATTTCCCATTGATCCCGTTCTTGTTTTCACATTCAAGTGATTCTATTTAATTAATTTTTCACTATTGGGAAACTAACAGGAATAGCCAGAAGCCAAGGAAGGAAAAGCAACCAAGTAGTGGATTAAGCATTCAAACCCAGTTCTCTTGTAAAATCACAATAAATAAATGGATCCATGATATCCGATAAAGTACTAGAACCAAACCAAGCCCTACCATATGGCTCCACATAACCTTAGATCCACAAACAAACTACTGCGACACAACATGAGATCCCATCCCCATCCATGTCACATGACCTTAGAGTATTCTATATTCAGGATCTAAAATTCAGATTCCGAATTCTCCAAAATTCAGACCCCGAATTACGTGAAATTCAGACTCTGAATTATATGAAATTCAGACTTTTAATTCCCGATAATTCTAACTCCGAATTCTCTAAAACTTAGACCCTGAATTCTTTAAAACCGAGACTCCGAATTCTGAGAAATTCAGACTCCGAATCCTAAAAAATTCAGAATACAAATTCCCTAAATTTCAGTCTCCAAATTCTCGCAAATTGAGACTCTAAATTCCTCATAATTCAGACTCTGAATTCCTCAGAATTATAACACAAATTATATAGAATTCTGACTCCAAATTAATTGATAAACAGAATCAGAATATCCATGTAATATAGAATCTAAATGTTCATTATCTTAGACCTAGAACATTATTTTTTCCTTAGACTCTGAAAAATGGATTTAGTTAAGAAGGAATACTTCTCTATACTGGTTATGAAACGATTTCGTACAAAATGATTATAACTAACTATTGTTTGAGTGACTTGTATAGGTCCCTCCAAGATTCAAGGAATAATATGATCATTGGAGGCGGGAGCCGATCATTGGAGAAGCACCATTAAATATGACCTCATTTGAATGAGCTCGACACTTTTGTTGAATCATTTGATCACTCTAGAGATTCCATGTTTTAGAAGTAAATTATATAGTCAGAGAATCAAATTATTTGAGAATACATAACATCTTGATCAGATTGTTTCATGTGACTCTGATTATTGATGCGTACAATTGGGGGCTTCCGGGTATAGGAAGACAGAGGTGCCGACTACGTTGATGTTTGATGACTTGCGAGGATAAGAAGACAGATTATGATATTCCTATCAAGGGTTTACCCTGATGTGGGTAAGATAAACTTTTTTGAACTTATAAATTAAGGGACCTTTATCCAAGGTTGTTGGATACCCTGATCATTGGGTTAAAAGATTTCATACTTATTAATTGTTTTGTTTCAAGTTTATCTTCTGCTGCATTTTGATTAATAAGAAAATTTTAACTATCTTATACTTCCTTGTATTTGTATACTCTTATTAGTAAGATTCTATTCAATTTAAGGTAGAATATTTTTATTTTTAAACTTTTGTTAAGTATTATTTTTGGAACCATATTTTCGTAACCTATAAACTCTGTAAAACTAAGCGGTCTTGTGAATTTACCTTGTTTTACTGTGTTAAACATAGTTTTCCTTAAGGTTAATAGAAAAGGATTTATACCTACTTTAATGTTTCCAAAGTAATTTTAAATTATTCAATTCAGCCCCTCTTGTAATTCAGTTTCTACATTCGTTATTTAGATCCTATAATTGGTATCATAGGAAGGTCTCCGAAATATATATATTCACTAACATTAATTATTAACATGTTTTTATGGATAGATGAGAAGAATAAATTTTGGTTCGATTGACAATCTAAATCCTATAAGACCACCTATATTTTATAGGGATGATTATGAATATTGGAGAGATGGTATGAAGACGTTTTTTACTGACATTAGAGGAGACAACGTTTTCATGCTTACTGGAGGATATAAAATCCCTGACAAGGAAGTTAGTACATTCACCAAAAAAGAAAAGAATGAATATCAACTAGAATTACAAGGTAAGTAATAGTCATATATTACATGAAAAGAAATATTCATAGCTAGATTTCATCTTGTGAAGTAGTAAATTTCATTTTGAAGAAGCTCGATGTGACTCACTTTAGAACCTCAAATGTCATGGAAACTAGAAAAGCCATGTTCAGAGCTGAATATCATGTTTTCTACTTTCCTTATGGAGAACCCATATGTAAGGTTCAACAATGATTCATGAATATAATCATACACTTACAATATATGGGAGATAATGGTTTAGATGATGAAGTTATTGTAGATAAGATCATATAAATCATCCCTAACGAATGATAATCCAAGAGGAAAAATATAGATGAAAATTGGAATGTTACTCAGATTTCTCCTGATGAACATTTTGAAATTATTCTTCAACATGAAACTAGAATGAAGAGAGATGATTATAATATTAAGAATAGAAATGGAAATGGAAGTTTTAATTTTAAAACAATTTTAAATCAAACGAAATACCGGACTCCTGAGAGAGTTAAAAGAACCAAATCTAAGAAGAGTGTTATTCAATCCGAATCTGGTTGATGTGAATCATCCAAAAATGAGTTATCCAATCACTCCATAAGGATGAAAAAAATAGTTGGACAGAAGAACATTCAATCTATATACAAGAAGAATGAATGAAAGGACACGAAATACAAATAATTCACTTGTTATGAATGAAAAAGAGAAGGGCACTTAATGCCAATTTTTCCTATGCTTATGAGAAAAAATAGAAAAGAAAAGAATTCTGAGAGAAATAGAAAGAAGTACTACAAGTCTATAGCCGAGAATGTTTTGAAAGAAAATGACACCTAGAGTGCTAGTGGTGGTGATTCATCTGATGAATCCTCAGAGTATGAATCTTCTTTTTAGAATAATAATGGTATACTAGCTAGACTACCTATTAGAAATCATTGTCTAATGGCTAAGGCACACAATGCTGAATCTCTCACCAATGTATCTTGGAATGATAATTATTGTGATGATAAATACTATAACTCTTTAGATGAAGAATCTTCTTCTAATGAAGATATTTATATACCCACTTTTGAATATTTTTATAGGTTATCTAAACTTCTTGAGAATGAAAATTCTAAACTCAAGAAAAATATTGATAAGAAAAATTCTAGAAATAGTATTATTACTAATGGAATTTCATATCTTTCTATGGATCATGATAAGAAAATATTTTATTTTGAATGTATTTTAAAAAACATTGTGAAAGTTAATTCTTTGAAGGATAAACTTTCTATGATCTAGAAAAACATAATTTCTTAGAAAAATATTTTAGAGACTAACTCTAATTCCAAAAATAATGCTTTATAGGATAGAAACTTGGATATCAAACTAAAGTCTGAAATTTTTTCCTTCAGGAAGTTTTTATCAAACATTAACTTTGTTAAGGAAAACATTGATAAAATGTATTATCCAATTAAACCTATAATGAATCATTCTAGTTTTGTTTATACTAATTCAAAACCGGATTTTTGTAATAACTATTTTGTTCCTCAAAGTGCTCAATTATGCACTAAATTTCAATCTTGTGGAGATTGGGTGAAAAAATTTTCTTTAAATAATACTCAGTCTTTAGGTTTTTATAATGCTTATTTTCCTATGAAAATGTGGATTCCGAAAATTTTTATTTCTGAAATTTCTAGATCCATGAATGTTTGGGTTTGGAAAGTCTAACTCTTTTATTTTTAGAAAAATAATGAAATTACCAATTTCAATACATGGTACATGGATAGTGGATGTTCCCAGCATATCACTAGTAACAAAAACATCTTTGAAATGATTATCCAGAACAGAGGAGGAAAAGTAACTTTCAGAGATAATGCTCAGGGAAAAATTGTTTGTATAGGTTACATTGTTATTCTTGAAACAACTATGATTTCAAATGTTTTATTTGATAAGGGTTTGAACCACAACCTAATAAGAATAAAGAAATTGTGTGATGAAGGATACCTTGTGAATTTTAGGAATTAGAAGTTCTTAGTATACAATGCCAAGGAAGAGTTTATTCTTCCTACCCATATGAAAGAGAATGTGTACACAGTAAACATAGAAGACCTCAAAAGCAATTATCTACCTTGTCTTAGTGAAATGGAAGATCATTCATTTTCATAAAAAAATCAACACATAGTAGCACTTTCCACTACTGATGCAGAATATGTAGCAGCTGGAAGGTGTTGTGCTCAAGTGATGTGGATATAACACACACTCACAGACTGTGGCATGAGATTTAACAAAACAAAAATTTTCTGTGATAATACAAGTGTCAATAGCCTATGAAAAAACCTTCACATCACTACTGTGAAAAACAAATACATATTAGGCATCAATTTCTTAGAGATCTCACACAAAATAAAGATATCATTCATCAATTTATCAGAACACAAGATAAAATTATTGATATTTTCACAAAATGTTTACCATCTGATAGATTTTAATAGATTAAACAAACGTTAGGAATAACAACCATAAGACAATATACCATACTATCATTATGTTAAAACCTATCTCCTTATAGTAAGAAAACTCATTTTCAAAGGGGGAGTACAATTTCTTATTAGCTAAATTTCTTTTGTAGTCTAATTTTTTTCACTATCTAACATTTTTCATAGTCTAAATTTTTTCGTAATCTAAATTTTTTCATAGTCTAAATTTTTTCATAATCTAAAATTTTTCATAATCTAAATTTTTTCACACTCTAAATTTTTTCTTAATCTAATGATCTTCAAGAAGAATTTTCCTCACTACAAATAATTTTCCTAAGCAATTTGAATGGTATGTTTCCCTTCCAATGTTATCACAATCATTTTTATTCTTGAAAGTATTATCATTTTGATTTAAAATTGAGAGATTCATTTTTCCTTAAATCATAATTTTTATCTTAAAATACTCAAAAGTTTAGAACCTACCAAATTCTCTCTTCGCCTTCTACTCAACTGTTAGATACTAATAATAATTTTGAGGAGATGTTTAATCTTGAACTGACTAATCGAATGTAGGAAGTTAAAGATCTGAATGGAAAGATAAATTTTGTAGCCATGAATTGGAAAAGGGAAGGGGATCTCATAATTGAGTTTGAAGAGAATTTTGTTAAGAAAGAAGAAGTGTTGAAAGCTCTGGCGGACATTCTTAAGGCTCAGGAAGAGAAAATTGAAGGGTTAGAGAAGAAAATTGAAGATTTAGATCACTTACTCAAGCGTACAGCGGTGTCTCACTAGGAGCTATAGAAGATAAAAACCATTGTGAAGAAACTCATTCCAGTAGAGAAAGAAGATTAATCTTTTCTAGATCCGATATTTTGTTTTAATTCTTCTTATACAAAATTTTTATATCTTAAGGAAATTTTTGGTTGTGATTTATATTTGGTTGTTTAGTACTAATATTTCAGGTACAATATTTTCTTTTATATTCCCTTTATTACTTTTTTATAATCAAAAATGTAAAAAAAGAAATATTTAAAAGAATACTAAGTAAAGAAGATATTTCACAAAGTAAGGGGGAGTTCATCTAACAGAAATTTCTTATCATTGATGATTTATGAATTCAAGAAAATGTAAAATCTCATTCAAGAAATCAATAATAGGATCATTTGGGATTCCAAAGCCTAAGGGGGAGTTAGTTGTAATCATTATGATCTATATGTAAAGGGAGATAAGTTTTTATTTACATGTCCATAAAAATTTTAAGTCCTTATATTCTTTTTGAAAGGATGTTTGAGCTTTCTAAAAGGGGGACATTATAGAGTAAATAAGGTTTCCTTATAAATTTTCCATTCCATTATGTTTTGAAAATCACAAATACTCTATATCAGGGAAAATTTTATTTCAATATGATTTATTTTAATATGGAATATTTTCATTACTCCATGAAATTTTTTCATTACCTCAATTTTACTTAATAAGGAAAATTTTCCTCCCCCAAGGAAAATTTATTTTTACCTGTTTTCCTTGTTAATATTTTCTTTTTCCTAAATCCGAATCATTTTATTTTTAATTATAAAATTCAGTTTTATATCTAAAAAATCAAAATCATATAAATGCTTAGATATAGAGTATTATGTTTTTGCGATCAGAAATTCAGATTTTTAATTCTATGAAATGTAGACTCCAAATTCACTGAAATTCAGACTATGAATTCTCTATAATTTGGACTCCGAATTCTCTGAAAATTAGACACCGAATTTTCTGAAATCTAGACTCTAAATTATCAGAAATTTAGACACCGAATCCTCTAAAATCTGGATTCTGAATTCTCTAAAATTTAGACATCCTAATTCTCTAAAATTTAGACACCGAAATACTCAGAATACAGACTCCAAATTACTATGAATTCAAAATCTAGATTCCTCAGAATTTAGACTCTGAAGTCATTAGAATTCAGACTCCAAATTTTATAGAATTATGACTCAAAATTCGTTGATAAACAGATTCCAAATATCCATGTAATATAGAATATCAATGTTCATTTTCATAGACCCCGAACTTTATTTTTTCTTTAGACTCCAAAAAATGTATTTGGTTAAGAATCCATATTTTACATAACTTGTTATGAAATGATGTCATTTAATATGTTTCTAACAAACTGTTGTGTGAGTGACACTTGTATAGGTCCCTCCAATATTCAAGGAAAAATATGACCGTTGGAGGAGGGAGCTGATTGTCGGAGAAGCACCTATAAATAATAGTTCATTTGAACGAGCTCAACATTTTTGATGAATCAATTGATAACTATATAGATTTCATGATGTAGAAGTAATTTCTATAGAGAGTGACACCCATACTTTGTGTGTACTGAACATCTTGTTCATATTTCTTCATGCGACTTTAATCGTTGTTGTGTATAATTGATGGATTCTGAGGATAGGAAGACAGAGGTGCCGACTACCTTGAAGTTCAAGGTCTTGTTTGGATAGAAAGAAATATTATGATATTTATATCGATGTTTTACCCTAGTGTTGGTAAGAGAGAATTTTTGAATGTATAAATTAAGGGTCCTTTATCCAAGGTTGTTGTATACCCTGCTCCATGGGTTATATAATTTCATACTTGTTACTTGCTTGGTTTTATGTTTATTTTCTGCTACATTTGGATTAATAAAGAATGTATAATTGTCTTATACTTATTTGTATTTGTATACTTCTATTAGTAATACTCTATTCACTTTAAGGTAGAATCGTTTTCTTAGTAACAATTTCTTAAGTTTCATTTCTAGAACCATATTTCTAGAACATAGCATGTTTGTAGAACTAAGAGGTCTTGTGAATTTACCTTGATTAACTTTCTTAAACATAGTTTTCCTTAAGGTTAAATGAAAAATATTTATACTTATTTAATGGTTATAAAGAAATTTTTAAAGAATTCAATTCACCCCCTCTTGAAATTGGGAGTCTACATTAATTATTTCGATCCTATTATTGGTATCAAAGGAAGTTCTCTAAAATACATATATTCACAAACATTTATTATTAACAAGTTTTTGAGGAATGATATTTTCCTTTAGACGGTATGAATGAATGTTGATTCGATTGACAATATAAATCCTACTAGACCACCTATATTTTATGGGAATGATTATGAATATTGGAGAGATCGTATAAAGATGTTTTTTATTAACACTGTAGTAGAAAAATTGTTCATTCTTATTAGAGTATATAAAATCCCTGACAAGGAATTCAGTACATTAACCAACTAAGAAAATCTTGAATATGAACTAAATTACAAGGTATATAATACTCTTCCTTGTTCTATGACAACATATATATATATATCCAAGTTTTATCTTGTGAAGCCGCAAATTGCATTTTGACGAAGCTTGAAGTATCTCACTATGGAACCTCAAGATTCATTGAAACTAGCAGAGCCATGCTCAGAGCTGAATATCATGGTTTCTGCTTTCCTTACGGAGAACCCATATATAAGGTTCAACAATGATTCATGACTATCATAAAAAACTTAAAATCTATTGGTGAGAATGTATTATATGATTATGTTCCTAAAGATAAGATAATAGACATCATGCCTAATAAATGAGAATCCAAGAGGCCAACTATAGATGAAAATAGAAAAGATACTCATATTTTTATGGATGAAATTTTCGGAACTCTTCTTCAATATAAAACCCGAATGAAGAGAGATGCTGATAATATTAAGAAGAAGAATGGAAATGGCAGTGGCCTTTTTAAAACAATATTAAATCATATGAATTCCAGGACTCCTAATAGAGTTACAAGATGCAAATCTAATAGGAATATTATTCAATCCAGATCATTTGGAAGAGAATTTTCAAAAAACGGGTTAGCCAATCTTTTCCTGAAGGATTAACATGATTGTTTGACAGAATAACATTTAATCTAGATACAAGAAGAATAAAAGAAAGGAAAAGAAAGACTTAGAAGTCACATGTTATAAATGAAAAAGAGTAGTTCACATAAATCCATATTGTTCTATTCTTAAGAGAAAATTCAAAAAACAAAATCATTATAAGAGAAATAGAAAGAATTACTACAAGTTTAAAGATGAGAATGTTTTGAAAGAAAATGACACCTAGAGTGCTAGTGGTAGTGATTATTCCGATGAATCTTCAGAGTATGAATCTTCTAGTCTGAATAATCATGGTATACTAGCTAGACAACCTATTGAAAATCATTTTCTAATGGCTATGGTATACAATGATGAATCTATCACCAATGTTTCTTTGAATACAAATTATTGTTATGATAAATACTATAACTCTTTAGATGAAGAATATTCTTATAATGAAGATAATACTATACCTACTTTTGAAGATGTTTCTAGGTTTTCTAAACTTCATAAGAATGAAAATTCTAAACTCAAGAAAAATATTGATAAGGGAAATTCTATTAATACTATTATTACTAAGGAAATATCAAATCTTTCTACGGATCTTGATATGAAAATATTTTATTTTGAATGTATTTCATAAAACATTGAGGAAGGTAATTCTGAGATGGATAAACATTCTTGGGATCTAAAAAACGTAATTTCAATGAAAAATATTTTAGAGACTAACACTACTTCTATAAATAATGATTTTTAAGATAAAAACATGGCTATTAAACTAACATAAAAAATATTTTCCTTGAAGTAGTGTTTGTCAAACATTACCTCTAGTAAGGAAAACATTGATAAAATTTATTATCAAATTCAACCTATAATGAGTCATCTAGTTTTGGTTTTGATAATTGAAAACTATTTTTTAGTAATAAATATTTTGTTCCTCAAAGTGCTCCATTCTACACTAAAATTCATTGTGATGGATATGGGGTGAAATCATTTTCTTTAAAAAAACTAAGTCTTTATTTGTTCATAATGCTTATTTTTCTATGAAAATATGGATACCTAAAATTTTGATTTCTGAAATTTCTTGATCGAAGAAAGTTTGGTTTTTGAACGTCTAACTCTGTTATTATCAAGAAAATAAAGAAATTAAAAATATAAATGCATGTTACATGGATAGTGGATGATCCTAAAATATGATTGGTAACAAAATCTTATACAAAACGATTACCAAGACCAAAAGAGAAAAAGTAACTTTCAGAGATAATGCATAGAGAGAAATTGCTGGTATAGGTAACATTGTTCATCTTGGAAAAACATTGATTTCAAATGTTTTATTTCTTTAAGGGTATTAATAAAAACCTTACCATCATAATACAATTATGTGATGATTGTTTCCTTGAAATTTTAGGGAAAAAAGTGTTTAGTACAAAATTACATGGAACAGTTTATTCTTCTAACCCATAGGAAAGTGAATGTATACACATTTAATATAGATGAGATCAGAATCCTCAATCGAACATGTATTAGAAAAATTGAAGATAAATATTGGTCATGAAAATAGTAACAATCAGTAGTACTTTTTATAGCTGAAGCTGAATATGTAGCAACTTGAAGTTGTTGAGCTCAACTGATGCGGATGCAACACATGATCACAGACATTGTCATGAGTTTTAACAAAACAAAAATTTTGTGTGATAATACAAGTTCTATTAGCCTAATAAAAAACCCAGCACATGACTCCCATGCAAAACACATAGATATTAGGTATCACTTTCTTCGGGATATCACACAAAAAGATGATGTCATTCTCCAATTTATCGTAACACAAGATTAACTCGCTGATATTTTTACAAAATCATTACCATTCGATAGATTTGAATGCATTAAACAAAATTTATAAATGATAAACACAAGGTAAAATTCCATATTAAATTCTTGTTAAAACCTACCACCTTATAGTAAGAAAACTCATTTTCTTAGGGGGAGTACACTTTTATTCTAGCTAAGTTTTTTTCGTAGTATAAATTTTTTTCGCAATCTAAAATTTTAAATAGTCTAAAATTATTTGTAATCTTAAATTCTTCATATTTTAAAATTTTTCGTAATCCAACATTTTTCATAATCTAAAATTTTTCATAATATAAAAGTTTTCATAATCTATAATTTTCATAGTCTTAAATTTGTATTGACTAAATTTTTTGTAATCTAAAGTTCTTCAAGGAGAATTTTCTTCACTACAAATAATTTACCTAAGCTATTTGAAAGGTTTTTTTTCTTTTCCTAGGTATTCACAATCATTTTTCTTCTAGATTTTATTCTCATTTTGTTCTAAAATTGTCAGATTCATTTTTACTTAAATCCAAATGATTATCTTAAAAACCTCAAAAGTTTGGAACCAACCAAATTCTCTATTCAGATGTCAACTCAACTATTTGATCTTACTAAGTATTTTGAGGAGAAGATAACCCTTGAACTGCCTACTCAGAAGCAAGAAGATATGGATATGAAAGGAATGATAAATTCTGTAGCCATGAGTTAGATGAGGGAAAGGGATCTCAGAATTGAGTTTGAAGAGAAACTTTTTAAGAAAGAAGAGGTTTTTAAAGCTCAGGCAGACCTTCTTAAGGCTCAGGAAGATAAAATTAAAGCCTCATAGAGGAATCCTGAAGATCAGGATCACTTTATTGAGCATGAAGAGAAGGATCAGAAGGAGGTAAAGAAGCATTAAACCATTGTGAAGAAACTCATTCTGAAGAAGAATGAAGAATAATCTTTCCCAAATCTGATCTTTTGTTGTAATTATTCTTATACAAATTTTTTCTATCATAATGAAATTTTTTGTTGCTCATTATATTTGGTTTTTAATACTAATAATTCTGGTACTATATTTTCTTTTCCATTCGCTTTATTCCTTTTTGAAAATCACAAAGGGCAAGAAATTAATGTTATAAAGAATACTAATTAAAAAATAAATTTCCCTATGTAATGGGGAGTTCATATAAGGACCAAATCTTATCAATGATAATTTATGTATGCAAGAAAATATAAAATCTCATCCAAGGTCTCAAGAATATGATACATAGGGATTCCAAATTCTAAAGGGGAGTTAGTCGTATTCATTATAATCCATAAGTAAAGGGCGATACGTTTTCTTTTACATGTCCATAAAAATTTTAAGTCCTTATATTCTTTTCGAAAGGATGTTTGTGATTTCCAAAAAGGGGGATATTTTTGAGTCAATAAGGATTTTTTATGAATTTTCCATTCCTTTATGTTTTTTAAATCAAAAACACTGTATCTCATGGAAAATTTTATTTCCATAAGATTTATTTTAATATGGAATATTTTCTTTCCTCATTGAAATTGTATCTTCACCCTGATTTACCTAAATAAGGAAAATGTTCCTTCCTCAAGGAAAATTTTTCCTTACCTATTTTCATTGGTCATATTTCAGTTTTCTTATATCCGACTCATTTAAATTCTAAGTGTGAAATTCGGTTTTATATATAATAACACAGAATCATATAAATACATAGATATAGATTATTTTGTTTTGAGGATCAGAAATTAAGATTCCAAATTTTATGAAATTTTGACTCCAAATTCCCTGAATTTCGGACTCTGAATTATCTAAAATCCAGACACCGAATTCTCTAAAATCCAGACTCCAAATTCTCTGAAATTCAGACTCCTAATTCTCTGAAATCCAGACTCTAAATTATCTGAAATTCAAACTCTAAATTCTATGAAATTATGACTCTGAATTCTATGAAATTATGACTCTGAATTCTATGAAATTCAGACTCCGATTTCCTTAGATTTTAGACTCTGAATTCCTCAGAATTCAGACTCTGGATTCCTCAGAATTCAGACTCAGAATTCATTAGAATTTAGATAAGAAAGTTTTATATAATTTTATCTCCAAATTCCTAGATAATCAAAATCTTAATATCCATGTAATATAGAATCTCAATGTTCATTTTCTTATACCCTGATGATTATTTTTTCCTTAGAATCCGAAAAATGGATTTAGTTAAGAAACCATTTGTTTCGTAACTTGTAATGAAACAATGTTATACAATATAATTCTAAGTAAGCATTTTTTGAGTGACACTTGTTTAGGTCCCTCCATGATTCATTGAAAAATACGATCGTTGGAGGAGGGAGTTGATTGTTGGAGAACAGCCTATAAATAAGAGATCATTTAAAAGTGCTCAACACTTTTGATGAATCAGTTGATCACTCGAGAGAATGCATGTTGTAGAAGTAATTTCAATAGAAAGACACTCTCATGCATTGTGCGTACTGAACATCTTGTTCCGATTACTTTGTGAGATTAAAATTGTTGCTCTATATAATTGAGGGCTTCTGGGGATAGGAAGATAGAGGTGCCGACCACCATGATGTTTGAGGTCTTAGAGGAATATAAAGATAGATTCTTAAATTTCTATCGAGGATATACCCTGGTGTAGGTAAGACATGCATTCTTGAAATTATAAATCAAGGAACATTTATCCAAGGTTGTTGGATACCCTACTCATTGGGTTAAAAGATATCATACTTGTCACTTTTTTTGTTGCAAGTTTATTTTTTTTCTGCATTGTGATTAATAAGGAATGTTTTTTTATTCATGTTGCGGGGAAAACCCCTTTTATTGGACAAAAAAAGAAACATCTCCTTTTGAGGACTGGTGAACAGAGAAACCCATTACAAGATCCAAATTACAAAATGAAACCCACAATTGCACAAAGGCCTTACATGGACCCAAATTACAAAAAAGAAACACATATCAGAAGCAGAAATAGAAAGAGTATTCCCCCCTGTCGAAAACTACAATAGTGAAATCTATCAATGACGACGTGCCACCCCCTTTCCAAGAAGTGTGTCATGCTAGAAACACAATCAAGGAAAAGTACTCCTAAATGCCACACAGAAATGTAAGAAGTGGACCTGATGATAGATGCCATCACATCTATCTAAAATACATATATTCACAAACAATTATTATTAACAAGTTTTCATGGAAATATATTTTCTTTTAGATGACAGGAATGAATGTTGGTTTGATTGACAATCTAAATCCTACAGGACCACATAAATTTTATGGGAATTATTATGAATATTGGAGAGATCGTATGATGAAATTTTTATTAACACTGGAGCAGACAACTTTTTCATGCTTACTGGAGGATATAAAATCCATGGTAATGAAGTCAATACATTCACCAACCAATAAAAGCGTGAATATCAAATGAATTACAAGGTACATAATAGTCTTCTTTGTTCCATGAAAAGAATTATATATAGCCATATTTCATCTTATGAAGCAGCAAATTCACTTTTGAAGAAGTTCAAAGTAACTCACTTTGGAACCTCAAAAGTCATTGAAACTAGAAGAGCCATGCTCAGAGCTGAATATCATTGTTTCTGCTTTCCTTATGTAATATACATATGTAAGGTTAAACAATGATTTATGAATATCTTCAACAAAAAACAATCTATGAGAGAGAATGTTTTAGATGATGATGTGCTTGTAGATAAAAACATAGACATCATGCCTAACGAATGAGAATACAAGAGGGAAGCTATATATGAAAATAGAAAACTGACTCAGATTTCTATTGATGAAATTTTTGGAACTCTTCTTCAACATGAAACCAGAATGAAGAGAGATGATGATAATATTAAGAAGAATAATGTAAATGGTAGTGTTTATTTTAAAACAACTTTAAATCATATGAAAGCTAGGACTCCAAAGAGAGTTTCAAGATCCAAATCTAAGAGGACTGTTATTCAATCCGAATCTAGTTGAGTGAATCTTCTGAAAATGAGTTAGCCAATATTTCTCGAAAGATGGATTAGATTTTTGGATAGAAGAACAGTCAATCTGGATACAATAAGAATGAATGAACGGACAAGAATGACTCAAATGTCACTTGTTATGAACGTAAAAGATCAAGGCACATAAGGCCAGATTGTTCTATTCTTAAAAGAAAAGACAGAAAAGAAAATCATTCTAAGATAAATCAAAAGAAGTACTAAAAGGATATAGCTACAAATGTTTTGAATGAAAATGACACCTGAAGTTCTAGTAGTGGTGATTCTTCCGATGAATCCTCAGAGTATGAATATTTTGGTCAGAATAATCTTGGTCTACTAGCTAGACTAACTAGTGAAAATAATAATCTAATGTATAAGGTAAACATTTCTGAATCGATCACCAATATATCATTGAATGCTAATTATAGTGATGATAAATACTATATCTATTTAGATGAAGTGTCTTTTTCTGATGAAGATAATACTATACCTTCTTATGACTATGTTTCTAGGTTTGTTAAACTTCTTGAGAATGAAAATTCTAAACTCAATAAAAATCATGATAAGGAAAATTCTATAAATAATATTCTTACAAAGGAAATATAATAACATTCAACGATTATTCTTCTGAATATACTTTATTTCGAACGTATTTCAAAAATATTTAAGGAAGTTAATTCTGATAAGAAAAAATATTATAAGGATATAAAAAACATAATTTCTAAGAAAAATATTTTAAAGACTAACTATAGTTCTAAAACTAAGGTTTTTGAGGTTAAAAACATTATTATTAAACTAAATTCATAAATATTTCTCTTGCAGATGTGTTTTTCAAACATTACCTCTGGTAAGGATAACATTGATAAAATGTATTATCAAATTCATCCTATAAAGAATAATTTTGGTTTTTGTTATACTAATTCAAAACCATTTTTGGTAATAACTATTTTGTTCCTCAAAGTTGTTCACTCTGCACTAAATGTCAGTGTAGTGGAGATTGGATGAAAATTTTTTCTTTAAATAAAACTCAATCTTTAGGATTTCATAAAGCTTATTTTTCTATGAAAATGTGGAAACCTAAAATTTTGATTTCTGAAATTTCCAAATCCATGAATGTTTGGGTTTCGAATGACTAACTCTCTTATTTTCAGTAAAATAAAGAATGTCCCAATATAAATACATGATACATGGATAGTGGATGTTCTCGACATATGACTGGTAACACAAACTTCTTTGAAAATATTATCAATACCAAAGGATGAAAAGTAACTTTCAAAGATAATTCTCAGGGAGAAATTGTTGGTATAGGTAACATTGTTCTTCTTGAAAAAACATAGATCTCAAATGTTTTAATTGATAAAGGTCTTAAACACAACCTCATTAGCGTAAGTCAATTATGTGATGGAGGATACCTTTGATATTTCAGGAATTACAAGTGATTAGTACAAAATTTCAAGGAAGAGTTTATTCTTCCTACCCATAAGAAAGAGAATTTATACACAGTAAACATAGAAGTCCTCAGAAGTATGGATCTAACTTATCTTAGTAAAATGGAAGATCATTCATGGTCATGAAAAAAGAAACACTCTGTAGAAAGTTCCACTACTGAATCTAAATATGTATAAAATGGAAGTTGTTGTGCTCAAGTGATGTGGATGCAACACACGCTTACAGAAAATGTCATGAGTTTTAACAAAACCCCAATTTTGTGTGATAACACAAGTCCCATTGGCCTAAGAAAAAACCCTGCACATCATTCCCATGAAAAACACATAGATATTAGGCATAACATTCTTACGGATCACACACAAAAAGAAGATATTATTCTACAATTTATCAGAACACAAGATCACCTTGCAAATATTTTCACAAAATTATTACCATCCAATAGATCTGAATACATTAAACAAAAGATAGGAAGGATAACCATAATACAATATTCCATATTAACTTTCTATTAAAACCTATCTCTTTATAGTAGAACAATTACATTTTATATGGGGAGTACACTTTCTTGTTAGCTAAATTTTTTTAATAGTCTACATTTTTTTCGAAATCTAAAATATTTCAGTCTATAATTTTTCGTAATCAAAACTTTTTCATAGTGTAAAATATTACGTAATCTAAAATTTTTCATAATTTATAAATTTGTGTAATATAAAATTTTCCCTAATATAAAGTTCTTCAAGAATAATTTTCCTCAATATGAATAATTTTCCTAAGCAATTTGAATGTTATGATTCCTTTCCTATGTTTTCTCAAGCATCTTTCTTCTTGGTAATATTCTCATTTTGTTTTAAAATTGTTAGATTCATTTTTCCTTAAATATGAATGTTCTCTTAAAAAACTCAAAAGTTTGTAACCTACCAAAATCTCTCTTCGGCTATCAACCCAACTATTAGATCTTACTATGAATTTTGAGGAGAATCTAACCCTTGAACTGACTACTCGGAAGTAGGAAGTAAAGGATCTGAATGGAAAGCAAAATTCTGTAGCCATGAATTGGAAGAGGGAAAGGGATATTAGAATTGAGTTTGATGACAAACTTGTTATGCTGGAAGATGTTTTTAAAGCTCAGGAAGTCATTCTTAAGGCTTAGGATGATAAAATTAATATCTTAAAGAAGAAAACTGAAGATCATGATCACTTGCTCTAGCATGCAGAGAAGGACTACAAGGAGATAAATAAGCTAAAAACAATTGTGAAGAATCCCATTCCAAGGGAGAAAGAATAATAATCTTTTCTAAATCTAATCTTTTGTTTTAATTCTTCTTGTACAAACATTTCCAATCTTAATGAAATTTTTGGTTGCACATTATATTTGGTTGTTTAGTACTAATATTTTAGGTACAATATTTTCTTTTCCATTCCCTTTATTCATTTTTGAAAATAAAAATGGGGGAGAAAGGAATATTGAAAAGAATACTATGTAAAATAGAAACTTCTCTACATAAGGAGGATATCATCTATGGGAAAGTTCTTATCAATTATGATTTCTGTATGTAAGAAAATGTAAAATATCATTCAGGAAATCAATAATATGATCCTTAGGGATTCCAAATTCTAAGGGGGAGTTATTCGAATTCATTATGATCTATAAGTAAAGTGAGATAAGTATTTATTTACATGTCTATAAAAACTATAAGTCCTTATATTCTTTTTGGAAGGATGTTTGTGCTTTCCAAAAAGGTTGAGATTATTGAGTCGATAAGGTTTCCTTATAAATTTTCCATTCCTTTCTGTTGTTAAAATCACAAACACTCTATCTCAAGGAAAATTTTATTTCCATTAGATTTATTTTAATATGGATTATTTTTATTCCCCATGGATATTTTCTCCTTACCTAGATTTAAGTTAATAAGGAAAATTTTCCTTCCCCAAGGAAAATTTATCCTTACCTATTTTCATTGTTCATATTTCAGTTTTCCTAAATCCAAATAATTTTATTTCAATATGTAAAATTAGGTTTTATACCTAGAACCTCATAATCATATAAATTCTAAAATATAGAGTATTCTATTTCCAGGATCTGAAACTAAGATTCTGAATTCTCTTAAATTCAAACTCCGAATTCCCTAAAATTCAAAATCCAAATTCTATGAAATTTATAC
Source organism: Viscum album (assembly GCA_963277665.1). Lineage (NCBI taxonomy): Eukaryota > Viridiplantae > Streptophyta > Magnoliopsida > Santalales > Viscaceae > Viscum > Viscum album. The sequence goes on from OY728142.1 coordinate 1,056,898,447, forward strand.
TCCGTATTCTCTGAAATTCAGACTCCAAATTCTCTGAAATTGAAACTCTAAATTCTATGAAATCCATACTCCGAATTCTCTAAAATTAAGATTCTGAAATCACTGAAATTCAGACTCCGAATTCTCTGAAATTCAGACATCGAATTTCCTAAAAATCACAATCCGAATTTCTCAGAATCCATAATCTGAATTTCTGAAAATTCAGACTCCAAATTCATCAGAATTCAGACTCAGAAGTCTATAGAATTCTAACTCTGAATTCATTGATAAACTGAATCTAATTATCATTGTAATATAGAATCCTAATGTTCATTTTCTTAGACCTCAACCATTATTGTTTCCTTAGAATCTGAAAAATGGATTTGGTTAAGCAACCATATTTTTCTTACCCAGTTATGAAACAATGTTGAACAATATGTTTCTAACTGACAATTGTTTGAGTGAAATGTGTACATGTCCAACATAGATTCAATGGAAAATAAGACCATTGGAGGAGGGAGCTGACCATTGGAGAAGCGCCTATAAATAGGAGCTCATTTGAACGATCTTAACACTTTTGATGAATCAGTTGATCACTCAAGATATGGAATGATGTCGAAGTAAATTATAGAGAGAAAGACTCTCATGCTTTGTGTGTACTGAACATCTTGTTCAGATAGCTTCGTGTGACATTGATTGTTTCTGTGTACAATCGAGGGATTCTGAGGATATTGAGATAGAGGTACCGACTACCTTAATGTTTAAGGACTTTCTTGGTTAGGATGACCGAGGTTCCGACTACCTTGAGGTTTGGGGGATTGTGGGGATAGCAAGATAGATTCCAATATTTCTATCGAGGGCTTACCCTAGTGTAAGTAATAAAATATTTCTTAAAAGTATAAATTGAGGGACCATTATCTATGGTTGTAGGACTCCCTAATCTTTGGGTAAAAACATTTAATACTTGTTACTTGATTTACATAGATATTATTTCCTTCTTCATTTTATTTAATAAGAAATGTATAACTATCGTACGGTTAATTGTATTTGAATACTATGATTTGTAAGTTTCTATAGTTCTTAAGGTAGAAACTATTTCTTTATAAACTTTTCATGAGTTTCATTTTCAGAACCATATTTCCAGAACCTAGAAAGACTGTAAAACTAAGTGGTCATGTGAATTTAAATTGTTTAACTTTTTTAAACATAGTTTTCTTTATGGGTAAAAATGAATTTTTTATACAAATGTTAAAGGTTCCAAAATAATTTTTATAGTATAAAATTCACCCCCTCTTCTAATTGATCATCTATATTCATTATTTCGATCCTACATCATGTATGTGGATTAAGGAGGTGCTCTATATTAGGGGATATGTAACACCTATATAATTTGCTAGTTTATCAAGATGACTTGTGTAGGTGGATCCAGGTTACACGTATAACATCATATCGAAATGGGTTTAGTAGATCAGGACACCCCATAGAGGTCAACCAAGGAGGTAAATACCTAAGATGGAAGATGTCACATCAGGATTTTTTACCAATGTGTTAGAACAAATCACAGAGGTGGATTAGGGGATCTTGTTTAAAGTCTTATAGAGATTAGTTTGGTTGATCAGAACACCACTGTAGAGGCGGACAAGAGAGTTCTGTCCCTAGGAGAGAAGATGTCACTCCTAGAAATTTTACCAGTGGACCGAATTTCCTCATGGATTCAACATAGGGCATGAGTTAAACATATTTTAATAGTATATTTTCTTATGAGAACTCCATGTGGATGAATGTAAAGGACATGATTCCCTAGAAGGGAATATTTCACTACAAGGGTTTTCACTAGAGCATCAGAACAGCCTTTGAACCAGGATCTAGTAGGTGTGCCCCTAAGAGGGAGCACTTGAATATTTTATAAATTTATATTAATGCCTCATGTAGGTTGTTTTGGGAAGTGCATCTATAGGAGGGATCACCTAGATAGTTTACCAATGGTTCAAAACTCCCCGTGGAGGTGGATCAAGGAGGTTCATCCCTTGGGGGGAGAACCTTCATAGTTTACCAATTGATATTCACACCTTAAGGGGTAGGATATGGGTGGTCCCTCCCTAGTGGGGAGCACATAGATTGTTTTCCAATGAATATATACTCTCAATATATGTGGATCTATATGAATAATCCCTAGTCGGGATTGAATATATATTTTACCAATGGATTTGAACACTAAGTGGAGGCAGATACAGGAGGTGTGTCTCTAGGAAGGATCAATTGTATAGTTTACTGATGTTTGGGATTGAACCATTCAGAGGCATCCCGTATAACATGCAGGGAAGATTGGGATAAAATCCCACATAGTTTGATGCAAAAATTTATGGTCATGTGGCATGACTGATCTGTGTAGTTTAACATAATCTGGTACAAACACTCATGTAATAGAAGGAGTTTTGGCGGGAGATGATGTGGGGCTTACACATTGTGTTTCCCATTGAAAGAGTATTTAGCGTGGTTATAATGGTGTGGGGATTTTTCATAAGAGTATACTTGAGGATATCATTCCATTTGAGTGGTAGAGTTATGAGGGTCATCCCATTCCACTCATACATAGCACATCATGTGCTTATTACATAATGTAAGAATATTATATTACATCTCATGTTGAGGAAGATGTCTTGTAGTTTACAGTCATATTAATAGTACATGGAAATATTTTTTTTTTAAATTCATTATCATAGAAATTTGAATTACTCACTCCTAAAACTTTGGACTTTTGTGACCAGTTTCATGTTCCATCATAGAAGGAATACAGTTGGCACTAATAGGGTACAGTGATGGGAGGATTGGTTGGTCCCAAGGCCCACATTATGGTCCCTATGATGAGAATCATTTGGTATTATATTTTTCAATATAAGTATAAAAAGTAAGGTGTGAGGCTCGATCCACAATTGAGGTGATGTGGATAGACATAAGAATTGGTGGAACTTGTCACAAGGGGACTCATGCTATTGTTGAACTGGTCTAGGATTGGTGTGGGGGTCTTGAAAGCTAAATCATCATGAAGGAGGGTTCGATAAAGGAGACACCAAAGAGAGTAACATGTATGAGATATTATGAATCATGGTTCCTTAAAGATTTGTGATTCATAATTATCACGTTCCTTACAATAGTAGGGGATTCTCAAAGGGGTATGCTTCACGAAACATGGATCCCCTTCCGTAGATTGGAGTGTTGATTCAGAATTAGAGTGATTCATGAAGCCTGAATGCTTCATGAATCATATAATTCCCCATGGAAAAATATTATTTTGTGAAGGGGACCATACTTCAGGAATGGAATATCAAAATGAGGTGTAGGCTCTTAAGAACACAAGAAATGGTGTTTCATGAATCTGGGTACCTAGGGTGATGCAATTATCCTTTTTTCTAGATGGTAATAAGGTCTATGAATGAATAGCGATTTTGGAATATAAAATATTTGGGATAATACCTAAAATATTGGAATGAAGGAGTAATTTTTAGGAAAGGGGTTTTATAATGATTAGAGGCACTCAAGAGGTTGTATGAGCTTCGAGAAGGGGAAAGGATTTGAGAGTCTAAGAGATGAACTCATTGAGACCCAGTCAACCGTTCACGTGGTCTCGATTCAATCCATGACTCTAAAATTATATTAATGGTGGGTTTATTTCAAACCATTACATGTTCCGGAAGTAAGCATCTCGGTCAACGAGTTTCATGATCTCTATCTATTTGTGAAGGATCTCGGATTCATGAAATTGAATACAAAGAGGGATTTCAGGAAATTTGGGATGGGATATTGATCTTATATTCTATTCTTCTATTGAGAATTTTGAGGGTATTCGTATGTTTTTTCAAACAAATTCCCCCTAAAGAATGGGAGATGACTAGGAAAATGAGTGTTGAATTTAGTAGGGGAATCCGTGAAAATTTGCAATCAAGTCATGTTCGTGAAGTTCACTTGAGAGGATTACAGACAAAGTACATCCATGATGGTTTATCACAAAATGTAGATTTAGAAACCCATGCCATACATATACATATAAATATTTTATGGGGAACCAACAATTCCACCAAACATAAATGATGTGAAAAAACATATCTATTTATCAAGAAGCTCACAATCTCCATGAACTATGCTCCATGGACACTTCCTTTTAATTCGTACATCTTGAAAAATGATATGTGAACTCTCCATAGTAAACCAATATCCAAGAATAATGTATCTATAAAGAGTCCTCTTCATGCTTGAGCTGCTTGAAAACCCTTCATTAACTACCATCACAGATGGCCATAATGAATAAAAATCAATAAATAACTAATTCTTGTAACAAATTCCCGATAAATGAGTCTGTGCTGATACTACTCAGGGGGAATACATGGTCGAGAACATTATATTTGGGGATATTATCATTAGTTACTTAACTGGGAATCACATATAGAATTTTTGATAGAGGATCATAGGGAGTACCCAATGTGAAAACAGATTCCACTCTATGGAATAAGACTGAGAGATGTAGTATTTACCCCAACAATGAGCATTGATGAACCAACATACTGGTTCAAAGGAGTATTGTTGTTGAATCAGTGTTATTGGGCTCTAGAAGGAACATTATAATGGAAAAATAAAAAATCATAATAGTTTTTTACTAATAACAGATGATAAATGCTGATGGGGAGAAGTCAGAGGATGAGGTAACCCCGCCAAAGTATGAAAAAATCATCAAATGTGGGGATGGATAATCCATTGAAGGGATGGAATGAGAATTGGGATTTGTTTTAGGGAGGTAAATACAATGATGAATATATCTACGAATACTATAAATGTGCATCGTGATCTATTCTTGAAGGAGAGAAAATGTATGTGGGGCTCTTAGAAGCATCATTGGAATCGTAGTGCCACTTTTACCACCCTTGGAAATACTGCCTGAACTTTTGAAAAGGTGGTCACTGAGAACAATTAAGTTCCAAATTTATCATGGCGAGGTCGACATCAGTTTTCTGGACATTATTTAAATATCCTAGATCTCTATTATGGGGTAGATATACAATGAAATCCTCCTCATAGAGAATTCATTGGGGTCCAAGATCAACTGATAGGTTCAGTGAAGGCGCTGAATGATCTAATTTGGGGAATTAGTGAATATATGTCATGGATGAGGTATGTGGATCCCAAATATTTTTATAACGTATAATTTTTAAAATAATATTATTTCTTTGATTTCCTTTATTACATACAACATTGTCTTAGATTGTGTTGTACACAACATTGAGTTTCTACAAAATATCATTTTATTATTATACATATGAAAAACGATAATTATAACCAATACATTAGAAATGAATGTATGAAATATATTAATTGAATTATGAAATTATGTTTTACACATACTTTTTTAACCAATTAATTATAAATGAATGTAATTTTAAAAAAAAATAATTGGAACAGTATTTCATAACATTATTTAAATATGCTGAAGTGTGGTTCATAATAATAAATAAAAAATCCCAATTGTATAATTATATTAATAATATATATAATATTAAATTCAATGTATAAAATTCATCTTATTTGTTTTATATACATGACATAAAAATGAATCCAATTTTATGCATAAATGAAGTATTTTTTCCATTAGGGAAGTCTTTCTTCCTTTTAAAAGGGAATCAATTTTATATCAAAATTTTCATATTTTTATAAATTTTACATAACAAGATAAAAATTTTCATCAAAATCAAGATATAAAAATTTACATTATTTTAATTTTTGGTATTTCTATGATAATTTTCATATATTTGTGAATAATAAAAAGTACTAAATTTTAATTGAGGAAATATTTTTCCTCAAATTAATTTTCAGTGTTTAATTATATATTTGATTGGATTTAATGTGTAATTATGTAAAATGTTTATCATATAATCAAAATTAGGTCATTTAAATAAATTTTCCTTTTAATATACATATAAGAACACATAAATATTTTTAGTGTTTTAAATTTAAACAATCATTTCCTTGATCCCCCAACAAGATTAATTTTTAATTAATTCCAAAATCTATTATGTTTTGAAATATGAAAAATGGATTCTGTATTTCTAATAGTATAGTTCCAATTTAGTAAATAGGTCCATTTTTTAGACAATATGAATTTTTTCTTCAATAATTAATGTTACAATGGTTAAGCATAAATTGGAAAATTAATGATAAGAATAAAATTATAAATATTATGAAACTAACCTAAAATTTGAAAAATATAATTGGACAAATAAAATACAAACAATAACACATTCGGATCAAAATTGAATAATTTAGTGGAAACTTAGTGATAGATAAATTTTTTTCTATAATTTTAAATTGATCTTGAATCTTTTAAATCCAACCAGAGACTTATTTTAAGGGAAATTTTCACGTTTTATTATTTTAACGGTATTTTGAGCTTATTATGAAAATGGCCCATTTTGGAATATTAAAAATATTATTCTTATTTATATTTGTCATAAAATTTTATAGACTAGTAAAAATCATGAAACACGTTAATTTTAAGATTCTATACATCATGAGATTTATTTTATTCCACTAGAGCCAATGCTAAATCCACGATATAGATGTCAATATGAGCTCACAAGTTGGGGCACAATTTTTTTTGATAGATATGGATATTTTTTCTTTAGGGAATATATCTCTTGATTGAAAGTAAAAAACAACAAAATTTGTACGGAAGGACATAGAGGACATTAAGGAACAAATTTCATGATGGCTTCCATGTGTGAACGGTATGTTTTCAAGGCCATTTATTCAGGGGAAACCTGATATTTTTTATATCGAGAGTCTTTGTATGTAGAATAAATTCTTGAAGTAAAATTGAAAAAACTATCTATACACTTGTTCAAATACTGTTAAAGTTAGAGGAGAGATGTGGAATGAATTTATGATCAAGTATGAAAGCTCCTCCTTACTAATTATTTACAATCCATCACATTCCATCCAATATAACAAGGGTGGGAGGCTACTTCACTATATTCTTCATCCTCTTTTTTTATTTATAATTTTTTTATGACTTGTTCATCTCTATTCATCTCAACTACATTTATCATGGTTGGTAAAATATTTGAGTGATTGGGGATGGTTATTTTTTCTATTTTTAATGCCTGGGTTCATTCACATTAATGAATAAAAACATTATTTCTCTTCTGTAACATTTTTTTTTCAATTTCATATAGTGGATTTTATTATCATGTGCGATCATATTTGATTTCTAATTCAATAATTTTCTTTGACATTGGTAAATTATAATTATCTTCCTCCACTTGGTATTTCATTATATATGATAAAATACACTAGAGAATAGTTGTAAATTACTCACTATTATTTAGTATGTATTAGAGGGGTAATGGATGTTATTTATTTTTTGGTATAAATTGGACTAGATCAGGTATTTCCAACATCAGTTGAAGATATTAAATAAAACCTTCTCACACATGGAATGAGAGTACACTAAACTGAGATCTTGGTAAATTTTTCTCTCACCATCACCATTTCACCAAGGAAGTGAAAGAAAAGATCATGTAATCTCACTTTAATCAACATTTCATAATATGTTTGAATAAAATAGAGTAGGTCTAACATTGAAATTTAAAAATAAACCCTGACCTGAACATAAATCTCATATCATTGTTCTCAATCACATGGAATTAAAATTTAATTTCAATAATTTTTTTATTTATTTCTTTTTTATCCAAAACAAAAAAAAATCAAAAAAATTACATTTTTAATATAATTGAAGAGTGACTTACTATTTTGTGTGCACTAATATTCGGTAGACTACCTAGAGTAAATATGTTGACTACACCTAGTAAGTATAATAATTTTTTCCACTCCACGTGAGAGTAGTGCATCAAACATGGTGCTGTTGTCAGGGAGGCAGTGCCTCAAAACCAAAAAAACCTAAAAAATTCATTTCAATAACCCCTAGATGAATTGAAAATCAAATATAACATGATGTTTAATTTTAATGATCACTCAAAAAATTTATGAAAAAAAATTGTAAAACTGAATTAGAGGAAATAAGACTCTCTAATTCAAATGAAACTCTAAGTGTTGACTCTGAATGCGATACTATGGATGAAAATCCCAACCGAACCGTGTGCGATCTGTACACACCTAAACATGATTTTCAACATAAAAAACCCATTTCACCTACCTGAACAATGTTTTTATATTTATTTCAATATGATTATTATGATTTTGACATTTCATGGACATGCAGGAGAAGAACTAGATCATTACATGCAAGAATTAATGATCACATGGTCATGCTTATGTCCTAGAGGATCCCCTGAAGACCAATTTAGTGAAGGGAATCCCAGTTATGACTTGAATTAGAAGTTATGGAATATATTTAAAATCTACATCCACATTGAGTTAATTGATATCAATTATTTAATAATATGTTTCCGAATGTATTACTTCTGATATCAAAGAGAATTTCCATAAAAAAGGTTATTTAAATAATATGAAAATCATATGGAGAGACACTATATGAGTAATGTGATCATTTCAATAATCTATGTTCTCTGCTCCAACATCAATAAATATAGTAAAAATAATTATTTTTCATATTCTAACAACTAATTGTAAAAATGATCGAAATTTTCTATAATCCTCATCTATATTATCCATAAATGACAAGTCACTAGAAGATGTTAGAGGTGTGATTGAAAATATTTCATATATCATGAAACAATTTATAACTAGTGGTTTGGGAACAAATGGGGTACATGAGGTAAAAAAATCTAATTAGTCTATGTTGATTGAAACTGATGTTTGTGACCTCACAAGTTTAGTACATCTTATAGTTGTTACCTATGAAAATGGAAACCAAGATTCATCTTTGTTATTTGATTTTTGTTATTTTTTCACTCATTATATTGACCAACATCCTTACATATAGGGGATAAAATACTATGCTAAGAAATTTCAGCCAAGACAATTCTAGCATAATCAACTGTATCAACCACATGCCTAGCAAGGACATTGATTTGAAGAGGATTATATTGATCTTGTTAGATAATTCTTGGTCAGAAATATATAATGAAAGGATTTTTCCAATTAGGTTCTTCCACCACCATGGGAGAATATTGAGGTCCCGACATAAAAAAACCAACAGTTGGATGGTTTACCTACTGGATATCATTATCATCTTGAATAATGAGAGTGATGACCCACTTATGTTCCAAATGAATTAATAGATCATCCTAGTGAGGCTTTTAAATATATGAGGCTAAGCTAGCCATGAGATCATCTTGATTGTTCTATAACTGTTGGATATGAGTACATTCTAATTGAGACGATAACTAGGCCATTAGCTGATGAGTGTTCTCCGTAAATGGAGAATGATAAGTATTTCTGATTATATAGTCTCAATTGATGCCATTGATGACATGTTTGGCTCCATTAATCAAATACAAGATGGGGAAATAAATATTAAAGCCTTGCTTGAGACCAGTAATGATAACCAGGTGATTTTCCTTATTGATAGTGAAAGATTATATCAATAGGAACAAGTATGAAATAAAAACCTAAGATGGTGTGATGAAGATGATACACATTCCAACTCTTCCGAACATGGGATCATTTAGACTTATATAAGTTGTTTCATGTGAGGTGACATCGAAATTCATTTTCCGACATGGCATATCATGATCCACTAAGAGGATGGACTTGTATGTGAAGTCAATTTCAAGGGAAATTCATTAAGGGAAGAATGACAAGCAGTAAAGTCTTACAATTTTTGAACATTGATTGATTAATGTGTAATAAAACTCATGTAAAAGTACTGAAGGATCACTTCCCATTGTACCGACCATCCCATTAGTATGGGGTGATTCACGAAAAAAAATATTTAGTGTGATCAAGACATAATATATATCACATGATACAATAAAGAATATCGAAATTTATACACTATAAAAACTAGTGTGAGGTAGGCATTCACAATAGGGAGTAATTGGTCACTTTATCATGGAGTATACAACTGAGATAACATAAAATTTTCTCACATACCTCATTTTTCTTATTGGAGATAATCCTCCATGGAACCAATCGTGGGTGGTCACGTAGGGGACCTATAGATTTTTGGAGATTTGTGGAATGATAATTACATGTTTTACAAAACAATTTTATATTCCCACAACGATGGTCTAGCTGTCCTCATCCTACTGGTAGGTGTTATGTTTATTCATGAGCCTTTAATAGGAGTTACACATGCTGGATAAATTCATGATAAATCAACATATATAGGATATGTGGCCTTAGATTCCTTGTAGATCATGAAGGAATATCATTGGAGGAATTTATATGATTTTTTAATCTTCTTTGGATCAATATCAAGGTCTAGGTATTTGAAAAATAAGTCAAAACACATCCCAGATGTTAAAATAAAGGAACACTTCAAGGGGTTCATCTTCAAATTTCCGGAGAAGAGGAAGCCATACACATTCTCATGATCAATAATATAGTCATAATTTTGGTGATATTTGACCAAAATTTCATCCACATAGAGTTCCACTATTATCCAGATGATGATTTTTAATATCTGGTGCTTTGCCTCTTGATATTTAGCTTATACGTTCTTCTGGCTGAAGAAAATCACCAGACTGAAAATTGTTCAATACGACAGCCATAATGTTGTAGAATTATCATCTTATATGGCCATCTAGATCTAGTTGTACCTAGATAATACATCTACAATGGAGGAATCCTTGAACCTGACTATAGAATCAATCAAAAATCTTTCATCAGACGTGGTAAATCATATTTCAGAAAACGACGATTGAGGTCCCGAAAGCCATTAAAAATTCTGATCTTTCTGTTCATCTAGCTTATTGGGATCCTATTTTCTTGGAACATATGTCACTAGACTTCCCTAATGATGTATGAAATGAAATGATAATCAGACATATCCTAGATCACATAACCTAGATCAAGGTTCATTTTCCTGAGAGGCCTCATGAACCCATGATGACTCACTGGGTGGACAAGACAATGGATAACAATATAATGGTCTAGTATTGGAATCATTTCATATCTTCTAGGAAATAACTCATTGTAATTCTTATAGAAGGCCACATACTTATGTTCCTGTTATAGGTTAGTGGTTTCACGGATCATCGTTGGCCTCTGATATTCCACGATACATCAATATGCTTCTTCAATATGTTTTGTGATGAATGGAGGTTGCTCACAATGTGGTCTGATCTTTGCGAAGGGGTGGATCTTCTCAAGTCTAAGAGTATGACTCACAGATACACCATCACCTATTCACCCAATCATGAATGTATTGATGCCTATTACATTTTATACAAAAATATTTACCATAAAACAATTTAGCATTCACAAAGGAATATTATTTGCTGGGAAATTTCATGTTATCGGAATGTTCATGAAAGATTAGGGAAACTAGAAATTGAATCCATATGGAGATTTTGAGCCATTACAGATTGGATTTTTTCTGATCTGAACAATAAATTCTTGATAATTCTCAGGTTTTGAGTATTTCATCACCAATATACATATAAATAGAGCATTTAATTTCATCTTGATTCATTGGATCTAAAAGTACACACATGTGTTCAATAAGTTAATCATGGTCAATTTGGAATCCTTAGAATACCCATGGAATCAGTCACAATCATTTTCACACACACACACACACATATATATATATATACATATATATATAGGCATATATCCATTTACAATAACTCATAACTCACATAGGCATAATCGAGAACATTGAACAAGATTATCAACTCCAATAGACCCATGTGATCATCATCAAATATGGGACTCATGGGAAACACATGAACATAAATGTAACCAGACATAAAATATGGTATCAAAGGATATACATTAGTGTTCATGGATCATGCATTAGGTTCTAAAATCATTATAGTGTGTAGGGGTTGGTTATTGACCATGGTACTTTGACTAATTATATTAGTCATGGTTATATTAATTAATTAATAATTGAGATTCATTATCTAATTAAAAAATACATGTTATTCATTATATAATTGTGAATTAATGGTTGTGCTACAAAGGTGTAAATCCATTAATCACATGAAAATAAGAAATTCATAATAACATATGTTGGAATACACTGCTCTACTAACTGTAGTCCGAGTGAACTCTCAACCACGAATATATCATCAGCTCTTTCATAGATTTTAATAATCCATTTAGAATCAATCAATCACTACATGGTCAAAATTCAAGCCCATTCATTTGAGAAATAATATATTATATCTAAAATAGATGTAATTTATTAAGTTCATGTAAAATATAATTTAATGGTGAAAGGAATAAATCATTTAATAATTACCAAATATCATCAACTAGTTTTATACATAACCAAACACACAAAGAAGGTCTCTAACAGTCATCCAACTTCATTACATGAAAAATACATATTTCATGATAAAATGAAAATTTTAATTATTATAAATAAATATTATCTTTATATGAAAAACAACCAACAGTTTAACCTTAGATGATATGTGTTTAAATGGAGTTTGGACACTCCCTACGCAATCCCAATTCAAATACAAAAAATTCCCCAATTCAATTAAATATTCCAATGGATGATTCAACTAAAATTTTACTAAAACCACTGAAGTAACACTATCGGACTTACACCCACTGAAATTAAAATAAATTAAATGGGTTCATCATCATTTGACATCCAATAACTCTAGGGATCCAAATACTCTTCATTTATAGACAATTCCATCATGAATCGATCAAATTTTCATGAATTATATTATCATGATCGTGTTATTCAATTACAGATGATTAAGGTGATTAAGAATGAAAAGTATTCAATGGGAATTAAGATTAAAAATAATAGAATAAGTCAATAATTACCAATAAGAATCATACACATTGAACAAAAAATTTATCTTTATCCATATAATGAAGAGGATATCCATTATTTATCAATAAATAAGTAGCTTTCAAATATTTACAAATAGATATCAGCATTATCCATACCTAATAGATTGTATGTCATGGTGGATTGATGAAAATAGGGTTCAACCATATTTTTCATAAAAATACAACCATGGTAGTAAAAACAACAGTTGGCCTCATAAACTAAATGAACCAAATTTCATATAGTAAATACCTATACAGCATACTCCACATGAAGGTCAGTGGAAATCATACCACCCAATGAAGGATCTCGGGTTAGATGGTGAGTCCTTATATGTAGCATAAATATTTTCCACCACACTATCTTACTAGTGGGGGTAGATAGCTGGTTGGTGGTTGTAAAGGATAGCTTGACTGTTCTTGGAATCCTTCACTAATGATTTGAAATTTTTTTCTCTATATAAGAAACCACTGAAGTATAAAATCACATATTAATTAGTTTTAAACAAGGGGAATTGTGGATATATATATGGTTATCTCAATAATACACCCATTATTTGAAAATCTCAATTTCTATATGACTTTCAAAAAACATAATGTTGGATGTAATTAAAATATTCCATCCATAGTTATTTTAGTCATTAAGATATTGTGGTATAATGTGATTAATATATCATTTTCTAAATCAATCATTATTTATAAGTGTTTCTCTATATTACTTCCCTAAACACCATTCAATGTCCTTATATATGACACCATGGATAAAAAAATGAATATATGAATAAAATTATATTATTAAAACATTGAGACAATAATTTCTACATCCATCTAAATTGAAACACTATAGTGTATTAAACCAATTCCTCTAGAAAGTCATAGTGATTGAAAACATAGAAATCGCAATACAAAAGAAGATTATGCCATTCCCCCAAAACCCATGGGTTTTTATAGTTTCATCATGATTTTTTAAATGAATGTCATGTGATAAAGATTATAACAACACCTCATACGAAGTTCGAATATGAACTAGCGCATCCCTACCGACCAAAACACCCTAATCATTTGGAACATTGTGTAAATTACCCTTTTAACTGTTAAAAACCTAATTCATTCACAATATTATTATATCTAAGTAGTTCAAACCCACATTTTGTATCTCAAAATACAAATGTATGTTGGTATTATTCATAAAAATTTCATAAATATGTAATTATAATAAACTACCTACACACCATGAAGTAACTGATCATGATGCATTAAAGCTAGGAGGCAATGTGAAATTCGTCCTCCATACTTATGGAATTATGAACAACATCAAAGGATTTTTCCTAGTTGGTTCATTAACTAGTCTCACAAGCCAGAATACCCTTAATCACGAATTAATGAACCAGTGATATAAATCCCTCTCATTTCACACTGATTTACCAAAATTCCAGATACCACATCTGGTTTTCTTCTCATTCGTTATCTCTATAGAATGTTATTAATTCATCAATAATCGAGTTAATTGCTTCCCATTTAAAAAATGGTTCATATATTAATAATTATTGGTCTCACAAAAAGCCCATGAAAATTTCAATAAGAGCTTCATTCACATAAAAGTAGATCAAAACTTCATAATGAATTAGTATCCTTTTTTATACCTCACTATTAAAAAAATCAGTGTATAGGTTCATGAATATCATTTTATTGAATGCCTTGAAAATAATTAATCATTTTCTCATAACCATATTCCATGAAAAAACTATTTACTTCAAATTATAGGATTTTACCTGATGGTAGTCTACTGCAATCAAAGATCCACTCTTTGTGTGCATGATTTTCTCTACCAGCGTCTGCATGGGTTATAACGTCTAAACCAGATGGGTATCTTCCCCTAATACAAGATACTTCACCAAACCATGATATATCCATATATGGTAAATTCATGTCATCCACATAATGATACCTCGATCCATTACCGATTACATTTTCCACCAAAAATAAATATCTAAAAATAACCAATTTAGTGTTTCAAATCACTATAAGAATTATGAAAAATCTTTTAGTTTCATAATAGAAGGGAGAACCAAAATTTATTATGTTATTGACCAACCATTACCACCGTCCATCAATAGAACAAGTAACACTCTCATCGTAAAACTCATGACATCAACTCACTGATATAACCAATCACAAATGAAACCAAAAAATGAATAATCACACAACCATTAATTCTATTAAGGAATGAAGAAACCTTTATTTACTCTAATAATGTTATTTCTCTGTTATTCTAAGACACCGAAAGAGGACTCATACACCTCTCTTATTATGAATAGAACAAGGCCCCAACACCATCAAACCATGACTCTTAGTTATCCTCATTAGGGATAAAATCACCTCCCCACTAATGGGATTTACTGAGAACCACCCATCATATATGCTTTAGTTGAAATAATTGAGAATACACCAAGGTCTTACCCCATAGGATCTCATTTCCGAATCTAATGAGACTCAAATTTCAAACATTTGGTCCACCCAACCCAAGTTCCTACCTTCGATTACACAAGATTCCAAGTACTCTCATGTCCAATATTGTATCATTTGTACTTGAAATGAGGTTGTTCTATACCACATTAAATAATGGTAGATTACAATAATTTAGTTCAATACATCCAATGATTACTCAGATTCACATGGATTCTTTTTCATAAAAAGCATCTCCTATGGCACTAATCTCAACAATCCCTCACATAAAGTCATTGTAAATCTATTTAATCCTATTATTCCTGAGGTATCAATATTAAAATAACAAAAATTGCAATTATAAGGCCAAAAGTTATCCTATTTAACCCTAAAAAATTTTCCATGTGGTTAAAAATACATGAAATGGGACATAATCAACGAAATTACAAAACAACATCACCCACACACTGTCTATATTGATACCAATGATTCTTAGTTTGGTTAAACATTCAATAACTAATTTTTTTATCACTAAATCCACATGGACTATTTTTTTACAATAATTAAGTGGAACAATAATCCTCAACAACAACCTCAAAATGTATAAGTCACTGTCCAATGATATAAGGAATTCATCATCATTGTTGTCTCTATCATTGTTTTCACTGAAACCATAAATATTGTCTCCCACGTGTATTCTCACAAAACCTTCTATCAGGAGTATATGTCTGTTAATGTTTATTTGAAAATAATGTAATCATGAAATAATACAAGAAAACATATCAAAATTTATGGAAACTAGGGTTTTTATCTCTTTTCATTAGTACAATATCACACAATCATCAAATATGTAATGTGAAGCATACATTTAGAAAAAGATTAATGCAATTCATCTTGGGTTCATGTTCAAGAGAAAAATCTATTTGAAATAAAATTATAAAAAATCCTAGTGATTCACATGAAATGAAGTGATATAATCATAATATAAAAAATGAAGACCTTGTATACCATTCCATGTTAATATATACATTCCTAGACAAATGTGACCATGAAACAGTAGAATGAGTCTTATCACAGTCTCCAAAAACATCATATTTCACCTTCATACCAACTACCCAAAATGGTAAGACAAAATAGATTTTATAACATCTCATAATATCCTGAACAAAATCGCAAAGTATGAGTTTGATATCCAAATTACCACAAGTGTACCTCTAAATACACAAGAGGGTTTAAAATATTGTTGAGGATATTATGGGGAATAAATGGGAGACTATAACCTCTATAAGATTAGAAAATAATTAATATTTAATAAAAAAAAGATAATAGTATATAGTCATATTACCCTGGAAAGAATAAATATACCATATATAGAGATTTAATGTAGAATAAAATATACCAGAATTGTTAAACATGAATACAGTACACTAATCAATATTCAGGTCAATGACATACCCAAAAGATGAAATAATATAGTTAAAAAAGAGGCTCCACACCCATCTACAAGCATAATTTCCTCATAGTTACCATATTAAAATTGAAATATCTCATTAGATAATAAAACCCATGACTCTATCCAATCTATAACTTTAATAAGCGAGGGAGGCAATGATACCCATGTTCATTAGATGTCCAAGATGGATTTGAGTAAAACATAGTACTGAACCAATAATTTACTCTAGTATTTACAAATATTATATTCTGTACATGATTGGGAAAATATTATAAAAATTTAATAAACAAATACCTAAATTTTTAAAAAATAAAATACAATCACTAATGTACACAATGAAAATATAACCCTTATGTCAAGAGGTTATTCCCCTAAAAAGCTTCAAGAAACCTCAACTGTACTCGATTTAGATCAATAGAATGAAGGTTATTAATAGGTATAGTGAAACATGGGTTATCCAAACTGGCAATGGGTACCTCTAAGAATTCGTATGGAATTTGATCTAGGCTAGGATACCAAACTGTGACTCCACATCCCCATCATATTCCTCGAAAAATGTTTTCATTATCCACAAAATTTATATGTTAGGCTTCACAACATCACTAAATTTATCCTTCAAAAACCGTTGTAATATAGATCCTAATTCTTTAAATTTATTGGTTAAATATTATGATCGCCTTATTCTAGTTGTAAGTTAGGTTATGCCAATAAGCCATTGATCCCCACTGATTCTGTATCAGGTTTGGCCTTAAGGCTTTCATTCTCCTTCATTATGTCTAGGTGGATTTTTTTTTTCCTCATAGGAAATGATCACCCCCCATAAGGGGTATTCATAACATTATGGTCAACACATCATGTAATACTTGTATAATACTTATAAAGGAAATAAGATATTTCACAAAAAAAGTAATATTATACATATAGATTGAACATAACATATCATCATTAGCTATTTACACACACATAAGATCAATAAGTAAACATTAGTCTATAAGGATACCTAAGAACACTCATGGAATCCATCTAGATATTATATATATATATATATATATATATATATATCCAAATGAATTAATTAAAACACACAAGGTTATAAAAACATATTCAAAAATTATCACATAAAACATGAGTGTCAATGCACACACAGACATGTGATCAACAATATATATAGGACTCATGAGATGAAAACACTCACATATTTGATCAAACATAAATCATTTAATCATAGGGTACACATTAGTTATCAAACCTCAACCATCGGTTGGTAATATTAAGCTAGTGAACAAGGGTTCATCAGTGGCCTTAGAACACCTTCCAAATTCATTTTCAATGGTTATTTTAATTAAATAATACCCGCGGTTAATTAAATAATTATGAATTATGTGTTATTTATATTTTTACTATTAAGCAAGGGTCATTCACACAAGGTGGAGAACCTCACACCACAGGTAAATAATGTATCCATAACATTATATGGTAGTGTACATGGGACCTCTTGTGAGAAATATATTTGACTCTTTACCATGCAAAGAATAACATATTATAATGAGTTCAACCATGTTAATTATACCTCTATATATATTAACGAGTATCTAACACATTGAAAATAATGGAAAATTAATTAATTATAAATAAATTAAAATTAATTAATTAATTAGATGAAAATTCTCAATTTCACAAAAATGGAATACTTACTGAAAGACTTATCATATTTTACCTTTATGATATAAACATTTTCAAACACCCAATGATGATATCTATCAATAATTTGATATAGATGTAGGAAAAATAAATATTTTAAGGAAATAAATGAAAATTTAATATAATTAAATTGGAACATTGTATTAAAAAATCCAAGAGACTTTCCATGGCTATAGAATCATCCTATGATGTTCACCTACACCTAATACTCTCTTGATTTAAATCCAAAGAATATAGAATTCAATTCCAAGGTCATATAGATGATCCTAAATATATAAAAAACAAATTAGAAACAAAAATTTAAAATAATTTATTGAAATAACTGACAACTACATGTTTCCATCCTCCAAATAATACGTCTAGCTACATTAATAAAAAACCACATCACTTTCATAAAATTCCATCAAGAATGAAATTATATTCTTCTTCATTATCTAATTGAGATGATTATAGAATAAATATATGAATAATGTTTTCAATAATGAATTAGATTCATGAATAATTGAGATACCATGAGATTGAGAAGGTCAAGAAATTCCAAGATTAATTATCTATGTGGAATGGAAAAATAAACCATCTCCTCCAGGGGAATAAGAGAGACATGTTCAATAAATAATTAAAGATATTTCATTGACAGACAAAAAGAAATCACAAAGAACCATCCCAATTTAAATGTATCTAATGGAGGGTTTAACAACCCATGGTTTTATCAATGTTATTTATTGAATAAAATAATTTTCACTGATATCTTTTATCACACGCAACACCTAGTTTTAACCAACCACAACAAACTATTAATTAAATTATTTACCCATGAAAATTATTACACAGCTGTTAAAAATCGTGGAATAAATTAGAATAATTTTTTTAAAATATTTATAATAAATATTTAATATAAATAAAAGTATTTATAAAAAAAATTATTTTTTATTATTGTCTTTATTTGTTTTGAAAATACTATTTTTAAAAAAAATTATTTCAATTTATTTTTCATAAAAAAATAAAATAAATTTTGAAACATTTAGAAAATTTATTTTAAAAAATAAACATAATAAATAATTCATTATAATGATATTATCTATTTTGAATAATTTTAATTTTTATAAAATGATTATTGTGTTGAAGAAATTTGAAAATACTAATATTTATTAAAAATTTCATTTTCATTTAATGAATATATCCGGTTAATTTTTGTTTAAAAATTGGTTTAAATTATGAATTTGTTCAATTATATATTTATTATCCCATATTATTTCATTGTAATTATTTTCATATAGATGTGTTATATAATAACTATATGAAGATATTAATATGATCTCTTTTAAAAACCACATTTTTGTCACCACTATGGGTTTAATTTTAAATTTAAAAACATCTAATTATGATAATTTAATTTTTAAATTTTAATTAAATATTGTTAATAAGAATAATTTATGTTTTGTACTATTAATGATTTATTATTTTATCACAATTAATAATAAAAACAATAAAAAATACAATGGTTTAAGAGAAAATTGGTTTTAGTGAGGGTTAAACTAAAAAGATATGGGGTAAAATGATGAATTTTTTTTTCAAAAACATATTTTATGGAACTATTAAAGTTTTATATATTATATTCTTGAGAGTGGTCAATTTTTGGTGCCTTGGGACATGTTAAAAATATCGATATACATTTTTCTTTTTAAAATAAAATGTGTGCCACTCACCTCACTTATAAAAGGCCTTCCCTTCTATTCTATTATTCACACAAGAAAAAAATTAATTCAGAAAATACCTACAAAAATAACATACTTATATATCTACCCACTTCCTATAGGACTTGTTTGATTAGAAAAATAATCTATGAAGGCTCTAGGGTATACCATATGATGTTGTCCGAAGATGGGGAAAATATTTTAACTAGCTGTTGTTATTTTAATTCATATTTAGAATCTATAAAATATTCATATATTATTATGATATAATATCACCAATATATCCCATATATTTTCATGTTATTTTATTAACATAACAACTTATATCAATCTCATATACAATCAATTTTTATGTGAAATCCTTATTCATGTCTACGACATAATACTGTTTCATGAACAAATGTTATTTGTATTCCATTAACATTTTCAAAATGTGATATTAGGATGTATTTAATGTTTAAATTTGATATTAATGATATTATTATACGTTTTGAATAATTATACCATATATTACTTCTTTTTTTGGCCTTTTTCTAGAATATGATAATGTCACTCTTGTGTACGGTGGATTACAACTGTGTGAAGTGATGTGATTCATTCACCATGTGAATGAATGGTAATAAGGATAAATTTATTGAAAATATTATGTATATATATAAAATGTTAAATAATATTTATTTAGGAAATATTAGATTTTATATATCCTTTTCTCTTTCAATCTAATGAGAAAATGGAAACATCGATCATGTGTTTTTATGACCAATCATATCCATGAATGGTTTATTTAATTTTTCATTTAGAATATTAATTGATTAATAAAAATACATATTTAATTAATATATATGATATTTATATCATTTATAACATTTATTTTTATGGATCCATGATAAATGTATGACGTCCAAAAATACGAAATAAAAACATATATAAAAACAATGTTATTAATTCCTAACACATGGCTGTAACATGGAATTATTAATAATCTAGGTTATATAAGTCATATATGGTATTATATATATATATATGGTTCTTTTATATATTTTCTATAAATATAAATTTATTATATAGTTATTTTGAACATATATGAAGGATGTTTAGACAACATTAAATATATTTTTGTCTCAATTTATGTTCTTTGTGGCATATGTTATCTTATACAGTTATCCTATTTTATTGGGTCTATGTACATACCCATAGACATGTTTTATCATTAAAATACTTATTCTATTGATATTTATCAATTAAATTCATTTTTATCTTCAGTGGTACTTAAGATTTAAATGAGTCTACTGTGGTAAATATTTTATGTTATAATCTCATATATTATCAATATTCTTTACGTTTTTAATTCTAATGGTGAAATATTATGGTCCATATCTCAAGAAAATCCTGACATTTATTATTCTATATTTATGTGATTTGGAGACATGTTTTCCTTTAATTCAAATCTTTTCACTAACTAAAGATACTGGAATATTTTTTTGAAATATCATATTTATTCCTCTTTTCGGGCAAAAAAACATTTTTCTTCCGAAACATTTCATTAAAAAAATAGATTCAAAAAATGGTTTTTAAATTATTACAATTAGTTTTATGTAAATGTTTTTATTTTTTATTTTTTATTTTTTAAAATGGAGTCTCCTTTTCATTTTGAAAACAAGGATCCTATTACATTTACTAAGAATGCCAAAGGAATCATTGTTCTAACATATATGACATGAACAATTTTTCTTAATTCATTATAAATTATTGGATTTTATTATTCCATTTTATGTTTTAAATGTTATTTTTTTAAACTACCTTACAAACTATTTAATTAATTTTTAATTTTAATAACTATGATTTTTAAAAAAATTACTTTATCGTTAAGAAACGTTCCATGTGTTTTTTTTCAAAATTACTGTCCTTATTAGTTGAAGTCCTTTATTTGGAAATATTATTTAATAGGAATATGATCCCATGATACCATATTTATTCATTTTTTTACATATTATTATTATGATAACAAGATGTTTATTAATCTTTTTCTCATCCACATGTTATACCATGATAAAATTATTATGAGACCCGCTTATTTTCTCTAGGATTATATATTATATGAAATGATGAAATTATAATGAAGCCTGCTTCTTTTAAAATGGTTATGACATTATTAATGTTTATAAAACATCCTTTTTAGTGGATTTTTATATGATTATTGTTTTATCATATTTCGGGAGAAATATATATGATTTTTCATTATGTGATGTGGGGGACCTATATAGGCGACCAACGTATTTATAAAATATTGGTTTATCATGACATAGACTTTTCTAGAATGGGGAGTGAAAGAAGACCATTATTTTACTCTATCCGCTATTATTGATATTGTAGTGATCCTTGTATACTATAACTGTTTTCAGAGTGAACCAATTCCAATGTGATATTATTGATAATGATCCTTGAACAAATATGGAAATTGTTTTATATGATTATGTATATTCCATAATTATAGGTATTATTCCATTATTATTATCTCATTGACAGAGTTATTTTATTCTATTATGTTTCGTGTCTCATGAAATGAAACTCTTAATTCCATTACCCAATATTATGATAAATTTTTATGTTGGGTATGGTTATGAAATGTTATGTCTATTTTTTCATAATCTTCTACTAATGTTATGATTATGTATCTCCCATGTTTACCAAAAATAAAAATTTGAGATTACCCTTTATTATGATCAATTTAAATTGGTTATTATTCAATGAATTTCATTTTACTAAGATGGTAGCTTATAATAGAAAACATAGTGTGAGATGATATATTTCACCATTGAAAATGTTTTCTTTGTTTCTATGTTTCCATAGCAACTAAACCACTATCATATTTAGGGATGTGGTAGAGTATTGTAATGAATATTAATAAAAAATGAGTTATTATGTATATATAAAAATAATTAGTTATTATAGTCAGTATCATAGGATAGGTTTTGTTATAATTTAGAAACTGGGATTAGAAATCATTTTGGGGACCCTTAAGATAAACCTATGTATATGGTTACTACTATATATTTTGTTAGGAAATTATTTTCTGTCTAACCTAGAAATACACCTCTATCTACATTATATATGTGGACATTCATTTGGAATATATTTACATAAGGTTACTAAATATGAAAAAGTTATATTAGGATTGACTTGAGAATTAACTAGTGCATGACAAGAGCCTTACATTTAACATAGATTGAAATTATGGAGGGATATAGTTTGGTTAAATAAATTTTCATTATGATTCATCTTAATATATTTCAATATATTATTATCATATATGATTTAAATTAAAAAAAACTGTCATATATTTGAAATAAATTTTATCGATTTCGGCATCATAATTTTTTTTCATGACAATATTGTTTTCCACTGTGAGTAGAAATGTTCACAATATTCTTTTTGGTTTTAATATAATAGAAAAACATGAATGTATCATGTTAATTATGAATGTTATGGAAAATGAAATTATTTCCCTCATGGGAATAGTAATGATAGGGGATATTTTATAAAAATATCATGGCTATGATCAAAAAAACAATTTAAAGCTATTAATAATCTATGACATTCATGTGAGAAACGAATGGAAAATATTCCATAGAAACCATCATGAGAAAACGTCCATATTTTTTCAGTGGGTTTTCTAATACACTAGTATCAATGTAATGGATCATCTCCATCAAAAATATATTTTCCATCACAATTTTTTCAGATCATGAGAAATTCATTTTGGATATGTACAATTTCAAAGGTGAAGCAGGTCAATGGTGGAATCTTTTATAGAATATGAGGAAACATGATGAAATTGACTCAATATATTGAGAGGAGTTCAAGAGAATATTTTTCAACATTTACATTCCTTTTATTCGTCACATGAGGATGGATAAGTATTTATATGTGATAAATCCATCAAATGTTCAATCTATTGGTTACTATGAGAAAATTATACAAGACATCTAAGGTATGATTTTAGTTTCATCATCCAACATGAACATATGGTTTATAGATTCTTCTTTGGATTAAATTAAGTTATCCAAAGGGTGTTATCCAGACTAGAAATTAGTATATATTAATAGATTTCTTGATGTTCTCTAATGGTTGAAATTGAGGTTGGTGTTATGTATCAATATTGTGATTTTTATTAGATGATTAAGAGAATTTATTGGGAAATCCAAAAACAATAGAGAGAAGAATATGAGATTTCATTTATTCTGAATGTGTGGGAAGAATAAAGGAGTAAATTTTCTTAGGGGATTTAGTAAATTATTTAAGTGCTGCAAGGATGTTCACATGGAAATTTAGTAATGAATAGATTATAAAAAGATAAATAATTATTAAAATATAGAGAATTATTGGTATAATGATCCACCAACACTCTGATGATCCAAATTCAAAGAGTATCTTAAATATGCTAATCAGTTCCAAATTATGAGGGTCAATTATGATCATCACTATAATTAACCTCTTAAGCTGATGGATGTGCTAAAATCTCACGCGATCACTAATTCTGATGAGGGGTGCAACAATGACGTGGTGAAAGGTACACTTATAATCATATCTAGAAAAATTATTATTTTATTTAAATCTATATCTCATCATTCTTTCCTAACTGAATAAATTTTTCTGGGTTTTAGGATTCCACCAAAATAGATTAAATGTAAAATTACTATTCAAAACCATTGTTGGTATGATGATTGAATCTTTTGTACATGATTCCAATTCTATTGTCATTTATGGGAATGTGGTTAATAAAAATCATATCATTCTACCACTGGTTGAATTTCATGACATCATAGGCATGGATTTTATTTGTCAATATAAATACCACATTAAATTCTAATGATGGGAAGTGACATTTTATTTTCCAGTCCAACCTATGATATTCTATATGACAGATTATAAATTCAAACTTCTTAAGGGAATAAAATCCATTGTGAGGTTATTTATTCCTATTCTAAAGGGGTGTTTATCTCATATTAATGGGATGAAACATCACATTGATGTTTTTTATTATTGTGAAGTGTTTTATATATTTATTTCTAGATGTGTTTCTTATCGTTCTACAAAATTTTGACGTTTTGTTATCAATAGAACATACATCATCACCATTCCTAATTCAAATAATCCCAACAGAATGAACTTGATGTAGTTGAAGGAATTAATGAATATACTCTTGGATAATATTTTCTAGGTATTCCTTCATCCATGTATGTCAACTAATTGTAACCCCATTTAATTTTTCATAATATAATGATGGATTGTTATGACAGTGAATTGATTGTCAATAAATGAATAATATCAAAATCAAGAAAATGTATCCTCTATCTCGTATTGATGAATAATTGATCTATTATGTGGAGCTCAATACTTTTATATTATTTATCTATGTTTTTTATATCATTAATTTTGGGTCAATAAAGATGATACACCATATAAAACATTATTTACAATGTATGGACACCAACAATATATTGGGGTTCCATTTGATCTTATTAATTCCTTCAAAATCTTTACGGATTTAATGATTAGAGTTTATTTAGATTTCAATGACATGTTTGTAGTATTATATATTAATTTTATTCTTATATTTTCAATGATAAATTAATAGAATGATGATTTCTATAGTATTGTACTAATAACACTGAGAAAAGAAAACTTTTATGAATAATTTAAAATGCTTCAATTTTTAGAAAAACACTTCTATTTTGGGTCATATAATTGTTGGAAATGGTATATTTATTGATTAGTCAATTATTTAGTCTATTAATCATTGTCCTAACCAACTACAATGACTAATATTTTAATATTTATTGGTATTTGTGGATATTATATATAGATTTCAGAAACATTCTTATAACCATCTAATCCACTCTCTATGTTTACTTGGAAAAAAGTCAATTTTACCTATATTGATGAGAGTGAGGAAGATTTCACGGAACCATAGACAAGATAAGTCATATCACCTATTATTACATGGCCCTATTGTTTATAAGGGTTTGTAATCTATAGTGATTCATCTGGGAAGGGATTGTGATGTTTTATTATTTAGAGTATCTTTTTTAAAGTTAATACATCATGAAAATTGATTGTTCATTGTAAGAATTTCCCAACTCCAAATTTGGAGTGTTATATCCCTTAAAATGTTTTAGGTAATCTCCCTTATATTTTTCTATTGTGTTCTATGGTTAGTGAGGGTTTTATTTTTGTTTGGAAGGGTTTCTATGTGGTATTATATTTTATGTATATTTTTGAGTTGAAGAATAATATGCATAATATTTTAATGCCAGGTAGTATTATTTCAAATGATGTATATTTAATTAGAATAAAATCACATTTGGTGAGGGGTGTTTTTGGATTAAACCTTCAAATATAATTACACAACATGTAATGAAATTACAATCCTTGTAATTTCACGAGAATCAAATTAAATGGAATCTTTAAGTTTTTTTTTGGTTTCATTACCATGGGCACCCTTCCTTCTTTTGATTCTAGGGAATATATTAGTGGTTTTTGAGAGATTTATTCATCTAGGATCATCGAAGTTGGGAATTTGATTCTAGATAATATGTTTTTCATAATTTTTTGTCTGTTCCTCCTGCATTTGTAAAGCACCGGTAGGATGAGCAGAAATGACCAAGTGGTTTACTACCGCTGTTTTCCATTAGGAAATAGAAATTTATAGATCATAACATTTATTTTTTGGTTGTTATTTCAATTATTCCACTAATTATCGATTTTATTTAGGAAATATTGGGATTTATGATGAATGTATAACTTTTATTTCCCAATAAAGAGAATTTTTTAGTTAATTGGTTGGGGGAATTATAGGTTTGGGAGGTAGTCCATCTCCACTGGGTGTCAAAGAGTATTGTTTTAGAATATGGAACCCATTTCATATCACACATCTAGATAGGCCACTAGACTGATTATGGTACCCAGATATTTCTATGTATAATTTTCCTCCCACAAAAAGATGTGTAGTCAATAAAATACCATATTATTTTTGAAGGATATGAAAAATTGATGTGTTCTTGATTTTTGTGGGTCATTTGGGATACAACTATAACTCCTTGAGTTTTTCGATAATAAAACTTTGAAGGTGACTATTTGTATAGAATCATATGATAATCTATATGTTAGGAAATTATGATTTCCTCTATACTGGATGGAGGTAGGTGAGTATGTATTTTTTGGACGGACTCTCTTATAGGAGATGTCATGGATGGTTCGTTTTATTTGGAAACATATGGATGTATAATAAAATAAGATTAAGTTTAATGTTAGTATATGTTTTTGGACTATTGAGTCTAAAATGGGTGACTGTCTGTTCTTTTAGGTGTATCCTATATTAGGTCACCATAGGATTCTGAGGCAGGGAAATTTTACATCGAGGTTTGTTGGACCTTATGAGACTCTAGATTGAATTGTTCTAGTTTCATATAAATGTGATATTCCATATAATTACAGTGCTAAGTAGGAAATTTTTCATGTGTCAAAGCTTCAAAAGTATCACGTTGATCCTTCCCAAGTGATTTGTATGGATGAATTTGATCTTGGAACAGATGTGTCCTTTCAGAAGCATCTGATACACATAGGAGATAAAACTCATAAAAATTTGTTAGGAAAGACCATGGTGGTAGTTAGAGTATTGTAGAAATATGGTCATGTTCTTGACGAAATATAAAAGAGAGTACCATATATGAAAGCTTCATATCCCAATCATTTTACATTAGAATCATAGAGATTCTTGGGGGTACAACTCGAGGACAAGCTGTAATAATGTGGGGAGATTGTATGATACAATTTATTTTACCAATTATGTTTCATTTTTAGTTATTTATTTTTTTATCAATGGTGAGTGTGTGATTTTGGTTTGGAATAATTTAGTTGAGGTTATATATTTTTAATATAAAAATTTGGGCTAATGTATAGCATGCCAAAATTTAGACACCTTGTAGTGCTATTATAAGAAAAGTAATGTTTAATCAGGATAAAATCACTAGAGGCAATGGGTTTTATCAGTATAAAATATGAAAAATAATTATACTACATGTTATGGAATTAAATGTTGACTAATTACCTATGTATAAAATTAAATGTCGTCATGCGATTCATTTTGGCTTTAGTACATCTTTGAACTTTTCTTCTTTTCACCCAATGGTGATACTAAGTGGTTATGAAGTGATTTCATCATATTATATCATCACAGTTTGGTTTGTGATACATGGTAATGTTTTTTATTTGGTTTCCTTCCATTTATCCTTCTTTTGATGAATCATGGATCCTCTTGATATTTATGGGATTTGGGAGTAAATCTTGACCTTGATTTTCATTCCAAATCTCTTTATCCAATGTGTTTTTAGTCGTTCAACATCATTTGATGGTTGTTGTGGGGAGACCCTTTATTAATAATCGTGGGGTAGTTTTTGTAATTGTCAATTCCCATATTATTGAAAATAATTTCGTATATGTAAATGTTAAATTTCAATTTCCATGCATGGAAATTAAATCTCTAGTTAGATTAGTTAATTTGTTAATTTATTTTTGAAATCATTTAATTGATGGAATAATATTTTTATGAAATAGGTTGATTATGTGATTTTCAAATTGATGAATCATGGGAATTTTGAATTTTCTAATTAATGGAGTTCTGATCCAGTATCCATCATTGTGGTGTATTGATAAGAAGAAAATGTTGAATTGTAATTTTTTGTTCTTGATAAATGAAACTGTTAAATAGTGAATAATGAATTTTGATAAATGATAATAAATGGTTATAAATATGGAAAATGTGATTTGATTCATGTGTCAACATTTTTTGGATATGTAATTCTTCATCAAATACCCATGGTTTTCTAGACCATCACTCTTAAACCCAAATATATTTATATATACATGTGATCACTAATTTTTTGGAAAGGGGATGAATCTCTAAATAGTAATGGGGTTCCAAACTACTACAGTAGGCCCCGATTTTTTTAATGTTAATTTTAGACGACTAAATTAATAACAGCACAAGATGAAATAAAATTTGATTTACCTTTGGGGATGCTCCAAAATAAGGCATGGGATGATTAATGTATTGATAGTTCTGGAATCATCATGAACCCATGATTTATTGGTGTTAATTAAAGAATATTTTAATTTTAATTTTTTATTTAAATCATATATTTTATTTTATTTAAAAAAACTAAAAACACTATTATATAGTGAATATTGTTTTAGACACCATTTGTGTTGGCTTACTGAGTTGTACTCACACCATCCTCGAGCCTCCAGATTGGTAATAAAATACACAGATTGATGGAAGGATAAGATAAGGGAATGATCCCTATGTTAGATGGTTGAGTTTGAATGGGACTTAGAAGATGGATCCATACATGGATTTAGTACATTTTTTGGTGTTATTAATGTCTTTATTTTTCTTTTTTCATTTTACACGTCACAAATATTTGGAATGACATATCTAAAATTTTATTTTTTGATATTTTATTCTTATTTTGGTATTATCATGTAATGTTTCTATTCGTAGTTGAGGTAATATATCTAGTAACTATTTAGCCTATTTTGGTTTTGGTATAATTATTTCCACTGTTGTTCTTCTTTGATAAATAGTGTATAGTCTACCAAAGATATATAAATTAGACCCTCACTGCTAGTAGATAGTTTTCAGTGTACTAGGAGTCATTTTAAGGTAATATAGCAAACTATATTAGGGATATGACTTGTGGAACCCATGTTGGGATGTTATAAAGTTTTATTAGGGGATATTTTATTTTATGTTCATTCATATTACTATTTGGGAAAGGTATTTAGGATACTAAGTTGAGTTGGGCCTCTGTATAGATCTGGTGCATGAGAGTAGCTATACTATGTATTGGAGAAAATCCTTGTACCTAGGGTGGGATTTTTTTTTCATGATTAGTGATACATTTGAATGTTATTTCTCCTTGGGTGATGCATTGTTGTGTGATGTTATATTTTTCATGGATTTTATTTCTGGTCATAGAATGGAAGGATGGTGGATTACTGATTTATCATTCTAGGATCTCTAAATTGATTATGACACTCATCATTTTTAGGTATGTATGGAAAAGTAGGTATTGGGTGAGCTTTTCCTAATAAAAAATTGAAAATTGAAAATTGATTATGAATACGGTAAATTAAATGGATAAATGGGTGTATTAATAGAAAATTAATTTTTTAAAATTTCAACCCAACATTAGCAATGACATAAATAAGGGATAGATGAGGGTTGTGATAGTGCCTCTATTTTGATAGTATGAAGTGGTTTTCTTGAATGACATGTTAAGGATTTTTGTGAATCCACCTTACATAAATGATTTAACAATTTTGTGTACTGTATCCTACAATATGTGTTTGGAATTATATATATACGAATCCACTACAATTCTTTTTAATATGATGAAAGGAAGAAATTGTTGGTAACGATACTCTAATAGTGGAATTAGAGGATCATATAGTTTTGGTGAGGAAAATGGAGAGAAATTCAGTGAGATATTTTCTTAGATAATATAGTATCTTAAAGGCCTTTCATGGTGGGTTGTTAGAAACATGTCATAATTGAAATGAGATTTTTACTTGTTGAAACCTATGGATTTCATCAGAGATAGTGGACATGAGGTAAATCATTTTGGGTTTGAGTCTATTGAAATGATCCTTTACCACTTAGATACTCATATTGATATGTGAGTCAAATTCACAGATTATATTTTATGTTTTCAAGTAATGTATTGGAGGGTCATACAATTTCAGGATGAAAATATAAAAATTGGGTGTGGAAGGGCTTTTAGGGGAAGTTAATTGATCACATTTTCCCTAATAATCTTATAAAAGAGAGGTTAGTATAGTTTATGATGGTTTCTTAGGGGATTTAGATTGTGATGGACAATGATGACCACTTCACACATTTATAATGCTTTGTTCTACCATAAAAGGGGGATTACGCTACTCTTGGATAGTAGTCTAAGGATAGTGTTAAATATGATATTATTTGAGAGGCTAATATCGTTTAGATGAATTCCTTTTCTATAGTTTTAAATAAGGATCTCATATTTGTGGTGAAACCAAAGGAGTAATCTAGTAATGTACATGAGTATTAGGCTATCTGACTAAGGGGTATGTCTACCGAGAGTAAGAATCATCAACTTGACCATGTTAGCCATGGATATAGAAGACACAATGGATAGGGATATGGATCTGTTACTCAGTGTAGTAATCGAATGAACTATCTCAAGATTTTTAGGTCGGGACAAATTCATAATCAGTTTCTATGGCCACTGGTAGAGTTTGGAGCTTATAGTATGATGGGTCACTTGTAGAGGTATTGTAGAAACCCTTGGTCTATGGGTAGTGACAATGGAGACCAGAAGTGTCAGAACATCTAGAGGGGGACATCTACCCCATATCAGTCTAGTTGGTAGTGTTTTACATTTCATGAAGGTCTGTGTAGTGGAGGTGTTATTTCAAGAAAATAGAACCCATACTGGCATGGTTTTTAAAATTAGGAAAATTAATCTACAATATAGGAAATAGGGGTTGGATAGTTGTATGATGTTAGGATAACACTTTTGGATATGGTGTCTAGGCCACCTATAGATAGTGGTAATATTTTTATAGCATGTACATTTTGTAGAGAATTGTTTTCAAATGAGAGACTCTTTTTATTTTATATTATTTAAACTTGTGAATTGGTTGTCTCTAGCCCTAGCGTTCATGTGTGGGATCATGAAGATCGACGTACTATTCGTAGTTCAGTCGAGAGACATCTGTTTAGACAAGGGGAGTTCTCAAGTGGTTGGGGAGTATAGTTTCAACAGGGTTATTTACATAATTTCCATGTAAGGGTTATATTTCTTATTTGTTATGGATATTTTGATACCACATGAGAGTAGAGTTTATTTATTCAGAGGGTGAAAATAAAATTCATCATGGAGAGTTTGATATCAAGGAAGGCCATATAGGTTCAGTTTACCAACAACTGGTTGAGGCAACCACCCCAGTTTCATGTCTTTTAAAAGAGAATGTGGCTATAAAATGGGATTTATTTACACCCATATTGGATATTCTCTAGGATGTGTTTATATAGTAATTATCTGGCCTTACATATAATATAGATCTCTAGTGTATGATTGAGATCATGCATGGAGCTGAGTCGGTTTCCATTTAATCTTTTATAAGGGAACCATAAAATCATCACTAACAAAAAAATCAACTGGAAGAATTAATTGATAAGGGATTTATTCATTCGATTATGTAACTTTGTGGTTCTGTAATCATATTTTCTATTAATTTTTACAAAACCATGTGATTATGTGTTAACTAGATAATATTGATCTTGATTAAAATGAAGAACTAGTATCCTTTTTTTGTATCAATGATCACTTTGACTTATTTTGGGGATATTGTATTTTCTTAAATATTGACCTGAGACTAGGGTATCGACAGGTGATAGTTTGGCCTTTGTGTTTGCCAAATTATACTTTTAGAAATATGAAGGGACTATATGAGTTCATCGTGATACCATTCAAGAAGAATAATGCCTTTTCAATGTTTGTGTACTTGATGAAATTAATTTTAAACATGTATGTGAATCATTTTGCGGTAGTTGTTTTAGATGAAATATTGGGTTACTTCTAGACTGATGAAAATCATGTGTGATATCTTGACATATTCGTATGTATAGTATGACATAATCATCTATACATCCATGAAATAAAAGTTTCAATCATGTATTGAACAAGTATATTTCTATGTCACATAATCTTGGAGAAAGGTGTGAATGTTGATCCATAGATGGTGTTGGTAGTTGTTTCATGGGATTATCCAAAGATTTTTTTTTAAAATCTATATAATTATGGGTTTATCAGTATATTATCATAGGTTCATACAAATTTTACCACTTTAAAGAAGCAATTTTAATCTTGACCATGAATGGGGTTATGTTTGAGTAGCCAGGATCATGTGAGAATTATATCCATGAGTTAAATTAGCCTTTTACTACCACAAAAATGTTGATCATACCCAAGAAAAAGGAAGAGTATACAATGTTATTTGATGATAATGAGATCATTCATGGATTAGTGTTGAAATATAGGATATAGTAGTGGAATATAAATTTTTGGGGTTGAGGAGACATGAATGAAACTACCGTACACAAGAGATTGATTTAGCAACAATGGTATATTCTTTGATGTGTGGATAAAATTATCCATTGGGAGAAAATTTTATCGTTTATACCAACAACAAGATCATTTATTTTATCTTTTCATAGTCCTATTTAAATATTTTTTATTTTTGGGGGATTGAGATTAAGCAGTCATTTTATTTTGAGCTAAAAAATACATTTATGAAGGTAAAATGTGTTATAGACCCTTTTAAGAGAAAAATATAGACTCAGGTATTTCATGATTCCATATTTGAGTGGATGATGATGAACCTAATGGTTGAGATACATGTTTTTTTGGTGGTACCTGATTAAAATACCATCATATTTATAATAATTTATTCCACACATTTGATTATGATTAGGGAAACACAGTATGAGGATTAAATGTGTCACCCCAATAGATAAAGCCTTAAGGGTTGGGAGTCACCATCAGAATGGGCCATATATGAGGATGTAATACTCTATATCTTGAATCATGTTTTTGAAAATACATGTATGTGAGTGGATATAATATATTAATTTCAATCCTTTAAATGGGTGGTGAAACTATGTTTGAGAAAAATGCACAATGACCTATGTCGATAGTATTGGTGGTCATGGATTAAAAAAGAAATTGCAAGGTACCTGAAATGATGTTACACCTCTCAACATGAGAGATATGAGCATTAATGACCTAGTGGATTACTATATACTTTTCCAATCCTAGAATGGATATTGTATAACTTTACTATGAATTTTATTGTAGGTATCTAAGCGATGCTGATGAAGAATTATTATATTTGAGTAAATTGGGACCAAATTCCAAAGGTAATGCTTTTGATCCCAATCAGGATGACATATTTAGTGGATCTATTGGGATAATTGTATGATCGGAATATTGTCCATATGTGGATGGTTGCGAAGTGTATTGATTTATAACATGACACACGTTTCAATTCCAGATTCTAGAAGGGTCTCTAAAAAACATTGGGTTAAAGGTATTAACTTGTATAGCTTTCAAAAAACAGAAATATGAGCAATTAGAACATACCATACATGTTTTAGAGGATATTCTAGAGAAATGTGTTCTATAAAATGGTGGGTCTTTGGAAAAGAACATAATACGTAGTGAGTTCATCTATAAAAGTAAATATCATGGGATTATTCATATAGAAC
Organism: Viscum album; assembly: GCA_963277665.1. NCBI lineage: Eukaryota > Viridiplantae > Streptophyta > Magnoliopsida > Santalales > Viscaceae > Viscum > Viscum album. Next base: position 1,056,933,023 of record OY728142.1, read on the forward strand.
CATATGGGGTTCTCCATGAAAGGCCATAAATATTAACACTATGATGGATGAATGTAGGAGAGTTAGTGTTTTTGGGGTCGAGTCTTGTGTAATATAAATCATGGGAGATTCAGTTGATTAAAAAATATAGTGATATTTCTTATAGTAGAAAGATGTTGTATTCTGATTTACGTTGATAACCCCTTGATATTACAGTGGTTGATCAGTTATTCCTTTGGTTGTATCCTATATTGGGTCCCCATTGGATTCAATGGAAGGAAATGTTGGAAACATGTATTGTTTTAATTTTCAAAATTGTGTAGGGAATTAGGATGGTGACATAAAGATAGGCTCTTGTGTATAAGAACAGATCTATGCACCCCATTCATTATGTATCACATCTTCAACTGTATCACCCCAACCCATCTCATTAAATCGATATTTACGATGTTGATCTTGTGACTGATACTTCGTTTGATGATCATATGATATGTATTTTGGATTAATGTGATAAAATATTTTGGGGAAGTAACATGATTATACATATTGTATATGGAATATTGGTCGTGTTTAGGGGGAAACATCTGAGAGAAAAGAAAATATGCACAAATAGTGGAACAATATCATTAACATGTATTTTTAGAGATGCTTGGGGAAAAATCACAAAGATGATATATTATAATGTAGAGAGATTGTAAGATCTAATTATTTTTTCATGGTATGTATCCTTCTAGGTTTTTTTCTTTTTATAGGGTCGGAGAGGGTTTGATTTTGATTTGGATGGATTTGAAGGTGGTATGATCATATAAGTAGAGTGTTTTGAGATGTAAAGTGATTATTTAAAATTAATTCATTAGGTAATATAATTACACTCCCTGTAATATTTAATTAGGATAAAATCACCTAAGGCAATAATTTTATTTTCAAAAACCATTAATGAGAATTAAAAACATTGTAATTCTCCCAGAAAAAAAAATTAAAAGGCTATTTGATGTTTTTTTTGTTTCATTCCATTATGAAGCCTTTATTCTCTAGACCCTATAGAAACTCTAAATATTTTTGGATTCATTTATTTGTCTCTCATCATTTAATTTTAGTGTTGGATACTTGGAAATACTTTATTTCTTTGGTTTCCTTATCCTACTTATTCTTTTGATGAAGCAATGTATGCATTTTATAGTTTTTGGTTTTGAGGTTTGGTATTGATATTATGTTTTTATTACTAATATTTTAATATGTTTTAGTTTTTTCTGTTAAACATAAATTGAGGGTTCTAGGGGGGTTATTTCTTTTTAATAATCATGGGATATGTGGTCTAATTATCAATTCCCATAATCTTTATTATAATTTCATGTATGTTATTCTTAAATTTCAACATCAATGCTTGGAAATCACATTATTAATTTGATTAAATATCTTTTTATTTAATTTTATATAATAATTAAATTAATGTACTAATTTTATAATGAAATTTGTTAATTATATGATTTTTAAATTGATGAATAACTAGAATTATGTAACAAGTGATTGGTGGAATTGTGAACTAGTATCCACCCTTTGGGTGAGACAATAAGATGAAAATGTAGAATTATAATTTTTTCTTTTTTGATAAATGAATTTGTGAAATATGAGAATAGTGAAATATGACAATTTATGATAAGTTACTGGAAATATGTAACCATATGATGTGATATTTATGAGTAAAGTTTGACGTAGGGAAATTTTTCTCCAAATACCCTTGTGGTTCTGGAGTCCCACTCTAGGCCCATAGTATATTTATGTATACATATAATCAATGGTTGTGGGATATGGAATACTATATAAAATACCCATAGGGGTTCCATACTATTTCTCTAGGAACCCATTGTATGAATATGAAATTGATGTTATGTGATTAATGAAATCCCATAATGAAATAAATTGTGATATACCTTTTGGGATAGTCCAACCTTTGGTAAGGGCCAAATTATGTATTGATAGTTGGGGTTTCATCATGAACCTAGGAATTTATGTCGCTATGTAAATAATAATATAATGTGAATGTTGGTTAATTCATTTATTTTATTTTATTCACTATATAATAGAATTCACTATTATAGACTGCATATTGTTTTTGATTCTATTGGTGACCTAATGAGTTGTACTCACACCATACTCAAGATGCATAATTTGTACCTGAATATAATTCAAGGTTGTCAGACATGATAATGAATAGATCCTGATGTTTGATGGATGAGTTGGGGGTGGAACATAAATAATGGATCTTGAAATTGGTTTGGATCCCCCTTGAGAGTTTATTTGCCTTTATTTTGGGTGTTTTCATTTTACACATGACACATACAAGAAACTGTGTATCAACTATTTTAGTTTTGGATATTATATTCTTGTTTTTCCTTTATCATGTGATGTTGGTATTCATTGTTACATTATTATATATTTTAATGGTTTTTATCATTTCTCTATTGTTTATTTATTTCACCTATTATCCATCTCTGTAAAAGCGACTATAGTCTATCTATGATTTGTATATTAGACCCTAACTTCTTGTAGGAAGCCTCTAGTATATGCGGAGGTGTACCTAGGGTCATTTGACCATCCGGACCAGGGCACTGACATGTGGAAAATGGGATAGTATGTTATATTGAGCTAGTTAGAGTGATTTTTTCATTAAATATATTGGATGTAATATCTTTATGGAGGAATGTGTGATATATATTACAATCAAAAATATTTAATGTATATATTAAAATATATTGAGTCAAATGTGTGCAAGATAATAAGTTTGGAGATGATTACAAATTTCAAATGCTCAATAAATTGCAATTTTTGGAAAGGGAACAAGGTGGAAGATGCTTTCAGTTGAAAGGATAATAATAGGTTATCAATGATAAGGATCTCAAAATAACCAATAATCATTTCTTTTCAAATAATAAATATGGAAGTCATGAATGAATGGTAGAAATAATATATTAAACAATTGAATGTTCAACCTTTTATCTTGTTAAATATTTAAGTGGCGTAGAATAAAGATATAGACATAAAATATGGTTATAAATGCTTCTAATTTTAATCTTGATAACTATGGAATGATAAGATTCTAAAACCACGTGTGTTTATTATCCATACCATATTTGAAGAATTTTTTGTTAGAGGAAGATCATAGTTCACCATTCTCTATACATCTTGAAAACATGAAGATTTATGGACATTTCACTATGTATTAATGTTGGGATGAAATTTAGAGAGATAACATAGTGTGTGTCTTAGTTCTTGGTATTTTAGTATGTCAGGTATAAAATGAAAAAGTCTAATCAGATGTTACTTCTATTAACCATACTAGAATGAAAATTTCAAAACCTCACCATGGATTTTAAATTTGGGGTCCTGATTAGATAATGAAATATGATAATATTCATTTCTTATATTTTAATATTTAAGAGTTTCAAAAACCACAAACACTGGTTTAGTGTATTTTATAAAGTGAACATTGTTTTGCGTCATTGTGTAGTACATTTTTAATGTGTTTCAGTTTCTTCCCAAAAAATCCTCCACATGTGGAATTCATTATTTTATTTTTTAAATTTTATATTTTTTCTATTATTTATGAATATTCCTAGAAATTTTTTTCATTATAATTGATTTATGAATCAAAAGGGAAGATGTACATTATCCTCCATATATGCAACAATTTCGGATCAAATCATTATGGACCTTAGGTCAAATAAATTAATTTTTATACAAAAATTAAATTCCAATGAAACTATAATTTTACCAATAATGATATAATGTAATGGGTAATACTTTATTTAACAATGGATAGATCTAATTTTCTTATTTTTATTGTGATCCATGGAGCCCAATTTTGTAAATTTGTTTGGCTAGATTTGATGGATAATAAAAGCTACCCACCATTTTGAGATTAAAATCTAAATGGATGACAAAATTGGAATGAATGTTTATAATATATTATTTCAAACAAAAATGAAATCATTTTTCTTCTATATACTATTAAAATTTATCATTTATAAATGTGTACATTTCATTTCAACATCGGAGAATAATATTAATCCGATTATTTTGGTTAGCATTGAAATGTCTACATTTACATGCCCCCATCTGTTACTATCCTAACTAAATGGGATTACATTTAATGATGAGGGGATCGATATTAGGACCCTATAATTCAAATATATAATGGTGGTGGTGAAGCTCTTTGGTGTCGATATTTTATTCATTTAATATTAATGTTACACTGTCATTTTTTAGTTTCATTTCCAGTTTCTCTAATGTATCAATTTTGGTGTCGATATATTATTCTTTTCCGTTATGTCCCCAAACAACACCATAGTCCATTTTATTGTTCAGTAATGACATTACCATTTTTATAGTGATTTTCATTGATGAAAATCAAGAATTATCATGAAATACCAAGGTTGTTGTTAAATAAAAAATCAAATAAAGGAAAATGGGTGGGAGGCTCTTTCCATCAAAAAAATCATGTGACACAAAAAACAGCCTCATAAGACACCTTGAAAATATAATTTTATCTCGCAAAGGACCCCAAGAAATATATCATTATCTAACAAAATATCTAGAACAAGGTATCAAATATCATGAGAATGACTTTAAATAGGCATCTGGATCATGCAAAACTCCTTATATAAGTCGAACTAATAAAAAATATGACCCTGGGAAAGTCCTCCTGATTCTGGACGACCACATTAATTGGATATATTCAAAAAAATGAGGCCTTGACAGGATGATCTTGGGGTGGCTAAAATTGTTGCGACACACTGAGAATAAACTAAAGAAATTCCTTATGATAACACATGACAATAAATCAATCCACCTACTCCATCATGGATTCATTGGATTTGTGTATTGAAACCTATTGAATAATCAGAGGGAATGAATATAAATCCCCCAACCAAGAAAGGAAAATTCATAGTATTTTCCATTGAACATCTCACCAGCACACCGAGTCATTGTAGTGTATTTTTCAGTGTCTAGTCTCATGACCTGGAAAGTATTCTGTCATGTATGATTAGAAGAACAACCAGAGCAATCCTTCATCATGAATAGGTACTTCTTGTGATCACGCATTGATCACACAAACGGTCTTCTGATGGGTCATTTAAAGAACATTCCACAAATTTGTTAGATCATGTTAGTCTTGAAATAAGATAAATCAAAACAAATCTAAGGAATATGCAATAAAAGGATGGATCCAAGATTGAAAAGGAAGAAAATAGATGAAAATAACATGTACAATGATCCTCAATCTACTCACATGAACCACCCATTTCATGCATAAACACCATAAAATATCTCCCAAATCATGCAATGCCACTTTTTTATATTATTTGGATCAAGCATAGTCCCCTAGACATGTCATAGTAAGTCATGTGGATCCCTCATGTATGCCAACCAAGTCTCCAGAAACCCTCCGGGCTATCCTTGCAGACCACATGATAGACTCTAGAATAAGTCTCCCAAATCATATGGAGACACTAGTGTATGTAATATAAGTCTCACTATTAAATTCTGACATGTTAATTTGATAACACGACATCCTATTGACAAGGAAGCTACATCTTATAACACTCTCTGTACATGTCATATAGCTCTTAAAATGACCCCAGACAAGTAAGATTTTCATCACGATACACACCAAACAAGTAAGTGTGGATCATGCACCACCATCTAGTCATGTCACAAGGAATATCGGGATTCCAACAAATTGTGTCATCCATATTTCACAATGACACTAGGAAACGTCTTCTAGATCAAGTGGTACACTCCAAGAATGTTATTCAAGATCATGTGAATTATTTCAAGATCAGCCATTTAGATATTGTGATGTTCTCGGTAGAATTCTCCCTTAGACTAGCAATAGAGTCCATACATACAATTCAGATTATGTGATGACCCTTAAACAAGTAAACTGGGTCATGAAATATCCAGTTTCATGTTAGGAAGACATGCTCTGACATGTCCAGATGACATTCAAGGCTGTTTGGAGGATAGTCAACACATATCATGTATACATTCATGGTATGTCAATTGATAATTGAATTAATTAATAACATCATACATAGTCCATAAAGGGTATCATCAGGGAGTGAACCCCCAATCAGTGGATTAATATGATATGTCCCACCTATATGGAAAACATCAGTTGTAAGCCCCACCCAATTGGAATATGATGACTTTGATTACTGATATAAATATTATACTTCGGATTCCATTATAATTCAAGAGATCCATATTAAAATATCAGTATGGATATCAGAAAACATATGTACAACATCCAAAAGCAATGAGACCACTTATTTTCAATCACATGTTGCTAAAACTGAGCATAAATCACATGGACTTAGAGAGTTTCAACTATTATATCAAATTATTTACAAGCCTCTATCAGGACAAGGTAATCCTTAGTGTGTAATCCCCACTCATTGAAATAATATGATATGTCCCTTATATAAGGGAAATATTAGTGTGTATTCATTGATTAATTGAATTATGATGACTCTAATTCCTTCCATACCCAGGATACATAGGTTGAATTCCTATGGCCGAAGATCTATATTAAAAAATTATTTGGGAAGTAAAAAACACATAATTCATAAATCAACAAGAAATGGGGATAATTATTTTCACTCCCTTATTTATCACATCAAGCATCAATCACATGGGAATATGGGGGTCACAATTACTATATTAATCACATCACAAGACACTATCCAGAGAAGGTAAACCATAGTGTTTGATCGCTGATTAGAGGCATAATACGATATTTGTCACATATATGGGAAACCTCTATCTGTAAGCCCCAACTCATTGAAATATGACAACTCTGATTTTGTCCATGACTAGGATATGTTGGAATCCTCTCCAATGACTACGACCAAACTCAAATGGGTGTATGATTCTTTTTAATCCCCTCTATGTTTCTAAAATTCCATCAATATGAATCCATTCTTTTCCATGGGATGTTCATCATTCCTCATCCAACCATTGATTGATGAATCACTAAACTATAATTCCACCAATTCATTCCATAACTAGTAAACATAGGATTCCTTCTAAAGGCTTGATGACTACATTGAACATACAATGGGTTTTCCAAGCTTGTAATTCCCACATTCAAGTTCAATGAGGCTGATGAAATTGTATCCCATGTTTCCCCCATGGAGCATTGCTCACTTGGGCTTATGGATTTAAAATGAGAACATAATTAGACTCATGAATATCCACTATCTTGGGAAACCTTAGTGTGTAATCCTAGATCAGAGGAATGATATAATTACCCAAAATATAAGGGTATATACCTTGGGGAACATCTCAATTGAATGATCAAACAAATGTAACTCTAATTCCAACTGAAAAAGGATACAAAAGACACCTACTCAAGGTTCATGCTCAAATACTTGGTGCCTAAGTGACCACATATATTTCCATTATATAGGATGTAAAATTGTACATGTTTATTGAATTATGTTCATCGTGTAATATCTTATGTCTTGATTTATTTTTGTCTTTCCCCCTTCATCCATTAAAAGGATGTTTTAGCTTAATATAAATAAAAAATTTAAGGCCTTCGGGCTGTTGGATGGATGTGGTTTTTTATTCCTAATATAGAACATGATATGTATGATAAATCATAATTTATAAATCACATCCTAAAAATATTAACCCTCTCCTATAATAAAAAAAATCTCGAGTTCCAAGTTATGAGGCTTCGTCATGTATGAAGCTACCAACCAAAGGAAAATGGATGAAGAAACTCAGAAACACACCAATGGATTCACTATTGGGACCCCCATTATTTGAAAAAATGGTATAATTTATGATAATAACGAATAATAATTTGACACATATTGGGATTAGGAATATATTTGTGAACATATAATAAATCTATAGGAGAGTCCCAGTGCGGGAAAACATTGACCCCAACAGTGTGTGACGAGACCAACCTCTCATCCTCTCAACTAATGTGAGATCTTATGAATCATTGTTTCTAAATCCCCCACTAAACACATATCTTTTGAAACTAGGTATGTAACATGTTATGGATGTGGAATATATTCTAAGATTCCATTATGAATAAAAATGGTTACCCGAAATCAATTATTTTGAAAGAATTTGATCCCCTAAAAATCAAACATCGGCCTGGACCAAATTCATCTTAGTCAAATCCATTTACATCAATGAAATAAAATACAACCTAATGTAAATAATGAAATCTACTTAGAAAAAAAAGGATAGTCTACTTGGTTCTCATCAAACCATTTTTTTCCCTGAATAAAGGTTTTCAATTTTCAATTTTCTGTTAAAAAAATTATACACCCAATGTGAATCTCTTAAATAATATAATGATAGATTGATCAAGAATAATTAAATTTATTTCGTAATATAAACAAACAAAAATGATGTCTGTGATGTAAAACCCTATAATGGAAGGATGGTTGGCTTTCCATATGTCATGAAACATTGTTGTAATATCAAAAAAAGATGATAATCCTAGAATATATCTTACAACTGATCCTATATAACTGGGATTTCCATGTAACAATTTCATACTCACTTTTTCATGGCCAAGTGACCAAAATGGCCAAATCAGTAACAAACACCCAGTTCTGTTAACCATGGATTTTTGATTGAGCACACATAATAACTATGATATTTTAGAAATCAGTGACCGATTTCCTTTTTTATACATGACTAATGATAATTTTCTCATTAATATAATCCTGATATGATATAATTTCTTCATCCAATAATCATTCCATCAATTAATCTATGGCTACAACCCCTACGGTTAACCAAATTATATCACATGCACCACAATTTCAACGTTAGGTGTGGAACAAAACATTCTGTGAATAACTTCAATGTTGTATAATCCTGACTCATAAAACTTATTATGAGGGTCTCAATGTATTGAAATTTTCAATTATACGTCATCTAAGGAAAGATAAAACTAAACAAGTTGCTCTCATTTCTTCATCCAACCACTTTTGTAGCTTATCCTTAGAACATGAATATCACCTAATTCAGTATCTAATGAAGGTTGTTGAGGGATTCAATAAAGTCACCCATCTAGTTATGAAACCAGCACTGTGGACTCCAATAAATACCTATTTCTAGAACTTTCCCACCAGTACCCATCATTCACCTGTTGAAGGTACCACTCGACAAACTCCCACAATTGATACCCATTCATGAATAATAATGAATATATATCAGGTGTTGATGGATATGGGTATATGTGGTGGGATCATATCCACAATCACACAAATGATTTCTACAAGAATATTCCAATAGTAACTAGTGAGAGTGCACATATTTCTTATCACACAGACCAATTTTACTTGAATATTCATATGGAAGACAAGGGGGAGGTGCATATCCTTTCCCCCATGCATGAATCCCATCAAAAAATTCTTTTGACACAAGGTGGAAAATGGTGGGATTGTATCCCTATATAATGTGATGATATCCATCAGTGTATAGTGGACATGAAAAATGTGTAAGATTATATCCCCTCTCACACTTCTCTAAAATTCGATTAGTTCATAGAAACAGTTAAAGAACTCTACCAAAATATGTTGGGACTGGTCCATATATAGGGACATAATAATATCGTTATTCCTATAGCCATGGAAGCTAAAAAAATATGATCATAATGAATAAATGGATATTCCAATGGATTCATATTTTTTCTCTAATCCAGGAGAGTTATTATCATATTTTGTTAAGGGATGAGATATCAGACCAATATCATTTTCCCTCTCCAATCGGGGTACACTGACTGAGAGTGGTAAATGCCTCAGGATTGGGGCACATGCTTGTGAAAAATGTTTTTCAACATATTCCAATAACCCAAGATCGAGCTCATATCCCCATTATATCTAGGGATCACCAAGTCATATGACCTCTTTCATTGATATATTCTCATATTTCTATTAACTAAGACCATTATAAAACTCCAAAATCCTAGGATCAGGCTTATATAACCATTTTGGATGGGGAAAACCATGTAATAATGCAACATTCCTCTAGATATTCTCATTTTCCTATTATTAAATATTCATGGAATATTCCATCAAATCATGGATCAAAAGAACATATTCCTAGTTTCTCCTATTAATGATTTAATAAAAATACATTGGAGGTAATTTACGAGGAGGATCGTATTACATCTCCCCTTTTATATGTTTGTGGACATATTATGGCATGGAATAAATATTCAGATAGAGAATATTTTAATATTACATAAAGGGCTCACTAAGTGATAGAGACAAATGCCTTAGGGTGATCTCATATCCCTACCATTAAAGTCCAGTGACATATTCCAAAGGCTCTAGATTACGCTCATACTCTCATTCTGAATGTGGCTCATCATGTGAGAATGGAACATGCCTTAAGAGGGTCTTATAATCCAATAGATAATGAGGATGATCATTGGAATATTCCAAGAGCTCCTCAGCAGTGGGCACATAATATATCAACACAAGATGGTTATAAAAAAATTGCACCAGCCATTAGACATCAAGGTTATTTTATGAAAACTTTCAAGAAGTTACACGAGCATATTCAAGTCATTAATCTGAATGAGGCTCATATCCATATCAGGCAAAATTCTAGTGATGTTGATTTTTTTAGACATATTTTAAAAACATCATCAGTCCATAAAATCCTAAAATTAGAAAGAATATGATCATTACTACGTTATTACTCTCCATGGTAGTGTGAATATTGTTCATAGGGACTCTACTCCTAACATCCCCATGGTCAACCTCCCAATAGTGATATATTTCATATACATGGAAATCCAACCCTTTCACAAATACTTTTATATATAGACGGATCAAAATATAAATTCCCTTTTATATATTGGTACTAGAAACATTGGGGTCAACATTATATATTTTACCATCAAGATTTAGTAGCACTCCACTTTAGTCATCAGGAAACCCTAAGAAACATATTCTATGGTCTGATCAGATGTAAAAATGTATTTCTAATGAATATGAGGATGAAATTTATAGATTTAGTATGTTATCTATAAACAACCTTCCCACGATGTTCTGGCCCCTCGACACTTCGAACTATAATGTCCATTATGATCTAGAAAAGGAGTGAATACCTTATATATGTAAAAATATATGGGATGCACATCAGTGAATGAAATATAATCATATCCCTTATCCCTGACATTATAATCACCATCATCTCACCATTAAACTCTCTTTTCTACTATATATGGAAAAATTTTCCATATCTTGTAATCCCAGAACTAAGAAGCATGAGAAATTACTATGTAATGCTTGTCTCTACACCATGAAAACACTCTATTGAATGATTTCTGGAGCATCTCCATACATTCATATCTCAGGATATGTGAAATATGGATCATTTCACTTCACAATTTAACCATAATATACTATAAATTAAGATATGGAATCCAATAATTTCAAAGCCTCCATAAAAATCAGATTACAGGGTAACGCGTGAGCCAGTTGGTCACTACAACAAAATTTCCCCACTTCAATGAGGGCTATGCAGCCCAAACAATGGGAGATGATAGATTCAATATCATTGTATTGGGACCCTCAATGAAATGGGAATTCATTTTTGACATGGATGTAGAGGTTTTAACCAACCATAAAAATTATTGTAAACAATAATTCCCATCATGGGTTTCTAATGCACCTAGATCCTACAGAAGAAAAGTTTCACCACATAAAATATACCATAATAGAAGCTATCATAGCATCCATCGATTATCAGACCTAGACCTCTGGTATGAGGGATTATGAACCACAACGTGCACCACTCATATCATTAATTCATGAAAGGGATCAAGATATTTCATCATTATATGATAACAAAACCTGCCCCATTAGGATTATGGAATTTATATCGCAATAACCATCACTAGATTCTTCATCCATTGAGAGGGTCATGGGGAAATAAATGGTGATTCCATATCAACCACATCCCTCTAGTTTGGGAGAATTTATATCTCAATATATATCTAAGGAGTCATAAAATACTTGATTGGAATCATTGGATCCTCAAAAACATGATCGATCAAATGCCAATTGTGGCCCCAAATAACCCCAATACTAAAAGGATGGGTGTCTTTTAATCACTATTATCAGCACACAAATATTCAATATTGTCGTTTTTTGGAAGTATGTTTCGATGTTTAGAATCCCACCCATTCCTCTAGAAATAAGAAAAACCTCTTCTATATGGGGCTCATTTGTTAATCATGACCAAAATATCTCTCAAGGTCATTTGTCATAGGCTGAGATAGGAAGATCAAATAATGAATACATTTATACCCCGTCAATTTTGTAATCCCAAACACCCAAATATGACTAGGGGTTAAAAAAATGACCATGATGAAGTTAGTGAATAATTATCCTTTTTTGTGAATGAAATGGAATAACCACAATTTCTTGACACACCTCATTAAATTTAATGAATGTAAATGTGAAAAATATTATAGATCAAGAGGAAAATGCATAGGCATGTAGTAGATAACACATGCCCCAATAGGATGGTGATATAGGAATACCAACTAAGGATGAATTCCATAGGAACCATAGAATACTCCAAAATCTAGAACATCTGAATATTATGTTTTAACCTCTCATGTGAATACTAGAAAAGGTAAAGGTAATGGTGTGGAAATATTCCAATATTTGGCATGAAGAATCTAGATTCCTTAAATATTTTAAATAATTTTATAGTATGATAATTATATATACATTCTCAGAAAACTCAATAGGGGCTTCTTAGGATAAATTTTCTCATAGGGTATCATCTCAAAGAAGACAAGAATAATCTTTCTACCAAAGAATATCCACTTGAAAAGGTAGAATATGAGTGGTAGAATGGATTCAGATCTAGAAAATTGGACTATATAAATGTGGAAGTTAAAAATGATATTGAATTCCTTCCATTGCAGAGACATCCTCACAATATATAATGAAACCATTCAATCTTTGGATGAATCGTGAATCAGTGGTAGATGAAGGAGGGGAAACAACATTGACCCCAACCTTCTCCTTTTAGATGGAAGGTGGGTTAGAATGTAGTACACCCTAGATATTTTTAACATCATTGATTTCCTTGTAATGTGAATGGAAGCCTTGTAAGGGAAGCATGCACCTATGAAACCAGAGAGGAAGTCATATCCTGAGTTTTTGGACGATACATTTCCCTAACCTATTTCATTAATCCTACCTTCTCTACATTTGATAGTGTAGCAGACCATGATCAGCATCTCACACACATCATATCACAATGTGTTATAATGATGGGCCCTCATGATTAAAAAGAGGTGACAAATATGAGGTGTTATTTTAAAAAATCCAATAGGTCTGACATTTTTTTATTTCGTACCCTTCCATTAGGTTTAGTTGAATGAAGAAAATAACCTTATTAATCAATTCCTTCAATAGTTCAAATCCATGCGGGGTAAAACAACAATCATTGAACTGATGAACTAAAAATTGTGTAAAATAGAGGGTGTCTGACATGATATCCTTATGGAAAGGTTTAACATATTCACTCATCATATATCTCTCACTAGAGAAATTGTTGGAGCTCTATGATGAATATCTCTAGGATGATTTTCATACACCTATAATCCCAATAATGTATCCATCTGGGTTCACTGAGTTTTCATAAATGGATGAATGTCTGGTGGATGTCATTAAGTGATCATGAGATATGTCTAAACACATTCCTTTATCCTATGGGAAAGGCTCAACAAGGAAAAAGATTCTCCTCTCACCCTCAAACATTCAAAAGATTTCATCTATGATCTTATGGAGGTCCTGAACCACCCAAAACCTCCTGTAAATCTGAAAAAACCATAAAATCACCCTCATCTAGAATCACAGAAAATTATGATCATTCAAGATTTGATTAACAGATTAATAAAAAATTATCCACCTGAAATCAACATGTCCCCAGTATTTTTTTGGATTTTATGGGAAATGATCTGCTTATGCAACCACAACCCAAGATGACTAATTTGTCCATCATCACTAACTATCCCGACTACTTCCCTTCTCATAGAAAGATGGGACATAATATATAGAGCTTCATTATATTCAATTATTTATTTTATGGAATGTAAGATTCCAATCGTGGAGTGTTAGATAACTCCCTAGAAAAAGTTTCCTGAATTAGAATTTCCTAGTCAAAAGAAGAGGGTGATTGGACAAATGTTATATCCAGGAATGAACAGATGTTCGATAGCTAGATGTCTCAAAAACATCGATGATCAAGCTCATTCCCCATGAGGGAAAAAATATTTTTACCCACAAAAAACCCACGAAAATTGAAGGTGAAATAATATATTTCTCCCAAAATTTTGATAACCACTGGATATAAGAAGATACATAAGAGGAAGATTCGTATTCTACTACAACGTAAGCTTCGATTCTTGATAATTTCCTCCGTCCAACATCTAAAACATGGGAACCCCACCAAAATGAAAAAAAATCCTTAGATGATGAAATCATATTTGAATCTATCAACATGATACACATTGAAGACCCCTTATTCGATGATGAGCATGCCTCCATGTATGAGTTCCCTATAGAAATCCCACGAACATGAGGGCAAATGCATAGAAACTAAGGATAAATGGGACAACACAGGCATGGATGAACCAAATATTTTGGACTTTTCCCTGTGAGGAACAATTATGCATTTGAGACATATGGTAAAGCACTAAATAAATCCCAAAAAAGATATGGAGGTGTCTCAAAACCCTCTAGCGGTCCTCCACACCCAGTTTTCTTCCATTTCTGCATATAGGGGGATCGATTATTCAATCATCCATGGAAATTGGGAAGAACGACATGACCCAAAACCACGGAAGTACTTGATCCCATGACATCTTCATAAGCACTAGGAGTAACCACCTCAAATTCTTTGATTCATAATCGACATTTCATTGAGAAAACCCACCATGGGAAGAACAAAATTTTTGATCAAAAGTACGACATTCTGATATAACTGACAGTTATTCCATCCATGCTATTAATCCTCAACCTGTTTAGTCTTTCAAAATAGCACATAGATGATGTCATTAAATCCATCCAAATCCAATAGTAATTTGAGATATATGTCATCACATCCAAGTTCTATCCATTGGATACCATGTCTACAAAATTACACGTTTCTATCTAATTTATAGAGCAAGATCTAGAAGAGTCCTTATAGGGACACATCAGACCACTATATTTTTTCAGTAGACTCAAATATTTTGATATCAAAAATGATAGGATTAATAATGGATATAATAAAAACATAATATGGTTTTGATACCTCTTATATTTAGGATATAGTGAAGGTTCTTTATCTCCTACAAATATTACCATTCAAGGATATGATAAAATTGAGATATGGCCTCTCAAGAAGGTGCAACCAAAATCTCATTTTGGGTTCTAATATATGATGCTGAGATTATGGTTTTCCATAAAGACGCAACACAAAAATTCTATCACCAAAGGCCCTATATCCATATTCACATGGGGGTACACTCAACATTCCATCAGTGTCTAAAATACCTAAAGGATGGGAAATTTGGAATAATATGTCATGTCAGCAACCCCTTTGAGACTTGTTTGGTGCACAAATGGTGAAGAAGGATTCCATAATAGAGAATTCTGAAAACAAATAATGGATAGTGATATACATGTGGTACCCCCCAATGGATTGGGTAACACCATTGATAATCCCTAGAGTATGCATGATAATGACTATGTACTCCTCATAAATTTGGATTAAGTGATATACCTAGTCCTAGAGGGCCAACCCCCTCCCTTCCCAAGAAATATTGTAAAATAATATTAGCTCCAATAGAACTATACAATGTATATGGATGTAGGGGATGGGAAATTCTACTCTCATGGAATCTTTCACCTCAATAGTGATAAATATTTCCATATATTATCATATCTATATGATAAGGACATCATGGACTTAGAGATGGATGAATAAGAGGTTAACATCTAGAATTCCCCTCTCATATTTGAGGAAGGTGTATCCACCAGCATCGAGAAGCCCATGTAGGTAAAACCAGTAATAGATGAATACGATCAACCTGTATTGGTTAGTTCCTTAATTCCCCATGAATAGAAAGTTAGATACATTTAATTTCAAAATAAATACCAATATTAGTTTATAAGGAATTATAAAGAAATGACACGAATAATGAAATATGTGGATATGCAACTTATCAGATTTCTTGATGACCATCGAGGCATTAAGAAGGAATTCATTATGATGCACCCCTCTTATGATTCCAACGTAGTGGTGGAATTTGAAAAAATGATCAAAGGAAACTATTTTCTAGAAGTGAAATGCACATGATTTTTTGACGATATTGTCCTCATAAATACATAATGGAAATATTAGTGTCTTCAATTATTTCAAAGACCTTAAGAGAAATTTACCAATGGAAAACATAAAATTTGAAATCACAGAACCCCTTTTTGAATCAATTACTGACATCTGAGATCATTCCTTCATGGATGGGTATTTTGGGAATATTATAATAAAGTTTCACATAGAATATGAGGAGGCTACTGCCTTCAGAGAATATAAAGGGGTCTATTTATATCAGGTCCTCACATTTGGATTAAAGATAATTGGATACACATATCAACACACCATGTATCAAGACATTAATCCATTCCATGGAAGGATAACTAAATTTTATATAAATGATCTAATGGTAAAATGATGATAGATATTTGATCACTTCATGAGTCTTTAATGAGTATTCATAAATCTATTTCAAATAAAATGAATTTTAAAGGTATTGTCATTTAAGATCCTTGTCTTTTTAGTATTCCACTATGACATTAAGGATGACCTTGTGAAGAGTAGTTCTAGTTTATCAATGTATCCTACAAAAAATCTATAAATCGTAGGGTAATACAAGTTAAACAGACATAAATTCTTGGATTAATACCTGACATGTCCAGAAATGAAGATCGAAACAGACACCTAATGCGATGCGGAATACCATAAAGCCATTGAAAATCACACACAGTAATTACTACATCCACAGATCACAATTCATTTTGTTTAATGGTGGCCTGTAATGTTATATGTGGCCACTATAGAATGATCACTAGGCCACCTCCCCACACAAAAATGAATTTTGGAGTGATAAATGTATCTATTACATCATCTAAACAATGTTAGGTACTAAGACCTGATACTCAGATGTCTACAAGAACTGCTTCACACTCATCTTTGCAGTAGAGAAGATGAGAAATTACATGAAACACCAAACATTCCTTTTTTCTATCATATTGGTCCTCTCAAGTACATCATTTTGCTCCCCATGTTAATAGAGTATCTAGACCGATAAAAAGCCATTATTTAATAATATGACACTAATTTGGTTTCACAAAAGGCAGTGAAAGGAAAATCTATGGTGGAATTCCTCATGGCACATCCCACCACAAAAATTAAACTTTTAGACACTGAAATCCAAGATGATGAAGTTTTATATGACCATTAATCTCCTTGAATATGGGAGATGTATTTTTATGGTGCCTCTAGATGTATTGTTATAAAAATAATGGAAAATATGATGATTAATCGGGTTAGATTAGAGCTTTTTTTTGTCGAGACAAATAAATTTTTCCCTAATGTTTATCACAATCCAATGTATACAAAGCTTATGTGGTAGAATACCAAGCCATCACCACTAGTTTAGAACTGGCCCTATATCTATAGATAACCTACCCTAATATCAAATGATATTCAAAATTTCGATTAAAAAGTTCATTTGTCAATATGACATCTTATTGAGATAGTTGACCAATATCACTTGCTATGTAAGGGGATTGGTGAACGAGTTCCATTTTAAGTCCACATTGAATCATATCCCCCAATCAGATAATGCTCGCACTGAAACATTTGCTAATTCATCCACATTCATTTCCAAAACTGATCATAAGGAAATAATATTTCATATCAGGAACTGAATAATGGTCTAATCAATCAAAATATGTGTTATAGATGAAATCAATCTGGTAACAACATCCCTAGTTCATGAAGAACCAATATCCACACCTATATAGATGGATCCAATTATCAATTATCTTCAAAACGAGACTCTCACAACAAATAGAGTTGGAAAGGAACATATTTGGCACTATTCCATGAAATTTACCATTCCAGGTGACCCAAATGAGAAAAACCCTTCTATAAGGGTGGATTTGATAGAATACTCCTTATATGCAGAGTCTAAAGGGGGAATCACGCCATCATGGAAGAAGTCCATGCATGTTCATACAAAACTACTCATTCTAGGACAAGGATCTCAACTAAATTAAGATGTAGGGTTATTAATAGAAATACATGATTCACGACTATAACAAATTCCCCAAGAAATGTCATACATGGAAAATCTAAGAAAACATCATCCATAACCCCCTAGAATCGATACAAACAAGTAAATATTTATTGCCGAGTCCATTTTTGGGAATGGATGTTGTGAGAACACATCCCATTTCCACAACTAAGCTGCTTATATAAACCTTACTACTATAGACATATTTTCCAAATCGGATTAAGAAATACCCCTCAAGGAATTATCGATGAATAGTATCATGAACTTCATAATGTCCTATATTAGAATGAGGTTTAGAGTCCCTCACACAATATTGATGGAAAATATGGTGAAATACTATTGTAAGGTATTTTATAAATTATACTAGGAGTTCATCATCAAATCCAATCACTTATATTGATATCATGTCGTGGAAAATGGGAAAATATAGTCCATCATTAAGAATAATTCAATTATAATTCTAAAGGTGATGAACAATGAAAAGAGTTCTTGACTGGATAAAATCTTCTAGGATTTGTGGCCCTACCATACCGCCACACATAATTCTATATAAGAATTTCAATATACATTGGTGTATGTGATCAAAGTAGTATTTCATATAGAAGTATAGTTTCCCTCACATTGAATTGAGATATGTTGAAAACTCTTAAATGATGTGAAATAAAAAGAGAGGTAAAATGATATGGAATGGCTCGATGTGAATATGTTATATACATTTCACCAACTTTAAGTAATATTGAATCATAACATGAAAGTCATTAATAATGAGAATTTCCACTGGTTAATCCTTCGATTATAATTATGGTTGGATATCAGAACCCAATTGATACTAGGGATGAAACCTCCCAATATGGAACACAAATGGGAGGTTCCTTATATCATACATAAGCTCTAAAAAAATAGATCCCACTCATTGTCTATAATTTAAGGGGAATGTGTCATCGCCATATTAATGATATGTTTCCTTAGAAATAAATTTTATAGTAGTCATCAAGTGCCTCTCAACCTTCTATAAAAAATGTTCAAATGTATAGCATCTCATGTTAAGGAATCATGACGTTAAACTGCATAGTGTCTCTTTTCCTAAAAACATGATTCTAAATTGTATAGATCATTTCATCACCACATGATTTTAAATTACATAGATCCAACAATTCTTCGTCTTCATCCACATTGGATGAACCAAGTCCTAGTAGCAATAATTAATCTACATAATGTATCACATCCTAAATAATGGAAATTAATATATTTCAAATATATCCATAACATACTCCTCATAAAATATATTGATTATTTTCTCACTGCATGATATTAAACTTCACAAGAAGTACCATATCACTAATGACCGATCACACATGAGCTATATCTATTGGAAACTTTGATGAAATACCCTTATCCCTATGCAAGTGTCATCTATACATAAATATTTTCTATAGGTAGATCTACATGTGTCTTAATTTATCCCATCATAGGATACATAATGATTCCCAAAAGTTTATTTTTTTGAAAGAACCACAATTTTTTTCCATTTAACATCGCATAACCCTTGTCTTGGAAGAAATATAATAAACTGCAGAACATTTCACGTCCTAGCAGTAATATATTAAATTACACATTGTCTCACATCCCAAAAACATTACTTTAAATTGTATAATGTGTTCATAGGAATCACAATCATATGACGTTAAACTACACAGATGCATCCTAACCACATGATGCTAAACTGAATGGAGCACATCCTCACCGTATGACAGTAAAATATACAGATCCCCCAAGGGCTCATCCTCATTCACATCAGTTGACATATGTCATTACTATAAGACATTAAACTACACAATTGGTGTCCTTTCTTCATAACATTAAACTATAAGATTTTTCTTGAACTGTGTATGTATTGATTCTCATTTCAATGTGATACATATGGACACCTCAATAATATAACTTTCTCCAGTCACTACATGATACAAATTACCATTTCATATCCTTATTCAGCTCTGTATTATGCGAGGGATTCCATTGCTTGTTCCTCACACCGAGTATAAATAAAGTTGGCATAAGAATTTCAGTATGGTATTCTCTATATAATCAAGTAATAGCTACTCATGACTGGATCATCATGTTTCTGATCAGGAGGAATTAAACTAAGTCCCATGAGTCCACACTGCATGACCTTAAAATGCATGATTGATTTCCTTTACAAAACAAAATGTTTCACATTATTATAGACCTCGACTAAGTGGACCACAATTATTAGTGATTGGTATCTTAATTGACCTCCAACCAAGAAATGTGTGTTACTTGATTCTTTCCATCATAGGATATCTAGTGACTCCCAAATCTCCATCCATGGGTCTGGTAAAAATAAATAAACAAAAAAACCCCGCCATGCATATATGTCTTACTTGTTTAGGAAGATTCTGTTTGATGATATACTTGTGGATTTATTCCTATTAAAAAGTGATAAATAGGGACACATATATTTTCATAATTGTAACCTACTACAGTACCCCTATTCATATCTGGAAGACTTGGTCCTTTCCATAAGAAATTACACTACACGGTTCCAAAATAACTATCTATGGATACATTCCTATAATTATATTATACATAGGGATTCACAGATCTCTAATCTATGTCTTATGTAATAAAAATAAATATAAATAATGACCACCTCTATGTATGGGTCATACCTGCATAGAGAGATTCCTATTAAAGAACTATGTGTGGATTGATTCCTTTCATTATTGGATACGTTGTGACAACCGAATCTTGAATAGAGGGTATAAATACCAAAAATAAATGAACCCCATATATGTAGGGGATGATCCATACATGTATTTGTTTCATTGTATTATTCAGATCAATTTGTGAACTTCTTTTACAAGTAATATACCTTGAAATTGTTTTTCATTTTGGTAATAATGTGCATTCCACGTAATGAATTAACTACAAGGAAAATTTCTTTAAAACATCATTTTAAAATTGATTGATAAAAGTACATCCACACTACTTGACATAAAACTATACAGACTATCATCCCTTATAATCAATCATTAGAGGACCATAAGAGACTCACCCTCATCACCTAGAGTCTGGGGTTCTTCCATCAAATTTTAAGAACCACAATTTAAAAATGAAACATTCTATATTATGAACCTCAAGTTTTCAATAAACAATAATATACATTATAATTGAAAAGGGGTATCTCTATTTGACCATGGAATCGATTCATAATTTCACAGACATATAAAATATAGAAAAAAATTCTTCGTAAGAGGGATTTCTAATTTTTATAATCTTGACAACACTATGGTGGAACTCAGCTCAAGAGGGTCTTCTGAGACATCGCCGATATGATTTTCCCGTACCATTTATGAGGACCTGATAAACTCAAGCTATGATTTACCACTTTTTTATCTTCCACTCAGAAGTATGTTGGGGTGCTCTTGACCCTCCGTATCCAAATTGGGATCTTTTGTATCATGACCCAAATACAATACATGTGTTTCATGACCATAAAGCATATACAGTTTGGTTAAATCCATAAAACCATAAATTTTTGTCCATATTGGTCAAAATCGCAAGACCATAAACTACTATTCAATGAGACAAAAAACTTATCTGGTTAAAAAAACAGCTAGGAGGGGTGTATGTAAAATTGACGTAATTTCTTGATCAACTCTTCATCACATGAGTTTAGACACAAATATGGGTGAAAATAAATGAGGCATAAATCTCAAAGGGTCAACACTATATTGCTTTTTAAAGTCCAAGAAAATATCACTAGGAAACCTCATTCAAGAAAAAATAGAGTAGTTATATTTCATGTCTCCTCAGCAGGACAATATGTCCCCTAGAAGGTAATACAACTTTTGTGGTTCTCAAACACATATTTTAAATTAAAAATTTGATAACTCACATGTCATGATTTTAGTTCCTAGATCATTGAAAACATTCCTTGACCCATAAGATATGATCATTGGATTCAAGGAACCCATTCATTGAATTTTTATGTTTGAATGTGGATAGTGTATATGCGCCTATGGTCTTTAATAAAATGTTTCACTCTAATAAATCGATTTACAATCTGTGTGAGCCCTAACATCATTGTGGATGAACTCATCACCTCATTATGTTCCAGTCCATTCATAGAATGATTTTAGAAGACCATATTCAAGACCTAAGCACATTGGACCATAATTTAAAATCCCCATACAAAACTATTTTATTATATTTGACATCCTCAATATTATGTCACCATGTCTCATACCATTTATCATATGAGACATTTGAATCTACATTCTGAGACCTTTTATTTCCCACACCTTGTGATTCAAAACCATAGGCCATACGGCTCAAGATTAATAATTAAGAGATAAAATAATAAAGGGTTGTAGAACCCTACATGGATATCTTTCCTCTATACCCAACCACACAATATGGATGTTATATTGTTCACAAATCCATCATTCCACACTAAACTGGGTGGGTATCATCATTACTCGACCATTCTATCAAGGAATAAGTTATTAAACCTATTGAAAAAGGAATATCATCCTTGTAATAAAGGAAATACGAGCCTTGTGAGCCCTAGAAACACCATTGTAGAACCTAGAAACTAATGCAGTTATGGTTCATCCTTGACATGTATTCCCAATACCAGATCAATCGAATCAAAATTTTGGGCTATGACTTACATCACTGATATTCCAACTATCTAGGTGGGCCTGACTTCCCTTGTATTTAACCCTCTACCAATATTACAACCACAAATCTTCAATTAACCATATAACATAGTTAATAAACCTATTTTGGAAAATGTTTCTGATGCATAATGGATTTTACCTATCAACCAGATCCATACCCTCATTACTGAAAAAGTTTTCTCATCATCATGAGTCTCTACAATCACCATAATAATACTCATCACCCTTGGTTGATTTGGGTCATTCCTAGTTTGGGTGAACCATATTTAATGATCATTGATGAATTCATGGAATGAATACATTAAACGTCATGGAATCCCATGGTCCAGGAAAACCATAAACAATAGTGATAGAAGGTCCGATGTAATGTACCCTAAACTATAGTGATTTAAGGTCCAATGTAAATGATCGATAACTACATCGATACAAGGTCTGAGATAAAATACCCTAAACTATAGTTATATATCGTTTGAGATAATAGTCTATAAGATACATGGATTTAACATCCGATCTAGATGGAACAAAACTAAAATGATTAATGTTTTGAGCTAAAAGATCCTAAAATAATGTGATAGAAGGTCTGAGCCAAAAAACACTAAACCAATTAACTATAGTGATTTAATCTACAAGAAGGGATTGATATTCAAAGAAAAACATATGGGCCTAAAAAACATCAAGACACTCTCATAAATCTTATTGAATTCAACAAAAGTTAGTGAAATATCCCCATGAGATATATACTCCACCCAATTATCCTTATGTGAAAAAAGTAATCTCATGGTAGCTGGTGGGAATATTGAAATAAAGAATCATATTTTGGTGGGGGTTCATGATAATTTCTATAAGATAATCTATTATGATTTAAATATTCAATTCCTTAAATTCCATTTTAATTGATTTTGTGAAATAGAAGGGTATAAATGTCTATTTATATAGAATTAGTTCAGGGGAAAAAAACACATTATGAATGAATGAAAAACATGATAAGAACATCAATGTTTCAGAAAATCCATTCAATGATAGTGTGAAATATGAGAAATCTCCACATTTCAATGTCTCTACATGGGTCTCATAAAAAAATACATATCAATGATTAAAAGACAAAAAGATTTGAATGGTTGAGCTTGAAAAGTGTAAATGTTTTTGGAGAGGAGCGTCAATGCAATGATGAAGTGTTTCTTGCCCCATATCATTTACTTATTCCCTAGTATAGAGAGTCTCAACTAATGTAGTTAACTAATAATTTTTTTAGAGATTACCATTGTGGATGATAATCTTGAGAGGTCATAAATTAGGTGAGCTATGATTTTCTCATAACTCAAAATATATTATGAAGGAATTCCCCATGGTCATGAAATAATATCAAAAGAGTATTAGTAATCAATGTGTGAATTTTTTACTAGACCATCCTATGAAATCTCTCAAAATTTTTGAATGATGGAATAGGAATGGAAAAAGAGGAACACTCAGATGAGATGGAAATGAAATATGATAGGAGTATCCAAATATCCTACCCTTATCATAGGATTTTCCAATTTATTACATTGGTTGGTTGATTTCCGAGATAGATTTGGTCCCACTATCGGGATTGTCATTGAAATAATTATGGGGGAAGGTTAAAGTCTCACCCAAGTCATAAATCATCACTATGATTTCCACAGACATCAGGGTTGGCGAGGAAAATGTATTTTCTAAATTTTTAATCTAGCAGATTAATTCACAACTCAGATAAGCTTCTACCCATTCATGGTTATAATATAATTTAATAATTCAATTGGTGTTTATAGACAAAATAATGATCTCAATATCTAATTTTTCATTCATTAACAACATCCAAAACTAGAATACGATCCTAAGGTGATTCTCTCCTCACACTCCAGTAGATAGGGGATGGGAGAAATTTTGGGTGCATTCAAACTAACTAGAAAACCAATAAAATGTATATGGATCACTAATGATTAGATCATCCATCATGGCCACAAGAATCCCATCCCAAAAGGGAGATCTTGATTGAACCTTCATCAAGCGAGTCACAACCATAATCTGGCATTCCTTCGTGTTGTGGGATATAGGGTGAGATAATAGATAAAAGATTATCTGCACACATTAGTAACTTCATTATAACCCAGTAACATATCCCCGACTCTTGATATGTTCAACACATTGGGACACGATATGGTATCATGGATCCATATGAAATTAAAATATTGATAGAAATTTATAAAATCCTCTATAATTCCAAATAAAAATAGAAAAGAACCATAATTTACATAAGAGATTTATCCTTATCTAATTTGGACCATGATTTGGTATCAGGAGTTCAAGGTTTGGCTCCACCATATTATGGCATCATCCCCCACTAGCCATGATTCCATCACCAGTATACATACCCAACATCCTGAACATGCAACCCCATTTGAGAGAATCCACATATACAAGAATGTTTCCATGAATCTTTCTAATGAAAGGCTTGGTGAGATATTTTTTATTCACTCGATATCACCATGAACTATTATCCACAACTTCCAAAATGGACTAATATGAACCGGTAATGTCACTAACATTCTGGAATGGGAATTGATGGGGGGGGGGCTGTATGAAATTTTTCCATACTCCAATATGATAACGGAAAATATTGATCCTATATTTGTAAAAGATAATTGAGCACATATTCATATCCTCTCATAAATTTTTCTTTATGACGATGATAATTTCCCTCACCATGAATGATGTCTGGAATGCGTCTTCCATTATATCTATGGTCAGAAGAAACTCAACATACATATCTCCATGAAAGGGGATCCCGCCCAATTTTTAGATATACCATAGGCTCATTTCAACCACACCAAGGGATAATTTAAATGATTTAGTTCCAGGACTCCAATGGATATCAATTCTCTTGGAAGATTTGGTATGTGATAGATAATAAATACTGAAATCCATAAAACATCATACATATGGTGAATATATAATTGTTCATAGAACTATAGGAAGATTTTTCTACACTTGAATGGTCAACACTATTTATCATAGAAGATACCAACATGACATAGATCCCATTTCGAGCTCTATCCATAGCCCGACATGTTTATATAAGAGACGAATGTACTTGAAAAGATCTGAGTGATGTGTTCATAATTGATACAATCATATGGATCCAAGGGAGTGTTTTCCAATATATTATACAACCCCATGGATTAATCTACGACCCATCGACCATCTTCATTAATTGTCCATTGAATACACAGAAGAGAAGTCGACACCCATCGATACAGAATATTAAATTATATATGAGTAAAGATAATGTATTCCAACAAGAGGAATCAATATACATTATGATAATGTGATAATGTATAATTTTAAATCACAAAAGGAAGAAGTCATTTGAGAATATTTCTATCCTAATTCACGAGATATCTTTGGTAAAAATTGTAGTTTATAACTACCAAGTCACATTGATTATCGAAAGCATAAGGACATTTATGAGAACCAGAAGAAATATAAACAAAATTACGTTTTACGTATCATAAGATTAAAATAAAATATATGGAAAGGAAAGAAAAAAATATTTAGCTCTTTCATGCACATCACATGAACTAAGAGGTAATTCAGGATCCCATAAATGGTATTTGAATTGCCTAACTTTTGAAGATCTCATGGATCGCATAAACTAGCATGGAATCATGCAACCGTATGCCCCCTTAAAAAATCATGATCGATTGAACATGAAATAGTAAAATGAGATACATAATAGTTAAAGGATTGTACGATCATTCCAACTTATCTAAAAAACCCTGAAGAAAATTTTGCATTCTGATGGACATATATAATTCAATTACTAAAGATAATTAAATGGATTGATTCTATTAGGACACAAATAAAAATATCCCGATGAATCATTTATCCCAAAACAAACTCGTGGTGGGGAGTAATTGTGGGTTCGTGCATGAAGGTCTCATACGAGGCCATGTGAAAGAAGCTAGGCACCAGAACTATAGAGATTTCAATAGTCAGTGAATGAATCTGTCTACATTACCCATATAATATGACATTATGTGGAATACCAAAGATATCCTGGTAGACCAAAAAACTCCAAAGAAACTGACTGGTAACAATGGCAAATCCTCAGTTGGTCATTCACTATCCTCATAACTGATCAATTTTCCCCAAGGAAATCACTCCTAGGGATAATTTATTGGTGACAATTAAATAAGATTTATAAAAATAAAAAATGTATAACTACCGAAATTTGGGTAATATTTTTTCCACAAGGAAATGGATGATTAATTAGGCCATGATCACATGGATCATGAGAACCTCTAAAAGATATGACATCACATGACTTGAGAAAGGTCATGTGGATGGTAACTTGAAATAAATATCATATGGAACATCTCATAAATCCCCTTTAACAAATCCTTATGATCTTGTGAAGGAACCCTAAATAGTCAGTGAAAATGTGAAGGTTTCTAGATGAGAACCCCCAAGTCTAGATAATTGTTATTCTATTGGCTCTTAACAAACCATCCATAAATTCTTTAAAAATATGAGTAAAATATCTAAAAGGTGGGACCCTATTGTGGTCATAAATGCAATTTAATGTATCACAGTAAGAAGAGTTATTATCTCGAAAAAACTCATAAAATCTTCTATGATTACCAACATTTGTAAAATAAGCATGACAAATAAAATGATAGAAATGCATGAGGCTCTTGCAGACGTAAAAATACAAAATGCATCAATGCAGCTCATGAGACAATGTATGAGCCCTGATGACAAGTCTACTTGTTATAAAATATCCCACTAACATGTCACCTCCATCATGCGAATGGATTTGGACATGTTCATGCAGTCTCAATCTCCCCCTTTGGAAACAAAAATAAGATGATGGGTTTTCCATTAAGTTCTCATGAATCACCACATTATCTTCTATTGGTCACACAATGCATCACCAATGTAGAGAGTGAATTATTTATAAACCACTAAATAAAACTCATGAAACCCACTCCTTTTAAAATAAAAAAATAAATAAAAGTGAAAAATCATGAGCCTCTAGTGGTCTTAAAACACTAACATCACACCTTCATGAACTTCGAATACCCCTTGATAATATATATTCATCTCATAATGATCCCCTATTAAGCCATTATGTTCTCATAGAATATCCCAGGAAATTCATTAATGATCACAAAAAAATATTTTAACAGGAATCCTGATCTCTAAAAATTCCCTGCACATGCTTGCATGAAAAAATCAACACCCTCTACAATTCAACATGATTCGAAAATAACCCTTTAATTGGAAGTAATCCACTCAATGCAAATTTACAAGTTGATCTCACAGTCACAAAATATTATGTGAATCGCTCGGAATAACAAATGTAAAATCCCTAAAAAACGAATGACTTCAAATCCCTTCAATAACTCTATCTAGGATACTTGTGGTACATGCCACACAATGTAGGGACTAATAATGGTGGAGTTGCCTATAAACACCAAACAGAACACGAAAAATGAATAAACATTTCCATGGAACCATTAAATACAACCCCCATGCATTTGAGTGGATTTCTAGGAGTGGATGATCTCGTGAGTAATAATTTTTCTATAAGGTATGATCTAGAGAAAAACAAGAGTGATCATGTAGAATGCATATAAACTTCATGTGATCACTCATAGATAATGTGAAGGAAAAATGGTGTGTCATGCAAAGAACATCCTCTATTCTTGTCTGATAAATGTAGATATGAAACTATATATAATGGAAAAAATAAAATCCGTATGAAATAAAAGGATGGAACCATGAATAAAAATACCAGAGACTTATGTGATGAACAATTGTTGCAATCCTAAAATGCTTTTCATGAACCCCAAGGTAATGTGGACACACTATGATATGTCTCCTAGATCATGTGTAGCTCATTTTGGTAAACTATTTAGATCATGAGAGATATATTAGTCATTTAAATGAATGTCAAATGGATCCCCCACGCATGCCACATATGTCTGGAGAAACCCTATGGGATCACCATCTAGACCTCATGATGACCTCTTGAAAATTTTCCTAAATCATATGGACACCCCAATGTATATCAGTGAAGTCTATCAATGGATTTATGAAATGTAAAATTTTTATTGATATGGCCTCTGTACAAGCCATATATATCATGAAACTCCCTTTAAACATGTGAACTGGCTCTTACAACATCCCCCAGACATGACAATTGGCTTCCGTAGAACATTCTATACATGTAATCTATATTTCATGGTGGCATCCAGACATGTTGGCCTAGATCATGAATAACCCTCTATACATATAATATTGACTCTCATGATTCCCTCCAAGTAGGTCATCCATCATTTGTGATAACACTTGGGAATGTTAGTAGGATCATGTAGAACCATCGATGGATGTTATCTAAAATCGTTAAATGGATTCCAGAATCAGCCAGATAGGTCTTATGATGTCCTAAATATAATTCATCCTTCTTCATCAAAAAACATCTGATAATTCAATATATATTATTAGACGTCCCTTTAACAAGTCAAATAGTTCATCTAATTGTCTATGGAAAGATCTAGAAGACATCCTCCAACATGTCAAGTTGACAGTCAAGGCATGTTGGGAATACAATAAATGTGTATCAGGAGGACAAGATGGCCATTTCAATTGAGAATCCCAATTCATGATAACCTTTTCTCATCCTACAAATGGCAGACCTCTATGTGGAATCCCTGATCAGCAGCATAATAAGATATTTCCAACATATATGGGAAACATTATTATGTATTCCCCCAACCAATTGATGTATGATAAGTATGATACTTTCTATAACTAAAATACATATGACACCTTCCAATGGCACGATATGCATAGGAAAACTTCATTAGTGAGGTACAAGAACAAAAGTCCCCTTTCCATATGAAACGAGACTAATTATTTTCCATACCTTGTTTCCCACACCATGAATATCTCACACGTGGTTAGAATGTGTGATGATATAAAAGATCAAAAAAATAACTGAGGGGGTGGAATCGGTTGTTCACATTATACGAGTTTCAAGACATTTAAAAATATAACCTCTTAAACCTATAAAAATTAATTTTTTATCATAATTTCATAAATAGTAATTGATGAAAAAGTAGGGAAGAAAGTAAATCACGCATGTTTTACATGGTTCGACATCAGTGTGAGAACCTACATCCTTGGTATAGCCACTCCCATGGGTATATAAAAATTAACTTTTGAGAAGTTTTGAATATATATTGGGAAAAATATTTTTTGACACCTTCTATATCCAGATATAAATGATTATATTTATTATCAACAATTAAAAAATTTTCTTACCAAAAAATTTATCCTAATCAAAAGAACAATGAATATGTTCAATATACTCAAAAAATTCCAATGTCTTACGACCATGAGTCTAATGACCATCAACATGATCCCCATATTTTGATTATCTATGTCTAATCAACTCAATAAGATTTTACCTTTTTCAATATTCATCTTAATTACAATTAAATAATGTCTTCAAAAACAATTGATTCTCAGAAACTCTAAAAAACTAAATCCATACATCCTTAGTCTGATAAATTCAGTACGATGGACTCAGTACAATGCAACATGTCTCTATATGAAAATCTCAAACACTACGAAAATGATCAATATGGTCATCCACAGTATGGTAAGAAAAAATATTATTAGACAAACATTATTCTGAGATATCTATCAAGAAAGGAATATATAGAAAGAAATATGCAACAATCTACCACTTCCACACTCATTAAAAGTTTCAACTTGTGAGTGAGATTTTCCTCTATTTATAGGTGGATAAAAAAACAATGGAAATAAACAATAGAACGTTTCCCACATACTAAAATTTCAATATATTGAAAATCACCCACATTTAAAATTTAAAATTTACTTTTTCATTCCTTCTTGAGATTTCACAAAGATCAATATTCTTAAACAAACTATATTTTTATCTATCGAAAATAACTTCCTCATCATTACCTTCCTTTTCTCATTAGGTTCTAACAATATTCCACTTCTCCTTATGAAATGTATATATTAATTTAATTACAATTAGACTATATTCATCTCATTGTGATATTATTATCATGCATTTTTCATTACGATTTGACTTACCTTTTTACAGTTATTCTAATTGAGTTTTCTTCTTAGAGTTAGTATGATTCTCATTCTTATCATATTGATGTCATTGGAATTTCCATAATGATATAAGTTTCATTATGATGATCTAAATGTAATGATATATCAACTAAGAAACATTTAAATTCTTCAATTTTCATCTACTTTTCATATTAAATATTCTAAAAACATATCTGTCTAGTAAATCTATATCAGATATTCTGCATCCATGATTCTAGAACCGATTCAAACATTAGGATTATTATATTTCTTCAAAATATTTTATCATAATAGTTTTGATTGTTTATGAGAAATAAAATATTGGAAAATCATCATATGACTTAGGTTAAAATGTAAGAAAACTTTGTAAATCCCAAATTTACTATGATCTTTCAAAAATATTATGCAAAATTCCATCTTTTTTCCTCAACGACTTATGAAATTATAAAAAACATTATGTCTGATGGATCATGAGAATCATAATGATTGATATAACACCGATTAAGCATATGATAAACAACATCATCTTTCTGATATCTTCTTCATCCAATGTTTCTTAGTATGAATCATTTAGTTTGTAAACATGTGTTTGAAAAAATATATTAATGAAATAAATGTATTCCTCCTTTTTTTGGATACATACATTCATACTTCATAAAAAAACACATTCTGGTAGACTAGGTCCTATCATGAAGAAAAAAAACATTATTTTTCCAAAAGGATAATTTTCAATTTAAAAACATCTATTTTAAAAAAAAATCAAAAAATGTTTTTTCAATCTCCCCCTTTGGATTTGATGAAAACACTCATTAATAACATTTTCAACTCTTAGAATTATTTTTTAGAACTAAAATTTTAAAACACGTGAAGTTTTTCAACCTTTATCGAAATATATCCATTCTCAAAATGAGTTTCCTAACACCACAAAATTGGATAAAGTAATTTTTTGAAGGAATTCCATGCCTCATTTCAAAAAAAATCGTGTGGAAATGTTATGTTAAACTCCCCCTCAATTTTATTTTTTCCACTAAATTTTCATTTTTCTCCCTATTATTTTTGTATCCCCCATGTAATGGTAACCAATGATTATGATCCTTTAATGAATGAAAATTAAAAACTAATTACAATGTAAAAATTTGTTACATTCTCTCCCCTTATTCCTATATAATCAAAACCATGACCGGGGACTTCCTTGTGAGGTTTAGGAAGTCATTGGAGGTGTATGAACATGAAGTTATAGACTGAACTCAAAAAATACATTCCAAATTGATTTTGTGAATATAACAACTATTTGATACATCATTGAGATACAAACCTGAAAAACATATCTTGAAAAAACATTATGTTTTATAATGTGAATATTTATGTCCATTTGTTTTGATATTTAATGTCGGTCATGAATTTTAAAAAGATCATTTTCACTACTGTTTTCACAATGTATTATCAATGGTTTAGAAACTTTTACTTTCAAATAATCCAACTGAACCTTGATCCACAACATCTATGTACAATCCTGAGTATCTATAACATATTCTAATTTGGTTGTTCTCAAAGTTACCGAACACTTTAACTTACTATGAAACCTCACACAAAATGTTAGGTCCACTCGGCTGAGTACCCTGCGAGGGGGGGGGGGGTGAATCAGAGTATGACTAATTAAAAATTAAAGCCCGTTCTGATCTTGTTTCGCTGTTAAAAAACACTCTTCTCTCACTTTCCGGTTGCACAATATAAATAAAAGGTAAAGCGTGCATATGACAGAACAATTTTTACTTGGTTCACCGCTAAGGGCTACGTCCAAGGAGCATATGCCGACAAGTTGCCGGTCATACCAAATTCCACTATTCTTCACTAGATGTAGAATACAAGGTTCGGGCACAGTAACTATGTCCCAAGCTCACTGCCTTTACAATGTTTAGGGTCATCTCACTACTTTCCCAAGGGTCACTCCCTATTTCTCTCTCTCTGGCTCACTGCCGGTGGAGAGGATCACCTTCTTCCACTTCCTTCACTCAGTGTTCTGGAAAGGATCCACTCCCAGTTTATAGACCTATTGGTCTCTTCATTTGCCTGAAAGAATTCATGTTCTTCTGTATGTATATGCTCTATTGAAGTTCAACTTTCACCCGTAGATGAATCTCTCTTTTCACCGACGGTATTCAGAAAACGTCTAGCTTCCACGCAGCCCAAAAATCACTGCTGGAATTAAACCTTACTTGGCGCGCAAGTCTAACTCGGTGCGCAAGTATCGGCGTGCAAGTCACAAAAGCTTCGCATGTCTACCTCAGATACGTGCACGACACAAGCTTCCCCAACTCCAAACTTTAATGACTCTCTTCCTTTTACGACCAAAGCAATGTTGGAATGAAATTACCAACTGGCGCACAACTTCTCACACTGGAGCGCAACTTCAACCACAAGCGTGAAACTTCACCAGTGCGACCACACACCACTTGTGCGACCACCACACCTGCACGACAGGAGCTCTGAATATTCAAAGTGTTGATCTCCGGTAAAAAATGAAGAGGGGTGGTCCAGTATTTATAGGAAAATTGACCACCCTACGCGACAGCTTGCATGTCTCTCCTCGGCGCGAAAGTCTCCGTGCACAGGTCTCTTCTCCTGCATTTCACTTGCGTGACCAAATTCCAAACTTGTGAGAACCTCTTTCTTTGAAATATATTGATCATATGATCTTGGAAAATAATAGGCACGCATGTTCTCAAATTTTCAAGGCATCAGCACGCAAGTCTCTTTCACGACGCGCAAGTCATTTGCGCGACACCACCAATACTTGCGCGACACTTGTACCTTTGCCAAACTTTGATGATCTGATCATGAAAAACATATGACGCACATGTTTTCTTTCCTTCAAGTACACGACACACAAGTCCCTTTTCCAAAAACCACTTTTCTTCATTTGACAATTTTTCCGGCCCAAAAATTTGGCAAACACTGGAAAACGGCGCCACCTTATATATGTTATTTTGTACCGCCTCCAGATCATCCATTCCTTTTGTCGACGTTCTTGAATCAAACATGGATCGTTGACCTCAGCTCTTGAACTCTAAATTCCACCATGAAATCCTCTTTGCCAACAAATTTGTATGTCATCATTTTTCTTTGTCAACAATCACCACTCAAATGTCCACATTGTCAACAAAAAAAATCACCTCAAAAAGGCTTCAATGATACCTTGAAGGATTTTATCCCCAACAATCTCCCACTTTGGGATTTTTGACAACTCGTCCATAAAAAGATACGTCATTGAATCTTCATCCACCATTCACCTCACTGCGATTCTGATAGCAATCAAGATTTACTCAACACATACTCTAAGCCCAAATGAGCAATGCTCTGCGTGAGAAACAAGTGTAAATGAATAGTTAATCAATGAATCACTTCAACTCTAACACCCTCTGTTGACACCAAACTGATAACAATTTCCAAAGTGATACCAATTGTTGAATGAATTTTTGGAAGACCAATTTTTGTTTGGAAATATTTTGACCACATTCCAACACCACTCTTCTGCTTTTATCACGATCCTCAGCTATCGTGATATATATTCTTTGATAGATCACTTCTACCATCGTCAGATTTAAAAATTTCCTCCTTTCTCATTTCTCCCCCTATCTAGCTGCTCCACTGTTCAGCTTCTCCCTATATCTATCATGATTTCTCAAATAGCCACACTGTCTCCCCCTTGAACAATCACTATTTTCCTCCCTTTGTCAACGAACACAAAGGTCACTCCTTTGTAGTCTGTAACATATTAGAGAACACATATCAACACAT
Organism: Viscum album; assembly: GCA_963277665.1. NCBI lineage: Eukaryota > Viridiplantae > Streptophyta > Magnoliopsida > Santalales > Viscaceae > Viscum > Viscum album. The sequence continues at coordinate 1,056,968,072 of OY728142.1, forward strand.
TAGGGTAAAACACATCATACCTTGGGGAGAGGGGGTGGATTTCCGCATCCACACTATTTCAAGTGTGGGGAGTCGACTGAACTCCTAGAGCCAGTCGATGTCTCTCAAAAGATTCTTTCGGTAAGACCTTTTCCAGAATGTCTGCAACCGGTAGTTCTGTAGGAACATAATCCAACTTCATGATTCCCTCCTCAAACTTCTCCTTGATGAAATGAATTTTCATCTCAATGTTCTTGGTCCTTGAGTGATGGACGATATTTTTGCTAAGGTTTATAGTACTTGAGTTATCGCAGTGGATTCCGATCGGAGAATTCATTTCAACTCCCATATCTTCAAGCTGCTGCTTCATCCATAATAGTTGTGTGAAAGCTTGAGTGGCTGCAATATAATCAGCCTCCGCAGTGTTCAATGAAATTAAGACCTGCTTCTTGCTTAGCCATGGAATACACAGTCCACCAAGATAGAACGCACATCCTGACATTGATTTTTTGTCATCTGCTGATCCAGCACAATCTGCATCTGTGTAAGCCAATAACGTGGTATGATATTTGTCATTATATGTCAAACCGAAATCCATAGTGTCCTTGATATAACGAAGTATTCTTTTCACTGCAAGCATGTGGATTTCCATGGGATTACTTTGATATCTCACTGCTTGGCATGTGGCAAAAACAATATCTGGCCTTGTTGAAATCAAGTACAACAAACTTCCAATGATTTGCCTGTATTTTATGATATTAACTGCCTTGCCATCATCATCTATTGATATTTTCTTCCAGGTAGCAACCAGAGTCTTCATCTCCTTGGAATTATCCATTCCAAACCTTCTATGAACCTCCTTGACGTATTTGGATTGAGAAATGAATGTTCCATTACTTCCTTGTGTCACCTGTAAACCAAGGAAAAATGTTAGGTCTCCAATCATTGACATTTCATACTCATTTTTCATGAATTCAGAGAACTGTCTACATTAAGCTTCATCTGATCCTCCAAATTTTTTTTCGCCAACATAAACCAGAACCATCATCCTTTGATTACTATCGTTGCTGAAAAAAATATTGTAATCAACTCCCCCACGATGGAAACCAAGCTTCTTCATGTAATGATAAAGCATTGAGTAACATGCTCTCGGTGCTTACTTCAGCCCATACAACGCCTTCTTCAGCCTGCAAACATTGTTCTCATCACCATGAATGAGAAAACCACCTGGTTGCTCAATATAAACCTCCTCTTCTAGAAAACCATTCAAGAATGCGGATTTGACATCCATCTGGAAAACATTGAACATTTTTTGCATTGCTATGGCAAAAAATAATCTAATTGTCTCCAACCTTGCAACTGGTGCGAATGTCTCATCAAAGTCTATTCTCTCTATCTGGGAGTATCCTTTGCACACTAGCCGTGCTTTGTTCCGAATCACTGTGCCATCTTCATTCATCATGTTGCAATAGACCCATTTGGTTCTAATGAAATTATTATTTTCTAGCCTCGAGACAATCTCCCATGTCTGGTTCATCTCAATATTATCAAGCTCTTTATTCATAGCATGAAGCCAGTTTTCATCATTAGCTGCATCAAAAAATCATTTCGGCTCCACCTGAGATAAAAACGATGTTTGCTGTAATGACTTCATTATTGGAGTCTGAACTAGAGCTGTATGATCACCAATGATATTCTGCCTATCAATTTCAGCTCGACTCTTTGGCTACCTTGCAAACAACAGACTTGAAACCTTCTTATTCATCATCAGTATCTTCTTCTGAGTCAGCCTCTACCACTTCTCCTCCCACTATGTTGCTTACCTCATCATCACTTTCATCCAGGAACTATTAACTGGGTCGTTGAGTATTCTGTTCATTTTCAACTATAGTGACATCATTGCTCTCAACAATTTTTCCCAGCCTTTTGTTGAAACATTTATATTCTTTTCTTTTCCCTAAGTAGCCAAGGAATATCCCCTCATATCCTCGTGCTTCAAACTTCCTGTGATTTTTTTGGTGAGAACAAAATACATACTTCCAAATATTCGAATGTATTTGAAAGTTGGAATCTTTCCGTACCATAGATCATACGGAGTCTTCCCTTGCATTGGACACAACAGAGACCTGTTGGAAACAAATACCTGTGCGAAATATAGACTATGTCAAAAATGATTCCTTCCAAAATTTCTCTGGTAGGTCTTTATCAATAAGCACTGTTCTGGCCATGTTGTTGATGACCCAATTTCTCCTTTCAACCACTCCATTATTTTGGGGAGTTCTTACTGATGAAACTTGATGCCTTATCCCATGTTTCTTGAGATAGTTATCAACTTGACTGTTTGTGAATTCTGTACCGTTATCACTACGAAACATCAGAATTTTCTACCCAAGAATCTTTTCTGATTCCCTCCTATATTGCTTTATGAAACTAAACACCTCTGTCTTATGGGTAATGATGAATACCCAGGCCATTCTGCTATAGTCATCAATGAAAATGACATAGTACCTTTTCCCATTTATAACTCGTGGTGAAATAGTTCCACATACATCAGCATGTACCAATTTGATAACTCCAGATGATTTTGTTCCTTTGGCATGTATGTCTATCTGATGACATTCCTTTGTTGGCAAGCATCAAACGTATGAGTGGGATCACGTGATAGTTTGGGAAGGTCTCTATCAGCATCACACTTTACCAGATCATCCATGGATGGTTGGCATAGATGACCAAGTCGCTTATGCCACTACTGGTTTTCTTATTATCTGGATAAAAATCAAGAATCTTCTTCCCCACCTACCAGGTAAAGCTTTCCCTTTGTTTGTTTTCCCTGTAGAATAACTGCTCCATCTTTTCCTTTAAAAATACACATCTTCTTGGTAACTCGGATAGAGTGCCCAGAGTCACATAGTTGACTAACACAGAGCATGTTATGACTGAGACCCTCTACTACCAAGACATCAGCACATCTCATTTCATTACCCCCAAACATGGATTTCCCTGAGACAACAATATTCAGGCATTCATCGTTTCCAAATTTGACAAATCCTTCTTTGTCATATTTTATGCCTGTAACAAGATCAGTATTACTCATCATGTGAGATGTGCAACCAATATCAAGGATCCTCCCACCCGAGCGATCTGATGCTTTAAAGGCAATATCTGCCACCACAGCCTTCTCAATTTTCTTCTTCTTGGTCCATACATTTTCTTTCACACTCGGCTTGGATTGAGGCTTCTGTTCTTTCTCAGAGTATGATGGACCGGCTTCAGCTTGCAGAGCCGCAAATCTATACTGCATTTTTAACTCACTTGTTGGTTTATCAATCTGATGCTTGCTAACATTTTGATTCGGCTTTGGAACATTTCTATGAACTATTGAAGTGCAGTATCTAGCCATAATCCCAAATCCTCCACACCAAAAACAGTGTCCTTCGAAATATGTTCTGGAAAACCGTTCACTAATTGTCTACCACCTCTGTTCTTTCTCCATTCGGTGTCTTTTGGCTATGGAACACACACACTGTGAATGTTCCATCTTTCTACAACAATAACAGCTGATATAAGGTGCACTACTTTATGTTACTTCATCACTATGAGTTTCCTCTTGGGATCTCTGAATACTCTGATTCTGCTTTTTTCCCAAACCCACCTTCAATCTCAGGACGGGTTCTTGCGGTCTGACTTCAACTTCCATAGATTACTGTTTCTGATTAAGCCTTGAATTAGCCTTAACTTCTGAGCTCAATTGCTGTTTCTTTTCTGCTGAACTACTAGGATCTTCATTCTTATTTCTAGTCTTTGTAATGACCTAATTTCCAAAGAATGTATTGGGATTCAAAGGTTTTTCCTTGTCTTTAACTTTTCTCCACAGACCGATAACTTCCTCTTCAAGATCTTCGATACGCTTGTTGTGATCTTTCACTTTTCTACTGAAGAAATAGATCTCCCTTGTCTATTCTTCAACCTTGATCTTATGCTCATCAACCTTTTCTTTGCGCTCTGGCCTGGAAGATATATGATTTTCTATTTCTTTCACTAGCTCAGACTTCTCTTCTAATTTCTGTTGCATGTAGAGTTTGGCATTATGTACCGCCTTGTTGTCTTTTTTTTTTGCTCTCCAAACATCTATCTCCTCAAGAGATACTTCTAATTCAGCTTCCATGTCAACTCTTCCTTCCATTTCTTCTTCTTCCTCATCAGTTTCAGTTTCATTATTTTCTTGAGCACTACTGACAACATCCACCATTTCATTTTGTCCATGATATTTTCAGTTTTCTATCTCTTTAATTTCTTCACCATCAGACTCATCTGAACTATCTATTTCTTGTGAAAGAAGATTCTTATTCTTGAACAAATTTCTCTTGTACTTTTCTTCCCTTTCACATAGGCTAAAGACCTTTTCTTGGGAATTTCAACATAATCTTCATCGTTTTCTTCTTGAAACTTTTTGGGACACCTTGCAGCAAGATGAATAACTTTAACAAATCTAAAGAAAGAAAGAGGAAGATTCCCTATGAACTATCCTTTTCCTCTTTGAGGATTTTAGGAGAGGAATGACATTACCTCATCTGTCTGTTCTTCTTACAGATAATCTTCAAGGGTAAGATTCTTCATGGCCTTAAATGACACCTCTTTGGACTTCCCCTTTTCCACAGCCTCATTATCATTGTTTCTCATTTCATATGCGACCAAGGTATTGTGCAAATTGTCCAGTGTAAGCTCTTTAAGATCTTTATCTTCAAGTACGGAAACATTCAGATTGAACCGAGGTTGATGTTTCCTCAAGATGCACTTTACAATCTTTATGTATTCAATGACTTCTCTAAGTCCTCGCATATCTTCCACAACAATGTTTACCCTTTCAAAGAATGTGTCAATAGACTCATTCGGGTTCATTTTCAGATCTTCATATTTGTTCCACAACACCAGCAGCTTTTCCTCTCTGACCTTTGTATCCCCTTCATATATATTCAAAATCTTTTCACACATGGCATGTGACATTTTTCATGAAATCACCTTCGTGTAGATGGGATTGGAAAGGGCTCCCCCTAAGTCATTGATTGCTTTGGAATCAGCATCCAACTCTCTATGCTCAGCTTCTGATAATGCACCAATATTAATATCAGCTGTGATACCATGCATAGCTGCTGAAAACACATCCATTTACAAGGATTGAAAATAGTGTTGCGTTCAATTCTCTTATATCTGAAAATTACATCCGTCAAAGATCAGAATCCCTTTATGATTAGTGACCTCTATTGAGTGAAGACCTAATATCAACCTTTCGCTCTGATACAAATTGTTGGGTCCACTAGGCTGAGTACCCTGAGAGTGGGGGTGAATCAGGGTATGACTAATTAAAAATTAAAACTCGTTCTGATCTTGTTTCACTGTTAAGAAAAACACTCTTCTCTCACTTTCCAGTTGCACTATATAAACAGTAGGTAAAGCATGCACATGACACAAAATTTTTACTTGGTTCCCCGCTAAGGGCTACGTCCTAGGAGCATATGCCGGCAAGTTGCCGGTCGTACCAAATTCCACTATTCTTCACTAGATGTGGATTACAAGGTTCAGGCATAGTCACTCTATCCCAGGCTCACTGCCTTTACATGGTTTATGGTCAGGTCACTGCTTTCCCAAGGGTCACTCCCTATTTCTCTCTCTCTGGCTCACTACAGGTGGAGAGGATCACCTTCTTCCTCCTCCTTCGCTCACAGCTCTAGAATGGATCCACTCACAGTTTAAAGACCTGTAGTTCTCTTAATTTGCATGAAAGAATACATATTCTTCTATATCTAGATGCTCTGTTGAAGTTCAACATTCACCTGTAGATGAATCTCTCTTTGTACCGAAGGTATCGAGAAAACTTCCAGATTCCACGTAGCCTGAAAATCACTGCCGGAACAAAACCTTTCATGGTGCACAAGTCTAACTCGGCGCACAAGTATCGGTGCGCAAGTCACAATGGGTGTGCATGTCCACCTCAGATACTTGCACGACACAAGCTTCCCCTACTCCAAACTTGCGTGACTCTCTTCCTTTTACGCCCAAACCAATGTTGGCATGCAACTGCCAACCGGAACAAAACTTCTCACACTGGTGCACAACTTCAACCACAGGGGTGCAACTTCACCTGCGCGACCACACAACACTTGTGCGACCACAACACCTGCGCGACTTAAGCTCTGAATCTTCAAAGTGTTGAACTCTGGTAAAAAATGAAGAGGGGTGGTCTAGTATTTATAGGCAAATTGACCACCCTGTGCGATGGCGCGCAAGTCTCTCCTCGGCGCGCAAGTCTCCGTGCGCAGGTCTCTTCTCCTGCAAGTCACTTGCGTGACCAAATTCCAAACTTGCACGAACTTCTTTCTTTTGAAATATTTTGATCTTATGATCTTGAAAAACTATAGGCGCGCATGTTCTCATGTTTCCAAGGCATCGGCGCACAAGTCTCTTTCACGACGCGTAAGTCACTTGCACGACACCACCAATACTTGGGAGAAACTTGTCCCTTTTCCACATTTTGATGATCTGATCATGAAAAACATATGGTGCGCATGTTTTCTAGCCTTCAAGTACACGACACGCTAGTAGCTTTTCCAAAAACCACTTTTCTTCATTTATCGATTTTTCAGGCCCAAAAATTTGTCAAATAATGAAAAACAGCGCCACCTTATATCTATTCTTTTGTATCGCCTCCAGATCATCCATTGCTTTTGTCGACGTTCTTGAATCAAACATGGATCATTGACCTCACCTCATAAAATCTACATTCCACCATGAAATCTTCTTTTCCAACAAATTTGTATGTCATCATTTTGCTTTGTCAACAATCACCACTCAAGTGTCCACTTTGTCAACAAACAAAATCACCTCAAAAATTCTTCATTGATAACTGGAGGGATTTTCCCCCAACACAAAATTTTCCCAAGAAATGTGTTACTAATGTGGTTTATTTTTTCATCATGACAATTTCAAGACCAATCAACATCGGTATAAAAATAAAACATCATATCACAATTTCTTTTTATAAAGACTCTGGAAAAGGATTCTATTTGAAATATATTATAGTACTAGTTGATTCCAAAATATGTTATTATATTAGATTAAACTGATAATAGGAATAGAAATTCACAAAAATAATAATATTATGGCTTGAAATATATAAGGTATTTATTATTTCTGTCATCTTCCAAAAGCCTTTCGGATTCACGCTTTTTCCATAATCATCTTTCCATAACTTTTTTCCCTCACATATATGAGTAGAAACATCTTTGTATTATGTGACCCCAAACATCATTACAAAATCCATGGTGTACATTTCTTGAGATAATAAAAGGTATTTTTTGGAACTTGTTTGTTAGGGACGATTGAAAATTCTCCCAACATTTAAATTTAAAAAATATTCTTAATTTCCTAAAAAAATAAATTAATAATTCTTTCTTTATCCCCAAAAAAATTATATAATCCACAGAACCAATTATAATTAGAGTTGTCAAGTAAAAATCATTCACAAATAAGTTTCAGACAACTTTTCCATTTTAAAAATTTATAATCTTCAAAAAATATTCAAGTTTTTAATACCAAGAATATGGAGTATGTATCATCCCATTTGGATATTTATTCATTTTACAATAATAGTATTAATTATAATTAAGTAAAAATCCACATAGAGGTTCAAGTCAATCTTAATATTCAATTTCTCCACTGATAAATGTTAAAATTACATACATCCAATATAATTTTTAATACATGTGAGAAAAAACAACTAAAAACATTAGAATATTTTATAATCCTTCAAATAGAAAAATTTTCTTCAAAGTCCACACCTTTCACATATGCAGAGCCTTTACAAACAAGACTTTATTTGATTTAATAAATCAATCCCTACATCTTAAATTTTATTATGTAATCCGACATTATTATGATAATTTTTTTAAATCCTTGGAAAGATTTCCCATGTTTCATTTGTCTTATTCTGGTATAAATCTTCATTCAAAGCATCAAAATATTAATTTTTTTGAATGGCTATTGAAACCGATTCTGGTTTATTTTTTTTGATAAGTGATTTTTGATTTTATAATTTCAACAGTGTCCTAGTATGAAATGGACCATTATGATTTCCAACAATAATTTTGAACTCAACATGTTTTTAAAATGTAGGAAATATAAAAGGTTCTATTTTAGTCGATCATTCCCCATCACATGATTGAATTTAATATTGGAAAGTATGTTTTGACTGAATAGAATTAGAAATATAATGTTTAACCTCATCATAATTCTCAAAGAAATTAATTAATTTTTTTTTCAATTACATTTACATCATTTGATTCCACTAACCATTATAATTGTTAGTTCTAAAATTTTTAACGTATTTTATTTGGGGAAAAACCCATAAAAGTTCTTTCTTCAAAATCAAATTCAACATTACCAGATAAGTATTTTTAATTTCATGTAAACTTGCACTACCTAAAATAGTGTAGTAATTAAATGAATGATTTTTTTAGAAAAACATTTATAAGAAGTCATGTTGGATTACGATCTCACCAAACTTCTATTTAGAATATGTACCATTGTACCACTAGATTCTCTTATGTTGAAATTTAAATGTTTGTGTTCCACTATCATGGTTATTCCCATTTCCACCAATCTTCTATTAATTCTTTCTTCTACTCCATACTTTTTGTGTAATTGAGGGAGAAGTATAAAGATGTTTGATACCATAATTTCATATATATGTTTCTAAAGTGTTTCTTAAGAATTATATTACATTATTTGAAATTATTTTATTTATATAATAACTTATTCTGTTCTCAACATATGTTACAAAAAATGTTTACAATTCAATATAATCTGACATAGGTTTCATAAAAATTATTGTGTTTCATATAAATGGAATCATAAATTAAATTGATTAAGAATAAATATACATTTTTTTGATTGATGTATCATTGGACCACATAAAAGGAATGAATATGTTCAAGAGGTCTAGTTGATGGAATCACCACTATCTTATTAATCATGTTATTCATTTTTTATATTTGAAAAGTAACACAATAATCTACATATCTACATTTTAGTTCTAGAAAATATAGAATAAAATGAACATTATATTTTTTGATCATATTTTTATGACCATGGTTCCCAAGTCATCAATTCAATTTTTTTTTTCAACTACACCACTCAAGTAGAAAAAGTTATTAAACTATCCAATTGGAAAAATATTACCACTAGTTTGTTCTCATTTTTTGATAAATTTCTCATCCCTCACACTCGTTATGATATATGAATATGTTATAAATATATCTTCTTTTCCTTCATTACAAAGTTGAGATACACTTTGTATGTTATTTTAATTCCTATGAACAAATAAATCATCTTTAGATTTCAGCCATTTCTGTTTCAATCACAGCCTTATTGAATCCTTTGATTATTAGTGAATAATCATTACAAATTATATATCATTCTACCATAAAAATCTCAACATATATCATGATTTTAATATCACTTGTCTTATGTTAAGAAGAACCACTATCACGAATACATTGTTTTATTTTTTTATTTTATTTTAAGGATGTATAAACAACAAAATATCTTTTATATTTTTTTTATTTTCATCATACTTTTCTATTATATCATAAGAAAATTGTTCCAAAAGGAATGTGATACAAATTCCTTAAGAGAATATCCTCATCACATGTTCCATTAATTTTTTTAGATATCTAAGGTGAATTTTCATTGGTAGTATTCTAACATCATGCCGTATTCTTTTTAAAATTACCGTGGGTTAGGAACTTTACTCATCCTTCTTCTACCATTGATTTAAATTTGTGGAAGCCCTAATCAGGGAAATAAAATCATATGGAAAAAGTTATAATTTGAAAACCCATAGATTCTACAACACCAACAATAGCCCACAAATATTGATTTTCCTATTAATGTATGATCTTTATTTTAGGAAACATTATTTTGATTGATAGTTTTTTATAGAATTAATAATATATTGTTTTGGAAAATCCTTCCTCATGAGTGGTTTTTGATCTTTTACAAATGAAAAATGTTTCTCCCAACCGTTTCCACCCAGGATTTCTCAATACTTTTTTCAGAATGTGAAATTTTATAAAAATATGATAAAACATTATTTTTGCGGGGCGAGAATTTGACTTGATTATTTATTTTAGATTTTTCATCATTTTTAGAAATCTCATATTTTACATATGAAGACATATTTAAATTATCATTTATCATCCTCAAAGAAAATTCATACTCAATAATGTTTTATTGAAATAGGTTAACTTATTATTCTATGGACTCTAGCTTCTTAATGAGATATTTAATCATATTTACCCTTTTATAAATTCATATCTTATAACATATGTCATCCAGAATTTATTCTTCCCCCTTTTTGATGACATATTTTCAATGTTCAGAAATCTATTTAATATATTTATTTAGTACTTCGATTTCATTGTGGTGATTATTTCTTTTCTCAATATATTTCACAATTTCTATTTTGAGATGATACTCTATATTATTATTCACCATCTTATTTACTATCTGAGGAATCTTCTATTTTCATTACATTTTCATGTATGGTCCTGATTTTTTTGAACTTTCATATTCCGAAGAATTGTTTTCACTTGAGTCCAAGTAATCTTTTTACACAACATACTCTATTTTTCTCTTGTTATCTTCTTCTTATATTTATCATATGGAATTCATTTTTTATTACCTTTGTTCCACTTCTTCCATAAATGGATTTTATCAGAACCATATCAATATTTTCCAACATTATTCTTGGAAAAATTCCTAGAAATGTGTTTGATTCCACTATACTCACAAACAAATAGAGTAAATACACCCTTACACATTACTATTCCACTTTGGATGATCACGAGTATAAGATACATGAATTTTTTAATTCAAATAAACATCCTATATATCTTAGGAGTCACCGTATTGATCATATTCAATATCTTATATATTCATTTTTCTTATGTCCTCAAAAATATATTTTATCATTCATCTTCTTTTTAAACATTGGGTAATTCTACATTTCATTAGCAATAATATTGTAATGAAATCCATCAAGAGATAAATCATACTTATATTATAAAGAGTAAATTATCGAATGAATCTTTTCTCGAATGTTTCTCATATTCTTCCTCACATTTTTAGTATCATATAAGACATCACATGATCCTAGAATGTTTCAAACAATTTTAATTATTATAGTGAATTATTCATCAATTGTTTATTTATATATAATCTTTATGTCTTCATACATATTAAAACAATTTTGAAGATTTGATTGCTTCACATTAGTATTCCCTTCGAAAATATATAAATATTTTCCAAGATACTCTTTTTTTGTCATGAGACCCATCTCATTTGTATAAAAATTTTATAATAAAGACATAAGGATATCATTTATACCTTTTCTATAACCTTCAATATTTCTATTATAAAAAAACTAATCGTGGAATCATTATCAATAGGAAATAACCCTATTGTAGCAGCATCATGAACATCTAGGACAATAGAATGGAAATATGAAATCATCATATTTTTCAATACATAATAATTATTTCTATATAATATAGGAATTTCTCTAATATTGGAAGAATTTAGATTATCCATGATATGAATTATACAATATACAATTGTCTGTGATACTAATTGATGTTCCAAAGGATCATAAAAAATTTATGGGGTGAATTATTTTTTCACTCATTATGAGTTTCATGATATTTATAAACATAAATAATAAATCATACTTGGATTCATTTCTTTATCATAATTTAATAAATTAATATGCATTAAAAATTTGGAAAGTAAGTAATGCACTTAAGAATTAGAATTTTCAACCTTGGTGTGATAACATTAATAATTTACATAGCCACTCCCCTTGGTCAATTGATATTCACTGTTATGAATATGTGAATTCAACTTGTGACAACTCCCATTAGACTTCTTCTATATCAATATAATAATTATTACAACAAATCCTATTAGAATAAAATATTTCAAAGATAATAATTGATCCCAAACAAAAGAATAAAGAATTTGTTCATTATTTTCTGAAAAATTCCCCTGGTTTGATGACCCTATGTTTGATGACCATCAATATGATGAAACCACTATGATTAAATCAATAAAATGGAAATAATATAGTGTCCTTTTTGTTAATTTTTTCCTTAAGATACATTTTTTATGTCTGGATAACAAAACATTATCTTCTTCGAAACTAACCAAAACTCAATCTAAACATCAATATTTTGATGAAATCAGTGTAATGGAATCATTTTGATGCACGTCCTATCAATATTAAAAACTAAAAACTTCTAAAATTCGTAACAATATCTTCCTGATCCTAGTATAAAAATTAATTAGTCCAAACGTCTTATGATATCTTAGAACTGAAATAAAAAATTACAAAGAAATATTTAGTTCTATGCCTTTTCTACACTCGTTAAAAGTTGAAAATTTCAAATGAACATTTCTTATATTTATAGTCAACTAAAAAAACAATCTTAGGAATTTATAAATTTTTTTACCACATACTCCAATTCCAAAAATCCAAAAAACACTCATATTTAAACATCAACCCTTTCATGTTAAAACATTCTCATGATAAATATGAGATAACTCTTCTAGAAATAACTATCATATCATCTATATAATATAACATCCTCATATTTATCAACTTATTCTCATTATGATCTAAATATCCCTTTATTCTCCTTACCATCTGACTATCTTCATCTAATTATGATCTGGATACCATTATATTTTTATTATAAGATTATATTTCATTGCTCATTACAATCTATCTTTCTTTTTCAATGTTATTCTGGATGACATTACAAATTAGAGTTTTTGTAATCAACATTATTTCTTAAAATCAATTGAATGAAATCCTGATAATGATGGAATTATCCATAAATGTAAATTTTTGCTACGATGTTCTCCATCTGATGATAACTCTACTCAGCAACTTTGAAATTCATTAAACTACATCATCTTGACATATAATATCGTTTAAAAACAGATTTTTCTTGTACTTATAGATCCAATATTTTATGTCCAGGTTACTAGAACTAATACAAACATTCCTATTCCATCATTTCATAGAAATGTTTTATAATGATATTTTTAATGATTTATGAGAACTTCAATCTTAAAAAAACATCATTTAAATTAGGCTAGAACGTATGAAAACTGTCTAACTCATGGAATCACTATATTATTTAAAAACTGTTCAATAATATTATAAATTCCTCACTCAGAAACTTTATAAATTTTAATTAAAAATATTTTTGATGTATTTAGAGCTTCATATAGATTGATCTGTTATCGATAATGTGTTTGGTCAACAAGTTCTTCTTTCAGACTACTTCTACGTCCAGTGCATCTCGGTCTAAAACCATTATTTTATAAACATGTTTATAATAAAAACATTATTAAATAAATACATTCTCTTATTTATTTGAATAAAAACATTCATCATTCATACAAAAACTATTTTTGATGGAATAAGTCTGATACTAAACTAAAAAACATTTATTTTTCAAAAAATATAATTGTCATAAAATAGAAATACATTGTTAAAAAAATAATTAAAAATGTTATTTAGAGTCACAATGTTTATTGCATCATAAGTCTTTATCATTAAATTGGTAACCTTAAGGATTAATCTATAAACAATTTAGTATTTTCATAAAACCCACCTATAATTTAAACACTTGTGTGTAAGCCCCGACGAATTGAACTATGATGAATTTTGGTTATTGATATATCTAAGATATGAAGGATACATTACCATGGACTGAGAACCATATTACAACATCAGCAGGCTAGTCCACCCATATAAGTCCTACATCTAGAAGAAATGGGGAAAATTATTTTTCAGTTATTGTTTCCCATAATGAGAATGGATCATGGTGGATTATGGAGACTTATTAATTATGTCATTTTCATCAAAATCCTCTTTCAGGACAAGGTAAAACTCTATGTGTATGCCCAGGTTAATGAAAAAATATGATATGTATCACCTATAAGGAAATCCTCAGCATGTAATCAATAAATCATTGCACTAATAGAACTCTGATTCAATCCATAACTAGGATTTGCAGAACACCTTCCTAGGTCCAATCCCAAAATAAAATTTTCTTCATGTTTGGTTTAAGAAATTCCATGTCTCTGACATTCCAATTATTTCTAATTTATCTCTCCTAAGGGATGATCATTATTCCTCATCCACTGATGGATTGAGAACTCACTGAACTATGATGAGAACAATTCCATTCATGACTCAGATACATAGGATTCTTTCCAAAGGCCTAATCTCAAAATTATGTATTCAATGGGATATCCTAGCACGTAAGCCCGAAAACAATATTCAATGAGTTTGATCACATTCTATCACTTGTTTCTCACACCAATAATAGATCATGCAGGCTTAAGGAGTTGCAATGATCACATCATTGGAATAATGAATCTCCCCATCTAAGGAGAACTCAATGGGTATTCCTCGATAGGTGACTCTTTATAATTACCAATATTAATAAGGTATCCACTTTGGGTAGCACTTAAGGGTGTGTAAAATATTTGGTAACTATGATTCCTTATAAAAAAATTATACGTATAATTCCTCCTCGAGGTTCAATATCAAATATAGGGTCCCCATGGTCCCACATATATTCCATTTTTGTATGATTTTATACTTCATAGGATTAGAAAACTACAATGTTATTGAAACCTATTATAATGTGAGATATGTAGGATTCTTCATAATAGATCAATCCCGTAATCAAAATATTTTCTAGTTTTCTAGATAAAAAATGATCTAGATATCATGGTTTTGAAACATAAATATATAAGAAGATACCAAAAGGGAAATAGATTAATAACCTCAAATACATATAGATGGTTTCACTAATGAGATCCCCATATTCTGTACAAAAAATGGGATAACGTATAATCATTATGTAACGGTAATCGTCCCCATACCAGGATTAGAATAGTATTCATGATCGTATAGTTAATATATAATAGAGTTATAGACATGGAAACAATTCATCCAAAAATGGTGAGATGAGCCCAACATCTCATCATCTCGACCAATTTGAGTTCCCATGAATCACTAGGTCTGAAACCCCAATTGAAAACCTATATTAATAATTAATGTCTATAACCTTTTATGGATGTGGGAACTATTAAGATTTTACACTAATAACAACAACATTTACCACAGATTAATGATTGCGCAGAAAATATAACCCCTTAGAAACAACCGTCGGGAAAAAATGCACTCGCCTCAGTCGACACCTTTTTTAATAAATAATAAAATGGTGAAACCAACATGAATAATGAAATATACTTCATAACATAAAGATTTTAAACTGCCCTATTCATGTCAAAAAATTATATTCACCCAATGAAGGTTCCCAATTTTCTCTTTTCCATAGAAATAGTGTTACTCTAAGTGGATTATTGATTGGAATTGGAATTGTGTAGGGAATAAATTAGTGAATTATTTTATTGAATTATCTCATTTTTTGATAAATAATTAATAAATTATCATGAATTTTTTATGAAATAAAATAAATCTATTTTAACTATTGGGAAAACCTAGGATTGAATCATATTATATAATTTTTTTCCTTTTAAATAATTAGGTGTTCCATTCTTCAATTCAATCCATTATCTTATCTAATTAAGGATATTTTTATATTATTACCATCACCCCCATCATTTTCCACTCCTCCACAAAAAATCCATAAAATTTGAGTTCCCAATTATACTTAATTAGTCCCTGTGGATTTGATCCCAAGTTGTATTAGAATGACTACCTCTAACTATGGGTTAAATTTGGGCGCCATCAAATTTTAGCACAATTTTTAGGGACCAAAGTATGTTATCTTTGATAATATCATCATTTTCCCACACAAATTCACTCTTACCTCACCCAATTTATGTCCAGTAGAATTATATTTTGAACAAATACATACCTGGGTATTGTCTCTATACATTGACAACCCCACAAAAAGCATGATGTATAATGAAAATACAAGTTTTTATAGGTCAGATAATAAACAAATGAATATACCAAAATGTTGGGAAACATATTCTCCAAAAAAATTAAATCCTATAAGGAATTTCAATCCCATAAGTCAATATGACCATCCCACAGTCCAATTACAACATTATAATTGTCCTCATAGAACTTACCACTTAGATCCACCCATTTTTCTTTCCCAATCCAAAAACATTAAATGAGAAAGTGTGTCAAAAAAATAGACAGAAATGGGTTTTTGGTGTCATCATTCGGAGTATAATTAAAATGAATTGAAATAGTTCTAGGACCAATTCATATTATGGATTTCTCATTATCAACATTGTTAGAATAATCATGTTACAAAAAAATTCATGGACACCTCTAATATGTGACTATGTACCAGAGTGGTATAACTGATTAAAAAACTTTATTAATGATTCCAAAAA
Organism: Viscum album; assembly: GCA_963277665.1. NCBI lineage: Eukaryota > Viridiplantae > Streptophyta > Magnoliopsida > Santalales > Viscaceae > Viscum > Viscum album. The sequence goes on from OY728142.1 coordinate 1,056,984,563, forward strand.
TATTATAATCTTTAAAATAGGTTAAAATTTTGATGAAACCCCATTATAATCTGAAAAAATATTTCCAGAAAATAAGGTGAATTTGTTAGGGAATATTGTTATGTTAACATAAGGAATTTGAGAAGGCTGTTAATGATTGTTTAAATTAGAAAGAAAATGATTTATTTTATTCAATAACGGGGAATTTTACATGATATGTTGAATGGCTTGAATATCTATCTGAAGATTATTATTGAGAAATAAAAATAAAAAAATAATTTTTGAAATTGTAAACTTTAATTATTTAAGAACCCCTATCAATGAAATAAAAAAATTTGAGGGTTGAAACTTATTTTCCTATTGAAGAAATTATTTGAAAAAAATATTGGAGAAGAAACTGATTTTTTTAAAAATTTCCAATCTTCTTTTGGAAATTTTAATCATCCCAATATAAAATTTATAGTCCTTCTATCCGTTATAATGTATCACTTAAAAGGGTAAAACCAATACCTTGTTGTTTTCATTCATCATTCTCTTGAAGCGCAGAATGGGGAAACGCTCCTTGATGTCTTAGTCCTGACTAAAATAGAAACAATATCAACCATTTATGATATTACTTGTATTTTCCCACTCAATTAAGAACATAGTACTATACATGAATCAAATTCTAAAAAATGAATCGATAAAAATATAGTAAAATTGGTAAAAAATTTGGTCCTTAAGATGTTAATTGTTGGTATTGGTTATATTAAGGGGACATTGTCATGATAACAACATTTAACTATGAATTTATCAGGACGAAACCTAGATTATATATTGATGTTATTATTTTTATTACTTTTTTTTGTCTTTTTAATAGACCTCATTTGGTTTTACAATGTGATATAATATTTTTTGTGAGTGTTGTTTAAAACATGATGATGTTTTTTCTTTATAAATGAAACACCTGCCCTCTCGAGTTCAAACCTCACCTTCAATATCCTTGAGGCATCTACTGGTGAAATGATGCCAATGTGATAAATTTATTATTTATGGGTCATCAACTTCATTACTGGTGAACTTGTTCCATAATTTAATTTAAAATAAAAATCTCATGTCATTCCTCATAGTTTTGAAATATATTTTCTCTTCTCTTTCAAACACTACATTTTGTTTCATTCTATATTGGGGTGGGGGTGAAAAAAAAAATTTGCTGAAAATTTCAATTAAGTATATTTTCTTATATTAATGTACATTTTTAAATATTAAAAATGAATATAAAATACTTTTAAGGCCTTGAAATTGATTTTACTGCATGTTAATATTCAAGAGCATAGTTTTTGGATTGTGTGGTTGTATGATGATATTTTTCACTACTAAAATATTTATCCATATAATGAAACTGTTACAATGAACATCCATTATATTTTGGGCGTGAGATTGAATTCTTGGGCCCCTTCCATCATTGAATAGGGTTCAGGGAGCTTTTTTTTAAATTGAGTATCCATAAAAAATTAGAGTAAAAACATGTATTGAATTTATTTCCATATGCATGATGGAATGTAATTGGAGATGATGAATCCATAGTTGTCATTCCTAGAGTTTGGATTTACATCACTATTATAGATAATTTAATTAAAAATATGATTATAATTAAACACTTGTGGTTGTGGCTCTCTGGTTTTCTTTCCTACTATTAGACTTCTCGTCTCAATTTGTCTTAAAATACCCACCAGAAAAATAAAGAGGAGATGAATATAACTGAAAATCTATAATTGGATACGTAACATTAGGTTTAATGTGATTCCCACCCAACACATCTATTCTTCCATTGAAGAATAAAATTGTACGATATAGTTTTTGATGCACAACACAGTATCATGCATAAATTAAATTGGATGAAATATCAAAATGAATATAATCAATGGAATGTTCATGGGATTTGTTTATTATTTTGAACCTACCTTGTTTAAAATGATTTATAATGGTTTCATGAATGATTTGAATGACTTTTTTTGGATTATTGTATTATAAAATGTATTTGGAAATAGGTACTGAATTTTTATATTTTCTAGATAATTATTTTTCTGGAATATAAAAACAAAACGTATGTGGTGAGATAATCCACAGAAAGAGTCTATTATTCATTATTTATATTTATTATAGTGGTGTTGTAATTTCAATAATCATGTGTTTTACTACATTTTAAAAATTGAACATCCTTTCACGTCATTGTTAATTCATGTTTAATGTGAGTAAAATTTGGACCGATTATTCCTTATTTGGGGAATTAATTATATTGATTATTTTAATTTTATATATTTTTATATTATTGAACAATTAGTGGAGAAAATGTTTTTTTATTGGTAAGAAAGGATTAATAAAAAGGGGAGATGTAAATATTTTTACAAGGATGCAAAAATTTCTCAGTAAGGAATAATATCCCATAGGCACATAAGATTAAATGTATCTCAAATTCCCAGCCCTATGGAGACAAATATTTATATGGATATAGATAAATTTATGAGGAAATTTTAATTCATCTATATAAGATCTAATTTTTTAGTATTAATGGAATAACATGGAGCCCAAATTAAATTTTACTTTTTTGTCTACATTTGATGGATCATAATGTCAACCCATATTCTATAGCATAAAATCTCAATGGATTATCCAGTTATAATGAAATATTGAAATATATTAGAGGAAACAATGGATATAAAATTATTATTAAACTATGACTCCCAATTTAGTATTCTTCAATGTATAAATTTAACGTCAACTTGGGAGAAGAAACTTGATCAAATTTTTATGGTAAACTTTGAGAAATCTATACTCCCTATTCTCCCACCCACATTTGACATTACTAAATAAATGGGATGAAATTTAATGATGGGTTATAAACCCTAGGTACTGAGAATTTAATTTTATGTAGTCTTTGTGAATAAAATTGGTGCGAATTTTTTATTATTTCAATTTAAATGTCACATTGTCATTTATTTACAACAGGTTCAATTTATCTCATGCATGTTTCTATAACCCCTTAGTTTCTTAATAATAGTTATTTTTCATATCATATGATATTAATTATATTAAAAATTATATACCAATGAATCGCGGTTTGAAAATTTTAAGGCAAAAATTTGTTAAATTTTTCCCACAATAGTGAAGTTTTTGTTATTTGTTTGTTTTTCACATATTTATTTCCACCTTTATATTTCGAAAAGCACAATTATTTGAGATACTTTAATAAATAGAAAGATAAACCATTTATTTTTTGATCATAGGTTGTTTCAAGGGTTTGGATGGATTGTGAGTTCATGTGCATTAATATTTAATTAAATTCATCATATTAATATTTTCTTTCGGTCATTTATATTCTTCTTCACCTTCAACAGCATTAAAAATGACATATTTTGGGTTCTATTAGGATAAATTTTCAGTAAGTTGTCTTTCAAATAGTCCACTAATAGAATTGGTGATAATACTTGGTGTTGTGTAGAGATAATATTAGTGATTTTTTGTGGCATTATCTAACTATTTAGACACTTAAAAAATTTTGATCTAAAGTTTTCTATTAAAAATCCCAAATTCCACAATTCCCAAGAGACATCAATGAATCAACTTATATTCTATAATTTTTTCCATTCAATTATTTTGTTATTTCATTTAGTAATTTAATCCATTATATTTTTTTAATTTATATTTATTTTTTTAAATTTCCATCAACCCCATAGTTGGACACTTCATATCCAAAAGCACCAAAAAATTTGAGTGTCTATAGATTATTTATTCATTCCCTATGATCAGATCCATACTTGTAAAAAAGTGAAATCTTCTAATTTTATGGTAAATTTTAGAATCACTGGGTCCCCAAACAATCTAAATAGAATAATTCTATATAGATCATAGTCAATCGAATTACAAATTTAAAACACTTTATTTCTATTAGTGATGATTTTTGTCTGGAGTATCTTTCTAGTATATACATTATATAAGTGGTAAGGGTTAATGGAGTACCATATTCTATATTATCTGACCAGGTCATATGATTTATACTGATGTAAAGAAATTTTTTTCTATAAATATCTTAATACATAGATCGGTTTCAGAACAATGCATCATCCTCTGATATTGATAGGGATTTATATTTGACGAGTGATTTTTTTATAATTATATAGTGATGGAATTCGTCATTAGTAGTGTTGGTCTAGTTTCATAGAGGTTGGTGATGAATGAGGTATCCTAGATTTCTACATGTGATTATGAACCATGTTTCAAGATATGAATTTACCGAAATTAAACATTTGGGTGACACCAACATCATGTAAATAAAGTTAATGTATTTTGATCTCAAACGAAAGTTGTATTAATGAATTTTAGTATTATTTTGATATAACTGATGAATCTATAATAAAAAAACTATAAAAAATCTAGTATTGATGAAAAAATGTTGGGTACCACATTAACCCTAACACTATGGTTCCAGAATTTATAAATATCACTTTTTTGGTGTAATGGATTCACATATAATGTTTTTTAATGTGGTATACTATGCACATTACTATATATATATCATAAATTTAATTCAAATAGCATGTCATACTAACATAACATGTATCTAAATATAGCATGAACACATTGAGGGATCATGGGACACACTTCATGTATCCAATGAGACACTTCGTAATTTCTAAGACAATATAACAAATGTGGCTAGTAGGAAAAAAATATTACTATATTGGATATAATATTCTATGAATCGTATTTTTTTTGGTGTGATCCCAATGATTATATAGGAAACATAATTAGGGATATAGGATGATTGCCCTATATATTTTATATTCCATTTAAATTGGTGTGCATTACTTGCAGTTTTCCATAATATGCCATGTGTTGAGGTTGTACAAGTCCAATCTGAATCCTAAAGGGTATATGTTGTTTACTAATAATGTAAATTTTGATTACATTTCATTAAATAATTACTTATCAATAATACTTTATCAAGAATCATATTGGTATTATTATTCATCCATCCTCATCATTTCCCCATAAAAATTGTAACAGAACAATTACATTCAATACCAATGTTGATATGAATTTTGAAACATGTCATATGTCTGATTAGATCTATATGGGAAACAATAGAGATTTGAGAATGTAATTATATGTATTCAAGAGGTTGGTTTACCTCATGTTGCATGTCTGTGATATAGAACATGCCTCCAACATCTTAGAGAGAATTTATTTCTCTTTAACATACTAAGGGAATGTTTTATATATCCAGGGATTTTATACTCCATTCTCTAAGTGTTCATATGGTTAATGGATCCTCCATTGGGTTCAGTATTACTATGAATGGTACTTATTCATTGGTGAGGCACATGTCCCTATATAATATTCCAGATAGGTTGTGTGAGTTTTCTAATTAATGTATAACAATGATAGTATGACTTAATAATCACATGAAATCTATCAATATGTGGAAAATGTGAGGGTCCCTGATAAATTGTAGTAATAATAATTTGGTAATGGTTGGAAAGAAAGTGCTTCCCTCGACAATCATGAATTTTATATTGAGGACTATAGAATTCAGTATGGTTACTCATAGGAATATAAATGGTCATATGTTTGACCAGATCATGTTTTTTCAGACTTGAGGATTCCCAATATTCTATTGAATTCCTTGGAAATATAACATATTAAGGGTATATAATAATGTTATTCTGGGGGAAATTGATATAATAATAATATATAGTTCTTTATGTGATATAAATTTTGATGGTTGGGTCATAGAAGATTATCTATTCTATTAATTCATCTCAGTTCTTCTCTAAATCACATTTAGTTCATTTCTAGTCAATATATATGTCAAATTCTTTTGTCACGGTTCTACCTGACCATTTTTGGGGCATCTAACTTATTATAATTTTAAATTCCCATGATTGGTATTTGTTACCATGTGTGATGTCTCCATTTTGGGGATGTTCTAGATAAATACTTTTTGGGTCGGATAAACCTAGTGAGGCCTTTTTGGAGATAAAATTTGGTGATTCATGGAGATATATAGTGGTTAATAGTAATTCATGATGGTTCTTATTAGCAATATGTCATGAGATCGATCCAAGAGTAAATATAGGGGGAGTAGATTTTCGGTTTATTAAGCCTGTCAGATTTAGTGGCTATATGGCTGGGTTCTTCCTATATTATTTTATAATATCATGTTATGATTTTATTGGATTATAAATGATTATCATATATAAATAAATATATATTGTTATATATAAAAAATAAATAATTAGGGGTGGAGGGTATTTTATGAAATGGTGATATGGTTCTACTATAGGATAATACTGGGTATGACAACCCTCACTACGTGATATTACAATTTGGTATCACTTAGAACATTATAACCTATTTGATGTGGCTTGACCTAGCACACATATCCTACTGAATTCCCAATCATGAATCTATTAGCTCATGTATTGATAGATGAAACCCTAAAAACACTCATAGAAAAGACTAAAAATAAAAGAAATGTTCCTCACTTAAAATCTATTAATAATCAATATTATTAACTTATTATCTCTCTAAAATTGTTTCATTTTCAATTTATGATTTTATTCTATATGGTATTTTATTGACTATATGATTAACTGATTAATAGTAGGTGTTCCTTCCCCATCAATATATATAATAACTAATTATTCTATAACAACTCTTTTAAATTTAATAACATATTAATTTATTTCTATATATCAATTTGGGTACCCACTTTTTTTCTTTTACAAATGGGAAACATGTTTTAATTTTTTATACTCCATGAATAAAGAAAAAAATTAACCATCAAAGTCAGTATTACTTATTATAGAAAGATGCAATGAACATTTAGTTTGAATTTTAATTGTCATATAGGGTGTCATTCTACCATATTGGATTCTCATTATGTGATCATAAATTATATGATATCTCAATTAGAACCCTGATAACTTCATCTCCATTTTCTATCATTTTATTCATATATGTGTGATTATTTCAATATTAAATCATACAATACACACTTTGGAAATAATATAGAATGAGATATAAATTATTTTTTGGATACCCAAAATTACATTATTTTTATAGCAGATGTTTCAACTAATTCTCTATATCATTAATTCACTGTGTAAAACCATTAAAATGACCTTTTTTCACAATATATATTATGGGAATACAAGAAATGATTTCATTTAATATTAATCAATGTATTGAGATTTTTCCATTATAAAAAAGTATACTATGAATTTATTATCAATTTTTAAAATTTAATGTAATGAATTATAAGATTTATATAATTATTGGATATTAGAATTATTTGTCCCCTCAACATAGTGTTACGTATTATGGGATATACATTATAAGACAATAGGTACATTGATATAATTTTTGAATGATTTCCTCTTCAATGAAATTTATGAAAATATTACGAAATGTGTCATTATGAATTAACATAATTATATAATTTAATAAATATCCATTATTAAATTATAATTTTGGAAATACACTCTTAAATATAACATTATGTTTATTATTTAATAATTTCAATTTTTTTATTTTTGTCATAACACATATATATTATTAGATACATTATACTTATGAAGCAACTATTCTCAAAGATGTAAAATATTTATTCATTTGACTAACTGATATATTATAATATTTTGCATGATTTTATATTGATGACATGAACAATGAATTTAGATCTATTTTATTAATCTATATATTTCATGATTCTTTGTTAATTAGAATATAAATGTCATTATAAATATGTATCGTGTTTTCTATGTACTATAAAAATATTGATCATATAGATTTTATCATTAGAACTGGGTTTTCTAATAAATATAATCCACTAACTCTAGGAGAGTACTGTGGGGGAATTATAGTTTCTGTGAAAACATTTTTAGTTGAATCCTTGTGAAATGAATTTAGAAGAACAATTAATGATGATTAATAAATTTATGATAAAAATTAAAATTAATGAAGATAAAATTTATATAGTGAGTATAGAATTCAATATCCATTTATGAAAATGGATTTATTATAAGATTAAATTTTTTATAAAGTTTGTTATAAACAAAAAAAACATAATCAAAATATGATTTTTTTTTAAAAAATATTGCATGTTGGATGATGTGTATACAATTTATCCAATACATTCCAATGTATAAACTCTGTAAATGATCATTTTAATGAAGATATTCTGACATACATGTAAATTATTTCAATATGTGGATCAATTTCTCATGTTATTGATTATTATCATGGGATATATCGATGCAAATAAGTTTTTATAGAATGCAAAAAAACCGAAAACTATTTTTGGAAAATGTAATTAAAAATATAAAATAATAAAATAATAAAACAGTAATAGATCACTATCTATAAATATTATTTTCTCCAAATTTATGTGATTATTAGTTTCATGATGTGTTTTGATTATCCTATAGAATTTCCATTTTTGTACTACGAAGCATGGGGTGGTTTTTTGTAAGGGGAGTAGATTGGAAATCACATGGTTGGGGAATCTTTAGAGGGTGTTTTTATGTGTGAATATATGTTTTAATGATAGATTATGTAGATGAGTGAAATTTAGAAATGGTTTCTACAACTTATAATGGATGAAGACACTACCAAGTGATAAATTCTAGAATTCTAAGTGCATTTTAGACATATAGATGTGTTTACCATAATAAAAGCCACTAATAGGTACCTGGTGTCCACAAATCAAGATCAAATAGTGTGGGGGATGATTTATTAAAATGTTTTATCCATTCAACTGATATTCTCCCACCTTTTCCATCCTATTCCCAATTAGGATAGAGTGATTGGGAATCCCAGTCTCATTTTCCCCACAATGATATTATATTGAATAAACATTGATTCTTGGTTGATTAGATCTCTTTTTGGAACAAAGGGGGTATTTAAACTATCTATTCCCTCTCATATGATTCTAATATTTCATTATTCTATTATTTTATGTTTTTTTCCAAATTTTAAATAATTATTAAAACAATGTATAGTGGAATATTCATTATATGATAAGGCATTATGTAATAATGGTTTATAGATATCCAAAGAGGGTTGATGCCAAATAATTATTGTGGCTAAATGTTGTTACTTCCCCAAATTTTTATTTCAATAGTTTTGTCAAATAAGCATGGATTTTTTTGACTAATTAGTAATTGAATGATGTAGATTATAAGATATGAGGACCCATACTCTGGGATATTATGATAAAATCAGTAACATTATATTCTAGACTTTTCTGCTAATAATTTTGACCCTAATTTTTCTTCCAAAGCATACAATGTGGAGAGGAAAACACAGATCACACACATTATGGATGAAATTTTAGGTTTTCAGTTTTGGATAAAAATTCAAAGAACTACATAAAAAATTTACCGGAATATAAATAACCGTTTATCCCTCTTATCCAAGGATTTATTTTTTATTTTAATATATCATCATCATCTATATTAAATTCCTTCTAGACATAGCTTATTCAACATCATTCATTAAAAATAGGGGAAATGAAACATAATAATGGTTATCTTAGATGATCAGTAATGTTAAGCATAGGAATTAATAATTAAATGACATCAATGAACATAAGAGTGTTTAAGGGTATAGTGAAATAATCATAATGCATGAGAGAATCATAAAGTAAAACATACCAATAAAAACATATATCTTCAAATACTAAAAAATGGAAAAGTAAATAGTCATTATAATCAATAATCATGAGCCATTTGATATATATTATAATAAACAAAAACATTATAAAATAATATCATTGATAATGAAAACATATTGGTATTTTATAACACCGTCTCATTTAACCCATAAAGAACCCTCAAAGAACCCATATAGAACCCTTACAAATTGGATGTACATTTTGGTCGACATACAAAATCATCTTTACCAAATTCATTGGACACATATAGCAATATCATTGAGTGATATATGGGACAACCAAATAAAGATTTAATTGGATTTTCTTGTTCTGTATGGCCCACCCCATGTTAAGAAGTAATCAACTTTCTAAACGCTAAATGGGAGACCCCATTAAGTAAGACATAAAATATCCAAATTAGTAATAAAACTCATATGAGAGATCTTTTTTCCTTTTACCACATGATTAACCCATGGAAAATAAATCTTTATCATGTAAATATATTTTTAACATGACTAACACATGAAAAAAAGGTTCTATAACCATCTCTTGATGTCTGGTTATATCAAGGATAATAAATGGGTTCCATAAAAATTTCATTGAAACATGGTTATCCCATAAGAGAAATGGGTCCCATAACAATATCATTGAAACATGGATATCCGGTGAGAAATAAATCGATCACATAAGAATTTCAATAAATAATGGTTATCCTATGGAAAATAATGTAGTCCAATAACAATATCAATGAAAAATGGTTATCTAGTTGAAGTGAAATGGGTCTATCAAAATCACATTGAAACATGATTAACCAATATAAATGAAATGGGTTCAATAAAAATATCTTTAAAACATGGTTATCCAAAGGAAAAGAAACAAAATCCATAACATTCACATGGAAACGATCTTAATCCATCCATAAATGAACAATGATTATATCAATAAAAAATATATCTAGTCCAGGATAATAAACAAAAAGGGTTTTTGAGATTGATTACTGGAAAAACCATTAAAATAACACTAAAATCATTCATGATGAAAACAACCTTTAAAAATTACAATGTGGCATATACCACAAAGAAATATTTGAATCATAAGAGACCTAAATGAATAAAATTAAAAAAAATTTATAATATCATTAGAATTAGGATATTAAAGATATAACATGTAAATTTTGTAGTATATACACCTTTTAATATAAAATAGTCATATAATATGAAAAACCTCACTATGAAGTCAAACTATATCAATAATCAATTACTAATTTGGTATCTTTGTAACTGAAAAACCTATGAAAGGTGGATAATAAGTATGATATGTAAATACACATTTATTTAAAGATATGAATCACCCAATACATTCATGGATAGTATATAGACCGCAAAACAAATATATGTTTTGAGTATGGAATATATAACAATAAAACAAAAGTATTATGAGAAAAAAATTAAATGATCATATCACTAGAGTTAGAATTTATAAATGAAATAATTATGTGTAAAAATTTTAAATTTTAAATATAAAAGTGGAAATATAGTATAAATATACCATATTAAATTTCCCATATATTCTTGGAATAACATATCTAATGAAATTAATTTTTTACATAATGAATGAAATTATCATTAAGAAATCCCTTAACATGAGTTTGATTTTTTATGCTTGTACTCTATATTATTTAATAATGAACTTATTTTTATTATTTAACTTATTCAGTATCATTTAGAATTTCCTTATTAGTTTATTTCACATAAAAACATGTTATATATTATTTCTTAATTAGTAATTTTGGATTTTGATATTTTTACCATATCAAGATTATGTATCCAAAATAACTATAATAGGTTTACTAAGTTTAACGAGGTAATTATTTAAAATTCTCAAAAATTATATTCAAGAATAAATTAATATATTTTTAAATTAGTTATAATATTAATATAATATAGTAAATATGTTTATGGAAAATGAACGAATGTTACGATCATGGAGATAACAAGATATATATATGCTACAGTATTGTTCCCATTTTTTAATGATCATTATGGAAAGAAGGTCCGTAATATTTATATTTATAGAAAGAACATTATATCATAAATAGAAAATTATTTATTTATATATAATTATATATATATCATTGTTTTATATGTTTATAAAAAATGAGTTATGAAATATCTTCAAGGTTGTGGTACTCCACATGTCTAGGAATGACATTATAACTTTTTTTAGTGTGTGTAATGGAAAAAAACAGAATGATATATTCATGTAAAGATATAAAATTATTTCATTAAAATAATAAATATTTCATTAATAAAATATATTTTTATTTAAATCATCATTTATACATTTGATTTATATAGTGAATATATCACATCACTCTAAGGAGGTTGTAGTCCACACATCCACAAATGGAGATATTGGATTACCAAAAAATAGAAATAATGAATGTATGTATTGTATAATAATTCAATAATAATAACTAAATAAATAAAATAATTTTTTTTATAATAAATATTTATTCTTCCATTATTCCCAATAATGAGAGGAGGTAATGGAAGATCGAACTACATTGGATCATGAGGTGATAGTCTACCATACACACGAACGATGATTGTATATCCCATTTGGTGGAAGTGTGTGATGGTTTACATTGAAAAAATAAAAAAATCCCATTATAATTTTAATTGAGAGTTTATTATATAATCACACAATAAAAATAATTTAACATCTTGGAAAATTAACTAAAACAGAAGTGATCATTATAGAACATTACCTATTTTTTGGGTAACTCCATTTGGTTTAAACCAAATGACTTCCATAAATTATTTCTACCCAAAGTAAATATTATACAATGATATAAGGGATGTTCTGATCTTATTTTGGTATTATTGGTTGATCCAAATGTATTTAGTGGTGTGAATATTTGGATAGGTTGAGTGACTTTTTTTAGGGGGTGGGAGTGACATTCCTCTAAATATAAAAAAGGAAAACACAATTAGGAGGTATCAATTACATAATGTGACTCCATTAACGAACCAAATTAGATAAATATGGTGATATATTTTAATAATTTCAAGAAAATGGGTTTTGTGTAATTTTCTAGGATTCTTGGCCATATAAGACTAATCTTATCCAATAGGTAATCATTATTTATACCTTAATGACAATCATTAAGTTAAAATGACCTCCGTAATATTTTTTTTGTGAAACACTATATTGTATAAACTAGATATAATAATTTATATTTATTCAAATTATTTACTCCATTTCTCCAAATTCCAATAACCTAATTGTTTTACCTTAAATTAAAATTGTTATTGAAGAAGGTTGAAAACATCATGTTATTCTAGAGAAAAAAACAAAATTTTTTATTGTTTTTATATCCAATTTCATTGTAAAATTTATTCAAATGAACTAAAATATTTTAAATGAAATAAATTATTCCTAATTATATTTTTAAATAAATTACATATATTTTTTAACAATATAAATTATATACACTGAAATGTTATTTTCAATTTTTTTTTGTAATTCAAATTTCAAAACAATGTGAAAGTCTACAGAAAAATTCAAAAAATAAAACAAAATTAAATTTTGATATTATAATTTTAGAAAATGTAGATTAAATTTTTATATATAAATTATAAATGTGTCAATATTTTATTTTACAATAATTTGTCCATTAAAAGGTGGTAAAAAACCTTAAAAAATATATAGTTTTTTCATTTAAAAAGTAAAAAAATTCTGATCTTAAGTCTATCAAACTTATTGGATGAAATTAAAAAAATATTCTAAATATATTACATATTAATTTCATTAATATCTATTAATAGTACTGAAAAATTGAACATATTAATATAAAATGAAATTATAGCCATAAATATAGTTTTTCAAAAAAACACATACTATATATTGAATTTTTATTTATTTTCATTTAAAAGATTTTGGTTTCCAATTATGTCATTTAATAAACATGTGTAAATTATAATTTTTATAATTTAATGAATCTCTTCCATTCCTCCCATTGCAATGTCTATTTGGTAACTTTAATAATAATTGTAATATTATATTGTTTTATGGTATGTCCTGAGCTTATGTAAAACATAAGTCATCAATGAAACATGACGTTAGATGAGATAGACGATGAAAATGGTTTTATGTATAATTTAATATATCCTGTTAATTTTTTATTATTCAATTTACCAAAGAATATAAATAAATTTTAATGAATATGTTTCGTAAAATCTCATGATGTTTTATCATATACCTCAAAAAATAATTTCTCCCTGAAAATTTATCTCTGTTTTCAAAGGATTTTTAGATTCACTTTCCTGAATACTACATTAATAAAAATGAAAAAAATAAATAATATATTAAAATTTTAAAAGGGGATACATACAATTTTCTTAAATTTTGGAATAACTATGTTTCCAAATAGGGGGAATGTGGTTACAAAATTAAAATATGGAGATGGAAGGGAAAAATAATTCCCATGGACTAATAGGGAGTGATAGACAAAATGGTAATGATTAAGTAAATGAAAAAACACCAAAAGCCAAATAGATGTGAAAAATTTCATTGGTATCATCTTAACACATTTTAATTTGATAATATTTTATTTGAACATCCTTTTTCAAATGTTGATGGTTTTGATCACCATCTAGAATGAGAAAATATTACTTATAATTACCTGATGAGAAGAATTGAATCTATTTATTAATATCAAATAAAATATCATTTTTGTACAAGTTATGAGTATTAAAGATGAATTATTAATTATTGAAACACTAAAAAAAATTAAAATAAAAATATTAATAAAAGGAATTAAAATATATTTCACATGTATTTAAACATTATTCAAAACCAAAATGGTTAATATATTGTTATATAAATATCAAAATGAATAAAACTTCATAAAATAATCATCAAAATTAAATATAAAACCAAAGATGAAAATAAATCATTATATATCCATATATACTAAATAACATCAATTACATAAAAATCAAAGAGAGTTTTAACCTCAAGGGTTATCAAATATCATCTAGTTTTGAATCCCAAATGATATGGATCTTATTTAGATGTAACATTAGTCACTTATTCACTAAATAACATTTCAATAATTTGGATATCTATAAAATAATACTATTATTCCCATAATTACATCAATATAAAAGAACATATAAAACCTAAATTTAATAAATAACATACAACTTATTTCTGAAAAATCAAAGTAGTACTTCAATTTATTCCAACTCTTAACATATACATCAACCTAATATATTGTCTTCTAACATTTCATTTATATCCTATAAAATTTTACTGATAAATATCCTAAAATGGGGTGTCTTTTACATTGAACATATGATTATCCTTAATCATATAGTTCTATGATGTGAAGAATTACCCTTAAGATAACCTCATACGAGAAAATAATAATCTCCAAAGTTATCTATAATATAATTTGATACCATCTTTAACAGCCCAAGACCCTCACTCTAAGATTTTGTGTATAAATCCATAAGATTACAATGATAGATTTTATATAGATAATTATGATCCAAATTTTTCATATAAATATTACAATATGAAGAGTAAAACGTGGATCATTGACATTCTGGGGGACATTTTAGGTTTAGAGTTTTAGAAAATTGAGACAAAATTATACACAAAAAATTCACATGAATATAAAAGAGTATTTCTCCCACTTAACAATGTAATTATTTTTCACAATATATAAGATCATCATCAATATTAAACTCCATATGTACATAAGTTTTTTGAAATAATTCATTAAATAATATGGAAAATGAAACATAATAATGGTGAGATTATATTATTAGTAAGGGTTAAAATGGACATTAATAATTAAATGTCTTTAATGTGCATAAGAGTGCATTAGGGATGATGACATAATAAAAATGCATTAGTTAATAATAAAAGAACACATACCCATTAAAATAAGGATCATTTAATATGAATCATGTAAAAATAAACATTCAACAGAATCAATAATCATGAGACATGTGATATCAATCATGAATATTAGAAACATTATAGACCAACATCAAACATAAATAAAAAAAATAGGTATCTTGGAATATGCTCTCATGAATCCCATATATAACCCTTGAAAAATCCATAATAGTTTTAAAAAATATATCGCCTACATCTAGAATTATCATTAAAAAATTCACTGGAGATCAATAGTGGGCACACATAGTGTTATTTGGGCAACCACATGTTATGTTATAATAGGATTCCCTATTGATTTCTATGCCACTCCATGTTAATAATTAATGGTATTTTGTAGTGCTATGTAGGCCTTATAATTATGTAATATGTCTAAGAACAACAATTTGAAAAAAATTCATTGAAATAATTATTTTCCATTTTACAATATTATTAAACAATGGAAAAGAAATGGGTATAATATCAGTCTCTTTGTAACACAACTATACAGTGGAAAATAAACTGGTTTGATATAAATATCATTAATAATAGTAATCCACAGGTAAATAAACATTTTACATAAACATATCATTGGAACAATGATATGTTGTCTAAAATTAATGGTCCCATAAAAATACCATAGAAATATGGTTATGTCTTGTTAAAGATGTAGGTCAGGTAAAAATCTTATTGAACTATTGATATCCTGTGGAAAATAAATGTTTCCCATAACAATCTCATTAAAAAATTGTTATCTTGTGTAAATTCAATGGGTTATGTTACAATATCATTGAAAATTATTAACCCATATAAAAGAAATGGATTCAATAATAATATCTTAGAAACATGGTTATCCCATGGTAATGAAATGACATCCGTAACAATCTATTAGAAAAAATAATAATCCATCAATAAATGAATGAGTATGGTATCAATAAAAAATATTCCCATAGGTTTATAAGAACAAATATTTTTTTTATGAATAGAAATAATTTTGAAATATAATTGAAAAAAATTCTTCAAGAAAATTTCCATTAAACATTCCAAAGTGTCACATACCATCTTAAATCATTGTAATCATAATCCCCATCAAATAATAATGTTAAATTGCTGTTATAATACCATAATAATGATTATAATAACAATATAACATGTCAATGGATTATTATATACTAATCATAAAGTTAAATTGATATATAATAAAGAAAACATAACAGGGAAGGAAATTTGTAACAACATTCAATTCTAACATTCATGACGTTGAGAAAACAAACCCCAAGTAAGAGATATCATAAAAGGGATATCTAAAAGTTCATAAATTTAACTATATGTTTACTCAAATACTTTTATTTCCATTATATAAACTAGATAGAAAAAATAATGTTTGAGTATGAAATATATACAATAATAATAAATGTGAGATGAGAAGAACCCATACAAAAATCATATTATTTGAGTGAGAATAATTCATTGAAATAATTATGTGTGATAATTTTAAATTAAAATTATATAACTTAACATACATTATAAAACAATTACATGTCATTTCCAATGTATTATTTTCCTTAAATAACCAATGACAAATAACTTTAATCCAATAAATGAAAATCTAGTTAATAAATCCCTTACCTTGATCTTGATTTGACATGTTTTCCCCTATCTTCTTAAATAATAAAAATTTCTCAATTATTTCGTTACGTGAACGAAATTTCAAACATTATTATTAATTTTATTTATATTACAAACATGTTATATAAAGTTACGTAATAAATAATTACTATGTCATATTTGTTTACCATATTCATCTTAGGTTTTAAAACTAAATATGATAGGTAGAGTAATGTTAATGATGTCAATAGTTAAAAAATCCATAATAATAAGTGGGTCATAATTATCTCATTTTTATATCAATTATAATTTTTAAATCATAATGTTATGATATTTATGAAAAATGAACCAACATAATGATCATGGGTATGGTAGGCCGTATGTACACATGAGTAATATTCCTATTTTTCAATGATCATTATGGAAAAACATTATGTAATGTTTATCTTTACAAAAGAAAAACTATTTCATCAATAACATACTAATTAATTGTATATAATTATATATAAAATTCCTATGATGTGGTGATGAATAAAAAAGAATCACATCCCTTCTAGGAGGTAGTAGTACATTCGTCCCTGAATGACATTATCACCTATTCAGTGTGTAAAATTGAAAGAATAAAATGATATTTTATATGTTCATATAGATTATTTAGTTATTAATATCATAATTATATCATTTATATTATAAAATTTTATTAAACCTATCTTAATACATTCAATTCAAAGGGTGAACATATCACATCGCTTTAAGGCAGTCGTAGTCCACATATTCACAAACGAATTTATCATATTGATAAAAAATTGATTTCTTGACGATTTGTGTTATATAATAATTGGAAAATCATAAAAAATCAAAATAATTATATATATCATATAAAAACACCACTTCCATCCTTATTCCCAACCATTGGAGTTGGTAATGGATTAATGAATGATATAAATTTGTGATTTGGTAGTTAGTTATACTCACAAAAAATGATTGTGTATACCATTTAACAAAAATGTGTGAAAGTGTATACCAAAACCTTAACATAACAAAATAAAATTATATTTATGATATTTAGGTTATAATATATTAATTTAATTTCTATAAATTCAATTTTTTAGAAATAAATAAATAAAAATGGTCATTGATAAATGTTACATATTTTTTCTGGTTACTCTATCGGATTACACCAAAGGACTTTATTAGATTGATTTTATCCAAAATTGATTCTTATAGGATGATAGGGGGAATATCATGAGATTATTTGGGTAGGGTTTTTGAAATACATAGTTCTTGAGAGGTGTGGACAGGTGGGGATTTTGAGTGACTTTTTATAGAGGAGGGGGAGTGTAAGTCTTATAAATTTAAAAAGCATTACAGTATTGGGAGGTTTACCTTAAATAATGTGATTTCATTAATGAAAATGATTTTTAAAATGTTGGTATATTTTTTAATTATGTCTATGAAATGATGTTTGGAAAAGATTCTCATTCATTTTGATACTCAATATTACAATTTAACCACTAAGAAAAAACATTTTTACCATAATCATTGTTGTTAATTTTTATTTCTTTCACTAATATTTTTACCAAATAAAATTAGTTTGAACATAAATTATTTTATAAATTATTTTTATTCCAATTAAGGAATCAATTTTTCAAAATTCCAATCATAGAGAAGGTATAATGTAATTTAAAATTAATTCCATATATGGCATGAGACAATGTGTTTTCATGAGAAAAGTTCAAATGTATGAAATGTTTTTTTATTCAATTTGAATTTGAAATTAATTACATTGAATCAAATTGGATTAAATAATATAAAATTTGTCTAATTATACTTTTAAACATATTTAAAATATATTCTAGTAATATAAATTATTTATTCAATAAATCACTTTTCTATTAAAATTCAATATCATTCAGTATTCATCAAAATAAAAAATTCCTCATAAAATACAAAAAGAATCATCAAAAGTAAAATTTTATATTCATATTTCAAATATGATTTTAATTTGTTCAAATAAAAATTTTAAATGTTTTAAATTTAGTCTTAAAATAAATCTACCACTAAAACGTGGTAAAACAACCTTTTACAAACATTTGATTATTTCTACTTAATTTTTGATTTGTTCTAATCTGAAACAAATCAATATTACTTTATAAATATCAAAACATTGTAATAAATATATACAATATAAATTTAATATTTTATTTCACTAATAGTGATAAAATTAATATATTAATATAAAATTCAATTTTGGTTATAAATATAGTTTTTTCATAAAAACATATCACTAATATTGGATTGGTCTTTATTTTCATTTATAATTATTTTTTAACCATTGAATTAATTTTATAAAAATGTGTAAACTATAATTATCATAATTTAGTTAATCTCATACATTCCTACCTTTCAAATGGGTAGGTGATAACTATCATAAAAATGTAAATAGTATATTGTTGTCGCGTAAGAATCAGGATTTTTTGTAACATATGCCATAAAAGAAAATAAATTTTATGTGAAGCACACAATAAACATGGAGTTCCATATAATTAATGTTAAAAGTCCAATATTTGTAAAAAAATAACAATTAATTTAAATAAATTTTAAAGAATATAATTATTAAAATATTTTGATGTTACATGGATCTTATTCATTGGTTTTTTTGTATCGCGACACATGAAAATAGAATGTTTTTTCATGGGATTATATTCATTGAATCATTATTTTTGAGATTTCATTGATTTTTATTTGTTAGATAAATTTGAAGAAATAATTATTATTTTATAAAATAAAATAATTATGTCATATTGTCATATATTGGGGGATGAATTATAGTGGTTCTTGATATAATAATTCATTAAAAATCAATCATTACATTTTTATGGTTACTTATTTTTTGAGTTAGGAAGATCCATTATAATAAACAATATATGTGTATATTTTTCCATTTCATAGGTGTGCCTCATTTTTTATTTTCATATTATAAATGAACTGACTGGGTCCTAAATTGAGATATAGGACAGGGCTGATCCATTTAGTGTTGTTAATATTATTCCAAACATTAATGGGGATTGGAAAATTTATGAGATTTATGTCAACAATATTTCATTATGTCAATAGTATCTTAAAATACAAATTTTTTTCTTTAACTCATGAAATGAATTGTTATTAGAATTAGAAGGGTCATTGTCAGTTGAAGGGATTTTAGTTTTCCAATCCATAAAGAATTGACATGGCTATGTTATCAATTAATAATTAATATTAATGTTAATTTGAATAGAATCTTAATAATTGAAATAAAAATGTGAGGGGACTGATATATTGAAAATTATTCCAAATGTCAATGTAAATAATTGTAAATTGGTTATATATTTTGTGAGTTATTAGAAAGTGTTATCATTATAATAGTGAATGTTTTATGGATGATTGTAATTGTATTAAGGTTATATGATCCTCATTTTATATAAATCTACAAAATAAGTTTGTACATAATGTGATATGGTGTTTTTTAAACTTGTAGATATAAATTTTTTGTTGTGTGTGTGAAGAGTGATTTTTGAATACAGGTTGACTAATTGGGTCATGATATTGAAATATGAATCCTAAGTATTTGGAATGTATTGGATATTGTGTGAGTGTCTGGTGTGATACACCTGGGTTTCCAGGTATAAGGTATAGTATATAGTTTGTAATTTATATCAGTATATGTTATAAAATACTCAATATTGTAGTATATCACCTTAGTTTAAGTCCCTATTATTATTTATTCATAGATTAACTCATGGTTAATTATTTTTATTATGGTGTGTCCTATGGGGCAAGTAAAATAATTTTTTTGAGTCACAGTGATTTATGTTATTTCATTTTTAGGCGAGTATGTACATGGAATTCATGTGTCATTTTTTTGGGTTCACTTATAAAACATCTAGGGAAGTACTTCATTTTTTAAGTCGGTAAACAAATAATTTTTCTAAATTATTGCTATTATATACTTTATATGTGTATATACCTAATAACAAGACATGATATTTATCCAAAAATAGAAAGAGTTGGTATAATGATTGACTGCCATGTGTGATAAGGGGTTGATAAAAAATGTTATTATGAGGCATTACCTAGAGTGATATGGAGGTGGAAATGGGTATTGTTTGTGACATGGATTAACCCTGATTGAGAGAGTTTTGGATTTAATCATGTTATGTAATGTTGTGAGAGACGTCACCCTTCATTAAATGTTGTCATTAATGGTGATATGTGACCGGGCATTAGGAATCATCCACATTAAGAGGGTGTAAGTATATGATATGAAACAAAATGGGGCATAAAATATCAAATTCAGGGAGAGGGTGGTGTTTTGTTACTAAATATATAACAATGCAATCGAATAAGACCATACCTTGATTGATAAGGTAGTTTTTTCCCAAATCAAAAGCAAACTAGTTGTGGGATGTTATGTGTTTTGGATGTTTTACAAGATGACTAATATTGCAACATTTTCTGAAGCAGTTAAGGTCATATATCTAGTTCTATCTTTAGGTGATAATGAATAGATACAATTTCCAGAATTCCATATATTACTACAAGATTTATTTTCCCATAGATGAATAATCCTTATAATATTGAATATAGTACGGGGACATGGTAAAATATACCAACATTTTTTTTGACACCATACAATGTAAAATTGATGCACTTTAATTTTATATGTTTCCCTTCCATGATAGTGGTTTTGAATGGGATTTGACAACTATTGATGGATTGATTCCTGGATAATGATACGTGGTTAAACATAATATTTATTACAGGGACTCAAATATTTTAAATTATATTTATTTTTTACCTGTTTTCATGGTGGTTAAACTCTTATGGTATGTAAATATACTAGTAATTTTTATCATTTGATATATTGAATTTTATTTTTCATCATATATTTGTGATGAAATCTAATTTTTAATTTTATATTCTTTCTTTGATGAATCATGATGTTACTCTTATTTACATTTTTTTATTTTTGATAATACAAAGAGTATAATTACCACATGGAAAACTAATTCCCGAAACTAGTTAAAATATTTTAGCATATCTGGAAGTATTCCTACAGATTTTCAAAACACTATATAGGGTTCTGTTCATGTGATTTATGTCATATCCTTACATAGTTGAATTAAAGAATTGTTTATGTCGATTTTATATAACAGTATTGTTGTTGGGGGTATGGTTTAAATTTAGATCATAGGATGAACAATATAGAAGGATGTATCAGACATATGTTTATGGAAATTTCGTGTTACCTGGAGACATGAGGGTGTTGAAATGCATTTTTAATATATTTTGGTAATTCCAAATTTACCCATGGGATGTAAGAGATAGTATTGCTAGTTACCAACATGAATGAATGAATTTGTCCTTGGTTGAGAGGAGTTTGGTTAATTTCATTAAATTATTGAATGATTCTGGACAATAGAATCATTGAGTGTTCAGTTTCATTAATGTAATTTCTTTGATACCTTGGAAATGTGGGCACCATGGGTTCCACATGAGTGGCCGGTTTGACATATTGAATTATAAATATAGAAAACTTATTTTAATTTCAATTTGGAAAATTTTTATGAATTTAAATTCATATTTTATCTTGTAATTATGGTTCAAGGAATTTAAATACCTATGTCGTGTGTCGGTTTGGGTAGCGAGACATGATACAATAAAAAAATAATGGTTTTGATATTACGAAGATTTATTATTATTTATTATAAGATCCAAAGGATTTTTATAGATTATTTTATAAGGAATTATAGATTTTTAATTTAAAAATTTTCTTCTAGTGAGTATCTTAGAATTTATGAGTGATTCTAGATAATGAATTTCTCTTACATTATCATGATATGCAAGGAAATATAATATATATTATTGTCTAGGGAAATTACAAAAATAGGGAGTTAATTGCGAGTATTTAGAAGTCTAAGTAGTTTACTTAAGAGTAGTTAAATGTTTCTATATTTCATAAATTAATAATATATCATTATTATAATATTTGAGTATTATGGGATATCTCAGATGATAAACTGAATATCCAAGGTTGGGAATTTATTATTGTCATGGACCAAAAATGAGAAATTATACTTCTATGTGGCGTTGTTCCAATAAATTAATATTTTCAAAGTAATATTTTATACATATTGAGATGTGATGATATGATATCCTATAGTACCATATATGGGAAATCATGGTATACCAAAAACACATCCATAAAAAGTGTGAGATAATTGTTAGTGGTGGTAAATAATGATTTTATTAGGTTTTTGTTATGTTATATGATTCAAACATGTCAACATAATATTTCATATTATTTATTTTATCTTATTATGTTTAAAAAATATTCTTGGTATATTTTAGGTAATAAATTCAGTGTTTTGGAGATTTTCTGGGTGTTTTTTGGATTACCCTGATTGTTTATGGAAACTTGTCGACACTAGTTCTAAGGGTACTATCATGGAGGGAGTGATGGTTTTCACAGTTTATTCAAGGTTTCCTTAACCATTTTGATATTCCCAGACACTATGTGAATTAAATTAGTTGTAGACGAACTCCCACAATGTAGGTGAATAGTTTGGAAAACCATGCTACCAAACCATTAACCAAACTGGCATAACAGAAAATGAAATTTTAACCAAAATATCTTATTCTCTTAAGAGGTGTTACTCCCCTTTATTCACACATATTTCTCAACTAACCCCTGAGATACCATGTATGAATTCCAACCATCTAATTTATGGAATTTTGTCCCTCAATTCATGTTTACAAGTGGTTTACTTTGTAAATTTCTTATCATTTTATTTTTTCCATTTCACTTCAAGTTTTATTTGGTTTTTGATCAACCTAAAAACCATAGTTATATCATTTTATAATTTAGGGATCATTATATAACTAATTCTTGCGGTTTTAGGTCTATTATTTATATCCTCTATCTCCAAACTAGATTTTTTTTTCAATGGACACACATTTCGTCTTGGTTTATATTTTTTACAAATATGTGTTTCTATATAGTAGTTTCAATTGAAAATTCAATGCATTCTTCACCTATCTAAATAATATTTTATTTAATTTTGTATTTATATGTGATAACCAGGTGATTTATATATATATATATATATGAAATTATTATCTTGGAATAAAAGGTTTTCATTGTCCATTTTTAGTTTCCAGGTTTTTAATGCAATGTTTCAATGTGTCAAAATTTATTAAATGTCAATGAGAGTTTTGGTAGATGTTTTGATTTTAGGTCTTATATTTTAATCTTGTTATGGTTTTCAAATAATGAAAACTATGTTTAAATGGGGAATTTTTTCATATTTCTATGTCAGCCTTGATGTTATTTTTAAAATATTTCTTTGGTTTATTTTAAATGTTCATTGAAATGAACGTGTTCATATATCCCTTCTGAGAATACCATTTTTAATAATTAAAAATTTTTGTTCTGAAAATGGAAGGTCTTTGTGCTAGTACCAGTTTTAATAGGGGATTACTCAAGATTATAGGATTTCATAAAATAAAAATAGTTTACCTGGTTCAGTTGCTTTATAAATGATGTTTTCACAGTGTTATAATATAGAATAAATTTGAATTGAAATTCTAAGACATATTTACTATATGTCATTATTTGGTAATTTATAAATTGTATCATTTAATGGCTATTAGACACTATTTATTTACCCTCAGTGTTTGAATCATGATTTATAAGTTTTTTATCACTTTATAATTCTTATTTATTTCTTTTCTAGTGAATATACTTCATTTTGGTTAGGGATGTATGATGTATAATAGGTGGCTATTATATATAAGGGTAATAAAGGTGAGGTAGAGTTACTTCATATACCATGTATGTTGATATTTGATTTCATGTTCACTCACACCTTATTGGAATGGTAAGGGAACATGAGTACTAAGTGGTAGGTATATAATAATGTTTCACTACATATTTCACTAATTACTCAAGTACCTCCATTTCTTCTATAAACTAGGGTGAGGATGTCAGTTCTATTGTAATAAGGCTATTTTGGAATGGATGGAGGGATTATTGTCTGAAATTAGTCTATGAAGAAAATTGGTTTATGGGGTAATAACTAAAGTTTTGTTTTTATCATGTAATATACAAAATTTTGATCCATTGAAACATCCATTATTTGGATTGTGATCTGTAAAGGGAATTATTTTTTTATTCTTTATTTAATCGTTTAACATGGTTATATTTTATTGGAATCTCTTTATTATAATTCTACATTACCTATATTTGGAGTTGTTGTTCCAAAATTACATATTCATAACCCATTAGGTAGGTGTTTGATCCTTTTAAAATTATTTTTCATGCTATTTTGAGAACCACTTCTCAATTTCATGCCTATTGTATGGGTTTTAATGTCGAAATAAAAAATGTCTGTTTTTATTTGAAATGAATAAGTCCAGTGAAATAATTTCTATGATTGTTATTTTATTTTTAGAAAAATAGGGATTTAGTTGTATATATTTATGTTCTAGATTATAGTTTTCATGATTTTTGTACTGAAAATCATTCTTTTTAGTTATATATTGAAACAAGTATTTATAAATTTCATTATGAAATGATTATCATTTGTCTGCAGATTGATACATGATGGTTCATTCTGATCAAACACATATATATTTTTTGTTTTAGATTTATTTTAGAAGGTCTGAAGTTTCAAATAATCTGGATGATGTTGAGTGACTTGGGTGGCGGTTAGAATCTATAGTTTTCATGGAGTTGTTTGTTGGATTTTATAATGTTTTGGACATTTTGGTTATGGTTTTATTTTCCAGGATCACTACATTTATAGAATATATTTTTTATTTATATTGGAACTCTATATGATATGTTTCAATTTTTTTATGTATGATGTTTTGTATTTATGAATATGGGTTGGATCCATTTTATTGGTTATAAACCATTAAAATTGTTCATTTATTTTGGGGTTTCAGATGATTTATTCTTCATGTATTTCAAATGTATGGTTGATCTATATTGGAAAATTGCGTGGTTTCCACTAGATCTTAGTATGTTTTGAGGGAAAAATCATTCCAAGAGGTGTTTTTAATGATTATTATGAATTTATTTTCGGCCTATGGGGACAAATTACCCTGATAGGGCTACATGGAAAACTAGGTCAGACAACGTGTTAGTTAATTCTAGGATGGATCACTAAAAAAGGGAGTCAAAGGTTTCTTTTCTATTAGAGAATAATTTTAAAGTAAAACATTTTTTATTTAGGGTTTTCATTATAGAATTGAGATTATGGATGACATGACTTCAGAGTTAAGAATAAGTAGAGAATTTATTTCTCTTTCTCATCTACATCCATAATGAATGAATGGAATCTGGGGTTTGATTTGAGATTTTAATTTATTTTCATTCTATTTCATACGGGTTTTAATATGAAATCATGTTTTTACCCCATTTGATTATATATGTTATATTTATTATTATTTTCTTTTTGGATAAAATTGAGGAGAACACGTGTCGCATGGTTTTATTATATTGTATATCCAACCATACTAATCCCACACTAATTGGGTCTGCTAGTTTCATTGAAAATGTGGTAACTTTGGCACACTATTTCCGAACAGGTTTGACCAATGTATTCACAACCCTATTTCTTCTCTAATTGTGTTGTTTTGATTGATGTAAAAAACATTTCTACTAAAGTGACATTTAATCAATAGAAATGGATTGAGGAGGGTTTTGAAGTAATTTTTTTATGGTCATATTTTATAGTGTTTAATGAATAGTGTGGTGATTTAATGATTTATAGTTTTAACTATTTGTCTTAGTAATGAAGTAATTGGTTAACATTCACAATTAAAAAATTGGTTTTCAAGGGAACTAATAAATAAATAATATAATACTGTTTTCATTGAAATGTTTTATAATGTGGTTATTCAATTATGGAAATTTTGAAATGTGTTCAATTAAGGGAAACATATATTTATAACAATTTTACTATGGGTTATCTCCATAGGTTTTTTGATTTTAATGTAATATTTTTAATGTGATTTTATTTCAAAAAGTTGGTTTAGTTGTTATATTTGAATAAATAAAAATGTGAGTTTTATGATAATCTCTTTTAGTGATGTCTTTCTTTTTATGGATTCTTTTTTAAAATGATTCTATCTAGAATTTTGGTTATGTATTTTGGTGGTGTGTGTTTTTAAAATTCCGTTAGGGAATTTTGTGATTTCTTGAAGAAAATTTTAGTTTCATTACACAAAATTTATGATTATTGAATGACTGAAAATTATCTTTTTATTTCATTTTCAAAATCCATTTTGGGATTAGAGGTAACTGAGATATAGACGAGGTAACCGATTTAAAATATAATAATAAAAAAACCAAAATCCATAATCATAGCTACATATTTCACATATCATCTTCCCACTTCAATTATCTCAAATCACGAGCCATCAATCATCATGTTAGATCTCGAGATTCGAGCTGCCTCAATTATGCTGCTGCAACGACTATCAATGAGAACTCACCAAACTATACCACCACTAATTAAAACCAATATAACATATTCAATCATATTTAATTCATTCATCTCATCATCAGAAGCCATAACACCATCACCTCTGTAGAAACACCATGACCAGACTTCACAAGACACTCAAAACATGAACCCAAAAACCCACGCCTCATCACCACTGACCTATGATCCTCGCCATCATCTTGAAACATTATCTATTATTAAAAAATATAGATAATTACCAAAATGAAATCAGAAATTAAAAAAACCAAAAAACACCATATCATTCAACAATATCACCGACACCATACCACTAATATCACGATCATCATTTTTTGAACATCCCACTAGAATGATAACATCTATATATAGAAACCACAAAAAAGAATTCTAACCACAAACAATTGGTACTGGAAAATGAGTCCACCGAAAAAAATAACAAACCACCATCATGAAAGAAGAAAAAAACAAAACCTGGGAAAAGTAAGAAATGGAAGAGAATGGAATCCTTAAGAAGGACAAGGAAGATACCCCAAAAGTATCCTCAACAACTGCATACCATATGACCCAAATCACTATACACCCATCAATCCCAATCGAACCTAGATTGAAGTAATAGAATTCTAGGTCAGTGTAGGTTTCAATTTTCAAGTAACAAGAACCAACTTGGGAAGCATCTGGAAACCCAATGAACATAAATACACAATCCAAATGTCTTAGAAAAACTCCACACAATCCCCCACCCAAAGAGTCATGATGAAATTTAAGAGCATAAAAACATAAAGAATTAATTAATTTATTTTAATGGTTTAAGGGAATATTAAATTATTTAAATAACCATGAATATTCAAGGATGATATATGTGGAGATATATTTTGACATACCTAGTTGAGAAAGTTTTTTGTATATAGTAACATCTCAATTGAACAAAATTATGTCCTGGGAATTTTTTAGGCTATTTTTTTTCATATGTTTTATCATAATGATATGCATGTTAATAGATATATTGATCTTTTGGTGAATCCTCGGTGTAATCAATAATTGAGGAAATAGTTTGGTTTCTTTGTAGTGATTGAAATATTCACTATATAAAATAATATAAATTATTTGAAAAAAAATTCATTTAAGGTTTTCTTCATCACAATTTTTGATATGTATGTCTTGAGTTCATACTAAAATACATTAAATCGGTCATTGAGGAGTGAACTCAATTAAATATTTACACATATAGTAAAATTGATCATAGGATATTTTGAAGATCCATTAAATTGAAAGTAAGGTATATCAAAATGTGTAGAGTGGAAGCTAGATAATCCATCAATGGTAATGAGGATGGTTGAGGGTCATTCTTATTGGTATAATATTGTTTCTTAA
The DNA here is from genome assembly GCA_963277665.1 of Viscum album. NCBI lineage: Eukaryota > Viridiplantae > Streptophyta > Magnoliopsida > Santalales > Viscaceae > Viscum > Viscum album. The sequence goes on from OY728142.1 coordinate 1,057,013,699, forward strand.
AAGAAGAATATGTCACTTGTGTGAAAAATGTGTGGGCATCGATTGAAGTATACATATTAATTTTTTAAACAACCTTGGATTTCATACATTGTATCAATTTATCTCATATTATGATGATTATTATATAATTTTTTAAGAAGAAGCATCATGTTTGACCAATTATGGTTGTTGGATTCCTTTGGGGCCTTTTGTGTGATGGTTTTAATCATGGATGAGATATTTGGGATTCCACTTTTGTGATTTTTAAACATTATGGAAAATCATTTTATGGAATTATTCTTATTTATGGAGTTTGATATAATTTTGTTTTATTTTAATAGTAGACGTTCTTTAATATTCTTCTGATGTACTCATTTAAGAATTACCGTTTACTTTAGATGGATATGTTGAAATATTTAGGTACTCCTTTGTCGGATATAAGGTGATACTTGGGTGAATAATTAGTTAACAATGAGGGTTTATTTACACATTTCTATTATGCATTGTTTGGTTTTTTTCATGATATATTTTGGAATCTTCGTCTAAGGATGATGTGATTTGTGACATTGGGTTATGCTTTTGTGGTATTAATTGATTTTAAATACCATTTCATTTGTCTAAGAAATCATTTTTCTTGTTTTTCAATATTTCTAATTTGATGTTATTAGGGGGTTTATATTGATTTTATCTCATTTTTTCATCAATCATGTGAATTCATCTCCTATTAGGTTCCTTTGGTTTCATCGTGATAGACGAATTCTAAATGGTGGGGAGATTATCATGGATATATCATTCTTCATAGGGTTTCTTGTATAGAGATAGTGTTTCCATTATTCGTGGAGACATAAATGGATATATTGGAATGATGAGATCATAAATATTGAGGATCTAGGGTGTTTAGTTTTAATTTTGTATTTAATGGAGTTTTCTTCTAGTGTTTTCACTTTTGGATAAATTTTTTATCAAATTAATTTCGTCATTTCATCCAATGATATTCTAAGGGAAAAAAGTATCACGGTTAAGAAAATTGTAACAACCACATGTAACAACAGTGTTTCATTTGATTTATATCATCTTATATTGGTCTACATAGAGACCCAATTGTTTTTTATATAGATATATATTTCTAATTATTTAATGGTTTTTCATGGTTTACCAACAAGTTTGGTGTTTTCCATTCATCACCCATGCATAGGGTAATATCACTAACAAATATCAAGGTGTTACATGGTTTTCACAAAGTTTTAAAAATTGTGAAATTATTCCCAATATATGTGTGTTGTGATTTTTGTGTGTATGTACTCTTACACGATTAGCACGCAGTTTGGTAAATCATTTGTCAAAACAGTGCACCTGCCTAGACCCACATAAAATCTGATTTTTAATAATATTTAAAATTATTTTTAGAGGATTTGTGAAATTTTCTACCCCATTAAACCCAACAGAATCATAGGATATCAATTTGGTACTCCAACATTCTTCTTCCTTGAATAATGGTTCATTCTTTCACATCTCCAAGTGGTTTCCAATTAAGATCACCAACATTTCCCTTTTCCATTTCTTATCATGTTTATATTAGTTTCAGTTCCACCCATAAATACTAGTGGTTCCATTTGGATGATTTAGTGTTCAAGGTAGACCTAATATAGGGTTTTTCTATTTTTAGGGTTTATTGACCCAATGTCCATAATTTTTTCTATAGTCTTTGTAGAATGATACATGTTTTTTCTTGGTTTACATTTCTTACAAGTTGTTTTTTCAATATATTTATTCATTTTTTGAATACATTATAATGATGGGATGTTTAAATTATTTTTTATTACAATTATGAATATTATTGATATTTATGTGATGCTTTGAAATCATTTAAATGAATTATTGCATCACATAAATGGTTTTTTATTGAAATATTTTTTTGTTTAAATTGAAATTTGTTTTATATACTAATAATTTTTTATGTTCATATGATTCATTTTTATAATTTTTTGATGATATGTGTTTTATATTTAATATATGATATTTTATAATGAATAAAAATGAGTTGTAAAATTGTGTTTTTACTTATAATGATATTTTTCCACAAAGAGACTTTCAATGGGGATCTTTGATGCATTTAAAATGTTTGTCAAAATTTTTATTTTCATATTGACATTATAAAGATGCCATGATGGCTCAATAAGAATTTTTTTTTGATAAAAATATATATCAGTTCGTATATTTTCATATTTTGAAGGGTAAGAACCATTGTTTAATGAGTCTATCGAAATTAAAATGGATCACATTGTTCTATATATTTATATACTAAATGTATAATGTTGTGTTTATTTAAAATTGAAATATATTTTCATTAGGATCCATTTTTTATGGTATAGGATATGTTTTAATTTATAAATAGTATCGTTTGATTTCTATGAGGCTTCCTTGGTTTTCCCATGACGTTTGATTCCACTTATAAGAATTTTTTATATCTATATAATTCATTTTTATCTATTTTTACAGAAATTTTTTATTTTATGAAATTTAATTATGACATATTATATGTTTGTATTTTATTTGTTATGGATAGAGGTGAGTGAGAGTTATTTTTTATAATTATGTGTTTATAATTTCTTCTATGTTCACTCACCTCACTTTTCTACTAGTCATAGAATCTTCAATACTATTTGGGAGGCATATTATTATATTTCAGTAGTCAGTCCACAATGCATTTACATCTATCCAATTTTTATTGTAATAGTGATATGTGGGTGTGTGATATTAAACTGATGATTATGTTGGAAAATTAGAAGTATTTATATTTAGAATTAGAATATTCTATTTTTCTGTCTATGTGAAATTAATGATAATATGTATATATATAATGATATATTTCCATGGTACAACCGAATATTTATTTTTCCCATGATTCATGTCTTATATAGAGATTCATATATTAATGTTTCTTGTATCATTAAAAATAATTATATTATTGTGGAGCCTTTTATTTCATATCATTGAAATTGTTGATCTTATATTGTGTATGCTTGAGTCATTGTTTTTTTATTTTACATTGAATATAATTTTTCATGATGTATGGATTTCCAGTGCTGAATTATAAAAATCATGGGTAGGTTTTTGAAATTTAATTTCCAAATGTATAACTATATTTGATATGATTTTTTCAATGAAATGATTTCATTATGTTTGATTTCATTTAAATAAATATAATTTCTTAATGATATTTTGTGATTGATTTTAGTTTTTATGAGTTTGTGATTGTAAAGAATATATTCTGTTCATATTTTTAATGTATTGTTTTTGAATTACCATATGAAATTAATATTATATTATTGACCAGTGGTGAACTACTAGGATATTTGGAAGAACCCAATATATAATGCCAGATACATACTTCATTCAGCTGGACTCAGGTTTGGTACATTTGTCTACTTTTAGGTGAGTCGATATGTGGTTACCAACAAAATGTTGTATCAAGTATCTTTTGGTCTTCTCTAATGTTTTTTATATTTTGATATTGTTTTATTGGCTAAGAAGATCATATTTATAATAGGTTTTAGTAATTTTTGTTGAATCTGGATATTCAATGTTATATCATCTTATTCTAGGATGATATATTGTATTGATAAAAATTGGAAGGGTTAGCATTTTTGGTTATGACCAGTTTCATATGATTAATTATTTTAGTATATTATATGCTTGATTCTCTACGGATTTATTATGTACGGATAATCAAAGTTTGAACATGGTACGTGTTAGTCTATAATTTAATTAGATTTTATGGGGAAAACATTCCAAGAGGTGTTTTTTATGATTCCTATGTACTAGTTGTTATCACATAGGGACATGTAATGCCTATCAAGACAATTGGAATATTTGATCATGTATCATGATATATCAGGTTGATTATATTTTCTACATAGTTGGAGTTCTTTAATTAGATAGTGTGTATCATTAACAAAACCAATTATAGAGGTTTTTGGGATATGGACAGGGTAATTGGGGGACATTTGATTCTAGTATTCTCCTATGTTTGGTTTTTTTATAATGTTTTTATGGGGTGAAAAAATATTCTAATGTGAGGGAAATCTAATTGGTATGATGATTTTTCAATGTTTTTATAATACAGATGATTGTATAAACAATAATGTTGTATTGGGAATCATAGAGGTCTTTGTCTTGGGGAAAACATGTATTTAAGGGAGTAGTCTGTGTCTGGAACAATGAATTATGACTAAATATGGTATATTGATTAATTCATGGATTCTTGGGATAAAGGGATGTTGACAAATATTCAATTATCTGAAAAAAAACTTATTTTTAACTTTTTATATAATGATATTTATCATTAGTGCAATCTACATATTAATTTGGATTCATTTTGGTTAAATATTTAACTGGGGATCATTTATTATCTAATTATTTCTATGTGAAACATTGTTATTTGGATCCCGAATTAGCACCTTGGTGGTCTATTTTCATTCTAATAAAATTAACACATGGAGGATCATAGTTGTGGTGATGCACCAAAATGCATATAATAAAGTGGTTTTGGAACTATATTTGTCTTTTAGGAAGTGAATTGTGCGTGTTTTCTATTTTTTAAGGTAAATTAAAATATGTTCCCTTGGGGTGGCATCATGGGTTGATTTGGATGAGTCTTGAAAAGATTGAATCATTATTGGGTTGTTGGATCATATTCTGATGGTTATATTAATGATTATTAAAATTTAATAGAAACATTTAAATTAATAAATTGCTTATGTTTACAAGTTTAGAATAACCCACTTAATTGATGGTTGTGATTTTAGAGGTAATTTTAATTTTTTTATCTAGGGTCGGGTCATTATAGGGATTAAAAATACACAAGGGGAATAAAAGTATTAGGATATCTATAATAAGAATTTTTAAATGATTTCAATAATACATATGATATATGGAAAGGTTGAGGTTGTTCATAATTGGTTGATGATGTGTCCTATTAATTTAGAAAGCTCATTGTACCCAGTTATGGAGTCTCATTTACCAAGTCAACACTATGATGTATTTGGATAATATAAAAAACTAGTATATAGAGTACCAAAGATGGATACCGATTAGTGTGGGTGTTGTTATTTTTATGATTAGTAGGCATGTAAATTTATGGTTTAAAATGATTTATCTACCCTTGTTTAATATGTTGGAGAAAATTTGGGTTCTGTGTCCCCATTTTTTAGCCTCCATAAGACCCCTAAAATATAACGTGACACACGGTCATTCTAATTCTTTTATGTAAAATTGTTACTATGTAAAATACATATTTCCTCTTCTAACATCCTCTCATTAGAACCTTTTATAATTTCATGTGATTTTAACTAGGGTATTGAGAAAAAAGTTATGGAGTCATATTCGATTCATCTTGATATAACATGGATTCTTATTTTGGTTTCATGTGTACATCCTAAGAGGATAAATGAAAACTAATGATTTCTAGTTAATTTTTGGTACATCGCCACCTTAGTAAATTTAAAAAAATCAATAAATAATTATTGAATTGATGAGATATTAAATGTCAATTGATGGGGCTTTAGAATATTTTTTAATCAACAATAAGTAATTTGCTAATATTGTGATGTTACATTGTGTTCTACTCAAGGGAAGCAACTCAATTTGATTTAAATGATTATGAACTATAATATTGAATTTAACAATGATTCATAAAATTTAAAAATTAATTTCACATGACATAGATAATTATAAATGGGTTTCACACATGATAGGTAATGGTTTTATCTTCGACAACAATAGTGAGAATGATATATGGATGGTAACCTATTTTTTAAGTTACATGGTCCTGAAATATTAAATTTTTTCATTTGTTTATGATAATTTATTTAATGTGGCATATGATGGGGTAATAGTATTAGAAAGTTGCATGGTGTGTTTAGAAATGGGACATATGACATGGTTTAATTTTTATGATATAGATTTAGACTAAAAACAATTTCTGGTTATTTAATGACACCTAATGACAATATTAACATGTTGGTGTAGATCCAAAAGAATTATAAAGGCCCCAAATGGATCATTATATAATGGGATGATTCATGATGATACTAGAATTAACTTATTTATTTAGTTGATGGGATTACAATGAGTAAGTCCATGGGAAATTAACAATCTATGATCATCTATAGAAATTGTATCAGAAAATATACGGGGATAGAATTGGGAGCTTCGATTTATTTGAGTGAAGTGAGTACTATAATGTATATAATTCTAGATATGATTTTTTTGAATCGGGATTCATGTTATTTTATAAATATTAAAAGAGTTAGTACTCAGGTGACTCATGTTTTAATACTGGAATCCTGATACAATTCTTCTGAAAAATATTACATTAATAACATCATATGAAGTTTTTAGGTTTAGTTTCATAAAACATATTTAAATAATGCATGACTTATATAAGGTAAAGATAAAATAATTATTCTAATTATTCTATTTATTCTTCATGAATGAAAATATTAATAATCTATCCCAGCTATACTCACCATATGTGATTTATTAGGAAAAACATAAATAGAATAGGTTCACTATATATAAATTTAATCAAAAAAATGATATGGAATATGAGAGATAATCATAGATAAAAAAGATTCATGTAATGATAGTTTAATCAATAGATTATGATTAAAACATTCAAAATATGAATTAAACAAAAAATAAAATAATTATAAGAATATCAATAAGGGTAAAAAAACATTGTCATAAAACACATTACCAAGGTTATTAAATAAGGTATAAAAAATAATATATATATATATATATTAATTAATTCCTAATAAATAGAAGTATTATTATGGTTTACCCTTCAAATATATTAATTAATGTGTTCTATATATAATGTAATAATGTATTTCATTAATAATCCGTAGATGATAATTATTTTCTTTCATTTAGATCTATCGAGTAAATAATATCAAGAAAATATGAAATTTTTTAATTATTCACCTTGTATAATGGAATATAGGTTTCCGAAATTGTATATGTCAATCAAAAAAAGAATATTTACATCTATATTAATAATATTTTGTTAAAATAAGGTTGGTTAATCACAGTATTATACTGAATCAATTGAAATGAAGGAATGATTTCAACTGAATAATGAGAATACAATGTCCTTTATAAAATGATCATAATGAGAGTGAACAGAATCGTCTCATTGATAGAGTAACATTTTCATTTTAAATATGTGATCAAAAGTTCATTATATCAAAATGAAATTAAAATTTCAAGACCAACTACAATGGATTTAAATTAATAATAATAAGTAAAATATATATTTTTTACTTAGAGGGTGAATTATTAATTATCTATGAGTTCTCCTTGGAACCATATAAAATCCTTTGAAAGGATATTGAAATGTAAAATGAAGAAACATTAATGAATAACGTTTTATAAGTTAATTAAATTGGATGGAGAGGTGGGTATTTTCCTTTAACGGGGGATGCCCGTTTTTTTATTTCTAAATATAAGAATTATAAATCAATGTTTCTTGAATTATAAAACCATTTCCAAAAACATTCTATTTTAGTATGTTTTATGATATCAATGATGTTTTTCTCATCATTTTCTTGATTCATAAAAAATCATAAATATTTTATATTACTTATTTTATTTACATTTTATTTTTCCAAAAAATCATTATTTTAAATTGGTAATTTTAATATTAGATTTTCTATAGTTATTATATTTTAAATTAATATTAATTCATAAGAATAAAATATATTACTATAGTAAATAATTTATATTCTTGGATTATGTTTTCTTAGTAAATAAATAATTTTTGTTTGATGTTATAAAACATACCAAAAAGATAAAATTGTATTTTTACTATTCCTTAATAAATAATTTACTGTATAAATATTTAAAAATATAACCAAAAAATATTTTTGACATAATAATTTCCATTATAATATTAATATCATCAAAATAATCATCTATGTTTTTTTGATGTAAAATTGAAATTAAATACTATATTTATTAAAATAATATTTCGATAACAAAATGAACACTTTGACACTAATAAAAATGATGGAGGATATTTTTTTTTTTGCATTTATATTTGAATATAAATTTTTTAATAATTTTTTATGAATATATTTACAATACTTTAAATAATCATACAGTTTCACATTAATTATATTTTCACAAAAATTAAATTAAATTTTATTTGTATCAAAAAATAAATTTATAATATTTATCTTATAATATTTTGTATTTTATTAAATAAAATAATTGGAGAGGAAAATAAGTTATTTATAAATATACAAATACACCTTATTTTTGAAAGAATTAGATAAATAATCGTTTATTACACTAGCATATGCCTTATGTAGATTATATGTGATTATAGTAATATCATGTGGTGGTAGAGAAAAAAATTGATCTAGGGGTATTCTCAAATAAATTAGAATTGACTAGTTATCAATTTCTATCGAGAATTATTGAATCTACAAATTGGGTTTTTCAATGGGGAACCCAAATTATTCTATTTCACCCCCATGTTCTTATGCATGGCCCTCAAAACGATAGAGCATACTAGTTGAGCCTATAAATTCTCCCTTAAACGTCAATTATCTCTCATAATTACTCATCATATAAATTAATTTTAATGGTAATAATCCTATATGGTAATATTGAACAGTATTAATTTTAACAAATATTTAGGTAAATATCATATCTAAATGGCCATCGTTCCCATTAAAAATAGTATATATAATCAATTATTCTCTGAATTAATAATTCACTACATCAACTATAATGGTTTTATGCATTACTTTATAATTACTATCACATTCTTATCTATTTTATTTATTTTTATAATTTTTTATCAGGTGTATTAATCAATGGGGATTTAAATTCCATGTAGTTTATAATAGTTTGTTCATTGGAATTTTTTTGATTATAAATCTATATTATATCAAGCTATCATACTCAATGTTAATCATTATATATAATAATATGTTGAATTATCTATATGTAATTATATTTTAAAACATAATAACAGTCATTTTATATATTTGTTTTCAGGGAATTTATTTATTCATTTAATTCTCCTAAACTTAGTAAATTTTTACATCAAAAGATTATTCCATTATAAAAAAAATAATGGTATTTCCCTTTTATATTTCATCTAGGATCCCATGATGTTTCTATAATATTATGATTTATCCAAAACTATTCTATATGTCGGTCTGTTCTATTCATCAACACGTATTCCATTTCCTCAAAAAAAATTATGAGTTATTCTTCACATGAGAGATAAGGTTATAATTTCATACCATTTTTCTTATTATATTTGATGGGTCTGACATATACATCGATAAAACAGACACATGATAGTAATCATGAACATCTAATTATTTTGTGGTAGTTACTACTGATTGGAAACTATACTCACATGAGGAAGAATCTCTAATGTTCCATTTTACCTTGACTTATATTCCCATTCTTGAAAAATATCATGACCCATTTCTGTTGTAATATATGTACGAATACCTGATCCCTAATGTGGAATAATATTTCATTATATTTATTCATACTATAACCCTTCTGTTGGATTTATGTAGAATTGATATTTTTCTGGAAGACATGTGTCTTCTAAATAGTGTCATTCACATTGTATTGTCCAAATAGTTTTCCTTCTCAAACATTACCCATATATAATAGAGTTTTAAACCATATTCCATATAGACCATAATAATGATCCATTTTAAGTATTGATTGAATACAATTGTTATATGTGAATCTAAAAAATTGAATATATTTGTCTCAACTCCCACGAAAATAATGTGTTCTACCCATGGACATGTCTTATAATTTTTTTAAATTTTCATTTAGAGTTCCCTTCATTCTTCAGATGATATGTGGTGAAAATAATTTCTATGTTCATCATATCCTTTTTAAGGATCCTCCAGAATATAGATGTGTATTTTGGATATCGGTGAAAATATTTCTTAGTTGTTATCCACAAAGTCTCACCACATCATAAATTTAAATACAAGCAAGGAACTAATGGGAAAATCATCTTGTATATTGATAAAATAGGATTAATTTTTCAATCAATCAATTATTTACTAAATGGAATTTTTTCTATTGGATGACATTAGAAGCTTAGTAATAATTTCCACAATGATGTATTTCGACATATATATATGTATGATTACTACATTTAACACTAAAATCTGTTATTTTTTCTCATACTTCAATTTTTGAAATATGAAACACCATTATGTATAATAAAAAATATATCTTTTAATGATATCCCATCAATAATGATCTCACATATCTACATACATATTGTTGGTTATAGTATGTATATAAATATCGATTTATGAGTTTCAACCACCAGCTCCTTATTTAACTCTAATATAGGTAAAATACATAGCACCATACCAAACATAAATAAACCCTCATGATTAAAATTCTGCATAAAAACCATATCATTTCTAATATATTCCCTATTCTTTTATAAATATTACATTAGTCTGAGTTAATCCAAGATATTCTATAGTAAGGATGGTTGGGAAATAATTTGGGATAGTAATTATGATTTAAATTACCTTATTAAATCCATGTAAATATTAACCATGTACTTGATCAACGGATATCAATCAATAGTCATCATTAAAATATCTAAGGGGACATTCCAACTCAATGAATTAATGGATTTTAATTCTTTTCAAGAGAGAAAATTGATATACCTATCATTTTACTAGGAATTCTCTATTATAACCTTGTTATCTTGCTTATTTTTATTTGTTTGATTGTATAATTAAAAATATTTTGGTCCTTGTATATATTTCACTTATACCAAAATATATATTGTCTTCATATGAATAATGAAGTGATATTTACGTTTACATTAAATCAAGTGCATTGAAATTTTTTTCATCAGGAATTACCCATCACAGTGCATAATAAATTCCATTTGTATATTTCATGAGCTAGTATCTTTGTCTCTTAATGAAAGAATCAATATAAACAAAAAATAATTTCACGTTAGAGGTTATTGTTAATATATTATAACAACAAACAATAACTTATAGTTATTTTAAATATTTGACAGACTATGTTTTCTAGATGAAAAATCACCTATTATGGTGACTGGTAAGTAGATTTAATGGATATGATTTTTTTGACAACCCTTCTGTTGTTTCTAGATAGTCCACGTAAACTAGGAAACATCATTACTATTATATGTTGAGTAAACTCCTTTATGACCATTCTAGTTGAAGGATCAACTAATATTCCATAATTAATGACAATGTTTTCTAAGAAAGTAATTTTATGAAATATGAAATCATAATTACTAAATTTACCAAAAAACCCCTCTTTCTACAGATTTTGTAATATGACCCATGGATAGTTCCCATTATCCTCAAGATATTTGGAATAAAAGTGTCTGACATCAATTAAGATAATATCATATTTATCAATGTAGTCTCAAATTAATCTATTATTTGAATTCATGAATATAGTATCAATAATTTTCAATACATTTTTTGTAACAAATAATTCATAACTTATTCAACTTGTTAGTAACAGAGTCTTCTCAATACTTTAACTCCTTAACCTTAACTAATTATAACCCAATCTATGGTCAAACCTAGAGAATAATACAGCCCCATGATATTGGTCAAACAAATCATAAATCCTGGCATGTAATAAATTATTCTTTCATTTTATCTCATTATTTTTTCTATAATTAATTCATAACAATGTTCATCAATCCTTCTTAAAAAACTATGACATTCACCCTAATAATAAATGATTATTCAAAAAATTGACATCCAATTGTTCTCTATGTTGCATCATCATTTCCCCTAACTCCACACATTCCATTCTATATGGGATCTTTAATGTTGTCTTGAATCTAAATATTATTACAATTCAAAATCATAACTCTCTTTATTTTAGAAGCCTATCGAACTCATTGCGAAAGAAAGTAATGTATTCATGAATACTGGGCACATCTCTGGTCATTATAAATTATCTTTATTCTACTTTATCACTAATAATTGATATAATGAATGAAATATAATTTTGTTCATGTCAATATTTGTTCTATGATTTCTATCCCATAATGATAATTATAAATTTTTCATTTTTGAAAATTAATATTTTCATACATCTGTTGTTTGTAGTGGAATTATACATTGGAAACCACTCCATCATTAGAATTATGTCAAATTTTACCGTTGTAATGAACACAATATTTGAAGAGATATTATACTTATTTAATATAATTGAGAAATAATTATGTATCATTAATATAAGGATACTTCATCAAAGATTTTTAACTCACAAATCTACCAGTATAATTTCATTTTCTAACTTGAGATTATCTGCAAACATGAATAAATAATAGAATGTGTAGAACCAGAAATAAAAAAAATCACATGATATCATTCTGTTTATGGTTAGTATGAGAGGAAAAACAATATATTGAAGCTCTAATATAGAAATCATAATTTAGAAATCACGATCATACACCCTTGGCCTCTAATTGTTCATATATAAGTCTACCTCCATTCATTTTTAATTTCAATGATGTATACATAAATTTAAATTCTTCATATACTTGAAGCATTGTAATTAATGTTTTACATGAACCACATACATTTTCAATAAAATTCAGATATGAATTTTACATATATACATTATAGTTTCATTCTCTATGTATATCTTCTAAAAAACTATAACATATTCCAATTCTGTACAATTGATTCCCAAAATGATTCTTTCATCACATATTTAACATGAGATTATTTTTTTATTTCCTTCTCACTAATGGTTAAAAAAAATTATAAAATTTTTATCCATCATAAAAGTATTATCATTTAGTATTGGAGACAACCAAGAAACTCCTAATTCAATTTGAACATTGATATAAAAGCATACCATTTCAAAATAACTCCTAAATTCTATAATTGCATGACGCTTCCCCAAATGGGGTCTTAACCTACAAAATAACATGTTAATGTTCCCGTACGAATCAATGAAAAATATTTTTGTGTATCATGGAAGTATTTTATATTTTTTCAATTAACAACTCAATAATTAATTATCTTTTTACCTCAGCTCAAGGAACTCCAGGTCTATATTCATTTGAAGTGTCAGAAGAATATACTTATTCAAAATTATTTTTTACGCTCTTACCACTGCATAGATTAAAAATAATTATTTGGTTTTATGTTATGGATCATTGTTATACACTAATATTCTCTCCCTCTAATCCATATACAACCAATGTTTCATTCTATTTCATGGTACAACTGAGTGTATAAAATATCATTTCTATATTATTGATTCACTATTTTGTGATTTTTTGATAAGTGTTTCAACTAAGAATAGTTGTTCTTTGGTATATAAAGTATTTGGTTTTTTATAATTCATTTCACGGTGAATTTAAATCCTCCATAAGAATTTGTATTTTATTCATGGCCTGAGATTCCAAATTCATCATAATCTAAAAAATTTCTACACTACCATTCATTATATTAGAAAGGGTTTTTTTCGATAACATTCATTATTTTCAAGTTTCCTTTTATTTCCCCCCAAGTTTATTGAATCGAAAAACCTAAATGAGAATTTTTTTACATATGGGAATCCGATAATTATATATCAAAGGGAAGTACTAATAATAAAAGTTTCTAATTTCATTATTTTATAATTATATTCATAAAATTAACATTATCTATGTTCCCATTATTATTCTTTGAGAAAACCATATGGTAAACTAGAAAATATTATTCATGAAGGTCAACAGAAGTGTTAATCAAAGACTATTTTTTGTAAATAAATTATTGGTTCTATTAATACCCAATAATCCGATTTACTGTATTTAACCCTAGGTATAAATGTGTTATATCCATATATAATCATATTTTCTACACAAGGATTTTACTATATTAAAAACACTCACCATAGACATTACCAAAACCATATGATAATTTAGCCTACTTAGACTTATCCCTGTGATTTATTAATGTCTTTCGTGTACTAATTGCTACAAATAAAAATAATATTCCATGAGAAACCACTCTAGATCCCCATAATTTTATACATAATTTTTAATGTAATTCCATGACAATACAATAAATTTATAACATCGAAAAAACATTTTCTGTTTAGAGTCTTATATATATGTTTCATAATATATCAATTACATATGGAAAACATAACCGTAAAATTTTATTTAATACCCTTGAAACGATCCTTTATAATTCAATCAGTGTTCACCTAACATCATGTTATTTCAGAAAGACATACAACAATAAAAAGTGTGATAATAGATCCTATTTTTTAATAAAAAAAGGAAATCGTAAATGAGTGATCATCATACATAAAATATGATAAATAAAATGATATGATAAAGATTATTTTATGATTAAAAATATGGAAATGTGGATGAATCAGAAAAATAATACATTCCTAAACATATAACTAGGGTTTAATAAAAGGGATTCAAAAACCATTTTATCAGGGCTTTTCCACAATGTTTCATAAAACATCCAATCACTAATGATATATATATATATATATATTAAATTGTAGAAATATTAGGTTCTATAGTTCAAATGTATTAATTCAAGTATTTTATATAGTTCATAATGAAGAACTTCTAAAACAATTCACTGTGGGAAATGAATTGGTTTCATATAAAATATTGGATCACTTAATTGTATAATGAAAAGAAATATTTTTCAATTCTGTACCTGGAGAATATAATATGGATCTAACACATTATAATCACTAGTAAATGAGGTATAGTGACATTTAAATTATTAAACATTGATATGTATAGGGTAGAATATCCAAAAAACAAAACTATGGGAAGATAATTCAAGGATTTATTTTAGCAGCATCTCTGTTACAAAAAGTAGTCAATAGAACATGCTTAATAAGAATGAATAGAATTATCTAATTGATAAAAAATATTTAGATATTAATTTAATTATTACAATTTCATGATAATATAATAAAATTGAAATTAAAATATTATATATAAAGTATTTACTAGGATATAAATAATAGGAATAAAATATATTACCTTGAAGGATAGCTTCTTAAAACATGTAGAGACTTCCATGTAACATTAGGTACTTGTAATGATAGATCTAGATAAGAAAAATTAGTAAAAGATCATGATAAATGGATTGGGAATGAATGAAATAGAATGGAGAGGCTAGTATTTATAGGAAATGTGGTTAGATTTTTCATTAATTTATAAGTATAGGAAATGGAATGTTTTCTTATGAATAATAAAAAACCATTATCCATCTAATGATTATTGATCAAAATGTGGTGGATTCAAATTATTGTTTTAAAAATAAATAAAAATATTCTATTTTTCTTTTGTCATGGTAAAATAAATTTTTCACTATATAATGTATTTGAAACCATTATTTCGATTTATGAATTTGAAATGATATCTTTAGACTATGAAATTAGTATTAATTAATAAAAATAAAATATTTTAATATGATTTTTTTTGTTTTGGATTATATTATCTTTATTATTTTATCCTAATTAAAATTTAATAATCCATGAAACATAACAAAAACACTAAACTATATTTTTACTATTCATTATAAAATATTGTATTCAATAAAATTCGTAAAATTTCACATAAACCAAAATTTAATATGTTGAATTGAAATATAATATTTATTTTATCAAATTTGTATCTTCATATATTGAATTTGTCTTTTATATAAAACTATTTAGTTATTGGAAATTTTTTGTTTTTTTATATAATTACAATTTTGAGGCTTACATAATTTTCATATAATGTTATAAAATTATTTTATCATATTTGTATTTAATAAATAGAGTTTTTAGAACAATTTCATGAATATAAATCTTATTTAAAAAATATAAATTTGTCATATATATTAATTTTAATTATATATTCTATAAAATTTCAATTAGTTTTGATTTTTATCCATATATCCTTTTATGATATTCACCATATTTTAGTGTTTTTTTAATTGAATAAAATTATTTTAGAGACAAATATTTCATTTATAACGAGATAATTACAACATATAAAACCATGTTTTGGATATAAAACACATTATTATACATAAATATTCCCTAAGGATAATATCTGCAATAGTGGTAATTTCATGGGGTGCCCAAATAACATTAATAACACAGTGATATACACTATCATGATATTCACCAATATTAAATTTCACTCAATTCAGACTTGATGTCACTCTTTTTAGATTTCTTCATTTTTGAACCCCCTAGTATGCTACCTCCCTCCTAAATTTAGATAGATGGTCTTCTAATGAAATTATTCTACTTTTTGAGGCCCTCATTTATCCCTTAATCATAAATTATATATCATTATTAATCATTGTATAATCTAATTCTAATGGTCCTGATTCAAAACTATAAAATTTACTAACGTTCATATTAACTAATGATCATAGTGACCAAGTGTTAGGTAATAGTCTTATTAAACAATACATGATTCCTATTATAATAAATATATATTCCACCATTCACGTATATCATCATTGACCACCTCATTTATATAGGTCCTAATATTATATTTATAATGGATATTATATTCCCAAATCATCTTAATGTTTTCCCTATTTTAATATCAATATTATTCTTTATTACAGAATTATAGAATTTGGATTTTAAATTAGTGTATGATTTTTTCAACTCCATAAATAATGTTTAGATTTTATATCAAATATTAGCTTATGATTAATAATTTTACTGAACATTCAATCAATTTAATTATATTTTAAATCATAAGAAATAGTCTTTATTAACTATATTTGATTGATGTTCCAATAAAACTCTTAGAGCCTTCTAAGTGGAACATCAATTTAGTAAAATTGAGGTTTAGGCCTCCATATATAAGGATCTACTAAGGGTGCTAGGATGAAATGTGATACTGATTTTAAAAACTACGGGAATATAGTGATTTGTTATGACTATGGAATATAGTGGATGCCTACATATATCCCATGTTTTGAAATCATTTGATTTTTTGTGGTATTAGGGAATGGGAAATATTATTAGGGTTACGAAAATGATAAAGACACACTTGGGTGTTATAGTATTCCATAAGAGGTATTTTTGGGTATTAGTTATATAATACGTTTCAAGAGACCTTATTAGGAAATGTATGACTAAGGATATCATATGAGACATGGCCATGTCTCAATTATCTGATACAACCATCTATGCCATGTGGTTTAAAATCGGGAAAGTGGGTATTGGTTAAGGATGTCATATGAGACATGGCCTAATTAGGAAAAACAAAATCAATTTACTTAGACATGGTGTTTATTTTAATAATTTGGAAAAAATATAGGAGATCAGAACCCTAAGGATTAAATAATTTAATTGTCTTTATAGAAATTAAATACAAAACACTCTAACATTATATATGAATACATATAAAATAAAATAACTATTCCAATGAGAAATATTTATTTCTTCCCATAATTCCATTACGTATTTCATTTGTCCCTTCTAAATATCCTGGGTTAATTAAGCCATCACAATTTATGATGTTCGATGCTCATCGAGGGGAAGTATACAATAGAATCTATAATAAAATATAAAACCCTGAATAATATGGTAGAAATATGAAATAATCAAATATGAAATATATGAAACAAAAAAATCTGGAATATATCCATAAATAACATGGTAACATAAACATTTACATTTATATTAGTGGCTGTTTTCATAATTATTGAATTCATAATTTTAAAAACCATAATAATAATTATAGATATTTTTCAATGATATCATAAAACTCTAATCAAATCCAAATACCAATACATCATAAATAATTTTGTATCCATAAACTAAAACCTAGGATCATTTCCCTCACGAGGCTTGAAAATTGATCAAGGCCGTACATCATTTCCCAACCATAATATACCAACTCATATTTATCCAACATTCTAAATGGATGAATAAAAATTTATGTACAGAGTCAACATAAATATTCATATTGAAAAACTAGTATATGAAATGTAAATATTTTCACTATTAAATGAATATAACGTATTCATAATCCATCAAAAGTGTAACACACCAATATTTCATAGTAAGATATTTTCTTTAAAGTAATTCAATAGCTTGTGCTGAATGCAACACTGAGTTCGAGCGCACCATGACATACCAAACTAGCCGTTCAACAAGTGGTTATGAATAATATTAACTAGAATTTTAATTTTATATACTCCATATAATTTTAACATCCATATTATGGGCCTATTAGACATAATATAACAACAAATTCAATTTTCTAGACAAGATAAGTATTTTTCAACATATTCCATTTTACCACAATTTAATGGTGAACCCTTTTTAAATAAAATATTTGACAGTTTTATATATTCCATTTGACACAATTAACTTCTTCTTTAGAAGAGGTACATACAACTTTATTTTGGATGAAATTTTTATTCTTTTATGATAACTTTCATATTTTCTTAAATAATGAAAAGTACTACATTTTAATTGAAAACAACTTTTATAATAAAAACAATTTATAATGTTAAAGTATACATTTTAATGGTTTTGAAGAATAATTTGATTATATTTTTATCATTTAATCCAATTCTGTTCATTGGATGTTATTTTAAATTTAAATTGGACATAAACACATATCAATCATTTGAGAGTTTTTACTTTTCAAGAACCAGCATTTTAGTTTTGACAATGGGAATATTTTTTAAATTTATTTATACGACTTCTTTGTTATAAATTTGGTAAAATATACATCATTTTTTAATTTTGAATAATAAAATTATCCTTGGGTGAATTTTTTATGATGATTGAAAACACTATGTTATTGTTAAGAACCGTATTTTTTATTTAAATAATTATTTTAATTTAAATTTATTTTAAAGTTAAAATATATACATAATTCCTATATTATTCCAATGTATTTCATCCAAGCCATTTTATAAGATTAGATATATAAATTTTTATTGACCTTTTTACAGTATTTTACCTACATTTTAGGCACATTTGAAAATTTTCATAAAAATAATTTTACTGCTCCTCTGAATAGAATTTCAAAAATCCCTAAGACATGTTTGAAATCAGTATGTAAAATGTGGTCCAATAAGACGAAAATAATTATTGGTGAATTGTAATTTTTTAATTTTATTCTCCATGGTTAAAAGTAAATAGGGAAATTAAAGGTAAAAATGTTATTACAATTACACTTAAAAATGTCCTAATCCTATTGGATATGTGTATTGCGATGAAAATAAACCTTAGGAAAAAAATATGATCCTTTTTGATCCACTTGTATTAGATTATACATTTATTATATTTTATTTAAAGAAGTGTTAAAAGTGTAAAATTCAATGTTTAATAACTAAATCATTTTTAATATAGGGTAACATATAAGATAAATTATATTATAAATAATCATTAAAAATATGAAAATATTTATTACATCATGGTATTTTATTTAAATTAATTATACGTGATAATTAAATTTTTTTCTGAAATTATGATGATGCAGTAATTACCATATAAATGAATGAATAAAATAAAAGGTTACATAAATATTAAAATAAATTCAAATTGAGACTTTTGATGACATAAAACAATTTTATAGGTTAATATAAAATTTTGGGGCTTATTTAATATATTATGTTTGAAGAAACAAGATTTTTATGAAATTGAAAAAAACCAAATACTAAATAGTTTCAAAATTGACATAAATGAGTTTTTAAAACAATTTCTATTTTATTAAATAAAATTATAGTGCTAAAAATATATGGTTTTCCAAAGGACCTATATAATGACATATATCTCATTAATTAACCACTTGAGGTTATATTGACATTTTATCTTAATCTTATGATCCATCTAATATAAATATACAAGAGGACATGTTAAATGTTAAACTATTTAACTAAGAGTTAAATATAAAATATAAGGTTTATTTAGTGACCTAAAATTATCTAAAAACTATTGTTTGAGAGGTTTTATACCCATCCTCCCCTTATATTTTAAATAAATCTATTTGGAGCTATTTGAAACCAAAAATGATTTTATAATAACATAATATTTCCATCTTTTCCTAAAGTGACCTTGACTTATGTTATAAAAGGATAATTCCCATTCACTTAATATCACACCTCCAAATCCTTTTTTAACATCCAATACATACTAAAATATACTCCTAAATACCCTCAATTAAAACTACAGGTCTTAATGAAATCTGAATTCCAACCCAATGAGTCCATTTTTTCATATCAAAAGGAAGAACCTGAAGAAGAGGTATTAATTCACCTCTTCTTCCAATGTTATTTTCATCTTCCACATCCTATTTCTTTGTTTTTTCCTTACTAGAATTTAATAACTATAGTACCTTCTACATACTTATATGTTATTATAAATATTTTAAAACCATATTTATTATTCTATACATCTTATTAATGAAAATGTCACCATATGTGCATACGTACAACTTACCATGTCCACGTCGCGGTGTAGTTTGTTATTCAACACTTCATTATTTGTATGGGAATAATAATGAGTATAAACTATGTAAATAATAAATATAAATTTTTAAATATTAATTCCATATAATATACCATCGAATTACATATGATTTCAACACATATAGAATGATATTTTTGCTAGTGCGTACGTACAGCTTACCGTCTCAACAATGCGATGAGATTTCATTCCCGATCATAACTATTAAATAATAATTTTCACTTTATGATTAAAAATAATGTTTAAGAACATAATATAATTATGTATATTAATAAAATACATTATATCCATAACAAACATGACTTACTTAACAAAAAATATAAAGGAAACAAATCAGTTAACACGCAAAACAATGATACTACTGAAATATCATTAACAAAGAAATATTATAAGATCATATATGATATCACATTTGTGTAAGTTGTTCTTCTATAATTAAATAACAATTATTTCACCATTATACAAGAGTTTAACCTACCCTTGACTAATGAAAATTACAAGGAAAGGGGTTCTCATCTCACTTTTATTCTCGTGAGATTCATGATATATTTTCCACTATTTCCTTTTGTGTGGTATATTTAAACCCATGATTGTATTAATTGAGTAATATGAATTAATTTAAGGGTATATATATCTTCATTTTAAGATCCTTCTTTCTTGGGGTGTATGTTTCCTATGTTACCAAATCGATAAAAGAATTTCTAATTAATATTTACACTCATTGGGTTTTACGGATACATCATAGATTTTTCTACTCAAAGATTATGTGTGGAATAACTATTTATTTATTTATGAATTAATTTACACTCCAATATCTGTTTATATACCTTTGTTACACATAATAAATCCATTGATAAATTATCATGTCATTGATATGAACTTGATATGGATAATCTTAACTCAATTTCCATTCATTGGCTTAAATATCCAAGTCATTAGTTTGTTTTTTAAAAGAATATGTGTGAATGTCCAATGATTAATTTACATTTAATATACAATAATATTGGTTGTATTTATATTTTTAGCGCATAATTATGTCATTGATTTTTCCATATTACAAGGATACAATCTTTATAAGGGATTTCATCACAATTTACATTCCATTGATACCTTATTATTGTTATTCACCAATTCACTTTTCTATCGTGTATATAATGTCCTATGACCTAGTATATCATGAATCCATTTATTCTAATGATATTATAATGTTTTGATTAATTTTATTCATCAACTATTTTTATTCAAGAGTCAGTCATTTGTTTTGTAACTATGTAACTAAAATATCGTTTTAAATGTTTTAAAGATTTATTCATCCAAATCATTCCCAATAATGACCATGTTTCAAAAATGGTTTTAAGGGTTTATTTATATGGGAAAGAATGTTTTAAAATTAATATTCTTTTCAAATTTTTAAAAGGGGTATGAGACACTTTGATTCAAAAATATATTTCAAACGACTACTTTGTTGATTAGTGTGACTTTTTAATGTTTTCACTAAAAAGGGGATATTTATCTCTAATAATTTTACTGGTTATTTTCATTTATGTTAATATATTTCATTTTATTTTATTCTGGATTGATGTTGATTCATTATAACAAAATCTTCCATATTTTATATATTAAATAATGTTTGACATTGATGTTCTATTTTTATTCCATTAATGGTTTGGGGTTATAGTATTGACATTAATATGCTAGTTTTAAAATGAATTTTTAGTTTATTTTTACCATTTTCAAATGAGTAATGAAATGGAATTAGTAATTTATGGGTGGGTCCCGCTATAGTCCCCCAATGCATCGGTAGGTCTAATGAGACAAACTAGTGACTTGGCAGAAGTCCATGAAAAAACATATATTTACAGTGTTGACATGAGCCCTTGAATTTGTGTTAAAGATTCCCAGAATTAAGCATTCCATAATTATGAAATTAGATATTGATATTACATGTGATTATTCAACTAATATAATATCTATGTGCGTTAGTAAATGACATTAAATTATTTATCTTTTCGATATTATGCTGATTTTTATGTTTAAAGAGACTTTGATTTAGTCTTATACATTTACACAAATGTTTATGCTTATATATGGTAGTTTCTGTTACATTGTTATCCATACTTCGCATCTGAGCTCACCCCATTCTTATGATTTATTTTTACGAGGATGTGAAGAATTATATTACGATTAACCTGCATGAAATCGATAAGGGATAAAATGTTGTCCAATGGAGAAAAAACATTTTTGTTTTTCTATTTAATAATGTAAATTAAAACTTATGTATGTATCTTGTAATTACAAGGCTGCCAAACTAATCAGACTTTCAAGACTTGATCTATTGTGATCATGCCAATGTTATGTAATAATGACCCAAATCTGGGTAACTGGGGTCAGGGTATTACACAAAGTAATATGGTTGATGTTATTAATTGATTATATCCCCATTATAGAATATGATCCTCCAAATAATTTTGACATAGATGAAAATAAATTTATAATTTTTCATAAAGAATTCACGATGATAATGAAATTTTATTTTTGAAATCACAAATATGAAAATTTAAAAAATAAAAAATATTAAGAATAAAATTTTATTCAAAATGATACATTGAAACATATAAATGAATCTCCAAATCCGATACTGTTCATGACAGTGGGAAACTTCATTCTTTCTGTGTATGCTAAAATAAAATTCCATTCACAACTATGGTAAAAAGACCCTCGATTGGAAAACAACAATATTATTGATTTAAAAAATAAATATATAATGAAACATGGGAAAATCAATTTTCTAATTCATTGGAATATATTAATATTATTCTAAAAAATATGGAAATGAAAAAATTATTCCCCACTAAAAACAGAGTAAAATATTGTTTTCTTTTAAAATCATATTTCATAATTTTGAGTACATATATAAAGGGAAATGAAATTAAAACAAGTAATTTCAAATAATATTAAAGGTATAAAACACATAATTGAATATAATGTATAAATTTTATATAATTCCACCAATACAAACATAAATATACAAAACCATTGATAAAGAAATTTTTGTGAAAGAACCACATATTACTTCAGTAAATTTTTAGGCATAACCTCGATATAAAGAAATAATGTAAAATAAAACATCAAATACCTTCAATATAATAGGATTATATATATTATATATCATAGGGTAATTATTTAATCCACAAAATTGAAATAATTTATGAATATGGAATATGTCTCAAAGAAATAATTGTGTGACTAAAAGCCCTAACCTATAGCCTGAATTCCATTATAAGTTATTTTAACCACTTATAAAAAAAATTAAAATTCATTATACCTATATAAAAACATATATATAATTATAATACCATATATAATCACACTAAAATATATAAATAAAATTTTATTAAGAAATACTTTTTAAAATTATTGTTTTAGAGTATTAACTATTTGGTTTTTCATATATGTTTCCTTTTTTTAGTTTTCGTCCATCAATATTTTTCAAGGATGAAATGAATATATATTTTTAATAACTAATGAATTATAATATCTATTATGTATACAAAAATTTATAAATATTATCTAATGGTGGATATGAAAAATAAATCACATCAATTCGTGGAGGTGTAAGACAACAAGTACACATAATTGATGTTGTGTTTTTTTAATGATATGATGTCTATAAACGTAAATAATACATTATATTTATTTAATAATAAAAATTTGATAAATATATTATATATTAAAAATTTAAATCTTTTTTATAATCCATGTAAAATGATAATGATAAATGAATTACACCACTACATAGAGAGGGTAAGTTGTGCATATGCCAAGTGATGTTATAATTTTCCATTGAATGTAAATTCAGTGGAAAATGGATTAAATAAAATAATAATGACATATTATATATTTTATAACAATTACTTATTATTTTATTATTGTTACTATACAATTAGATTAAGTAAAAGAAGAAATTAAAATGAATGTACTCAGTTAAGAGTTATAGTTCTTCAATGAGAAACCCCTTTTGGGATACATATTAAGATTTGAATGGATGGTGTTATGGAAAACATAGAAGATATAGGTCATAGGTAAGGAACTTATGTTGGTATTAAGGTAGGTATAATATCATATAGAAGGCCCAAAATATGGTAATAAATAATTAGAAGATATATACTTTATATGTGTGGAAAATTACACACATGAAATTATTAAAAAAATTAAATAATGTATTGATCATAACAATATAATGTGGATGTCGGAGAAAAAATTATAATTTATTATTTTATAGTGTAAAAATAAACTAATAAAATCACATTTGGACATGTTTGGGACACATTTTAAGCCTTATATGTTTGACAATCCACTACCACCCCATTTTAACCTTAATCGTGAAAATATAAATTTCTTAGTGACAACATAATTATATGAAAAACAATGAAAATATCCTTATAAAATCTATTTTTCAATTGTAATTTAATATTTGAAATTAAATATTTTATATTTAATTTCAATAGGTTGAAGAATATGATTTTAAAATAAGAATAAAAAATGAATGAAACCCATTATTTATGAAAATACATGATTTATGTTTTCATATAATGTCACCTTTAAATAAAATAATAAGTTTGTTTCCATGATTTGTTTTGGAAAAAAAAATAATAATTTTTTTCTTTTTTATCATATAAAACACAATTTAATATTCATTTCATTCTATTAAATTCATTTCCACAAAAATAGTTTTTATGTAAAATACAATACGGATTATCTTATCAAAAGATAATTATTGATTCCCAATTTCGAAATAATGTTTTAGAATACAATACTTGACTCATAAATAATATCCTTAGTCAAAAAACAGTCATCATATCAGATAAATACTAGTTTATTAATTATTTTACATCATTACACCATATGTTTAACTTAGTTCTTTTTTCCGAATACCCATAGTTAGGTGGTAAATAATTAAAATAATTATTATTCATAATAACAAAACAATTAAGATGAAAATATTACATTATTTTAATTATTATAATTAAAAATATAAAATCCATTTAATAGGTTTACTTTTTTATAATTATTAGAAAGTATGTTTCATATATGTGTGCTAAATTAGAAATCTATTTCTTAGTATATTGTGTCATAAAGCATTAAAATAAACTTATATCGAAATAAAAAACACTATTGATTTATATGTAATTTATTAGATTAAATATATTAAAAATTAAATTCTGTTACATTAATATAAAATTAAAAAAATAATAACATAATAAAATTAAATTATTTATTATAAATAAATTATAGTTATGATTAAATCCCAATTTATAACAATTTACAATATTTTTTTAGAAAAATCCAAACAAAATCACCCTAATATTAACATGAAATTATGATTAAAAATATTATAATAATTACCAAAAAATATTATTTATAAAAATGGATGAATATATTTTTAATTTTAATGCACAAATATAAATAAAAACCAATTTTGAAGAAATCTTGTTTTTTGAATCATATAATGAACATTAAATTTTTTTATTAGTTATATATTATTTAAAAAAAAATTATAATTACCATAATAAATATTTTTGACAGTGATATTATTCAAATTCATATCACCCAATATGTGGAAATGTTATAATGGTAACATGTAAATAATAATTTTTTAATTGTATATCATAGTTTTCCTAATTCTCAGATATTCTTATTAAAAACTATATAGAGATTATAGTTGTTTAAAAATAAATTTCTCATCTCTTACATTTTATCCCCTAAATAAAATGTGACCTAATAATTTTTATTATCTACAAAATTAGAAGTTCAATTTTTTTCAATAATTTTATTGAAAAATCACATTGTTTAAATTAATAACAAATCATCCATTGAAATTGGAAATGTAAAATGAAAAGGGTAACTAAAATAAAACTTAATCTGTATCTAAGATAAAAAGAAAATTAGTTGGATGTTAAAATATGCATAGAGTAGAAAAAAATGTATAAAAGATAATATAATGTGAGAAATAATATGATTATTATAAATTTAATAACCAAAAAACAATAAATCACTATGGGATAATGAAGACCATAAATTAATCAGAAATGAAGTTTTATTTAATTTAATGATCCTTTTCCTATATTATTTTATGAACTATATAAAATTAATATTCCTAATTAACAATTAATGTTGAAAAATATATATTATTTAAAATCGCATCATAAGTATAAAAAAAATATTTTTACCAAAGGAATTAATATTCATCTTACCAGAAATCAGAAAATATATTACAACTTCCTCACATCTATCAGTGTTTTATAGTTATTATATCTTATGTCTTTAAAGGGATACTTAAATATATATGAATCTATAACTGATTATATATAACATGAGTCAAGTAATATAATAGTGTATCTTGAATGTAAATATTATGACATCTTTAGGGATTTTTCTTTAACTATAGTAATTGTATAATAGTTACCTTTACCTCTTATAGTTTTCAATGATAAATTATTTTTACACTTATAGAATATATTTATGTAGGTCCCAATTTCAATAAAGTTGAAATATTATATATTTTTTACATTTTATATCCCTTACACTCACTTCCATATTAGACTATGTCTCTATACAGAAGTAAACTCCCTTTCCATTTTAAAAAGTACCACAAAGTATCATTCCTCAAGTATCACATGTGAAATTTTACATCATTCCTTTATTATTTAAATAATTTAGTTATTTCTTTTTTCACAGTCATCTTCTTTATCTCATTATATTTTTAATATATTTAGAATGTATAATTAATTATTCTCCTGAATAAACAAGACAACATATCATCAAATAATGAAAATTAATGAGTGACTAAATCTCATAAATGGATTGGATTAATCCAATGAAAAACATTATATGTCATATATTTGTGATTAAATAATTATTCCATTGAATTCCATGATAATATTGTAATGTTTTCTTAATAAATTGAATCAATTGCATCTTACTTATATTAATGATTAAGGAATTGACAATCCATATCAACTCGTTCCACATTGGGACTATTTCATATATAATATATTCACACAAATATTAATTTTTTCACTCTATATAACCATAATACATTTTATTATTAAATGATTATTAAAATTGATCACAATTTTCTCTTAAAAATACATAATGAAAATAACATTCACAATTTCATTAAATCTAATAGATTTAAAAATATTATCTAGGGACTCGATATATTATTCAAATGCCAATCTATTAGTATTTCTATTAAAAGATGGTGGTTTCTACTATATTCATTATTAATAATATATATAATCATTTCATAAATCAACAGTCTGTTCTATATGAGAATGGTTAGTTTACATAACCTTAGAGAACATTCATATTATAGTCCAAATCTACTTATCTCCAACACTAGTAATGTTGACTTTCTTATAGGGAACATCTCTACATTAATTTTGGGATTTGGAACCTCTATTATTCCTTCCATTATGATGTTTTTTTAAATAATTTAATACATTGGATTTGATTAAAAAAATTATGAATCATATTTTATAACTCCAAAAATAGTGAATAATTTAATTGAAATTGAAATTTTTTGAATTGAAAAAATTATAATCATAATATTATTAACATTAAGAAAATTATCAATTTATAAAAATATTTTCTAATTCACCATTTTTAAAAAAAATGTGAAATAACAAATGAATATCATATTCTGTCTCAAACTTGGTGAACAGTAAGCGATCGTTAATCTCTTACTATATTGAGTGTTGTGATGTAATAGACTAACTCTATTAGTGTTATTACTCATACATGCATCTATAACAAAACACATCAACATATTGTATCTAGACATGGACATATTTCTAGGATACCACATAATCTATACCGTATTAAAACATGTATGATATAAACACACAATTAAATATATTAGTAAATGTTATAATATAGATATATTTTAGAATATATGTTTTTTAAAATAGAAATTCAATGGTTTCTACGAATCATCCAATAATTCCAATTAATACTACATGGCTTCAGTAATATGGATCTACTGAAAATTTTTTGACATGGGAAAAATGTAAATGGGATCACAACTCAAATTATCCTATAGTATATTAGTATTTTGAGTCTTTATAAAGATATAATTATCAAATTATATATATAGAAAAATAAAATAAAACATTAAAATTATTTTGAAAACATTATTATATCATTATATAAGTCATTAAATTCATTTTATAAATCCCTATTGGTATCATATAAAATAGAAAAACAAACAAAATTTATAGGTATAATAAACTATAATAGAAATCATTCAATGAAACATCACATTGATTAAACAAAAAATGATTATTATGATATAGATAAAAGATAATAATATATTCCATTTAACTATTGTCAAAAAGTGGAATATACTGATGGATAATAAAGTATCATAAATAACTATGTCAATAACACTGAATAGTCTCATAATGATAAAATTCATAATGATGTTTCTTATAATCCTACATTCATGTAATTTTTTTAAAAAATAAAAATAATTTAAGGGCCTCAAGAAAAGACATCATAAATATTTAGGCATACATACACCAAATAACTAAGCTAATTGTTTTCATGAGACCTACTGATTTATTTAAGAGTTATAATGTACTATTATAGTCATATATTAACAAAAATCCACTCATTTTATGAAAGGGATTAATAAAAAATAAATACATAATCAAGATCAATATTATTATTGAATAAATAGCATATGGATGTTTAATATTTTTCAAAATCAATAAATATGGCATGATAATCAACCAAATTTGGTAATATGGATTATTATAACATTAGTTCATATCCCGAGAAATACATAATATTCACCAATGAATTTTGACATTGATGAAAATAATTTTACAATATTATTGGAATAATTCTTAAGGAATATACACTTCTCATTTCTAAAAAAATTATATTAAAATATAAAAAATATGTTATATTATGAAGATAATTTAATTTTAAATTAATGCTCAAAAATTATAACAAAAACCTAATTGAAATGAGTAATTATGATGGTATGAAATTATATTCTTTTCGTGTAATCTAAATTCAACATTTCATTCATATGTTTAGTAAATGGTGTGTCATCTAGAAAAAGATAATCATAATAATTTTAAAACAATTTTTAGAGAATCAAAAATGGGTAAAAATAAAACTAATAAATCATTTGAAAATTGTAAAAAAATTATTTAAACCATTTTAATGAAAATATAGTCATAGTTAAAAAATATTCCCAAGTGAATAGAAAAATATTTCTGGTTTTTAAAAAAAAACACTCATTCAGGATTTTGAGTACCAAGATAGAGTAAAATAAATTTATAAATTTAAATTTATATGAATAGTAAATAGAGAATAAAATAAATTGCTATAAATGTAGAAAAATAATAAAATTATGCTAATTTAAACTTAAACCTTAAAAATATTAG
The DNA here is from genome assembly GCA_963277665.1 of Viscum album. Taxonomy (NCBI): domain Eukaryota; kingdom Viridiplantae; phylum Streptophyta; class Magnoliopsida; order Santalales; family Viscaceae; genus Viscum; species Viscum album. The sequence continues at coordinate 1,057,043,695 of OY728142.1, forward strand.
ATAAAGGTGTGATTGTTAAATAAACACTCACCACCTTGGAATTTGTTGAATTATAACCCTCATAAAATAAATAAGATAAAATTTATCATTAAATTAAATTAATATTAATATATTGAAGAATAAAATATCAAATGGGATGTATTTATTGGGAAAAAACTAATCAAAAGGTGAATAAGGAAAATACCTCATAGAAATAAAAGTCTGATGAAATACCCTTACATCAAAAATAACATAATTAAAAAGTGATTTTAACCACCTTTGTTATAAATTTTAATTTATTATAAATCTATACTGAAACTTTATTTGTAATTATAACACCATATATTATCCACATCCAATATTTAAATAATTTTTTTTAAATAATTTTTTAATGAGTTATAGGGTAAGAATGTTAGTGATATTTTAAATTTCATAAAATGACAATTTTCCATATTGATGATATATATTAATTAGTATCGTGTTTATAACCATCCAAGTAAATTTTTTATAAAAAAACAATCACCCATCTACATGGAAACATGAGGTTTTATGTATGAATGATGGATGTTTTCATTTTACATATGATATAAATGTTGTTAAATATTTTGGTTTTGTATTTATAATATAATATATGTATAATTATGATTTTGGATTAATTATTTTATTGTTGGTATAAATTATTTAGGTGAATTCAAAGAAGAAATAATGTTTAATTTTCTGGGTTTATAGTTATTCCCCATTAATGGGAAATAACTTTTGGTTTAAACCTTATGGAATGAAATGATAATATTGTGTGACTCAAAGAAGTTTTAGGACAAGATAAAGGTGTCTAGGTATATATTTGTTCATGTATTGTTCAATCTATTGGGATATAACGTTTTTAATAATCAATAAGATGATGTGACCTTTATATGTGAGGGAAATTATACACTTGTAATTTATTAAAATATATATATATATATATATGTCATAATATATATATGTGAAACCAATGATCCCAAATTATAATATATGATGTGATAATTTATATATACACTCATATAATTACATTTTTTTAACATTCTTCATAAATTTCATTCATTGTCTCCTAGGTAAACAAATTTAATCAAATTTGAACCTTCTCAATGTGAACATATATTCTTACAATTATAACATAATTGTGTGATAAATAATAAACCAATAATTAAATAAAAAATGGAAATGATAAATAAAAACATCCAATCATTTTTATTATAATATATTTATTTGTGTAAATGAAATTAATTTGTATATATAACCAAAACATTCATGAAATTAGTTTTTAGGAAAATACTATATTTAAGAGTAAAATTTATTTCACCATGAATTCATGTAATAATTTAGTATCCAATTGTTTTACATAAATAATAATCATGTGAAGGTTTTTTTTTCTTTTTTATTGAGCTAAAATTGAATGGAATCATTAAAAAATTAACTATTTAAATAACAACAAAATAGAAATTAATATATTAGTGTATTACATAAATGAAAAAATCCATATTGGGTTACAAATATAAATATTATTTTTTAAAATACAATATATAACTCCTTAAACATATATATTGTAAGAAACCACTCATTTTAGGGGATAAATAAATGTTTTAAAGATATTATATCATGTTAAGAAATATTTTCAACGTAGTTTAACCTAATTTACCCTTACAAGAGTGATAAATATTTATCATTGTTTTGGATGATAATGAAAAAAAGTATAAAAATATAATTAAAATTTTTTAAGTAATACAATTAAAAATATTTCATCCATTTAACAAGAATAAATTTTTATATGTGTTATAAAATAATACTAATATAAGTGGTTCGATCGGAACAAAAATATCTTTTATAAATGAGTTTTTCATACTCAAAATAAACTTATATGAAAATAATGTATAATTGTTGTTCTTAAATAAATAATGATATTATGTCTATTTTATATCGAATTATGGTAAAAAATATCAAATTAAAAACGTTATATAACATTTCATTTACATTAATTAATGAAATGAAATTATAATTTCAAAAAATATAATTTTTTTAATATTCACTAATTAAAAAAAAAAATTAGAAAAATTATCAAAATACTCTAATAAATATATGAATTAATAATTTCAAAAATGATATAATTTACTATAATATATTTTTTAAAATGTTGAATATAATTATTATTTCTACACAAAAAAAGAAAATAAAAACCATTTTGATGAAAAAATATTTTTAAATCACAAAATGACATGCCTAAAATTGAGTGATTAATTTTTTAAAATGAATAAATTATATAAATTTTTTTTCTATTATTTTCTTAAGGTGGTTATTCATATTAATAAAATAATATTAATTTATTATTATTATGGTCATGTTTAGATAATTATATTTTAATATTATTTTGTAGTTCGATCAATGCTATGTATTGTTATTTAGGTAAGATATCAAGATTATTATTATTTTGAAATAACTCTTTCAATTGCTACACAAACATTGAGTGAGATATTTATACCTCATAAGATTATATGTGATGTTGTATAATATGTCAACATTTGTGAGTAGTTGTTGGTGTGATATTATATGTGATTTTATATAAGGATCGAACCCTTATTAGAGGGAAGATTAATTATTCATTATATAATATGGTGAATGATAATTCAAATAGAGAAAGAAGGTGGTGGTACAAGAGCAGATATGGAATTGTGAAATTCCACGATAGACTACTATAAGAGACATCGTAGTGGTTGTGGATTAGTTGAATGATCATACAAATTTTGTTAGGGTATGGGATTCAATAGTTTTATTATATAACCACTAATTAAGTAATACCCAAATTAGGAAATGTTAGGTATCATGGTGTCCAATTTATAGCAAGATGGACTGAAGTGACTTATATAATGTTATGTATTAATATATGATATATTTACAAATAATTTTATAATTTTCATCATAATGGGTGACCAGGTATTTATGCATGTAACTTGAGAATCAAAATCACTATTTATGATACATATTTTTTATAACTTATATTGATGATCATATCTAAGGTGTAATTCCATGTTCACATATTAATGTTATATGTGATTGTTTCTATTTACCTAATATTTTACATCACGATACAAATAATATATTATCTCCACATTTATAGTAAACTACCATGTCTAATTTTCATCCTAAACTATATGATGAAGAAAGTATGAGGTCTTATGAAGCTACAATTAGGGTTTACGTCATGTTATTCTATCCCCAATGTTATAATTTGAGATGGATCAATCTCCCTCAGCAATAGGTTCATTCATCTTAAGGCGTCTTTTAGGAATTGGTATCATTGAATGATTTACTAGGATCTTATCTCACTAAAGAAGTTCTAGAACATCATCCAAAAAGAATATTATATATGTGATAAATATATATATTCAAAAAACAATTAATTTTATCAAGTCTCACAAACAATTTGAACTACTATCTATAAATTATATTACTATTTTATATAATAATGTAGTTTCATTCAGTTCATAAAATTAATATATCATGAAATCAATGAAAATTTTGAACTTGAAATCAATTATAAATAATATTATTAAAATGCATTAAAAAATTAATTTGTTCATGTTTCATTATATTATTTATAAATATTACAGATGATTATAATATTGTCATGGGCAGAGGAGGTCAAATGATATCTTAGGTCAAATGATAAGTGAAATATGATGTGGTATAAAATGGTTTGTAATGAAAATATACATGATATGAGGGAAATCAATATGTCAAGGAATTTGATTTAGAGAAAAATTATTATACATTTCATCAAATTCAGTGTAAGATTTTATAAATTATAGAAAACATCAAAATAAATTATTGACTAATCTAACTTATTTTGGTTATTATTATCTCAACCTCTCTCAAAATTTTAGGAATAAAAATTTACCCATATCTATCCTCATTCCATTCTATAATGTGAGACCATTTGATTCATCATTTCATTGAAAAGAATAATGAAATAGTTAATTCAAAATGTTAATAATATAATAGGATTTTCTAAATTACAGTTTCTACTAATACATCAATGAGTTTTGGGATGATCTTGATCAAACAAAGTCATATCCCCATTTTTCTCTTTTTAGAAGATAAGTCCTTATTAATATTATTAAATTTTATACTATCCTTTTTAAACAATCAATAATGACCACTAGACCAGAATAATATCAATCAATTAATGAAAATCAAAATAAATCTTCCTCCTGAAATAAATAATAACAAGTTTTAATGAATAAAAACATTTTATTTCTTCAATAAAAATTATTTCATCTCATTAAAGAAAGATATAAGTGGCTTTATATTTATAAATTATAATTCATTCTATGATGAAAATGTCATAAATTTTATATAATACATAAAATCCTTTTATGGGTAACCTCAAAAGATGACGTGAATAATATTAAAACGAATATACCATTATTAACTTCATAACAATGATTGTGTATGATAAATATTAATATATATATATTCATTACTTCTATATATAATCTCAAACTCAGATAATGGTAGCTCATATAACAATTAATCTCCAATGTATATCATTTATCGTATGAAATTTGAACTAATATTCTTTCATGGGTTAGTCTAGATAATAGTTACATATCTAAAAAAATGATTATGATCTATTTCACATATATGATTCTATATACAATAATCTTATGAAATAATCATTATCAATAATTAGAAATGATTATAAATAAATATGTATTACATAATGTCCTATTCAGAAGTGATTTTTGGAATCACATGAGAGATTTTGGGATACATCTACATCAAGAAGAAAATAAAAATGTCTATAGAAAGTAGATGTTAATGGATGATCTGAAAGAGAAAATGTATGTGGTTGAAGATCCATACATTAATGGTGAAAATTATGAATTTTAGAAATATATAATGACAATATATATGAAAATATTTGATTATTAGATTATTAAAGATCATTACTCCTTATCTAATTCGTGAAATACTGAGATTTGGCTACTAATTCCAAAAATGAATATGAAATAAAGGAAAAAAATTTATGAAATTATTTGTGGACACTTATCAGATTAATTTAATCATAGATTAAAATGTCTTACTACATATGATATGTGGGAAAATATTGAATTTTCTAATGAAGGAATACAAAATATAAGATATATTAGATATGATAGTGCTAAGCTAATGTTCAAAACCTTTAAAACATTTTACGGTGAGAGACTCACACAGATTAATGGAAGGATAACAAAAATCATTAATAATATTGTTTTTTTGGAGATCCTATCAGTAAGTCTAGTAAATAACTAAATGTACTTAGATTACATCCCTCTAAATGGAATGGTATATCAGCTGGTATTCGAAAACTATCCCCTATTTGGAATTTTTAAATTAAGGAACTAATTCGAACATTGATGATGTACGATGAAGAAATGAAATATGAGGATTATGATCATAATATTTTAGTGAAAAGAAATAATAAATATCTGAACGTAACATCTCAGAAGCATAATAGAAAAAACATGAAGAAAAAATAGTACAAAATTCATATTCCATATATTCTGAAACGGAACAAGCTTATCTAGCAAGATAATTAATCAAAATATATAAAAATAAATGATGTTATAGAAAACCCATCAGTAAGGATGATAATAATACTACAGAATTTCTATGAATTGAATTCCAAAAATTGGGTCACATTAGACCTGATTTCCCTCAATTGAATGGTGAAAGAAAAAGTCCATGAATGAATGTTCATAATAATTCTTATTAAGATTATAACACAAAAATCGAAAAGAAATATACATGGAGTGTGTCTGAAGACTCTAAAATTAATTAAAAAACATATGAGAAGATGGATAAATCAAATCTCAAAGACATAATGTTCTTCATAGTTGAAAATGAATATGGACAACCCATTCAATGCTCTAATTATGAAACTAATAGTATCACAAATGATAAATTTGCTACGTAATGTTCAAGGTTAGAAGACAAGTATGACTATTTAATAATGATCTATATATCATTGAAAATTATTCATAGTTTTGTTTTATGTGAAAGATATACCATTATAAATTATCATGAAGAACTAATTGAAAAATTCACTTCTTCTACATCATACTCTGTTGATAATGAAAAAAGGATTAAAGAATTGTCTGATGAAGTATAATCATATAAAATTCCAAAAAATATTTCTGATAATAGGGAAATTTTATTAAATGAGATTGTTGGAAAGGATTTTATTAAAATGAAATTATTTTTAATATTAAAATAGGTTCAAAAATAAAATCTGTATCAAAATAATTTTGTTCCTAATTCAAAAAATGCTACCTGTTATTATTGTAGAATAAAATGTCGAATCACTAATAACTGTTATTTTAGTAATAATTAAATTTTTGGTATTAAAAATTATGTTATTTTTAAATGTATTATGGAATAATGTGATGTAAATTATATTAAAATTAGTTAAATATGGATTCCCATGTCATTGGCCATTAAAACCGTAGGACCGAAGAAAATATGGGTACAAAAACAATAAAAAGTTTAAATTCATTTGTTGGTTAAATTCCACAAGAAAAATAATTTTATATGGTATATGGATAGTGTGTGTTCTAATAAAATTACAATACACTGAATAAATTTTCATATGTTGACTGAAATGGATAAGGGACTATTCGGTTTTGAGACAATACAAAAAGAAAGATTGTTTGACTTAATACTATTGGAGGTCTAAAGACAATCGCTATCAACAAATTATAATTTGTGCAATGGAAAAATCTCAATATGATATTTATTTATAATCATTTTGATATTTTTTCTATTTTTAAATTGTTAAAAATTCATTATATATGTTTAATGATTTGTACCTAAAATTTAGTGCAACTGTAACTGATAATTTGTATACCTTGGATTAAAATACCTTGTGTAAAAAAAGTGAATTGCTTAACTGATAAGTCAAATGAGTCATGGATTTGACATAGAACATTTTGAAATTTTAATTTACATTCCTTATATATATATTGTCTAAGAAATAGTTATTTTCTTGATTTTCATAGACTTAAATTTTAAAATGATAGATTTTGTCATGCATTCCAAATTGTAAAACATCACAAAAAATCATTTAAATCTATTAAAATTTTTGCTACATATAACTCTTCAGGATTGATCCACATAGTTTTTTAGACCATCTAGTGTAGCATGTTTGGCTTATAAATTATATATTTATCTATAGTTGATGATTATTATTGATTTACATGTGTATATTTTTTGAAATTTATAAGATATTTATTCACAATTGGTGAATGGTATTGAAAAAAAATTCAATATGATTTTTTTTAAATTATATCATTTATATATGATCGTAGTATATAATTTTAGTATCATGAATTTAATTATTTTTTCTCCAACCTATGTGTTAATCACACCGTCTCCAACCTAGAACACCTCAACAAAATGTTATTGTTGAAAGATGAAATATAACTATTTGAGTAGTGCTATGGAATTTGCTTAATGAATATAACCTCCCACATATTTTTGGGTAGAATCTGTATGCACAACCTTCTATATCATGAATTAACTTTTAATAAGGCATAATTTTTAAAAGAAACCTTATTAACTTTGGAAATAGAAAAATAAAAATTAATTTACTTTAATGTTTTTGTATTCATGGTATATATATCTTGAATACTAAGGTAACATTTGGTAAGTTTGATTAGAATGATAATGAAGGAATAATTTTTGTGTATTATACTACCTCTAAATCCAATAATTTTTTTAATAAAAAGTCATGAATTTTTTAAGAATCAGTTCATGTGATGTTTTATGAAACTGAAAATTAATTTAAGAGAACAATTGAACAAATGATGTTACTGAATGATTTGACAAAACCAGTCATTAATGCCTTAAAACAGATTTTAAAAATCATATTAATAAAATTCTTATTAATTCTTTAGAATATCAACTGAAGACCCAAAAGGTGTATTTCAAAGAGAGTATAAATCATTAAAGAACCTTCCATTTGGAAATATTGTAGGATAACAAAACATATGAATTATAATTAAAAATAAATATAGAAAACCTCGCTAGATTTTCTTCCTTTGTTTCTCAGTTAGATAATAATTATATTGAATAAGACTTAGAATATGTGAGTTAGATATTTGAAATCTAATAAGACCAAATCTAGGTTTTTAGAAATGAAGTTTGGGGATTTTTCAAAAGACTAACTAATTATTTAGTAATAAGAACCTTGTGGGAATTTAGAAATAAACAAGTTGATCAAGGGATCATAATAAAAAATAAATCTATATTAGTTGTTAAAGGATATATTTAGGAATAAATAATAGATTATGATGGAACCTTTTACCCTGTCGCTATATTATAATCCATTAATATAATTTTAGCATATACATCCAATCTGAATTTAATATTATATTATATTGAAGTTAAATCATCCTTTTTAAATAGATATTTAATGGGGGAAGTTTTTGTTGAAAAACCTCGAGGTTTTGAAAACCTTCATAAACAATATTTTGTTTTTAAACATAGTTCTGATACATATGTTATTAAATAATCAACTAGAAATTGGTATGAAAGAATATGTTCTACTCTATTGAAAATTGTATTCTCTAGTGGATTTAGAGATCCATTAATTTTAACAAAGAGTATATAATCTAATATTTTATTAGTAAAAATGTATGTTGATGATTATATTTTTTTTAAGAAATATAAATATATGTACTGATCTTTTAAAACTAATGAAAAACAATTTGAAATGAGTATTATGGGAGATATAAAAATGTATTTAGTATAAAAAGTTTATCAAAACTATTATGGATGTTTTTTTTAAAAAGTAAATACATTATTGATATATGGGAAAAGTTTTGACTAGATAATAGTTTTTGTAGAAAACTCCTATGTGTACTAATATAAAACATGACTTTAATGAAGTGGGGAAACTTGTTGATAATAAGTTATATAGAGGCATGATTTTTATTTTATTGTATATTACTGCTAGTAGACCAGACATTATGTTTTATATATATTTATGTACTATATTTGAGTAAAATCTAAATGAATCCCATCTTACAACTGTTAAAATAATTTTTAGGTATTTAAAAGGAACTATTTTATATTTTTTATTTTCCATAAAACCTCTGATTTTAATTGAATTTAATATTATTTTTCTAAATATTGATTTTTTTGTTAGATATAAGTAACACCATATGAAACTATCTATTTTTAGGAAAATCCTTTGTATCATTATTGAGTAAGAAACAACACATAGTTGGAATTTCAATAGCCGATACAGAATATGTTTGTTTTAGAAGTTGAAGTGCATAAGTATTCTTTTAAAGAAACACACTATTAGACTTTAGACTAAATATTAATAGTATTCAAATTTTATATTATAATACTAGTGCAATAAATATTTCAAAAAAATACAATATGTCATTATAGCAGTAATTATATTGATATAATACATCATTTTCTAAGAGATCATGTTCTTAAAAAAAAGAAAAAATCTATTGCAGTTTATATCATATATCAAATAACTAATATTTTTACTAAACCTATTTTACGTGTAGATTTTAAAATTTACAATGTGGGATTATGATTATTTAATTTTAAATAAATGTTTTTTAATTTATTTTATTATAAGTCTCTCAGTTTTTTTGTGTAATATGTATATGCTGTATTTAATTATTTATTTGTAATGATTTTATTTAGTTATGTATTGGTTAGTTTTAAGTATAATTTCATTTCAATTTATTTTATTTTCATGTTTTCAAATTAAAACATAATGAGTACATTTAAAATTATCATGTGAAACTTGTATCTCTTCTCCCACTCTTCTTCTTCATGTCCTCTCATATTATAGAGCCTATCTTATTCCATTTTACCAAAAACCAAATCCTAAAACCCTTTAATTAAAAAATCACTAGAAATGGGAACACATGGAAGACATGAATATATTGATTTGGGTGTGTCTACTTAAATTCTAGTGAAGTATTTCAATCTTCAACAAGGTTAGGTGATAGATTTTCAATATTCATATTGAAAAAAACATTTATTAAATGCAGTGTTTTTATTTCTAGAAATTAATTAGTCTTTTGGATTTTATAAAACTGATTTGATTTTCAAAATAGATGTAAAATAGAAATTTATAATTCAATTTTATGTTTTGTAATATATTTAGATACTATGATTTCTATGATTCAAAATACTATCTTTACCCTTTGTTCGGTTGATATAGATAAAATGTTGTGTTTTCCCTGTTAGGGGGATTTTAATTTCAACCTGTGAAATATTATTGATGAAAAATATAAGTAATAAAAAATAACTTTTCCAATTTTTGGATCCAATACCATCATTAAATTAAAGACTCATGACATCACTCTAGATAAAAAATTCATTATGATGTTTCTTCAAACTAGAATTTTGCAGACAACGGTTGTATTATAGAGTGTTTTATACCCAGGAAAGTATGTTCTATTTCTATATTTAAACTAAATTTAGTTTAGTTTCCCACTTTTTATGAAATGTTTTATAATTCATTTTTGTCACATAGAAGCAATGATGGAATACTATCCCTAGTGAAGAATCCGTTCCTATTTTTTCTTTATTATTGGAAGAATTTATAATATCACTCTTTGATATAGATTTCATCATGCTTACATTGAAAACGTTGTACTGTAAAGAACATGGGATATGTTTGGTGAAACACCTAAAACAGTATGTTACCTGATGGATCAGAAAAACAATATAATAGAATGGATGATTCATTGGGGGGAGTAGAGGATGATTTCGTATATTGGATCTGTTATAAAAAGTACATATAAAGAAGACAAATATATACTTTAGAAGTCTATCTTCTTCAATGAATAACAATAAAAATCAATGTTGTTAAAATTTTAGATGAATATGAAAATGTAGTTTAGCATGAGGTTCATGTGAAGGAAACTATTTTGTAGGTATCTCATAGAGAAGAACATCTTAGAGATGATGTCCCTAACTATGAAAACAATTTCCTTATTTCTCCAGATATTGTTTCTACCGAAGGATATGTATTGAGACATAGATCATAAGGTCATGGAGAGTAAAATTTGGATATTGTAGAATGTGGACATCCTTCACGTCAAATCACTCTAGAGTCTTTTTACTCATATAATAAATCATTGATTTTAATATGCATGAATTTAATGAGACATATAATTCCATTGATATTATATTTTGATGACGAGAAGATGGAATTTTAGGTGCTCAGAAGTTAAACTATTCTAATATCCAACATTGAATCCCTTCAGAATCAACATATAGATGTTCAAGAATATTACATTTCAGTGAATGATCTTGAAGATTTAATCACTACATTAGGTATATATGTCAGACCATTGAAATATGAATATGTGAGGAAGTATTACTTTGATGAATGAAATATTATGTTGGGAGGATAATTTAAATATATCAAGGACAGTCATCAAAGATAAACCTCTTCACCTTGACACACTTCACCTAAAATGATTTGGATAATTAAAGTAATAACTGATATAATGGAATAATTCAATAATAGGTTTCACACTCTTCGATATTATAGCACTCATATAAATGTTCTTATAGAAAATTTTAAAGATTTGATCAGTCAGATGACCTCTAATGAATCATGGTTTTGACCCGTTATACATTAAGTGAGAGATATATTTACAGCCTTTGATAAATTTGTTGAATATCTGAATTAGTTCATTAAGGTGAATATGGATGAATTCATCAAGATAAGAAATGAATCAAGGATGTTTCTACAACAATTGATGTATGTCTTCAACAACCATTTCCAAAGTCTATTAGTGATGCTTCTTGAAATTCATGGAATTGTTAACACCTTTCATCATCCGGATGCATAAAATACCACCTATGAAGATTCTGACCAAGGAAACCAATATGATCATATCCCCTCATTTTGATGAAATTTTAGTTGATTAAGGGTTATACTCATTTTTTTAAACTATTTGATCTAAAATAATTTACTTTACTTTACTTTTATATTTTCTGTGTTTTATATTGTTTTCGATTTTTCTTATTGTGTTATTTGTGTTTAATGTTCAACTATGATATCACAAAAATTATTTTTAAAATACTATATATAACATTAATTTTAATGTTAGTGATATATATAATATATTTTATATTATTTATCACATTTAAATATTCTTTTTGATATCTCAAAAAGGGGGATAATATATGGGAAACATTTATTTCTGTGAAATTTTTATTATTCAAAATACTTTTACGCCTTCAAAATTAATTTGAAATAGTAATATATTCATTAAATTTGTTTACCAATACTATATATTATTTTAGTTATTTTATGGGTTTTGTGATCCTCCAAAGGGGAAAATTGTTTAGAATGTATTGTCTCAACAATACACGATATTATGTGATGACTTTGATGATCACAAATATCATTTTTTTTCTAATTATGATATGATAATTATGTTTCAAGAATATATATCATGTATTTATCCTTGATGAAATAAAGAGTTATGAGATGTGTTTTGGAAACACTATTCAAACCCTATAGTCAGTGAATGAATGTATGGATCATCATCAATACACTACAATGTAAAGTTTTCAAATGGTGTGAAAACCTTACACTAGATATTAAGCATATATATCAGCAACCGTACATTTAGGAATCAAAAAATGTATCGAATATCAACCCCACATTGGAGTATAGAAATACTAATACACTAAATTTGAGAAATTGAATGTATGGTTATATAATGCTATGTCTGGAATTTTATACTAAGAAGATAAACATATGTATTACCCTCCATAAGATACCTTTATCCCTACATTATCTGTAGATGAATGTATGTATAATGATCTATATGTTGATAGGAACACTATGCTACACACTGGAACTCTGCACTATGAAAAGGAACCCCATGAAACCCAGTTCAACCGTAAATTTGTTTACTCAACATCAATGTTTTAATTACATGATTTTATACGAGTTTTATCCAAAAATATTAGAAGAATTATAGGATTATTTAATGATTGATTATTACTGATTGAAATCTATTTTAGATCAATTCAAAGAATCATATTGATCTGGTAAAATAGTCCATACTCTTATGGGATGTTGCGACTCCCCTAGTCAATTATGATTTGACATTCTATGATCTTTTAGGAAATTTCCATGGATTTTTCCCCTGATAGAAATATTTTATTATGATTTAATTATTTTTGAATCAATCGATGGTGTGTGTGATATTTGTGATATGGGTGATACATATTTTATTCATTCAAACATATGACTATAATATTGTGATTGTATTTTATATGTCAACTGTAAAAAATGAACAGTTCTTTAATTTCAAGAAGAGGATACACATTGGAGATATACATGTTACAATCTCATGATGCTTTAAGATTACTACTATTGTAAGGTTTTTTCTCTTGTATATTGAATTTCAAAGTGAATATCATTTTCAATAATGACCACTTTAGAGATACACATTCTTGAAGACATTTATTTATGATGAAAATGATCCTTATACTTTAAATGTTTGAAACTAAAACTATGATGTTCTACCCGAACCATCAACAAATAAAACTATTTTGATTTATTGGATTATAAACAACTCATTCTCTGTTGCGGTGATGTTTAATCTTCCTATACTAGGTTTTGGTTAATTGGTTCATTGTTATATATTCTAAAGCATCCACTATCAGCCTTATAGTAAATGTGTCATATGGGTACACTCAGTTTTATATTTTATGGTCTTTAGATAAGAAAATATTTCCCATGAAATTCTAAAATCTTTCAGAGCGAGAATTGGTGGATTGAACAAGGGGATATTTGTGCACAGACCATTATAAATTTAATGATTTAATTATTTCTGCTTATTGTCAAATCATTATATTTACATAAGAAAACGATTCATACCATTATGATTCACAAAGGGATTCAAATTTGATAAGTGGGGAAGAATATTGAAAATAAACAGTTTACCACCTATTGTGTTACATTGAATTATTCTAATATCAAAATTTTATATGTCAAAAAATAATGTAGAATTTGAGAGGAAAATTAATTTATTGAAATTTATTATATCACTTAAAATGAAACAATGATATAATATCATTGAAAAGAATAATTATACACAGCACATCATGTATCAATATCATTGGGAAATCACTTTAACCTCACAATTCTACTTCATTATTGAATTTTCCATTATACATTGAAAAATATCATATATTACCATAGAATATATCGTTAAATTTACTATAATAATGATATATCCAATAGTATTGTAACTCCAAAAGGATATCCACGGTCCTTCTCATTCCTTTGGTTCGTTATCCTGAGAAATAACATACTAGTTATCATTATAATGATCAAGTATATCAACAATTCTATGAATCACCCTAACATAAAACATCACATTTTTTAATAAAAAATAAATTATTTATAGTAGTTAATGGAGAGATATACTATTCGTTTATTATTGATTCAAACACGGTGTGTTTTATAGAATATTTTTATTATTTATCTCTTATTTTAAGGGAAAATATATTGATATTTTATGACATACCTGTTAACATAGAAACTATTTTCATTGAACCCTACTAAAAAGATATAATCCTCATATCAAATGACCTCGAATGTATACATTATTCATCATGTTGGTCAGATTAGATACTCAAGTGGGGGGTGAATTGAGTTCCAATTAAAATTTCAGCTGAAAACGTTTAGGATTAATATCCTCAAAATTAAAACAGCCCAGTTAATTAAGGTAGTAGAGATATAACTGATTCATTGTTCAACATATTTCTCAATGGTTGATTAATCATCAATTGAATTAGCGTGAGTACTAATTAAACTTTCGAAACAAGTTTACTAAAATATTCACATATACACACTAACCAAAACTAACTATCAGATTAAGTTTAAAAACAAATTTCTGTCTTTGAAAATAGAAGTAGTGGATAAATTTAAAACAAAGTACTTGAAAATTGAACACAAAAATTTAATCCAGAGGTTCATTCTTAATACAAGACCAAATCCTCTCCACTTGGTGATCACCTGTCACCAAGAAATTATATTAAAAAATGATACACAGCCTGTATCTGGATTTACAATAGTCTTCACAAACTGTCCATGCTTGGAAAACTCTACAATAGTTCTACGTGGGAAATAATCTACTAGGGCACACTAGGCTTCTTCCACAGTTATTCATGGGAAAAAAATGTAAAGGGATTTTGGTATGGGGACACTCAATAACCCTTAGTTCAAGAACAAGAGTCAGTGTGTAAGACCGACAGACACACTTCTCACAAAATTAAAATACTCAACAGAGTATAGCGAAAGATATTTGGAAGATGTTTTGAATGCTCTATCTGTTTGCTGATCAGCTCTAGACTCCATGAAATGAGGGAAATGAAGTTTTAGCCCTTCTCTATATGTTGCCTCTTAAACAGAGTATCACAACTTCAAGGTTCTGACTTCCAGATGTAGATATGATCAGCTTCTTAGGCCAGAAACTCTTTATAGCACACCACCACTACTTTGAAAATGTTCTTCCAACAGATCCTTGTAGAGTTCAGGATCTCCAAAAAAATGATTGCTTGAGTGTTATTATTATTTTTTGGTGTATCAGGTACTGTATATGTCACCCTTATGTTTCTATCTCAATATCCTGATTTCTATAATGTTTTCTTTTATGTATCTACACACACATATATATATTATTTTTCTAGCACAGCTTTCCCTTAATTAATATAGAAGGGGCAGACAAGTGGAATGATTCATCCATGTGTGGTATTCCTCATACCTCATACTGTTTCTTGATATGCCTTCAAATATCATTAAATAATTTCATGTGCATTAAATTGTCCATATATGAACGTTATGATTGTTTTAATAAAATTGGTAAAGTAACGAATTGATTATCATTAGAATGGTAGAAAATGCATGTCACACGATAGACTTCAACAATAGTCTCTTCAACATTGGACATCATCGGTAGGCTCCACAGTAGACCTTTAATAGTAGGCTTTAGTTAGTAAGCTTGATCAGTGGTAGACTTAAATCAGTAAGCTTCTAATAGTAGCTCTATAACATCAGACTAATTTAACAGTGACCTTTCCAGTGGTAGACTTTCTCAACAATTTACTTCATCAATGTTGGATTTTGTCTATCCGAATACTTCTACTAACGGTAGACATAAACAACTATGGACTACATTGACAGTAGGAGTTGTCTTGTAGTAGCCTTGAACAATGAATCTCTTAACATAAGACTTGAGAAAGAGTCTATTAGTGAACTTCTAATAGAATCCTTTTCACAACTGTCACATGTAACAGCGACTCTTTTTCTGTAAACATTGATAGGCATATCAACATTAGACTTATAACAGTTACCATGTACCGGTATCTTCCAACAGTAACTGTAGATCTTCAACAGTGACCTTTTAGCAACAATGAATCTTCGTCTGTAAACTTTGGTAAGTACTCCAACGGTATACCTATGACAGTGACCTTTGACGGATAGAAGGCTCTTACCAGTGGGATTTTGCAGTGATCTTATACATAGAGAGATGTAAACTGAACACTTGATTTAAAAAATCCATGAGATTGAAAAAGATATAAATTTATGCAAGATAAACATTATGAATAATGATTAAAGATTATTTCACAAATGACTAATACATTATACCATGGAATTAAACATGATTTCAGATTATTAAAATAGGTGAGTCCAACAATCTCCCCCTTTTTGATAATCACAAATTATGCCAGTATGTATTAATTATAGGTATCATAGATAAGCATATAATACTTTTATTAATCATAGATAAAATGGAACCTTAGTTCAGTTGTGGTTTCTCATGTATTAGTGATGAATAAAAGTATATGGTATCAGAGGGAAACAGATAATAGGTCCATTATAGAGTAATGAAATCATAGGATCATATTAGTATTAGTACATCATTTCCCCCCCTTTGTGATTAGCAAAAAGAAACACAGATAGAGATAACAGATAATGCTTGTATTAATGGAAGTACATTACATGACCGAAAAAGAATACACAGTCCTATAAAAAGACATAAACAAACTCAATCCACATCAGCCTCTGGAATGTATTCCTTCCCTTCAGAAGAAGATGATGGAGGATGAGCAGGTGGATCAGCAGGTGTGGGAATTTCTGCATGAATGACTGGAGGGGCAGCAACTGAAGCACCTGTGTGTCTGTAGTGGGTGGATCTCTGAGGTATTAGTGGAGTAAGGCTTCTAATGGCCTCAAAAGGATACTTTATGGAAGAGTTACTAGGCTGGGATGCAGGTAAGGAGGGATGGACTATGACATGGGTACATTCCATATGAAGAAAGGGTAGAAGTAGGTTTCGGAAGTCCATAAAAATGATTCCTACTCTATGTATAACAGAGATGAAATCATCCTTTTTCTCCATAATTTTCTCAAAGGCTGGAGTGAACTGGCCCAGCTGAGTGACATGGTCTTTGAAGGCTCTGGTGACTGGCGGAATCTTGAGGTTTTCCACCAAAATCGTGAAATGAGCATCCATATGATGCTTGGAGCAAATCCATTTATAATAAAAATTAATCTATTCCTTTATACTCTTCTAGTATTGGTATGTCTCTCTCATGAAGTTAATAACTACCTTTTGAACATCTTTGGTAGTGGTGATAATCTGAGTCACAGATTGAGGGCTAGGTGCACTGACACTAGATATCTGTGCTAACTCTTCACTGACCACATTCCTGAATGCTGGCAAGTCCACATGTGGTACAGTGGAGGTTGAATCAGAGGAAGAGGCAACCAAAGGTGTTATAGTTAAAGCAATAGTTTCCTTAAAAGATTTGGTAAACCCACTGATGAGCTTTTTTCACATCATCATCCTTGCCATGCACATGAGATTTCTTGGATTCCTAAAAACATTTAAACACTACAACCATCTGTTGCACCACATTTATGATATAGTGAATGACTTTGTTTGATTGGCCCCTTGAATCCATTAGAGAAGTCAGACTCACCACTGACTGTCTTAGAAGTTCCACAGACTGAGACACATCCTTGAGTTGATTCTGTCATTGAGATACTTCTTGGGAGAAACAGGCTTAAATGGAAGACTAAACTCTATCCATCTCATAGGCAGTCATCTCTTGAATTAAGGCCATTGATTTTTCCATTTCAGAGGCCTTGTTGTCAAACATCTGGTGCAGATCTATTTTCTGTGATTCCAGATCATCTTTAGTGAGAAAGTTCACAGGAAAGATAACCACTAGAGGCACTTAGCAGGTTCTAAAATAGCAGGTACGTGGTGTCTTTTTCTTGACATATCACAATCAGAATAATCATAATCCATCCAAAGTACCAAATATCCAGGGTCTTCTGAACATTCTTCAATGTCATGAAGAACGGATACAGAACCAAGATTCTCCCCATCACATGGAGCTTCCTCCAGAGTAGTCTCCTCTTCTGGTTCTACTCTACGAAATTCCACAACCTCCTCTTCAACTCTAGCAGATTCAACCTCTGTCTGATCCATTGGTTCACTAGTGGGGTGAGTCACAGCCACTAATAAGTCATCAATGACCTCTATTTAAATGGTAGTAGATGTCATTTCTCTTCTTTGTCAAACACTATCCTGTCTGTATTACCTATTAGACGGATCAAACTAAGCTCCTATTCTTCACTATTCTCAACATGAGCTTGAGCAACAATAGCCTCTTTTCCTTCATCTTTATCACTAGCATCATTTGCCTCAAGATCAGAATGATTTGACTCAGTAGCCTCATCCTCTTCAGAGGTGTCTCTGTCAATATTCTGAGATACGTATTCTTTATCACTTGTCTCATTATCACTGTCCCTTATAACAGTCTCTCTTCATATCAGTTCTTTTGGAGGGATATCTGCTCTGAAAGCTATTATCCTTTCTGGACTGGAAAGTAAATCCGGATCACTCCCATCATCAATGGGGGTTTCTTATCTTTCAGGTTCCACAACACCTTCAATTTCCTCCCCATCATCTGAATAAGCTGGTTCTCGCTCATCAGGCTTTAGGCCTGAATCTCTCTTGTCTTTTGGCCTAGATGGGTGAGTAGTAGGGTCAAACTTTTCATACATCGTTCTTTCATCATTCTCTCATTCCTTCTTCTAGGGATTCCATTTAATTTTCATGAATTTGCAAATAACTTTGGAGATACACACATTGTTCTTAGCTACTATCATCTCCTCTTTATTTCCAGCCACACCCTTTACCTTTATCATCGCTGAGATTATCTTATCATGGAATAGGGAATTGGACTTTGAGGTTGTCTTAGTCATATCCTCCAATTGTTCCATTAATAACCTACATAGGATGATCTTCTCCCCATGCTTCAGCAGGTACATTAGGAATATGTCCTGATACTTCATCACTGCAAAATTGCTTCTCCTGGGACTAATCACTTGCTGAATGATCTTAAATAATAGCCTATATTCTCCATTAATCTCAGCTGCAATGATCTTTCTTGATTTTCCATTCCCTGTCAGTTCGTCCAGAGATTTTGCATACAAAAAAAACTCACTGTCTCAAGGAGCCACTGCAGAATAATATTCATAGACTCTTTCATGAGGGAATCTCAAACAAGCACCCCACTCAGTAGATGAAAAGCTAGCTTCATTCCATTGACTCTAGATACCAGTCTGTCCAAAAACATCATCCTTTTCAAACTTCTGGTATTCATAGAATTCCTTCACAAGTTTCGGGTAGTTCATCCCATTGTTTTTGGCAAATCATTCGGTCCATCCTTAGAATTCTAGTGCTTCCATCACTAATGACTTTCTCGACAGTAGCCATTCTTCACTCAGCTCCTTCTCAGCCACAATTTTTGTCTTTGTCAGATGTGGGTTGATAGGTCTCGCCGGGGTACTAATAGTGCCACCGGACTTGGATCAAGTCCTCTTTGGCTTTTTCGCATCATCATTGACAAAAGGGGGTTACATTGTACTAGCCATGGAGATTGAACGAGTTATTAGGGATCAAATGGAGAGTTAGGGTTTAGGGATTTCAAGAGTTAAGGTTCAAGATTGAGGAAGAAATGGGATAGAGATATGTTCTTAGCTTTTGTTTTATCATTTAGGGATTAAAAAAAATAAAACATAAATAATGAATAGGAATAAAATGGTTGAGATTCCATCAAAAATAACATGTAAAATCAAACAGTGAGGTAACCAACAGTGAGGATCCTAATAGTGAGGTTCAATGGTGAGGTGTAATAGTGAGTTTCAACAGTTTGGTCTAACGGTGAGGTACACCTGTGAGGTCCAACGATGAGGTAGACCGTTGAGGTCCAACGGTGAGGTACACCAGTGCGGTCCAACGGTGAGTTACACCAGTGAGGTCCAACTGTGTGGTACACCAGTGAGGTCCAACTGTGAGATACACCAGTGAGGTGCCTATCAGTGAGGTTTGACAGTGAGGTTTCCTATAAAAAAATCAATCATACCTAACTCTTGTTTGATGTAATTTAACCTCTCACAATTCAAAGGCATTGTGAATATATCATCCAATTGATGTTCAGTTTCAGCGAATTCATGTGTGAAATAACCTTTTGGTAATGATCCCTCAAAAAGTGATGTCTTACACCAATATTCTTTGTCCTAGAATGAGATACTAGATTTATGGAAATATTAATAGCACTTGTACTGTCATAATTTATAGAGACGTGTTTGAATTAATATCCGTAGTCTACTAAAGTGTGTTTAATCCACAGAATTTGAGCACAACAACTACTCGCAGGTATGTATTCCGCTTTTATAGTAGATAATGAATAAAGTTTTTTTCTTACTACACCATGTACCAGTGACTTGCCTAAAATGTGACATGTCCCAAAGTTGATTTCTCAATCTAACTTGAAACCAAAAAAATCATCATCATAATAACTCAACAAATCAAATGATTTTCCTTTTAGATAAAATAATCCTAAGTTGGGAGTATATTTTAGATATTTATAAATCCTTTTAACAGTAGTTAAATGTTACTCTTTTGTATTGGATTAAAAGCGAGCACACATACATACACTAAAAAAATGTCAGGTATTCTAGCTATAAGATTGAGTAGACTCCATATCATACCTCTGTAGTTGGATTGATCCACTTGTTCTCCAGCTTCGTCAGTAACCAACTTACAAGTGGTACTCATAGGTGTGTCACTGCCTTTACTACCATCCAAAGAAAAACGTTTTAAAATATCCTTAATATATTTACTTTGAATCAAAACAATGCCAATTTTATATTGAATGATATGAAATCCAAGGAAAATTTTGAGTTCTCCCATTAAACTCATTTCAAACTCATTTTTCATAATTTATGAAAAATCAATACATAACAAATTTTTAGAAGATCCAAAAATAATATCATCCCCATAAATTTGTACTATCAAAACATCATTGAAAATTCTTTTAATAAAAAGAGTAGGATTAGATATTCCTTTGGTAAAACCTTTTGAAATAATAAAAGAGTTGAATCTATCATACCATGCTCTTGGAGCTTTTTTTAAACCATATAGGGCTTTAGAAAGTTTAAAAACATGATTTGAAAAATGGGGACTTATAAAACCCATGGGTTGTTCAACAAACACATCCTCAACTATATACCGATTAGGAAAATCACTTTTAACATCCATTTGATAATGTTTAAAATTATGATGTGCTGCATAAGAATGTAGTATTCGAATGGATTCTAAACTAGATACAGGTGAAAAAGTCTCCTCATAGTATATTCCTTCTTCTTGACTATATCCTTGTGCAACTAACCTTGCCTTATTTCTAACAATATTTCCAAACTCAACAAATTTATTTCCAAATACCCAATTTATGCCTATTGTTAATTTTTCCTAAGTTCATTCCACTAATTCCCATACATTTTTTATTTTGAATTTATTTAATTATTCTTTTATAGACATTCCCCAAAATTCATCATTGATTGCATCATTAATATTTTTGGGTTCAAGCTGTGAATGAAAAGGTTGATGTTCATCCTAGTTTCGTAGAGATGATCTTGTTTGTGTTCCTTTATTTAGATCACCTACAACATCATCTAGAGGATGATTCTTAAGAGTCCTAATGCCTCTGGGAAGGGTTGAAGTAGATTCCTCATTGTAGTCTATTGGTTCAGAATCAGTAGGCACAGATTATGGAAAATTTCAAAAACTGGATACTTTTACAGGTGATTCATTGTCTTTATTATTCAAGTTCAGGATTGAAAAATCTTTATCCAGTTGGTCAAGAGAGTTTTTAGGCTCATGTGAATCTGTCTCATAGAATTTGACATGAACTGATTCTTACACACATTTGGTTTTCTTGGTGAACACTCTATAAGCATTACTTGAGATAGAATGACCCAGGAAAATTCCTTCATCACTTTTGGGAGAAACTTTTTCAAGATAATCTTTATTGTTAAGAATAAATACTTTGAAAACCAAAACTCTAAAGTAATTAACCTTAGGCTTCCTATTTTTCCAATGCTCATAAGGGATCTTCTTTAGAACAGATCTAATTAAAACACTATTGATAATATCACAAGATGTATTTACAGATTCAGCCCAGAAATAAATAGGTAAATAAAACACATTAAGCACAGTTCTTGCAATTTCTTGAAGGGTTCTATTCCTTATCTCCACAACTCCATTTTCTTGAGGTGTCCTTGCAACAGAAAAGTAGTGACTATAGCCATTGTGTGAGTAGTAAGATTCAAACAAATTATTTTCAAATTCACGTCCATGATCACTTCTCAGGGTCTTAATTCTAAGTCCACTAAGATTTTCTACATACTTGGAATATTTGACAAATTAGGAACAAGCTTCACTTTTGTGAGCTATAATTTATACCCATGTATACCTAGAAAAGTCATCTACAAGAACCTTATCATAGTGCTTCAAATTTAAACATTAAAATCTTGATGGTCCAAAAAAAATTGTGTGAACCAACTCAAGTGGTTGAGAAGTTTAAACTTCATTCTAAGGTTTGAAATAATCATTCCGTTGTTTGCCCTTTTGATAGGGATTACACAATTTGTCAAGTGGGAATTTTAATTTATGTATGTCTCTAACTAAACTTTTCTTAGATAGCTTCCTATGTGAGTTCGCATTGCAGTGTCCGACCCTTCTGTTCCATAACCATGATTCCTTATGAAAAGAATTTAAGAAGGAAACATTTTGTTTGGCTATGGAATTTAGATCAACAGTATATAAATTATCATTTCTACATGCAGTGAAAACTAAATCATTTTTAGAATTGAAAACATTCCATGCATTATTATCAAATTTAACATTAAAACCATCATCACACAACTAAGAGATGCTAATTAAATTGTAATTTAGTCCATAAACAGAAAGTACATTAGATATTAATATTGTATCAGGGTTACCAATTTGGCCTAAGCCGATAATTTTTCCTTTTACATTATCACCAAAGGCGACATACCCACCATCAACTTTAATTAGACTATTGAAGAAAGAATAGTCTACTTTCATATGTCTTGAACATCCACTGTCCAAGTACCATAAGGTATTACAGGAACTTTTTAAACAATTTCCCTACAAAATAGATCAAACATGGGGTAATTTTGGTACCCATATCTTTTTGGGTCCGGAGAGGTTAGCAAGTAAAACTTTGAGAACCCATATTTGCTTTATAGTTTTTCTAAAATCAGAAAAAATATTTTGATACATAAATAAATTCTTTGGTCCTTCAAAATATTGTTTCTCAAATGATGGTCCAGAACTAGAACTAGGAGTGAGTTGTCCTAATTTTGGAACAAATTTGGCTTTTCTAATTATTCTTTGTCCTGGTAGATATCTTAGACCAGTCACAAATTTTGGCGAAATTTGTTTTCCAAGAAATTGTGTCATGGTATACCTACCAGTAGTGAACTTCTCATGATCCCTTTTTAATTGTTCATTTGATTATATTAACTCTGTATTTTCTTTTTTCAGCATAGAAAATTTATTTTTTTATATATCCAGATTTGACTTCTCAATTGTATTTAATTCATGATGTCTTTTCAATAATTTATATTTATCCTTGATTTCATTAAATGTATCATAAAGAATTTCTCAATATTTAAATAATTATTCTATAGTCATATCTTCATCATCATGAGAGTCACTTTTATAAAAATTATTATGCACAGGGGAATTAATTGTTACCTCAGATGTCTCTGTCATAAAGCATATATTAGAATGTTTGTTCTGTTCTGAGTTTGAAGCATTATATCTACTCGAATTGTATTCTAAAGAACTCCAAGTTGCCTTCATAGCCTTTTTATAAACTTTTCCCTTATCCTCACATTTTTTTTCGAATTTCAACTTGGGGCAGTCTACTTTCACTTGACCTTTTCATTTAAATTCATAGAATACTATTTCACTTGTATTCTTATTCCACTTCATGTCATTCTTCCATTGTCCTTTATGTTCATACTTTCCTTTTAAGTTTGAATTCCATGATAATTTCTTCCTTCGGTAGAACATTTTTAATCTTCTGGAAAGTTGTTCTATCTCCTCATCGATGCCTTAATGTGACACTTCACTTGTGGAACTGTCTAAAGGTACTTGATCTTTTTCTTTTTCTTTTCTTTTTGAGGTAGAAGTCTTGAATACTATTAACTTATTTCCTGGTTCATCTTCTATTTCTTGATTCTCCTTAAGCTATTCTTCATACATCATTATCCTGCCAATTAGCTCCTTTACTAGTAGATTCCTGATGTCACATGATTATCAGATTGATACAGAAGTGCCTCTCCATCTGTCAGGTAGGTATCTAAGTAGCCTCATGATTTGGTCTTTGATTTCCAATGGTTTCCCAAGCTGATTCATGGTGTTTAATATCTCATTAACCCTAATATTAATTTCAGAGATAGGTACATTATGTTTCATCATAAAATTATCCTATTTAACAGTATAGGTATATAATCACATTTCTTTAACATTGGTTGTTCCTTTATGAGAAACAGCCAAATTGTCCCAAATATCATAAGCATTCTTACAGGAAGATATTCTATTGAATTATTCATCACCCAAAGCACAGTATAAAGCATTCATTTCTTTAAAATTATTATTATAAGTAGTTTTAGTTACTTCAGAACATTTATCCCTAGTAGTAGCAGGTAATGCATGTTGTTCTTCAATTGTGTCCCAGTTTTTAGGACCTACGCATTCAATATACATTTTCAATTTCAATTTCCAATGACCATAATTATTGGCATTGAATAAAGGTGTTCTATTAGTAGCAGCACCCTCAACTCGGTTATCTATAGAAAATTAAAACATTAAAGAGATTAGAATTTAGATATTACAGAAATTTTGAGATCATTATGATACAACTAAAATCACAGTTAAAATGAAATTGGAAATCTTGAAAAACAGGTTTTATGGTATGAATAAAGAAATGCTCTGATACCAAATTTTGGTCGGAGTAGATACTCAAGGGGTGGGTGAATTGAGTTCCAATTAAAATTTCTGTTAAGAAATTTTAGGATAATAATCCCTCAAAATAAAACAACCCAATTAATTAAGGAAGTAGAGATATAATTTATTTATTATTCAATAGCTTTCTCAATGGTTTGTTAATCCTCTGTTGAATCAGTGTGACTACTAATTCAACTTTTGAAACAAGTTTACTAAAAGAATAAAATATACACACTAACCAAAACTAACTATCAGAGTTAGTGTAAAAATATATTTCTGTCATTGATTATATATCTAGAGGATAATTGTAAAATAGAGTACTTAAATGTTGAGCACAACAATTTATACAAGAGGTTCAGTCTTAATACCGGACCTAATCCTCTCCACTTGGTGATCACCTTCCACCAATTAAATATATTAAAAAATGATACTCAGCCTGTATCTGGCTTTAAAATTGTTTTCACAAACTGTCCAGGTTTTTCAACCTTTACCACAGTTCTACATGGGAGATAAACTACCAAGACACACCAGTATTCTTCCACAGTCATGTGTGGGAAACAAATGTAATGAGAGTTTGGTATGGGGACTTTCAGAATCCATCAGTTCAAGCACAAGAGTCAGTGTGTAATACAGACAGACACACTGCTCACAAAATTAAAATACTCATCATAATAGAGCTAAAGATATTAGGAAGAAGTTTAGAATGCTCTGTGTGTTGGAAGATTAGCTATGTACTCCTTGAAATGAGGGAAATGTTGTCTTGGCCTTTCTCTATAAGTTTCCTCTAAAATAGAGTGTCACAACTTCTAGGTTCTGACTTCCAGATGTATAGATGATCACCTTATTGGGTCAGAGAATCTTTGTTGCACACCACCACAACTTTAGAAATGTACTTCCAATAGATCTTTGTGGAGTTCCAGGATCTCTAAAAAAATGAGCCCTTGAGTGTTCTTCTTCGTGCTTGGTATATCAGGTATTGTATATATCTCCCTTATGTGTGTATCTCAATATCTCGATGTCTATCACCTTTTCATTAGGTCTCTACACACACATATATATATATATCCTTTTTCCAGTTCAGCTTTCCCTTATTTAACTTTGCAGGGGCCTATAAGAGGAATGATTCATCCATGTGTGGTCTTCCTCGTACCTTGTACTATTTCCTGATATGCCTGAAAATATCAATAAATAATGTCATGTGTATAAAATTTTCCATATATGACCATTATGATAGTATTAAGAAAATTTTTTAATTAAAGAATAGATTATCATTAGACTGGTAGAAAATGCATGTCACACAGTAGACTTCAACATTAAGGTCTTTAATAGTGGACTTCATCGGTAGGCTCAATAGTAGACCATTAACAGTTGGCTTCACTCAGAATCCTTGATCAGCGGCAGAATTCAATCAGTACGCTTCTAACAGTAGATTTGTAACATCATACAATATCAACAATGACCTTTCTAGCGGTAGACTGTCTCAAAAGTTGACTTCATCAACAGTGGAGTTTGGCTATCACCAGACATCAACTAATGGTAGACTTGAACAGCAGTGGACTACATCGACAGTACGATTTGTCCAGCAGTATCCTTGAACTGTGAAGCTCTTAACAGAAGACTTGAGAAAGAGTCTGTTAGTTTACTTCTAACAGATGCCTTTTCACAGTAGTGACCTATAACGGTGACTCTTTGTCTGTAAACATTGATAAGCATATCAATAGTATACTTGTAATAGTGACCTTGTACATGTAGCTTTCAATAGTGATTGTAGATCTTCAATAGTGACCTTTTTGCAACAATGACTCTTAGTCTGTAAACTTTGGTATGTACTCCAACAGTAGACTTGTAACAGTGACCTTTGACCGACAGAAGGCTATTACCAGTGGGCATTAATAGTGAACATATACTTAGAGAAATGTAAATTGAAAAATTGATTTAGTGAAGCCATGAGATTGAATGAGATATATATTTATACAATATAAACATTATGAAGACATATTAAAGAAGATTTCACAAATGACTAATACATTAAAACCATGGAATTAATCATGATTTTGGATAATCAATATAGGCGAGTCCAACACATGAAATTTTATTAAGGATTTTATTCACAACAATCCAGACAAATATGATTGGGAATGGATTGATATTTTTTATCAATATTAGTCTATAATATTCACCAGTTTAATTATATAATGAGGACTACATCCTATAGTAGATGTATATGGAAAATAATAAAACTTGTATAATTATAATGAATGATACTAAATCATCTAATGATACATGTTATGTGAATTTAGTAGATATCCATTCAAGTAATTTTATATTCTTATAATATTTATAATTTTATCAGTATATAGATTTTAATTATCATAATGATTTCATTATTATATATTTCTTTTAATATTCATTCTATGTAAAGATCATACATCCCAAAAAAATTACCTAGAAGGATTTTTCGATGAATATCACATTGGTATGTAATTTCAAAAAATAAATTATTATATAAACCAAAATGTATTCATGTTTTTTATATGTTTATTTATTTTATCTATATTTTTTTATCATAATTTCATCATTTCTTCACAATTGTTTTAAATAAAGTTGATTTCCTATCCTTTGAATGCCTAATACATGGATATGTCATTGTTAACAATAAATGTGATTCTTACTAGAAAATATTTTTACCCCATGGTTAATAGAGGCCCAACGTTAGTTCAAATATATGAGAATATAATTTTATAAGTCATATATACCAAGGGAAAACAATGAATCTTAATCAAACCTTTGTCTATAAAATAATAGTGAGTGTAGCATGGCTTATAATGAAATTAGTTTCTGTAATAAGATTAATCATACAAACCATGGATAAATTTTTTTAATCAAATGACATGTTCTATAAATATTCCAAAGATTAACAAAAGGTTTTATAAATTCATGTTCAAATCAATACCAACCATCTAAAAATTATGATATTAGAAACATACACTTCTATAATATGACACTTTTTTATTTCAAATACCCCAATTAATACTCTAGAAGTAACTCATATCATTACTTCTTTTATCATTCTTTCCATGTTGATATATTATGGATTCGACCTCAATAATCAGAAAAATTATTTTCATAAATTTTATCATCATCATGTAGATTAATTTATATTTTTCTTCATCTTATTTACTTCTACTCATATGACCCTGGTGGAAGTGGGAACCTATGAATAAAGATTTCATGATGGGTAATTAATGTTTACTTATTATAAAAACATTTCTATAATCCTTAAAGATAAATTTTGTTGTTTTCCATTAACATATAGTGGTTTCAACAATTTAAGGTAAGTGGCTTCTTGTGTTACCTTTATTTGATGAAGAATACGTTTTAAAACATAAAAATGATATTCTAAATTATTTTAATGTTTTGTGAACTGTCATTGAATAATTATATATCTTATATTATCACTTGGAAATTTATAATATTTATTAGTAAAACTAAACAAGTTCTAAAATAAAAAATTTAATAAAGAATTTGATGATCTAAAAATTATGTTTCAAGATGTTCCTCTCATAATATCAATGATATTGATTCTTGGAAAATTATTCATTTCAATAAAAGAGATTAATATTCTTATATTCAATTGGAATTACCTGTTTTTTTTTAATTTATTTAAAAATAAACATGTAATAGTGATTGTTATTTTATAATTATTATGCTTAATTTGAACCATTTCTTTATTGAAAATTACTCATACAATAATCTCATTTGTTATTGATGAAAAATTTCATAGATAATAATAGAATACATCACTAGTGTAGTACCATTCAATGGATAGTGATTCTTATATGATGTTTATTATTTTAATCTTTCTAGTGGTCTACACATATCTATATATTCTTGGTTTGGATACTAACTAGGTTATGGGTCATATGTATAATTTACCTTAGTTTCCAAATAAAATATAACATGATCCTTTGCTAAACTTTTATTTTTCATGGGATCTTTAATTTCATGATTATTAATTTTCCATGATTTTTCAATATGATTATACATGTCACACTTTTCTAAAAATGAACTATATATTTTTATATGATTTATTTCAAAATGAAATGCATTAACTTTTGTGGAAAGATTTTTTGAGGAAGAAATAGTTGTATCATATAAATAATGTCATTATCACATCCTACAAACACCCTATGGTTTTAGGTAGACTTCTTTATGTTATACATATAATTAAAAATAATCCCATAGATATTGTGGATAATATTCTTATCATTCTCCGGGATAGATGTGGTCATATTGTGGGAGTTTTCCAAAATATCATAAGTTGATGTGGAGTGGTATTATTGGACCCTATTTGGGTTGGGTTCTTAGTAAAATCATTATTTTTATATTTATTTATTAGTTTAATATACACTTTCCCCATTTATTTCATTTTTTAAATGCTATAAAAATTGATTATTATTCTTTCATTGTGTTTAAATGTTTTGATTGTTGATTAACTTCTAGATTGGTCTTATATCCCTTTATGAGTTTTTCCAATAATATTACATTAATATATGTGTTTTATATAATTTTATGTTACATGAATCCCCAATTATTTTAATTATCAAGTATGTACCCCATATCAAATCAATGATAATTTTTTTAATATGGATTTTTTTTCAATAGGGTATGAATGTGATTCATGGGAACTAGTTTCTATTATTTCATGGTCAATAATTGTATTTAGTCCAAGTTATTAGTGGTATATTTTAATTATTTTTGAGTATACTAGATTAGTTTTTGGATTTTTTGAATTAGTTTGTAGTTTATTATCTTAATTATTTACTAAATTATAGTGGACAGGGGAGGGCATTGTAATGAATTTAGTTGTTGGTAGTGATTGTGTATTTGAATAACCGTTATGACAAAAATCCATAATTCACTATGAGTTTTCATGAATGGTTTTTAATTATTTATATATTTTTAAAATTTTATTTAAATAGCCTTCCTTTTATGATTCTAGGATTAGAGGGAAATAATTACCCTCAAGGTTAAGGAACACATGCTCCGTCCCGTGTTGTAACATTGTTGGTATAATTGGATTATGTCCACATTAAATCATAATTACCATTAATTTCTTTATACTTTTATGGAAATTTATTTAGAAAGATAAATTGGAATTTTTCTTAGAGATAATAACGATTTAATGTTGAAAACAATTATTTAAAATATAAAATTTTCACAAACAATAAATAAATATTTTTCATTGAACATAATTGAAGAATCATGTAAATGAATCATCCAATACATGAGAATTGACGAAGAATGAAAATACCATTCAAATTGAACTTGTTATAATGATGAATCCATCAAAAATTTAACTAAATAGTCAAAGTGTCTTGTTTTTAAAATATTTAAAATATTCCATTTAATCCATTTTGAAAAATATTTAATTATTAGCAAAAATTATCTTAAAATCTCATATTAAAATTGTAAAAACCTTTTTTTTAATGTGTGGACATGGAATAAAAGTTATTTTAGTGAAATGACAGAAACATAGTGTATTTTTCTTAAAAAAATAATTATGTATCATTATTACATAAAGGGGGGAAATGAATTGTTTAAATAAATGGAATTAGTTTCTTGAGAGATAGATTATATAAATTCGTATTTATAAACACAATCATAACAAAAAAAAATAATGAATTACATTTTAACATAATACATTTACCAAATTTGATTTTTTTTTGTAATCACCATAAAATAAATAATCATATATAGATATGTAAATCACTATAATGTTCATAAAAATCATCCTATAATAAATAAATTGATTATATAGACACCACACAAAAGAATAAAAAATCTGAATAAGGCTTGTGCCACAATGATAATAATGTGACCTCAATCAAAGTATCATAGAATCATTGTGTTCTTTAATACATTTATATACAACACATGGAATCACATAATAATGGAATTAATAGTTTAGTAGTCTTATTTAACTTGAAACATTCATGATTTTGTTATTAAATTTGATAACAGAAATTACTAGATAATTTTTTTGAAGAAAATCATTATCCCTTCTAGAATATCCTTGTCTATAATTCATAGTGTCCAACCAAGATTCATGGGATAATATTAATATGGGTGAACTCAAATGGTCAGTATGGAGTTAGTACAATGGAATCTTTCATAAATCAAAAATATTAATCAACTATGAAATGAAAATATTTAAAAAAAATGTCATTTAAAAAAATTATTATAATAATAATATAAAACAAAGTGAATATTATACGGTAAATAACGAAAAATAGTCCATTTAATCAATAAACATATAACAAAATTAATTGATAGATAATATAAGTTCCAAAATATAGTGTTTAGTAGTAACTGATATTTTAAGGAAGAAAAATTATTTATTATTAGACAGCTTGCCTTTGGCACATTATACCTCATCCATGAATATATATCCTCACGAATTCCAATGTAAATAAATTCCATTTTGAACATGTTTATAAATCAAAAATATATTTAATAATGATAGTATCAATCCAATATATGCATATTGTATTAATATCAATGGGATGTTGTGAAAAAATATAAATACAATAAATGTATTTTTAAAATTTTTTTTAGGAAAATATATTTTTATTTTTTAGAAATACAATTTAAAATTTAAATTTTATAGAATATTTTAAAAATATTATTATAAAAAAATATATTTTGAATATGTTAAAAGAAATTTTAAAATGTTTTAGTGTTCATGTTATCTGGATGCTCCACTAATGATGTACATGATAAAAGAACGATTACATTCACTATTTCGGTGAATTCTATGAATTAATATTTCAAAAATAGAAGATTTCTTTCAAAATATTCTGTAAAAATGAAAAAATGAGAATATATATAATTAAGAATTATTTTTCAAAATGTTGAAAATTTTTATTTTTAATTTTTTTAAGAAAACATATTTTTGAAAAAATAAAAAGATTTTCGACCAAATAGAAAAATAAAATCTAGTTTTCATAAAAACAATTTCTCAATTATTTTAAGAATAAATGAGTTGTAAAATGTTAAGATTACATGAAAAAATCACTAATTAACATATTATATAAAATTGAAAATGTCTTATCATTAAATGATCAAATAACAACCTTTAATTAATATTCATGAGTAAACAATCTAGATTTTAATAAGATTTTGAAATAAAACCTTATAGTGGATATAATATAGCATTGAGAATTAATCAACGAATTGAACAACCAAATGATCATAAAATCCAAAAAATTAATGTTTAAATACAAAATTACCTAATGAAATTTCATTACACACATAATTATAGAATTTCAATAATGTTGAACAAATAATCTAACCTAATAAAATGAAATTGAGTTATGAAATTACTTACCTATTGATAATTTTCAGGTAAAATACCATCTGGTAAAATAATTAAAATTGAAAAATAAAATAAAAATAAAATTGAATTATTTATGATATTACATGTCATAGTTCTAGTATATATAAAATTTAATATAAACTATGTACATACCATTGTAATGAACAAATAATGAGATGAATTCCCTTACCTCACACTTCTGTTTGGGTGAAGGTACATTAACATACTATATAGTGGTTCTAAATATCTGAATAACATATAAATATCAATATTAATATTTATATGATAATTTAATAATATTTTGTAGAATATTATCAGCCATTCGATTGTAATATTTCATTGCTTCCATTCTTTTTATGTTAGTTTCCCTGTATTATCATGCATGTTTAGTTTGAACAATATAATTCCTACACATATTATATAGATCAATAATATCAACAATATTAATAATTACGTAATTAAAATATTTATTCATAAATTATAATTTTAATATAAATCATGAACTAAGAATTTTTAAATGATGTGCTTTAAAATAATTTAGATGGGAGGTTGTAAATATGTATGAGTAACATTTCAAAATTTCAATGATAATTATGAAAATGTATTATGTAATATTTTATAATTAAAGGATTTAAAAAAAATAATAATTTATATTCAATTTTTTAAAATTTACTTATATACTTTTTCCATGTGGTGTGGTGATTAAAAGGGAGTCGCAATGTTTCATGAAGGCTGAAGTGCACACATGAATGATGATATCAACTTTAAATGAGTAAAAAGGTAAGAAATATAATAATATAATATCTTTTATTAATCATAAATATTTCATAAATACTCAAATTATATAACTTATATCACATATATTCATAAATACTTTCCTCATCACCTTCCATGTAAAGAGTTAGAGACATATGAATCAAACTACTTCACAAGGTTGTAAT
Source organism: Viscum album (assembly GCA_963277665.1). Classification (NCBI taxonomy): domain Eukaryota; kingdom Viridiplantae; phylum Streptophyta; class Magnoliopsida; order Santalales; family Viscaceae; genus Viscum; species Viscum album. Next base: position 1,057,077,480 of record OY728142.1, read on the forward strand.
CTACTGTACACACTTGTGACGATATCTTATCGCTTAAAAATAATAATGTAAAATGTTTTATATGATATAATGAATCCATTGGTAAATTAATGTCATTAATATTATATATATACATTATATACATCATTATACTCAACTGTGATAAGTGGAAATGAAAAAACAAATGACCTCGGTTTATGATGTGGTAGTCAACCAAACAATGAATAATGATTTAGTAACCCTTTTGAGTAGATTTAGGATGTTTGAAGGTAAGAAAATTATCATAAAATGATAATATTATATGAAATATACTGATTATTTTATTTAATTGTGTTTTTAAAATTATTTAATGAGGTGGGGATGAATTAATATAAAAATGATCGTTGAAGAATGTTGTGTCTTCATGAGGTATCCTCTATAGGTTTGCACAAAAATCCAACATAAGTTATATTTATATGCTTTGTAAGGCTTCAAGAAGTCAAAAGTAATGTTGGAATGTTATTTTCCTGGGTATTATATTATCCATAAGGGTTTGATAGTGTGAATGAGGGAAGATAGGGGTGGCATTTAAAGTGAGTTGAGTGTCACATCTATAATTTTAGAAATCAAAATGATATAACACTATTTTTTACATGATACATAGGACTAAAATGGATTTTTCATAAACCACTTTATTTAACGATTTTAAACGTATCCATAAAATTGATTTTAGATTTGTTTTTGGATCATTTTATCCACCATCATCTTAGTTTAACCACCATAATTTTATTTTTTACCTGCACCACATTTATTTTATTTTCACTATTAATTTTGGGAAAAAATTATGTTTATATTATCAGATAATATAAATTATTATGATTAAAAATATTTAATTCTTTTGGAAAAATTATATTCACTAAAAAGGAAAATTTTAAATTAAAATTAATCCCAAATACTCGATAATGAATTGTGTTTTCAAAGAGACAATTGTCAACAGATTACAGAAGTTTTTATAATTAAATTAAATATAAAAAATATTATAATAAACATAGTTGTATTAAAATATATATATAATAGAACTAATAATTTTAAAAAATCAATAAAAAATTAATTTATCCTTTTAAATTATTTAATAAAAAATTATTTTTTAATTAATAGTTTGTATTTTTCACCATTCACAACACTTTGTAACATTTCAATCAAATCACAAAAATCCATCCTAAAAAAATTTTGATATTATAATTTTTAAAATTATCAATATTTATCAAAATAATATATCTAATTTTTTTTAGAAATAATTTTAAATTATGTTTATATTGTGTTTCTGAACTATTCATTAGAAGTAGCATAGTTTTCTAAAATCATTTATTTTCTAAAAGATTAAAATTTCTTTTATAATTAATAGATAACCATGTTTTTATAATTTAGTTTGTAATATTCATAAACACCATCATAATTCCTTGGTTATAATGATATAATATATTATTGTTTGTTTGGACAAGTGGTTGTGTTTTCTAAAATCCATCAAAGAGATTAAATATATTTCAAAATTTTTTTTGTAAAGTATCGGGTGTTATATTTTCTACCAATATTAGTAAATTTGTGTTATAAATTATATTAAAAATGATGTATTAAAATATATTCACATAACATTCTCCCCACATTAATTTAATCAGATCCTCACAATTAAAAATTGATCTCTGTAAATAAGGGTGTGAGATTTGATTTTTTATAAACCGGCATTTTCAAAGGGGTAAATAAATCATATTGATAATACTAATGAAAGGGAAGTAAAATGGTCAAATGGAATAACACATAAATACATTTCCATATAGGATATATTTTATGTGAAATCAATATATAGACATGGAAGAAAAAAGTAAATATTTGTTGATGGTGATTAAGGACATTGATCACAAGAACGTGAATGATCAATGTAATGTTAAAGAACTCAAAACCATAAATGTTTGATGATTTAATATACCATTTGATTCCTAAAATATTAAGTTAACATGATAACGTTTTTTTCACCATCCTTTTATGATTTTATTGGAATTATATTAATGTATTTGTTTATATGGAAATATTAAAACCAAATACATTTATATTTCATAGGAACAATATTGAACTTTAGTTATGATTTGATAAACCACTTACTCAAAGGAATAAATATTAAAAAAATGATTTTTATTTTGATTTAAACAGTATAATTAAATTTTAATGGATCTAAATATATATAAATAAGGTTATGTCATTCTATTGACGTAATTTTATTATTACGGAATTTTTTTTCACATCGTTTAACTAATATGCATGAATGTCTATATAGTGATGTAATATATTAATTTATAAAGCCTCTAAAAATGTTCATATAAAACCAATTGATTAATGCTTCATCTTAAGAACATTTAAATATATAGTTATCAGTTACATTTGAAAAAAGGTCACTAAATATCCCAAATAAACTAATAATTAGTCACCAAGAATAAATTAAGTATCTCTTAATCCTCACATTTTGAGAATGACGATAACATCATCATGTACTTTTTTGAACCATGGTAATAACCAAAATTTCTATTTTAAATTATTGAAAAAAATATTGATTCCTTATTACATTAAGTAAAACATATATTTTTGGATATGTTTCTAAAATATAAGTATTATTTATACTCAATCAATGATACTATAAACTAGTTTGTGAAAAAAAAAATTAGTCCCAATGTAGTAAATTTTATATAATTTAAAATATCCATCGCAATCATATATTTTTCAAAACATTGTTATCCCAACATCAGGAACATATTAGGTGTTACATTACCTTTAGTTATTATTTTTGTATAATGATAACCTTTCAACCAAATAATTTTCCATTTTAATCAATACTATTAAGCATGCACTTTCATAGACATAATGAAAAATTACTACTGCAAAATTATGATACATTTCCTAATTCATATATCCAGTTTCATTTATTATATAATAAAATAACATAATTTAGCTATCCAAAAATATTACATTCAACTTTCTTCATAATTTGTGGTAATTACATAAGCTTGACCATCATCCATTCACTTCTTTTGAGGTGCATTCCTCTGATTATCGAGACATTGAATTGTATAATTCATTATCTTTTTACCATTGGAACATTATACATTAGAAACTATTTTTTCTCGTTAAATCCGAATCATTTTCTGCATTCTCTCCGTAGTTGTACAAAAGTCTCATTCCTTTTAATCAAGTAATATTTTTTTATTTTGATAATTATCAGATGTGTGAAAATCCTTCTTTCTCTTATTCTGTTTATTCATGCGAATCCATGTCATACTAATCTTCTTATAATTCCATCCATATTCTTAATACATAGATAATAATATCAATATCTTGTAATATCATGATATTATTCCCTCATATCATGAGAAGTTTTTGGAAACTAGTTCCCTTTGAAATATCTGCATAATCACCTCACTGAAATGATTATTCTTACTCTTAGAATTATATGAATTGATGGGATTACCATTCCATATTCCAGGATCCATTTATATATGATGGAATACACTAGATTATATGATATCATTTTAAAAGATAATTTATAAACCCAAAATCGGTGAGGTATTTTACATAAATTGAAACAATTATATATAGATTATCTCAAAATCATAAACCAGAATTTTTTGGTAGTATCTCCATTAAAAATCATTAATATTAGTTTTCATGGAAAATGTAAATTACCATAAGAATTTCCCCAATTAGTTTCAAAATAGTTTTATAGTAAGACTGATTTTCATACACAAAATTGTTATTTTTTGAAGCCCAAAGTGTAATTTTTAGAGTTCTTACCCATAGGTACATCTATGCCAGAACGACACCCATTTGTTATATCCTATGGAGATTTTTTACTAGAAGTCACTTCTAAAATCCCTACCTTAGAAAAACATCAGTACATTATTCTACATTTATGTTCAACGTAATTAATATGGTTAGGATCTCTTGTATATGTTTTTCTAAATACAATGTTGATGGTTTCTACAAAATATCCTCGGATACCAGCATTAATGGACATGACCTCAGTAACATAAAGAAGGTGTATTCCTTGTCACATTGGATAATAAATAATGAATGCAATCATTAAGGATTGAATATTTATTTTTTCATAGTAAACTATATATATATAAATATATATATTGTATTTCCATATTAAATTTTAAAAAATAAATTATAGAATATTTTTTTTTCTAGGAATATAATTATTCCCTCAATATTTTCCAAGTACATCTTTCATAGTACCAATCCAAGACACTTGTTTAAGGAAACAAAATAATGGTGAGAGATAATTATCATTAAGTGTTATGTAAATTAGAAGTTTTCATGTGTAAAAATAATAATGAATATTTAATGTTAAATAAATAAACACACAAGCCATTTAAAAAACACGACTATCGTGATAGGATACATCATAATGAATTTAGTAACATAAATATCTAAATATATTCCATTTGTTCAGTGAACTAAAACTGATATTAATAAATACATAATATCATTATGATAAAAATATGGATAATACAAACATAATTCCTAATTAATCAAATACATAATTATTGTATGTCATGTTTTTTGAATATGATATCTCTACCATCATGATCTATCCAAAAAAATGATTAAAACCGAGGAGTATAAAACTAATGAAATATATATTTCAAAATTATTCTTCTCATGAGTCATATCAATGTATTGTAGGATATCTATAATCATTACCCACTAATTTCATCAGTTCAAAATTATTCCTCATATATATAATAATAAATTTTATTCATGAACAATGTGGATTATCATAAAATACCTATATTGAGTATAGAATAAATACATATCTATATTTTCCCAGATTTATAAATAACAATCAATGTAGGAAAAAATATTTAGAAATGATATATAGTATATTAAATATGAATTCCCATTATTAAATAATATATACAATATGGTGAAATTTATTGTCTGATAATCATAAGTAAGGGAAAATTTCAAGAGAAATTTAATAACATAGAGTGGTGTCCTATCATCGTTTATAGATTTAGGGATAGTAATATAAGAGTTTTATTTTTCCATAGAGTGGGGATATATTTGAAATTATATCCCCTAGTTGTCATCAAGTTTCTTTATTTGTTTCCTTTTGATTTATATAGTATTCCACTAGTTATAGATTTTGAGATTTATATTGAATTTGTGCATGGTACTCAACCAGTGTCTATTATTTCTTACCTTATGTAACTAGTTAAAATTAAAGAGTTTAAGATATATTAGGATTAATCTATTGAGAATGTATTTATATGACCATGTGTGTCTCCAAGGTAAACAACTATTCTCTTTTAAAAGAAATAGTAAAGAAAACATTTCATATTTTTTTGATTATGAGAAGCTGAATAGGATTATAATAATGAATAAGTATAAATTTATAGAGAAAAATGTTATATTTAATATTTTTTGATGCATGAAGTGGATATCAAGGATTTATCATTTATTTGATTACCACAAGTTGAGATAAAATAAGAAAAACATTTTTAAAATTGCCACTCAGAGAAGGTACAACCATTATGAGTATATTTTCATGCCATTTGGTCTAATGAATCCTCCATAAGTATTTAGGGAATTGATGAACCTGATCTCCTTGGAGTATCATGGTGAGTTCATGTTAGTATTGTTGGATGAATTCTAGTTTCACTCAAAGTCTGAGGAGGAAAATTTTCATCATATAATATAATTTATGAAAATTTTGATAAATCAACATCTCTATTCCAGGTTATTTAAAGATGAAATATGTATTTTGGAGGTGATGTTCTTGGTCCATGTGGTCTCAAATGATGGAATATACGTTGACCATAGGAAAGTAAAAACAATTATGATATGGAAAATCAAAAAAAATAATGATTCAGATCTTATAGGGTATATAGTGGTATTATATATAGTTTTAATAGAATTTTCAATGATGTAATCTCTAATGATCAATCCCAATTGAAATAGGGTGATTTTTTTGGATGATAAATGTCATAGTTATTTAGACGAGTTGTAATATATTTTGACTTTTTTTGGTTTTTAATCTACTAGAGGATTCTGAGGGATATGGCTTATTATGTCACATATGATTTATAGGATTTGGTTATGTTCACTTGTAAAATGTTATAAATTCATCGTATGGTTATAAAAATAATAATCCACATGAGAAGAATTATCTGACCCAATACCTTCAACTCACAACTTTGATTCATGAGCTTAATAGTAGATGGAATTAAATATTTTTAAAATGTTTTACTATGAATCATCACCTCAAGAGAATAAGTTATATCTTCTCTCAGATGTTTTTGAACCTTACACATAGGAATTTTGTGGAGTTTAAATGGCCTTTTGTTTTAGAAATTTCCAATACCTTGTGGATGGGAAATTTCATTGCTTCTACATTAACCCAAAAACATCCAAACTAAAAATAAACATCATTACAGTCATAAATGGTGGATATTTCTATAGTATTTTATTTAGGAGTGTAATAGGAAGTGGTAATATATTTTTTGGAATGTATCTAGTTTTCCTTAACACTTCTCAAGAAGAATCTTTAAGAGCAGAAGCTTGATGCCAAATTACATAGCATTAGGCACTCCTGTTATGATTAGGAGACCGTTTTTTATTGATCATTCTCCTTGATGGTATTCTATGTTTTAAAAATTAACTTTTTCACATCATTATGATGGATAAATTTCATATAGGTTTTTTCATGTTTCACAATAGGATGTACACCCAACAATGGAGAAGATATTTTTTGAAATGTAGTGATAATTTGAGTATCGATATACTGACCTTGATTTTCTTAATTACTATGACTTAAAAATATTTATAAACAAAATAAAATCATTACATGACTAGGATTTAAAGGTCTAAATTCATGGGAAAATCAGGATTGTAAATAACATTTAAAAATAGAAAGTAAACATTGATTTTATTTCTTTTTATATGGATTATAATTGGCCCTTGAATTCTCCCCTATACAAGTATCCAATTGGGGATATACACGACATAACATGGCAACCTAAAATCATAGTAAGGTGATACATAAGAAAATGAAACAGTGTAACATGGCATGAATATAATCATAACATCATCATAATAATAATGAGAGGAAGCATTAGACAATGGAATGTAATGTGGTAGAGAAAGAAAATGAAACATCATATCATATTGGTTGACTACCACACATAATTGATAACATATAGATTGTCTAGTTCAATCATATTTCAATTTTATAATAAGATACATCACATTCCCTATTTCATTAGGTTCCTATATAATTTCAGGCTCACCAACCACATCATATATTTTACATTATCATGCATACCACATAGAATGTATGTCAATATTGTAGAAAAAATAAATCATTGAAATGAATGGTTTTAATTTAAAAATTAATAAATTCATAAACATTTGATTAATAAATTAATGTTTTAATGTCATACTTTATATAAGAATCAACAATCTTGAGAGGAGAAGAAACTATCTCAAGAAGTAAAATGTGTATTTTGATTAAAAGGAGAGTTCTTTTGAAAAACATTTTTCTCTTCCTAATGTCAAGTAAAAAACATGAATATATTAGAAAAGGTAGGATAATGATGAAGAATTTTTTTATATATAATATATTTAATGAAAATGGTTTGAATGATGTAAAACCCAAATAATAGAACGTGGGTTTGTGAATTCCCCTTACCTTATGTCCGAATGATTTATTCACTTTAATATCAGGTCTAATCACATTAGACTCATTAATTTACAAATATAGAAAATGTTATAAATTAATTTTGATAATTATGGTTTTATTAGGTTTTGTTATGGTATTTTTTATCAGTTATAGAGTTGAATTTCATTATTTCGTTGTGTAGGTTTTGTTATTTTTCATGACATGTTCAATTGTATAAAGGAATGGATGTTTTTTTAAAAAGTATAAATATACTGAATTTTATTTAATGTCATTAATGATCATGTAGAAGTTTAATTGATCATATAATTAATTTGGCTATATGTTATGAGGATGAATCATTAGATAAAAATTAGTGATGACTTTTTGATGTTAAGTTTGGATGCATTTCCATCACAATGAACTTATTGTGTTTTTTAATATATCATTATGTATATATGTCAGTTGTAAAACATAAATATTAAAATATGTTTAAATTATTAAATTCATTTTATTAAATTTCTTTAAGTAATTAAAGGAATACAAATGTGCATCGCCCATTATGTTTGTAAATTGACACATCATGGGAAACAATTTTATTTTTTGAATAAAAGAAAGAGAGGGAAACTTTTAATGATGGATATTACATTAACATGATATAATTATGGTATATATTTATTACTAGATTTGTTATTCAATTTATTTGAAGGTAGGTGGTGAGAGATTGAAAGTAATAGAACATGAACAATAATTCAAATAAAAGAAAGAGGGATTTACCTCTTGAATTTCTCATCCTTGAGAACCCCCTTATAGAAAAGGTGTTGGTATTATTATGTTACCATGATCATCTGGACATATGGAATGGGATAGGAAAGAATATTGGGCATAATATGGGTAAGGTTCAAAGCTTGATAGGTGCGAGAAGAATAGGGATGGGGGTGGTATTAGAGTGGATGAAAGTAGTGTTTTCTCATTATTTTATTAATTATTTTTTTTATTTTTTCCCAATGCTATGAATATATTGATAATTGTCTATAAATATGTTATCATGAATAATGATAATTCGTTATTTTAATGTATATCAATGTTACATCATTTATGGATCCATAATTCTTATAATTGTATTTCATTGTTAATTATCATATTTTACTATTCATAAAAATCATGTATATTTGATTAATCCAAAAAATCACCCTAATAAATTATTTATATTTATATATAATAAATGACCTCCATTTTATGAAAAAAAATCTCAAAATATTAATAATTTATTTTTTAATTAAAATTATTAATTACATGGAAAATACATATTTTAAATCATTAATGATTTTATTTCACTTTGAAAAATTACATTAGGTCCCATTTATTTATATTTAATTTATACGAAATCAAAGTATTAAATTAATATTAGCTTTTCAAAAGTTAAAAATTAATTGAAATTATTTAATTTATCAAAAATGTTGGTTTATATATTTATGACTTAAGAAAATTAAAACATGTAATTATATTTTAAAAAAAAACTTGTTTAAATAAGAAAATATATAATTATACCACACCTTATTTTATAAGATTCAAAAATTTCATTTACACTTTTATGGGTGATCCTATAATTCATTTCGCCAGTTTACTATTCATGTGGGTCGTATTACTATTCATTTGTTCATGTTACTATTCATAATCATTGGTTCATTGACATCTATAAATACTTATTATTTCATTAATTTTTCGATCATAATGGTTTATTATACCCTATATGTGATTTTATATGATTTAAACTACACAAAATTACAATAATAAAGGAAGAATTCCATTGATAGTAGTTTGGGTAATTACATTATTCCGCCATTTTGAAAAATTTTCCTCAGAAATTCTTTTTAAATAAATAGGTGAGGGTACTTCTCCTCTATTGCCTCCACGTTTCCAAAGTTATTTCTTCATTATTATTATTCCACCAAAAAAGATTTTCAAGCTATATTGTCCTATTGGGTAGAATCTTATCTCTATTGTATAGAATCATTATAAACTTCTCCTCAAAAGAGATATCCACTTCCTGATATACTACTGTTTAATTGATTACATGTGAGGGACCTTGTATGTAATTACTCATCAGTATTAAGTGGAACACATCATGAACTTTAGAAATGTTTTGTGGAAGTGAAAGATAATATTCCAGGGATCTTATGTGATCTAGAATATGAAAGAGGCCCATTAACCATTGGCTTAGAATCCTTTTCTTTATAAACCAGACAACTCTCTTCCTTGGTGTTACTCAAATGAAGGCATTATATACAACAGTGAACTCCCATGTCCCTTTGATGGTTGTAAATATAGTTTTTTTAGTATTAGTAGCATTCATATGTATTTGAGAGGGTTGAATCTTCTCTATCTTCTCTCGCACAAGGTCATGTCCAAGTAGCTTCCATTCACTACCACCATCCCAATAGGTTAGAGTTCTGCAACACTTTCCACACATAGCTTTATATGAAACAATATTAATACTTGAGTGTAATCTATTATTGTGTGATAAATAAACCAATTAATGATGATGATCCCATCAACATTTGAATTCTATATATAATTATATTAGCATTTATTGAAGCATCATAATATTCTTTTCATATTGGCCATCCGTTTTGGGGTGATAGGTACTTTTAAAATTTAATTTAGTTCTCAAGGAATGATGGATATTCCTATAGAATTTTTCTGTAAACCTTGTTCCATAATCATGAAAAATAAAAATTGGAACTATATGTAGTATAACCACTTATTTCACATATATAATAGGGAGTTATTCAAGTGAGATATCATCTTGAACAATGATAAACTGCAAATTCATGGTCAGTCAGTCCACCACAACCCGTATTGCAATATTTATTTTTGATTTAATTAGGAGACCCATGACAATTTCTATTATTGTAGTCTCCCATTTCTGCCAAGGTATTTTAAATGGTTGCAACATAACTTTGGAATTCCACCAATTGACATTAAATTGACAACTTAACAAAAACCTATATATATACTCAATGATTTTCTTCATTATGTTGTATCTCCTGAAGTGTTCCCAATGATCAAAATACATTTTGGTACTCCATAAATGGAAAAAGAATATTGAGATTTGTGAATTGTGCAATATATCATTCTTCATCCAAGGTTATGAAGGAACACATAGCCTAATTCAAAACCAAATCACAACATCATTATCGATATGGAACTCTTTTTGTTTCCCTTCCATTACATCATTAACTTCATTTTGTTACTATGGATCATCCCTTAGTGACTCCGTAATATTCTATTGGGTAGATGGTTGACCAATAATTTTTGAAAGGTCAGACGTATTCCCTTGAGCTATTATTTCTAAATTCATCCTTTCAATGTCCATGATGCTATGGTCTTTCTAAATCCACAACATGGAATGATTACATGTTTTCTTTCTACTAAGAGAATCACCAACCTATTTTTTATTCAGATGATAGTGAATGGAGATATCATTTTATTTTATTATCACTAACCATATATTTTTATGGATGTTTGGATACTTCTTTTGAATATATTATTCAAGATCTTATGACTATTATATATGTCACACATCTTTGTATATTGGTAGTTCCAAAATATTTTCAAGGTTAAAATCACAACTACTAACTCAAGATCATACATCAGATAGTTCAGATAATAGATCTTCAACAGTCATCGGGTGTTCACTATCACGTTATCGTTTTTCAGAAGAAAATAACCCATGACTATCATTTAAAAGTAACTATATATCAAAAAACATTTTCTACTTTTTTGTAATGTGAGTACAGGTATTGTGATCAACCTTATTTTTATCTCCCTAATGGTTTCCACAAATTCATCCATCCAGACATAAATTTCCCCATTCCATGTTAACTTATAGATCAGGATTCACAATTCTAATAAATTTCAAAAAAAATCGTTATTACACAAACCATCAAAGAAAACTACAGATTTTCATGACACAAGAGGTTTTGGGACATTCCTCTATTGCCTCAATTTTTGAAGGGTCTATATAAATTCCCTCATTTAAGATCACATATCTCATGAATGTGACTTACTGTATCCAAAATTCACACTTAATAAACATGTCATACAAATATTCATTTCATAATGTCACAAACACTTCCTTATATAATCTTGATGTTCATCCTGGATCTCGGAGTAGAAGGGGAAATCATCGATAAACACTGCTAATAATCTCCTGAGGTATAGTATAAAATCTATATAAATCAAATCTATGAGTATTCTGTGGTTAATTAGTAAGTATTCAAAACATCACCAAAGACCCATAGTGCCCTTACCTTTTATATAAGGCAGTCTTTTGAATATACAATTTATTCACCTATAACTAATGATATCTAGAATAGAGATCCACCACTCAGAAGAAATGAGCTCCTCATAGTTGGTAGAACAAGACAAAAATCCTTCAAATATGATACTTTCTCTTTATGGAGATCTATTTAAATTACCTATAATTGATAAAAATATTCTTTTATCCATCCTCATTCATGAAAAATAGAACATGTGCACCCCATAGTGACTCATTAGGGAATATGAATACTTTTTCATAATTATCAAGAAGCTATTATTTAACTCCTCCAATTCGATTGGATCCATCCTATTAGGAAACATTCATATTGGTGTATCTCCTTGTATGTGTTCTATTGAGTAATCTCACTCATGATCTAGGGGAAATTCAGGTAACTCATTAGGAAATACATCATTGTATTCCATCGAATTGGAATTTCCCCTCATTTGATACCTTCATTTAACTCAACTATTTGAGAGAGGTATGCCTCTTCATAGGCAATAAAATCCCAAAACATTGAAGTATTTTACATATTACATTCATGATTGTCATTTAACTAGTTGAGGAGTGAGTTATTGTTCATAATATGAGTGGATATTTTATTTTTCCCAATAGTTTATATGTTCTCTACATAATGACATCCCATCTATTCCCATTATAGCATCTAATTCCACCAAGGCAAGTATTAGGATAATCATTGTAAGAATATTACCACATACACCAATATAAAAATATTCCATCTTTTGGGTTATAATGATTTTACAACTTGTTTTTTTATTGTTATCTCTACATCATAGTTTTGGGGATTCGATTCAATAGTTATAGCAAAATTGCACAACATAAAAGAATGCATCAATGTAGAATCAAATTAGAATTTTTCCATTGTTGAGTAAATAATAGGAGAACGTTCTATGAATTTGTTTTATTCTTATTAAAAAGTATTAGTTATGGAATAATCCTTTATTTTCTTTTCTATATTTTGTGGTTGACGATGTTGATTACCATCGAGGACTCAATGTTTAGTGAACTAGATTACATTGTGTCGTTTCTCCAAATAGTTGTAGTATTGGACAATGCGTGGTGCTCTCCATTCCTCCACCACATTGTTATGATTCCTCATGTATTTTCAACATTCATGATCTTAGTGGCCTTCTCTCCCACACATTATGGATTTTCCAATCCTATTAAGGTAGTACCCATGAATATTCTGCCCATATTTTTAATATGTGGGTAGATGAGTTTTCATTCCACCTATCTCATAAGATCAATTGGATTGAATCTCTTTCAATTATTTCATATGACCATATGCATGGGTAAATTAAAAAAACTCCATTTCTACCTTCAAACCACATCGATAAACTTCTACATATCTCCAAATATATTGAATTGCTAGAGCCCTTCAGTGGTTTGTTATTAATCCACTTAAGATTCTATCAATTTTCATATCAACGATGGTAATAAAACCCAATGTATAACTTGGTAGACTTGTGAAATTACCTTCATTGACCATTATGTATTCTCGATAATTTTTCTTTATCTCTATGAATTATCTATTAATATTTATTTGAATATTTCATGGTAAATACTTATTAATAACCATTATCTTAATTTTTCCCACTCCATCTCTTAAAATTATTCATTTTTCATGGTGTTCGTTATCTTAGGATACTATTGATATGCCTCTCCATCTAAATGGTAAACAGATAGAGTCAATTTATTTATATCAGAATAGTGATCCACAAAAAATATATTCTCTATAGAGTTGACCCACTATTCCCTAACTAGTGGATCCCATGTTCCACTAAATTTCGATGGTCATTTCTGTATAAAACATTTGATATCCAATTGACCCGTCATTGGCGAAGGTCTATATTACCCAATATTTTTGTAATTATTCATAATATAATAATTGTTTTGTATTTATAGACCAAATATTTTGAACACCTCCCCCAAAATAATTTTGGTTGTCATTCATGCAATCACAAAATTGTCTCGCGCACTGGATGATGTCCTAGAATCCCCTACATCCAACAATTATATAAAATAGAAAAAGGTTTGAACAAAACAATATTCAATATGTCATTAAAAGTTAGTCACTTTATGAAATTAACTATAAAGGATTATATTCTAGGAAACCTATGCTTATCCATTATAATTGTGTTCAAACATATACATATTGTCATACGTTGGGATTTCACTATGTTTTCCTAATCCTAATTTAAAAAATAACTAAAACATGCTATCACACCATCTATAGTGACCCTTTTTCATATATTAGTATTAAATTATTTTAATTTAATACATCATAAAATAATAACATGACATGGATGTAAAGGTCTTTTTTTATTGGAAAATTATTATCATACATAACATTTACAATATAAAAACATTTATTTAATTCATTATTCTCCATCTTCTTATTTTCCCATTAATTCTCTTTAATACAAGTAGTCACCTATGGATATACATTAATGAATGGGGTGGGATAATGTATTAGTAAAAGGATAGATAAAAACATTAATAAATATAACATTGGTTGAGATTAATCATAACATCACAATCTTAATCATGAGAATAAAAATCATATAATGGTTTGGAATTTGGAAATTCATAAAAAAGAAACATCATGTCTTTGTGTTCAGATACCACACAAAGTTATGAACAATGATAGCATCATGTTGACTCATATTTCCATTTTTTCATGAGATACATTAAATTACCTAATTAACTGTAATTCTAAATAATCTTGCGTACACCCATCATATCCTAATAATTACGTTGTCCAACATAATTCCAGATGCATGTGTCACATCATAACATTTACAATATCATCCATTCCAGAGAAAACATTTATCAATCATGGAAATAAAATAAACAATGGAATGTAATGTAATGTGTTTAATTTAATAATGCATAAATTATTAAATTTTGGGATTCCAAATTAAAAAGGAAATTCCATTTTTGATATTTTATTCATCAATCTTAATTGAATAAGAAACAATCTCATGATGTAAAAGGTATTTTTTTAGAAGAGTTCTTTTGGTAATTTTATTATTTTTCATAAACACAAATAGAAAACATGTATATACTAGAAAAGGATATATACTGATGAATAAATGATATTTAAGGAATACCATTTCTGGAAATTGGGTGAAAGAGTGAAAACTCAAGGAAATAGAGTTTGGTTCGATAATTCCCCACACCTTATGTATGGATTCTTTATATATGTCTATATTATAAATAAACACATTAGACTAATTAATTGACAAATAATGAACCATTTACACTAGATTTTTTTTATTTTAGTTTTATTAAGTACATTTATTGTCTTTTCAATAATTTATTGCATTTATTTTCATGGTCTGGGAATGTTCATTTTCATAGTTTTTAGGATATGATCACTAGTATACATAAATATAAGTTTTTGTAAAATGTGAATAAGTATCCACAGTTAATATTATATTTTTTATTGATATTTATTCATTTTAAATGATTATATATATATATATATATTTATGGTATGGTGAAGAATCATTTTATAAATGTTTATGATGATTGTTTTATGTTAATTTTAGAATATTTTTTTTATGAAAACAACGTCATTTTGTTTTATTATTTAATATTATGTTTATTTTTTATTTAAAAAACATAATGTTTTTTGTCACATAAATATTACAATATTTTTCATCCACTATAATTGTTTTAGTAACATAAATGATGGCGTTAAAGAAAAAATAAATTGCATCTCCCAGGGTGTTTGTAAATTGACACAACACATGAAATGATTTTATTTCATAAATATGGGATAGAGGTAGCGAAGATTAATGATGGATCATACATCAAAATGAGGTATTAATCTCTAAATTTGGACGAGGGAAAGTGAGTAGAGGATAGAACTAAAACAACATTAAAATAAATTAATGAAAAGAAAGATAAATTCTCCTCTTGAAATTATCATCATTTAGAACTGCTTTTGGGAAAAGGTTTTTTAAATTTTGATGAAATAATTTGACACTTTATTTGAGGAAGTGTATAGGGAAGAGTATTGAGTATAATTTTGGAATTTCTAAAAGCATGAGATGTGTGAGGGGATGATGGGTTGAATGGGGGTATTTATTGGAGAAGAGAGGGGTGTTTTCTTGTTAATATATCAATTAGTTTATTATTTTAGATCATGATTATTATTTTTTTGATTTATCTATAAAAATATTAAAATAATGAAGTAATGTTAGATATTTTTGGTCATAAATGAACCATGAAACTTATGTTACTTCATAATTATCCTATTTAGATTTTATTATAAATTATTTTATTTTACTATTCCTAAAAAATTAAAGTAATTTAGAAAAATCCCAAAACCCCACCATAAATTTTTTTTGAAGAATAGAATTAAAAACAACACCATTTTATTAAAATTATATTCCAAATACAAGTAACTTAATTTTTAATTAATATCTTCATTTACAAGGAATATAATGATTTTAAAATAATAAATTATTTTACATCACTTTGAAAAAAACATAAGCTGCAATTAAATTATCATAAAATCAAAATAAATCAATAAAACAAATTAGGAAATATTTAATTGAAAATTACTTTTCTTTTTAATTATTAAATTAATTATAATATCTAAATTACATTTTTTTGACTTTCAAAAATGCCAACATAAATATAATAATTTTTAAAACATTTATTTACAAATAATATGATATAATTATACCCTACATTATTTTATAACATTACTAAATTTTATTTATACATTAATTGGAGATGTTAATATTAATTTGGTTGCTGTAATATTCATAACGGTTATATTAATGTTTTTATGGCCAAGTAACAATTTCATTGTTATTTGTTCCATAACATTTATAAATAAATTCTTATTTCATTATTTCTTAATTTTAAATGTTTTTATTTTTTTATTTAAGTGATTTTATGTGATTTATAAAATATAAAATTACTATAGTAGGGGAAATATTCCATTAATAAATTTTTGGGTCATTACAGTCTAGGTATGAGATAGAATATTTCTGATATAGTTTTTTAATTTTATACCAATCATCATATCATGGATGATCTCTAGAGACCGTCTGGGTTACTTCATGCAACTAGAATTTCTACTGGAAGTGGGATGATATTTTTATTTACATTGTGTTTGGTTTTACACAAAACCCCTTAAATAAGAATGTGATAGGAATTTTTATAGATAGGATTACTAACTCATATCACTTTGTATCCAGTTTGGATACAATCAAATATTTTGAGTTGGGAAATATCTATGTAAAAGAGATTGTTCATTTTCATGGATTTCATTCTAAAATATTCTCTTGTAGAGGTATCAATTATACATATAATTTTTTGTTAATAGATTAGGTGGTGATGTGATATATTATTAATTTGAGTATGACATACCATATGTATAATGATGGATAAATAGATAGGTATATATATCTTCTTGAAGACATTATTAGTTAATGTGCCCCTTATTTTGGTGGAGTTTGGGATGACCAGTTGGGACTGGTTGAGGAATCCTATAACAATTGTCTATATCCCATGATATAAATGGATACATTAAAAGAATTTTATGATATTATATGTAAATATCCATTATTTTGGTAAGTGTTTGGTGATTATTCTATGGATTGAGTATGCATGGTTTGGAAGATTACAACGATGATTCAATTCATTATTCAGAGAATTTTGATGGAAGAAATATGCTAAAACCCTAATTAATATTACCATTATAGGCTTTTGGTGTTATTTCTTAATTCTATATATTCTTGAGAGTTTCACCTAGGTTTTTTTACTGACTTCTGTGGAGGAAAGAGAAGTTATATCGATATTCTTTTGGTCATTTTGAGGCTATTTAATGTGTTGGGAGTGTCAAATTCCATTAATAACTTCCACCATAGTTGATGCCGATAAATATTTTTCTTCAGGTATCATATCATTATATTTATGATAATTGAAATTTTCATTCATTTTAAATGGAGGATATTGATTATGAGCTTTCTTTATCACTGATGGATCACCCAATCAGGATATTTGATTTTGAGATAAATGTACTTCAGGGGAGGATGATAACTTTGTTCCATATTCTATGGAATCTTGGTTTCGATTATGATTCGAAATTGGAGTGTGAGGCACTGACTAATTATTAGTATCCTTATAACATTGATATGAATACTTCTTGATAGGATTTCTAGGGACAAAATATTTTTATGTTATAGAGGTTTTATTATCTTGTAATGTGGAACCTGATAATATGATACCATTCCCATGATCATTATTTAGATGGGGCCATTTATGGTTTGTTTTGGGATAAATATTTAGATGTTTTGAGGCATTTAGATCTATAAATTTTTAGTGAGGGGTTCAATAAATCTATGTGGTTTGAATAAGAAAAATGATCACTAATTGATAGTTATCTGGTGGGGGAAAACTGTCTATCAAAACCATATAGTGAGACCTAGAAACCAGGAAGCCTTGGATTAGAGACATTTAGAAAGATGGCACATGGTTAATCAAACCATATTACCATGAAGGAGAATACATGAACTCTAAATAGTTGGGGAACAATGTATGGTAACATTTTAGGATTAATCATGTGGCTCTACCCCACAAACCAAGAATAATTGTTTTAATTCCATGAGAATTTATTTTACTTAACTGAACCACCAATCTAAGACATATAAACAATCAATTGGGAAATAAAATTATTTCCATCATTGTGGAAGTAGTAATGAATCACTTTTGGTTTCTCAAAACCCTTCTCTTTTTGAATCAAAGTGTGGTCGATCTCATTTAATCTCTTCAAGGTAAGTGGATATCATCTCTTGTAGTTTCATCATTAATATGTTTGTATCCTCTACATAATTAGATAGATCATAATTTAATTTGTGGATATAAAATCTTTTTTATCATACCCTTATCCTAGGTGGTGTTTTTAGATATTATATTCCATTGTTCATAGTTTGGGTGCCCTATTTTGGGTGTCTATTTTTGGATCCTCAGTTTAGAGGTAGGTAGTTCCATAATTCTTCTCTATATGATTAAAACTGTGTATTTCAAAATTAAATTGAAATTTGTTTAGTTGATTTTAATAAATGGAATTTAGATTATTCAATATCTAATTTGAGATTGGATTGGAAATTGAGAAATGTCTTAATTTCAATGGAATTGAAATTATGGGGTGTATTAGTGAAAAAATATGGATTGATTAATAAATTGTTTTGATGAAATGGTTAATTTTTTTTTATAAAATGAATAAAATTTAAATGTGATAAGCAATGTCATGAATTGATGAAAACCATTGTTTTTTTGAAATTGAAATTTATGATTGAAAACATATATTTCGAATCATTATTATTAAATGTTATAAAATGGATGATTTCCATTTCAATGATTATTTTTTTGAAGAACGTGTTTGACTATGTAGTTTATGGTAACTGGGACAATCATTCTTGAACCATGACACTATATCATTGCATTGATGATGAAACTATTACTAAAACAACATTTTCATGAATACATGTTATGGGATCCCATATTAGGGTGTAGAATTCTCATGATGGGTTCCCCTATTATTTAATATTTGTGTGTGAGATCCTAATAAGAGATATTATCATTATGATATTTGTGAGAACCATATTACCTACTAAAAGAAATTACCATCAGACATTTTTTACATGTTGGCGTGCTTTGTTACGAGTTGTTTGTGTTGATATAAATTAAATTTATATATTAATAAAAATCATTCATTGTAATTTATTTATAAAAAACTTTTGTATATAAAATGTTCATTTAAGCCTATTTGAAATATTTTTTCATACTTATTCCATCAATTTGAAAAGATATCTTGTTTTTTATTTAAATATGAAAATGATTTGATATCACATGCTTTGTTTTACTGAAAATGCTATAATTAGTGAAAAATCTTTATGGGGTAGATTAAGGAACCATTTATCAGGCCATAAAAATATTTATAAATCACACCCAACCTTTTACATCTGAAATTTTTTAATTTTTCTTTTTTCCTTTATGAGAAAAGGGAAAGAGACAATTGGAGGTGGTGGATATTAGAGATCCTTTGGAAAGTGGTGTGATTAAGGTGATAGGTTGATATTTTATCCACTTGGTGCATGTGAAATATGAGCATTCTTCTTGTGAGATATTTATTACATGATGATGTAATACATTTCATTTTGTTATACCAACGTTTTTTCCAATAAATTATCCCTTTGGTGTTTTTAGAATATTTAATTGTATCTTTTAACATCCTCTATTTTTAGATAATTTGTTCCCTATTTTATTATTCAAGATACTTGGTGGTTGTTCCCAACCAAATGGGATTGGGAACACCCTTCGGGATATGTCAGAGTTGGTTTGAGTATTAGGATAACATGGAATTTAGGATAGTTTATTATTCTATTGGACAAATGAGTTGTACTTGAGCCCTGCTCTGGCCACCATAGAACATAGGTAACCGTGTGGAAGCCTATCGAGCAACATATTACATGTTTATCAAGGGATACTACTCATTAGTTCAGTATTTTACTAGAGTGAAGTACAGACGACTAGACTAGGAAGGAATTTGGATCGGTTTGTGTTTTTTTTGCTATTTTTTCCATTTTTATTTATTTATGTCCATGATACAGTAATGATAGATCTATATATCCTATATAAAATCTCATATATTATATAAAATTTCATGGTATTTATTTATGATAATTGAATATTTATATCTAATGGCTATAAGATCCATGTTTTATGATTCCACGATTATTACAACATTAGTTACTCAAATATAAATGGAACAATATCCCCCATGATGTCATCATATGACTTTACATATAGTTAGAAACCTCTAAAATATGCAGAGTCTTGAATGAGGTCAAAAAATGTTCCTCCAGTTTAGAAATAGTCCATGCTCAATGGTAGAGAGATATAAAACATTTCACAATGTTCTCAACCTTCATCCTATTATGGAAAAAATATCTTATATTCTTTCAAGTTTGTAGATATTAACTTATGAAACTGGATTCTGTATAGTTCCATAGTAAATTAGATTATTTTTGGAGAAATTTTCACATTTCATGGTTTTCTAGAAAAATACCATTGTAAATAAGTTGTGTTGTCTCATTAGTCATAATGTATATGGATGGTCTGTTGAATTCATCTAAATGAATATGGTACCAACCGCATTGGAATGTTGGATGATATTATTCATGTCAGTAGAATAGTTAGCTGATTTTTTCGGATATAGTATTCTAGTAAAACATAAACATATTTTCATTCTAGAATATTTATATACAAAGATAACAACACTATGGATTCTAATTCCAAATCTTAAATTATTCCAGATAACATAATTATTACATTATATGTAGATTTAACACTCATTCATTAACATCTTCCCTCAACATAGAGATATTAAATCCTTAATCCATGCATATTCAATATTAGATGGATATAAATAAATTATTTTGTAATAAAAATGATAATGTATTTTGAGTAAAATGTTTTATTATATTTTTATTTCACATGGATCAAGAATGGGACTTTATTATGAAAGAGATGTATCGCATCAATATAATTGTATAGTTTGAATATATGTTCTTATTTAAATCCCATATTGAATGTTTTCATCAGATTGAAAGAATTTCTATAATTGATGGAACCAACAATATATTTCATCGATAATTTGACCTATGATATAGTAATTTGGGACCATATCTGATAGTGTTTAAAATGTTAAATTACAGTGAATTTCCGATTTTAATTGAGGAAAGTGAAATGGAAATTATAAGAAAGTTACCATCCATAGTAGTGGAATTTTATAAAAAAAATTGAGTTGAATTCCAACGGTGTCCTTATGTTATATAAACAATGTTTTCCAATTATCTAGTTCAAGAAACATATTTGATTTCATTACTATCAGATCATATGGGTCCTATTGTTTTAAATTAGTCAGTTGACAGAGGAATGGTATGGAAGATGAATTCATTATCCAATATAACGAAACTCAATCTGATGTGTGTTTTCTTTTTTTATAAAAATGATTATTTAACTATATTAATGTTTATTAACAATAGAATTATAAAGCATGCTCATATCAAGAATATATACCTATTGCCTAAATTTGATGACTTATTAGATCAACTAAAATGTTTGTGGTTGTTTTAAATGACTAAACTCATTTTTATGAATCAAAATATTATTTAAAAGGGATTTTGATATTCCAAATACTATATTTAAAAGTAAATATGGTATGATAAAACATCTTATGATGCATTTAAGTGCGATTATTTAATCTAATATATATTTACTATTTCAACAGCCTGTTCATCTAATAGAATAACTGAATAGTAGTAACAACATAACCTTAGGTACCCCTCCCATTATAAATAGAATATATTAACTAGTAGTGGTGGTTTATCGTGTAATAATGGGAGTAATATAAAAATAAATTTATTTTAAATTGTTGAAAATAACCAAACATCACCCATCAAATCTCATGAATGTTCCAATATGATAGAAAGTCAACTGTGTTATATAAAATCTAATTTTTTTTAAAATATTCAAACAGACACATGACAATTAATTATTACATTGACACATATCTCCTACAAGTTTGATTACAAATATTAAATAACCATTTGTATAAAAACACATGGCTTGACTGCCATCCCAAATCCTGATCACATTCTATCTCCAAATATTTTCTATAAAATATTGATCAATAATTCTACCAAAATCGTTTTACTATCCTAAATTCATGGTCGTGGAAGTCTCTTCAAGGACCCAACATCCATGGATACCGTAATTGGGTTTGATTATATCTCAATAAGGGACCAATAATGGGGTTACATTAAAATTTGTAATGTTGTGTATGCATCATTGAAATAGTCATAAAAATAATTAATAAATTTAGGATCCATAAATTTAGAATCATCAATAATACACTGTTTCTAACATTAAATGTGGAACCAATTATATCTACATCATCTAGTGTATTGTCCCCACTAGTAATATAATGACTATTTTAATGGTACATTTCCTTACACAAACCTTACAAATACACCTACACATTAGTATGACATCCAATCACGAGGTCCTCCCAAGTTTTGATTAATATTTTATGGTGTAGGAAATGATTCGTAGGAGGTAACAACTTGTAATATTGTGGATGAATCAAGGATAATACCTACTCCTAGGAGGAAATCATTAGACATCTAGTAAAACCATGAATACATAGATGATTCATTTTAGTTAATCCTTGGAAATGAAATATATGTGTTGAATGATATATATACCTAAAGTATTATGTACTCAATTTCAAAGTCATAATTTATACCCATAGGACCATATATTGTACAATTAGAATACCATACATATTTGGTGCATCCATAATATCCTAACGAGTTTTTGGGTTATCTCATAATGTATGTTGAAAGTCCAAGTCCTATGGAATGTCTTATTCTTCCCATATAGTTATCCACTAAATAAAAAATAATATCAAATACATTCCAAACAATCAATAACGTAAAATCCCAAGGAAAATACTTGGAATTCCTAAAATGTGGAACATTTTTTTGATACTATAGTGTGTCATGTGAATCCTATATATATATTGATTTATAGTTATATCCATCGAGCATCACAAGAATCATATCTATACCATGAAAAAATCTAATTCTGATGAGTTAATCAATGTTAATCCTTCTATAAGGTGTTGATATTAGTGAATACCTAATATAATAAATCACAAGGAACACTCTATGACCCCCTTTGTATAATAATAATAGAAACGCCCATTATAGAATAATCATTTTCAAAATCATCTCTTAGAACAAGCCAATCCTTTTGAGGGAACTAAAACCCTTGACATCATCATTGTGACATAATGAGCTAATTGTCTTTTAAATTAATCCCTCTTTAGAATCCCTATATTGAGATGGAAAAATTCCCATTTATTATCGAATATAATAGTTCAATTCACTCACCCAACCCTGAATTAATTTTTAATCAGTTAATAACCACACAGACACTCACATCTCAGTTGGGGAGAAAGGAATCCTACAAGCTCATATAATTTAGCCATCAGGATGTGAAGAATTTGATAATTCTTTCATGTATAACCATGATTTTTATTATCCAACTCTCCTATATAAGTATGTCTCTAAGGGAACCTATACTATGGAAACAATGTTAAAAATTTAATTTTTTTTGAATATATTACACTTTGAGGTCATTATAAAACATGGAAGACATTTATAAATAATTTATATCACAGTGAATCTACTAGTGCATAGGTATCCACCATCACCTTATTATTTATTTTTATCCATGGAAAATTAAATAAAACATTTGATTTAATTGTAACATTTTTTGGTGCATACTTCTCTTATTATATGTTTTTAATAATTCCCTCAAGCAACATTGGATGTTGAATTATATATGTTTTTAATGGTCCATTATGGATATTGACGCATTAAAAATCAAACAAGAATTTCTAAAAGATTTACCTATCATTAATAAATCATCTGATTAAATTAAAATTTCATTTTCTTTAATCTGGATTGACCACATATCACATGTAATATCAAATCCATTAATTTTTAAGGTGTATTTTTTTGTGAATATGGTCATAATTAAATGCGTAACACAAATTTAATGCATCTTATCAACATTACCCTATGATTTTATAAAAACCATATTAGCACACAATATGCCTTAAGAAATATTGTCTACTATTACATGGTTCATGTTATGTTAATAATACCATAAATAAATTTGAAGAAAAAATTATATTTATTTCCATATTTTATTTTATATTTATTTTTTCACAATTAATTAACAGTGAATAATTAATTAAATAGTCTAAATTCTATTATGTATTGACCATTTATTAAATAGTGAAAATTACGAAACTAAATGCTGGAAAACTTTAAATCAAAACTACTGCCCTAACACATAGGGGGTGTCCTTGTATAAATCTAACACTGTATTTGTTTATTTAGTTTGAACCACCTATATAAGAGTAACTATTTATATTGATGAACAAGGTATGCATCCTATATTAGGGTTACTCATGTTACCCTTATGCATCATATGACCCTTTTTACCCCATTTTGTATTTTTATTCATCTTCTAATTATTTAATTATTTGTAGAACAGACATGACATCACAAATTACATTTATGAATTGATGAAATACTAAAGGATAAAAATTGAATAAAACAACATTATTCCCCCAATAAATCCACTACATCCAGTAAAACAAAATTATTAAATTCATAATATCAATTTGTAATAAAAATTATAATGGATGGTAGTAAAATTAAAAATAGATGACAGAAATAATGGAGATTGTATAATATTTGAGCCCAAACCCCATTCTATGGTGGTCATCAATTTGTACAAATTGAATATGGCTCCCAATTGATACTCATCTCTAATATTCATCTATCCATTTCATGGATCATCTATATTTATAGATAAGGATTTGTATTTACATATCAATAAATGGGGGAGAGTACATGGGAGTATAACTAGTTCATATTAATATAATCTAAATTTTATTAAATTTAAATCCAATCTAAAGCCTATATTTGTGACCCAGAACCATGATAGAGATTTAAAATTTTCTATGTAATGCCACCCATTCTAGAAACATCCATAAAGTCATAATCTCAAAATTAGTCACCATTAATGTGATATCAATCATTCACCAAAATGAAATGATAATATTTATTTTAAAAATATTTTTATTCCAAAAAATATTTCACCTTATTTGATTCCCAAATAACTCCCTCAATATATTGAACGCATATACCTATGATCTAGAAAATATTATGTAAAAAAATCTGATAACATTTACATGATAAAATTATATTTTTACCCCTCATAATAACATGATATAAAAAATTGATTATTCCAAAAAAAATCAAGAACTTGGATGAGGTATGGGTCCTTATAGCCTCCCCCTCATTTAATATCCCATCCTATAGAATCTATTATATATTTTGAACCACTGACTGCATTTTACGTATTATGTCAACCCATGATCAACCTGATTGGTTTAATTATAGAACATTGAATTTTCCTTCAGGGTTCAAAAAGAATCATGAGATAAACTATTTATCAATATTGTACCTATAAAAAAATCATTATCCTTATATCATAGAGATTATTCTTATCACCAACTGTATATACTAATTCATTATAGTTTTGATGATAGATTCTTTTTCATGATTATGGAGCTACACCCTATAAGACTTGTCTCATAAATTCCGATTGCATGATATGGTTCTCCATACCATTCAAATCTACAAATAAAAATGAGTTTACATTTTTCAAATGAAATGATCTATGTAGATTCCAACACTCCACACCCATTTCCATATACAGGCATTAGTCAAACCACCTCTAGCCATCCAATCAATAAAATCTTCACACATATGCACAAACAAGCTACCACATCATCCAATCCTATTTAATTAACCACCAAAGGAATATAATGATCAATTATACCGCCACAATAATGTGCAACTCATACACATGGTGTATATCTAGGATTGATATGTAAAATATCATATAATAAACCATTATCTCACCATGAGCATGAACACACCCCTTATCCAATTCAACCATAGATTACATCAAAATCATCACGATCCTAGTTGAAAAACAAAAAATACTTCCAAAAAAATATCTAAAAATAAAATATCATATTCAAAAAATAATTAGTTAAAATAATATCCTTCTTATCACTAGAATCCATTTTCCACCATGATAATTCAATGACTTTTATTATCATTCTCCTGGAACTACCCATATTATGGTTATAGCTTCACATCAAACACTCTACCCATTAAAATAATAAATGACTTGGTGCATCCCTCCTGATTATACCAGAGGTCCAAGTCCTAACATCATTCATAATCCATTGTTGATTCACCAATTATGTCCTCATCAGAAATTACCAAAATAATCCATTTTGTGGGTAAAATCATGTATGGAAATTGGAACACTTCCCACTATGTAGATTCCATTTTAGGACTACAAGAATGAAACCTGAAATATTTTCATAAAAATGCCTTCATAATAATTTGTACCATGAAACAAAATGTTGGACTCCCCATGTTTTAATTCTCCCGAATCATGTATCATGTTTTAATTCTCACAAATCATGTATCATGTTTTTTTGCCCACAAATCACTTATCATGTTTTAGTGGTCACACATCATTATTAACATCACACAAATCGTGTTTGACTCTTGAAAACCATGTTTAATCATTTTGTATTATGTTATATTATGTTCTTGATTATTTTTAATTCTTTTTCTGAATATTACTTCTTAATAATGTATATTGATATTTTACTAAGTCTTATAAATAGTATGTATGACACCAGTTTTGGATTTTTGCAATGTCCCTAAAACTGTAACCCAGACATCGTGACTTAGACACTAAAACTAGTTCCAGATTTTCACAACGGACATGAAAATATTTCATTGCTACCATTTCGAAGAAATCGGTTCCATGATAACATTTCCCAGACACCGTTTCCTATTTTAGAAAAGGTCCACGCACCTTGACTGTGCAATCTGTTTCAAATATAACAACGGATCTACTACTAAAATCTTCCTACAATTACCACATGCTACTGGTTTCATATTTTCGCAAATAACCAGACACCTAATTTATGCTAAAAGTTCAAGATCTAAATGGAACTATGGAACCATGACTGTCTAACTGTGACTACCTTACCTGTCAATGAAAGAGTAGAATACACCATTTCTAGTGACACCGTTTCAAGACACAAACTGTGACATCATTTCATACACCACAATATTTTTGTCCTTTTCAATATAATTGAAAAGTTATTACCAATTTTCATATGTGAGCCATTTAATGAAACTGACCCAATTAATGGTATTATGTAGACATGTCACATGATAGTAGTAGGTACGATGAGTAGAAATTGTTCATCATGTCATATCCAACAAAAGAAACCAGAATTAAAAGAAAAGCATGTGCTGGAGTAAATAGTGAGAGTTCAATTATTCAAGACATTTAATGCTTGTGATTAGTGCATAATACATATACTCCGAAGAACAGATGATGTACTCTCAATTTTTTAGGCTGAACTGTTATAGATCATAACCTCAAAAATTATCGTTGTAGCAACCCTATAAATAAAAATGTCCACAAAGAACATCTCAATGAACTAGAAGCTAGGTCACGAAATATGAGATACTCATTTTTACTAGAGGTCTCATTAATGACATCTATTATTTCCTACATGTCCATAGCTACATTGGAAAACACACTGAGCATTTATAATCGTATATCATTATCTCTTCATTATAGTGTACTATTTAAATTACCTTTAGAGAATTGTGTGTGTGTGTATTAATTCACACTATGTCACTAGCACCAAACTAAAAGGTATAATATATCATCACATAAACATATTTTTACACATTGTTTCACACCATGCATAACTGTGGAAGAGGTCCTTGTGATTTGGTTGTTTTTTTCCACCTAGAACAGTTTAAGAGGTAATGTGACCTAGACAGTCTTGTGTAATATTGTTAATCCTAATATAGGGTGTGGATAAAAATCTATAAATATTTCGTTGTGGCATGTGATCACAAAGTGGAGTGGATTACGTCTCATACTGAGATTGAAATTCTTGTTTTATCCACTATTTCATTCAATTTAGTGTTTATCTATCTTAATTTATATTTTAAAAAACAAAATTTAACTTTCATATTTACTCTTGGATAATATTCATAACTATTTTTTCATATTATAATATTTCAAAAGTTTTATAAATATTATATATTTCTATTACTATGAATTTATCATTCTTCTAATAATCTATTTGAATATTTATCCTTTTATCTTTTAATTACCTTTATTAAATGTCCATGTTTTTATATTGGGGAAAATTTTTAGGAAAACATTTCAACAAATTTTTTTATGGGAACTTAATTCACCTACCTTTTTAGTGTCTTACTCTGACCAACATTAGGTATCAAAGATAATTTCTAAAATCCCTATTTTTAAAAGTTTATGTCTATTTTTAAAATATTTTTCTATTCTGATTTTAGTTGTGTTTTTATGATCTATAATTTTCCACTAGTTCTAAACTTTTAGTTCATTAAAAATATTAAAATTATTCTTTTGTATAGATAATATATTGAAAGGTGTCTCTACTAAAACACCACTATTATTTAATGGATCAAATTATGCACAATGGAAAATTAAGATGAAAATACACATAGAAAGAATGGGATTGGAGATTTTGTCATCAACTATATATGAATATAAAATTCTTTCTACTGATACGAATACATTGGGTGAGCCCAATAAGTATTCTTATAACAAATATTTCATGTCCATGAATGTCGTATACTATTTTTAATAGATAAAGAGTTTTACAGAATTTCTGCCTATAAAAACGCCCATGAAATGTGGGAAACATTGACTGTTTCACATTAAGGAACCTCTAGTGTTATGTAAATGAGAAATAACTCAAAAAATATTTAATATGATAACATTAAATTAAATCCTGGTGAGATTATTTATGACATGTATCATAGGTTTAACGAAATTATGAATATAATGATTTCAATTGGAGTAGATGTTACAACCAATGAGAATGTTATGAGGATACTCAGATTCATACGTGGTATATGGGGAGGGACCACAATCTCAAATAGAGAATCTTTTTATATTAGAAAGCTACTAGTCAAGGAGCTAATAGGAAATTTGAAAATTTATAAGGAATAATTTAATGTCAAAAACAAAAAATTAGATGAACAAATTAGAAATCCAGTGGCTTTCAAAACCAATAATTCTATGAATAAGCAAAAAAAATGAAATATCATTCTAACATTACAAGAAATAAAGATTCATCATACGATGGTTATGTGGAAGTGGCTCAATTATCTATATGTTTTAAGAAGTTTTATTAAATGATGAAAATTTTCATAAATCCAAACTTCTATGGAATATAGGATTAGAAGGGAAATTGGAAAAAGGAATAGAAAATAAGTGAAAAATATGATGAAATAATCTACTATGAATAAAAGATAAAAAGACAGGTGAAAGAAGAATGTTCGTAGTTAAAATATAAGAATTAACATGAGGATAATTATAGAATTTTTAAAAATGACATAAAGGAATCATGGAGTGCTTTTGAGGACAATTTTAGTGACTGAGATTCTTCACTTGATGAAATGTCTGATAAAACAAATATGTGTTTCTTGAAAAATACATATGAGGTGTCCCTTGAAAATCCAATACAAAATTTTTATTATTATGGGGATGAAAGTTATTCTAAAAATATGAAATGTGATGAATTATTTTAATACTACAATATGCCTGAAGACACATGTAATAAACTAAAATATAAATATAAATCTCCAAATAAATAGCAGGACATGACTAGTACTGTCAAATATGAACATACTATAGAGAATGGAAAAAATGTTCAATTACTCAATTACTAAAGTGAACTTATGTTATCTAACGACCAATTTAAAAAGGACATAGTGAAATTTACCAACGGAAATAAATACACTTACATAGATTTTTGGTAATGAAATTTCCCCTAGATACTCTACTGGTTTATGATACCAACATGGGAAAAGAAATATCCCCAAATGCATGTTTCCAACTAAATATGGAAAGTATGTTTTTCTTCTTAAAAGTGAATATTCGGTTGCAAGTTACAGTTATTGAAAATCATTTACTACTACTAGTACAAAATGAAAAAGTATAGTCTATTTTTCATATATGTTACATAATTCATAAAGGAAACCCATTAAGCATATGTGTGTTCCCAAAGCATTGATTAATAATGTTACTGGACCCAAACAAATCTAGGTACCAAAATCAATTTTTGTTTTATAATTTTGATGGAAAGATGATTTAAGAGATCTTGTAAAATATTATAGTATTTGGATAGTGGATGTTCAACTCACATTATAAGATATTGCTAATTCTTCAAGATTTTAACAAAGATTGATGGTGGGAATTTCACCTTTGGGAAAAATGAAAAAGGAAATTTTTTTGTCTTAGTTCATATTGGTAACTCTAAAAGAGTTTGAATTTCTAATGTACTTTTTGTAGATGGATTTAAATATAATATACTCAGTATTTAAGACCTATGTGACTATGGATTTCTTTTTAAATTGGAAATTTATTCTTATAACTTCTTTAATACTAAAAATGACTTTATATTTTATGCTTTTAGAAATGAAAATGTTTACGATTTTAACATAGATTATTTATTTTCAAAAAATGTTTCATGCACAAGTGTATTTTATAAAGAGTCTTGGATTTGGAATAAAAGACTGGGACACTATAATATACAATCCATTAGAAATGATATTAAAAAAAATTAGTCAAGCACCCACACAAACTTAAGTTTTTAAATGATTAATCTGTAATCATTTTCATAAGGGTTAACATTACAAAATCTCGTTCAAAACAATGAAATAAGATTTAATTTCCCAACCTATACAGTAGGTTAACATGGAATTGTTTGTACAATCTAGAGTTTCTAGTTTAAATGGGAGGACCTATGCTTATGTTCTTGTAGATGAAAATTTGTGGAATACTTGGACTCATTTCTTGGATCAAAAAAGAAAATAATGTTCTCATTTTACAAAGTATGCTAGGAATGTATAAAATATTAGTGGACTTAGGATAAAGTATATACAAAGTTAAAATGGCCATGTGTTTGAAAACCTAGAGTTTTAATCCTTTTTCTCACAAAATGTACAAAGTCACAACTTTTCTACCCCTAAGACACCTCAATAAAATGTATTTGTATAAAGAATAAATAGAACATTACAAGGAATTTATACAACCATGTTTAGTGAGTATGACATAACTATTTACATTTGGGATGAATATGTAAATATTGCATTCTATGCAGTTAATAGATTGTTAACAAGACACATTATTTAAATTACTCCCAATGAGTTGTGGAATAATATAAAACCCAAGGGTATCTGCATCAATTTTTTTGATTTAAAATTATATATTATTAATATTAAGGTTAATATTGATATGTTTTCCTCTAAGAGTGATGAATGAATTTTTATATGATATTAAATCTCTAGTAAATATTTTAGAATCTTTATCAAATGCAACAAATGTGTATAAAATCTATACATGTCATGTTTGTTGAAACAAAACCACATGAACCATATACATCCCTAGAGAATGTAGAGGATGAAATGTCAAATCTGAACATAAATGAAAAAGCTTCTCACCATCTTATAAATGAATCTATTAAAACTTTCTATTCTGTAAAATATCAACATTCATGAATTAATGAACTGTAACATATTGAAGAACCTCACATTACAATACCTTCTTTTTCTAGATCTATTATATCCCGTAAAAACAATACTTTATATTTTTTTCATGAGATTTTGATAAAGGAACACAGAACATAGCTTCTCAATTAAATAATATTGATCATCAATCATTCTTGTCACTACTTAAACCTGAACACATCAATGATGTTATCAATGATGAATTTTTTGTGATGACTATGAAAGAGGTGCTAAATCAATTTTAAAGGAATAATAATTAGAAACCATTATGTAGACCTAATCTAACCTTGGCCATAATCACTAACTTCTGGTTTAGGAACAATGCATATGAAGCTGGTAACATATTTAGAAACAAATCTAGATTTATTGACAAAGGATATATTTAAGAAGAAGGAATTGAATATGAGGAATCTATTTCATCCATTTCTATACATGAATCCATTATACTCTTTTTTTCATATGCATCACATATCAATTTCAAACATTATTAAATTTATCTTAAGAGTTCATTCATAAATTTATATATAGTTTATGATGTTTTTTAACAACCCACTGGTTTTAAAAACCCTATCTTTCATTTTAAATTAATAATTTATTTATATGTTTTAAAACATGATCCACGATCTTTGTAAGATAAATTTAGTAGTTTTATTATATAAAAATGTTTTATAAAATTTAGAACAGAATCTACTCTTAAAAAAACTAATTTATAAAGCTTTTTTAGTTTCTCAAAGCTATGTACATGGAATTACTTTTAGATGCTCATGAAGTTATTTATATATTGATTTTTCCAAAATGATGCAAAATTTATTTGAAATGAGTTTTATGGATGAACAAATATTATTTCATGGATTTCAAAAATTTCAAAATGAAGAAGATATAATTTTAAATCAATTAAAATAGAAAAAAGATCTTAAAAAATGTTTTGTCTTGGATAACACTAAATGTTGTGATACTTTAATGAGTACTTCATGTGAGTTCTATCTTGATGAAAATGTAAAATTTGTTGATCAAACCACTTATAGTTGATTGAATGGATGTTAACTCTCCATAACTAGCAGTCGAACTGATATTATGTTTAGTATTTGAATGTGTGGTCGTTTTGAAGAAATCGAAAAAGAATCACATATCCTGGTTGTTAAATGGATTTTTTATACCTCAATCATATAACCATTTTAGGACTGTTATATCCTAGAGTAAAATATTATATCTTAGTTAGATATTCAGATGAAAATTTTGGTTATTTTAAGATATATAGAAAAACAACCCGTGGAACATATTAATTTTTAGACAAGTAACTAGTATTATGGTGTAGTAAAATGAAACTTTCGGTTTACTATCTACTGCAGAAGCTGAATATATAGTTGTTAGTATTATTTGTTCAAAAATTTTGTGGATGAAACACACCTAACTAGACTATAGATATCAATTCTGACATGTTCCTATAAATTGTGACAAAAAAGTCCTATTGACATATCATATAATCATGTTTCCCATCCAAGACTAAACATATTCATGTAAGGAAACACATTTTGAGAGATGATTTTAAAAAAGAAGATATATCTTTAGAATTAACTGGAATAGAACATCATCATGTTGATATATTAACTACACCATTAAATTTTTAAAGGATAAATTACATCATTCATGAATTAGGGATGATAAGTATTCTATAAAAACTTACTATTTCATATTTTACGGTTTCAAAATTCTTGATTTCAAAAGTTACTGTGTCACACTTATGGTCTCACAATTAATGCCTCTCAGTTACAGTCCCACTACTGTGGTCTCATTGATACAGTCTCTCCATTTGGAGTAACATCTTTGTATTGCCACAGTGATGACCTGTTATAGTCTCACCATAATATCATAGATTTCTATTTTTATAATTTCCTTTCCAGTTTCTTTGTATTGATTATTTTAATGATTTTATGCCACGTATTTGTGCTTGTGACATTTGAAATCCCTAAAAGATAAAAACATGATATTTTTAACAGGTTTATTCACTCGATCTTTTTACTCTTAAATTTGAAACCCTTATCTCTCAAATTGTAAGCCCTATTTCAGCCTTTCATCTTTATTGAGCAGACATTGGATTCCATGAATGAAGATTCCATATTGATAATCTCTTGAAATGAAAATATATCATAAGAAAGTAGAAAAGGATATGAAAGTAATTCATCAGGGACCACTGAATCTAAGCCTTGTTGATACAACAATAGTAACAAAAAATGAATTTTGTCTGAAGTGGATGTTGATAAGTAAGTCACTTATTATGTAAGGTCTAGAAGAATGGGGATGGCTGGACTGGTTCACAATCGGAAAAGACTAATTTATCAAAAACGCGTTTCTCAGTATTATCAGTATGATCGGTTTTTATTCAATACTACCGATGACTGTGTAATAAGAAGTTGGGTTAATGGTCAAAGGTATAATTTAACTTCGATGTTATGGGTTGGCTACATAGGAATAACTCATAAAAGAATATTTGGGGACAACTAAAGAGGTCCTCCTCTTTTAAGTGATATTTTTATCTTAGCATAAACCCTAGAACGTTTTACTAAAAATAAGAGTAAGAGAAGAGAAATTTATTCAGAGTTGGATGGAAAGACAAGGTAGTAATTTTTGTTCATTAAAAATATTATTTTTCCAAGGAAATGATAATTTACACCCTTAAGTATGAATATATATCTGAGCCTAGTCTAGAACCTAATGAAGTTGTAGAATATATAGATGTGGAAGTTGATGATTTAAAATCTACAACTATGTATGGAAATATCATGGAAAAATACAAATAAGTCCTACATATTCCAAAAGAATTAGTAGAAAAATATGTAGCTATTACTAAAGGAAGTGTTATCATTGAAGAAGATATTTCTACTAAAACAAATCCTACTATGTAATAATAGTTTTTTTACTGAGGAATGAATTTCTATTGTGGAACAGTTAGAAAATGTAATTGAAACTAAATTTATATTTTTTGTAATGTAATGGGTGAAATAATATTTTTAGCTTTCTAGAAAAGTGATGGATGAGCCAGATGGAAATGAAAATTTCGAAATGGGTCAAGAGACTTAATCTGTTAGTCCCTGATAATATGCACCTGTTAAAGGGGAATATCACCTTTGCATAAAAATTGATTAACTTCCCCATAATATTTACCAAAGATATATGGTCACCATTTATTAGTTTCTTATCTGTATATATGTGGATAATATGAAACATTACTTAGTAAAATGAATGGATCATTCAATAGTATTTAATTTGAAACCAATTTCTTCCAAAACAAGTATCCTCTGCTAAGATGTTTGAACTCGTTTCAGTTCTTGTTCCTAAACCTACTAAATAATCGTCTAATTCCTTGAGTCAATGTGATCTGAAATTTTTTAGACACTTTGTTATATGGATTTGAAAAGATCAGGAAGTCAAAACCTATCCCAGTGACTAATCATAGTGATTGTGATGCTACCTTGCTATTATAGAAAATAATACATAAGATTCAACAGAAGATGATTCAGGAATTAAAAGAAGTAATGATTGAAAACAAAATTGATTGATGATGTGTTGTCTCTCAAAACAACTGTAGAGGATATACCGAAAGTGTCGGAAACTGGACAAGCTTCTACTA
The DNA here is from genome assembly GCA_963277665.1 of Viscum album. Taxonomy (NCBI): domain Eukaryota; kingdom Viridiplantae; phylum Streptophyta; class Magnoliopsida; order Santalales; family Viscaceae; genus Viscum; species Viscum album. Next base: position 1,057,113,464 of record OY728142.1, read on the forward strand.
GTCATCCTACTAAGGAAATTGGTGATCATATCCCACATGTTACTTTATCTCTAATTCAACAAAATTTGGCTATTATATCTAAAAAATTGGATGAGAACAAAAGAAAGATTGTCAGTGTGATATGTGCAGTAGGGGTTGGACATAATAATCCGATTAATTAGTATAAAAGATGTTTACAAAAAGTTATGAATCATCTTAAGTCTGTCACATCTATTATTACATCTTATAATTCCTCTAAACATCCATATTAGACAAAGGACATTGAACTGATCAAAACAATTATTAAAGAAGATCTTCAATTATTATTAAGTGGAGTTGACAAGGAATGTTTCTCTAATGTAATCATGAATAGTGACCAAGGTCTTGATTTGGGGAGGATAAATTAATGTTTATCCAATTATGCTCAAGGATAAATATCTAATAATGTGGACCTCTACTTCAATATAATTTATTCTAAGCATGATCTGACAAATCAATTGAACCCTCTTGTGGATTATTTTAAATTTCTTCCTTTCACTCAGGCCTTCAAGACTCATGATCAGAAGATAAAAAACTCCACTCCTGTGTTGGAAACGTTTTTGGAAAAGAGATTTTACTTTTTGAAGGATATGTTGAATGGAGTTGTGATCATCACTAATTTCATTAAGTGGGTGAATCCTTAATTACATGTGCAAAGTATAGCCATTATGGGTCCTACAACTGCCCCTTTTCTCTCCAGTTGCACACCTTACTCATCCTCTACCATTTCTCCTACTATTATCCCTGTATCTCGGGCTCTGAGCTAGATGAATCCAATTATTATTGATATACATTTTCCATGGTCTTTAACAAGAACAACTATAACATTTTATGTTTTTGAGCGAGTGCCTTTTCCATTCCTTTCCATTGGACTTAACTTTTATCCAACCATTACCTCTTCCCGTGTTAATATATATAATAATGGGAAAGGGAATACTGGTGGTGCTGAATAGAAGTGAAGTCTGTATTTTTATAGGGATGTATTTTTTTATTCTTGTAATGAACACTATCATTCTATCCAATACAATGTGAAGTATTATTGTTTATTTTCAAAATTACCTTTATTCGGAGTTTATTCTAATTTTCTTATTATCCTATTGATAGTCCCAAAATTATGAGAAATAAGAAAAGGCATATATGGAAAAATGCTCTTCTTGGGAGACATAATATTTTTATACATCTTATCACATATTTTCTCAATATCTTTTCATTATAAAAATATATTGTGTATAAATACAAATATTTGAGATCATCAAATGGGGGGATTGTCATAAACCTAATGTTTTAATGATCAGAAATCATGTATCATGTTTTAATGCTCACAAATCATGTATCTTGTTTTAATATTTACATATCATGTTTAACATCTCACAAATCATGATTGAATCTTGTAAAATAATATTAATCTAGTTATATTATGTGTCAGTATGGTTAGGATAATTAATAATATTTTCAATAAATGATACTTATTAATAGACTATATATATTTGGATAATTTTAAGAAAACGTATGTTTTCAACAAGTTTTAGGTTTTGGGAATGTCCCTAACCTCAGAGCCCTGACACAGTAACCCATACAATGTGACTCAGATTCCATAACAAGTTCCAAGTTTTTGGAAAGGACAAGACACTGTTTCCTTGCTATAATTTCTAAGAAAATGTTTTCTTGATTGCATTTATAGTAAAATATTTAATATTTTAGAAAACGACCATACACTATGATTGTGATATTGTTTTCAAATTTCATGAAGGATCTTCTACCACAACATTGTATCCATTACCAAATGTATTTGGTTTCTGATTTTTATAGAGAACCAATCTATGAATCTATGCAACTGGTTCTAGATCTAAATGAGTCTATAGAATTATTACTATCTCACTATGACTACCTTACTACTCAAATGAAAAGAAGAAGACAATATTTCCCATGACACCATTTTGATACATTAATTGTAACTCTTTTCTATACATAACCATTTTTTCTGTCTTATTCAATTTTATTTAAATGTTATTTATAACTTCCATGTTTGAGTCATTTAATGACACTAACATAATTAGTGATATTTTGTAGACATGTCACCTGACTGTACAATGTAATATGAGAATAAATTGTGCTTTTTGTCAGTTCCAACATAAGCACATGGAAGTAAAATAAAATCATGTGTTGGAGTAAATAGAGAGAGTTCAATAGTTTAAGATGTTGAATGCATCTAAATTGTGAAAATAGATATATAATGAATAACCCATGAATAACTTACAATTCTTGATGGATGAACTACTATGAATCAAAACCTCAAACATTCTCAAAGAGCAACCCTATGACGAAGAAGAGCCATAATGAACATCTCATCAAACTGGAAACTAGAACATGAGACTCACGATACTTTATTTTCTAATGAGGACTCAAAAATCATTTCTTCTACATCCTAAAGGTTCAGAGCTGCAAAGAACAATACTCATATCATAAATAATCGTTTCTCATTATCATTACTTTTTGTGTACTATTTTTATAACCTTTCGAGTAGTTTGTGGGTCTGTATTAATGTACACTCATTATTGCACACAAAACTGCAGGATAAAATTTATCCTCACTGAAACAACTTTTTTCACATTATTTCACCCACATATATATTTGGAAGAGGTCCACTGTTACATGGATGTTAGTTTTCCCACAGAGAATAGCATAAGAATCTTACGACCTGGACATTCATTTGTACTGTTGTTAACCCTGATCCAGGGTGTGGATCAACTACAATATTTACTGCATGGTGATTGGTGATCTCTATGTGTAGTGTATTAGGTCTTAGATTGAGATTTAACCACTTTTTTCATTCAATTTAGTTTTTCCCTATTTTAACTTATACTTTTGAAAACAAACTTTTACCTTGTTATTAAGTATTGGATAGTAGTTATAAATGATTTTCAATATTGGAATAGTTTCAAAAGTTGTATCAATAATATATGTATCTATAACAGAGAATTAATAAATCTTATGAGAAGCTATTTGAATAGTCAAAATATTTTATTTTTATTTGTATGATTAATGACCCTAATTTATTTTAAATTGGGGGAATATTTTTAGGAAAACATTTTAATAGAAATTTTTATAGGAACTCAATTCTTACCCTCTTCAGTTTCCTACTCTGACCAACACAAAACTAGGTGAACCATTAAATGAAACCCCAATATAACTCAAATGTGACCTCTTATTATATTGAGGCTTCTCTCATAACAATAAAATCTATAGGATATTATTCCTATTTTTTCTAAATTCATTTATTGTCAACTCTTACATGGAGCATACAAGTAATAAATCATTGTGTGTCATGAAAACATGACATGTGACACATCTCTATCATCCACTGAAATGGATTAAAATCCCATACCACCTAATAATATATCCCTAACTCATAATCCGATGAGTATAATCCCTTTAAACATAGATTAATATTCCAAAAAAACAAATATTATAACTGTATTTCGTCCCCATATTTTAAAAATAACCTACAATACTTCACTTTAATGTCATCATATCACAAAAATTAAAAGGTAATCCCATAGTGATACACTATTCATGGAATCATCTGAAAACTAAAATAATTTACCTACAATATAACTATCTTATATATAAATATAATATATCATGACCGTTATCAAATTGATAATCACTCATGAAATTAAGATGGATATACACCCCAATGTTCCTACACATTAATATACTTCCATGATATGAAAATATCTCATTTATCATTATTTAATGAAATAATGTGTTTCTCTATATCTACAAAACCTAATCAATTTCAAAACTAGTGAATTATCTCGTTATAATGAATTATAACATGTCTACCATCTCCCAAGGAACAAGCATGGTATGGATAACCCCTATATCTATTCCCCTAATATATGATAACAATGTCTTACAAAATTAAGAATATTGGCCTAATATTAAATTATAACCCTCAACACAAATATATAACCAGTTTTCTGTAAATATCACTAGGCTCCTAGAAAATTGTAAAAACCACATATCACATATATCACTATTTATAGGGACAAAACCCAAATACCATACCATGTATCAAAAGGAAATTCACTTGCCCAAACACCTACTCTAGGTATCCAATGTAAAAAATTAGCAAACAGAAATCACATTCCATGTTTTCAGAAAAATAATAGTTCCCGATTATCATTAGAAAATTTCATATGATTATATCTCATGAATGACCATTATCTCATCCTTGTAAATAAACATATAAATATATATATATATATATGTATATATGTATAATTACATGACCCTATGACGACCTATATTTAGTATATTTTAGTAATATGGTTCCATTGCGTATAATTTCATCATGAATATATATATGTGAAAGACCATATAATTTTTTTCAACACATTAAGTAACAAATACTGCTTCCTATTCTAATCCTATATGAAGGCATAAACAGATTCTATGGACCCATTATGGGAAACATTACATACCCTACAAGTGGTATTATATATTTATCATCATTGAGGAGTATTTCTCAATAATATTAAATCGATAATTCATCAACGGAAATATTATACAATTTAATTTAGTATAATTCCATAGATATGTAACATTTGAAAAAACAATATATGTTGTTGTTGATAGTATATGTAAATAAACCATCATCATCAATGATATAAATCAAACATAGTAATATTTATGAATAAAAGTTTTACATTACATTAATTAAACATGTACGAGGCCTCTTTTGAATTGGTCAATGGAAAAAAATAGATCATAACTTCATGATTACTCAAGTGTGTCTCACTTTTTCAAATAAAAAAATTGTACAAATCGAGACCAATAAGAATAATCCAAAACCCACATTAACAGAAGTCATTCTTTATAAAATCCTATCATGAATCATGAATGTACAGTCCATAACATGATCCAAAACAATCTAATTCATTGTTTATCATGTACACCAATAATAAGATAAAAAAGACAGGTTTGATATAACTTTATAATGTCACACCCCAATAGAAAACTAATCTATTCTTGGAATAGTTTCTCTAATATAACATCAGTTTTGACTACGCATAAGTTGGCGTATTCTTCCATGTAATAAGGGTATAATAGGTTTCCTTAGTGTGGATATATAGTCATAGCAGAGGTAAAATATTTGAAAAATAATTAATCATATTACAACACTAATAAAAATTGTAAAAATATAAAAATAAATCAACCACAATATATAAAATTCTATTTGAAGGAAGAAATCATACATATATATAATCATTATATCATACATCAACACTAATTTCATATATATCAATAATCATATAAAAAATATAATAAAGAAAATATGTGATGATTTAATACCATACCATACCCTCATCACATCTAGCGCTTAATTCATTTCCAATAAATTTCACAAGGTTAGGCTATTATGAACCTCATCACAAAATGAACCTATGATATGTGAAATTTTATACATCACCCCAGTTACCTGTCTATTCATGTTGGGTGGGAGTATAGATTAGGGGGAGAGAAAAACAATTATCCCAAATATTATAGTTATTTTATTGCCTTAACATAAAACATGAATATCAAAATAATAAATAAAATATGGAAGAATATCCAAATATGAGTCGTCCATCATCAAGTTCAAATGTGAACACAAGGATTTACTATACTTTCTTTAACAAATACAAGGGCATCATTAAGCATATCAGGACTGTCAAGGATACCTTTCTTCTCCACAATATTATTGATATTAGACAACATAATTATGAAATCAAAATCCTAGGTGATTGTAACATACATGTTAATGATTATATAAATCATTTCAATGTATTATTAATATTATTTAATTATTTATTAAAGAATAATATTAACTATAATAGTGTTACAAATTTTTTCATTAAAATGGAAAAGTCTTTATTTCTAACCAAATTGGGGTTTCATGAATTATATAGTTAAATTAACGATTCAAAATAATAGAAATTAAATATAGAGAAAAATAACATTTATATATTAATTTATTATTTTAAAATTATTATAGAATAAATTGATTGTATTATTTAAAAATGTTTAATTTCTCAATGAATAGTCAAAGATACAAATTTATATATAAAATTACATTATTATATTCAATTATATAATAATTCACATAATTTTCTACAATATTTTAAAAAATTAATAAAGTTCATTTTTATTAATAATAATCCCATTGGTTTTATTGTAATGGATATCAAAATAGAATATGAAACAACAACATCTTTATCGTTAAAATGAATATTCCTGACAAATAACATTCCATCAAATATTATAGGGATAATTAATAATTTATTTCTAAAATATATTTGAAAATATTTTCATAAAATGGAACCAATATTTGGAATGAATATAATTAATATTATTTATTAGGTTAAAAAAAATTGTTCATCATATTTAAGTGTAAAAACAGTTAAATAATTTTACCATATTTACTAGGGGATTAACTAAAGTGATACGAGCTTAAAAAACATAAAATTATAAAAAACCAATTTTCAGATATATTTATACCATATATGATTTAAAATTAAAAAATGGACCTTTATTTCATTATATATGAGTAATATTTTGATATATTATAATATTTAAAAAATAAAATGTGTCCTCTTCCACACTTATAAAAGGTCACCCCATATGTTCTCTTCTACACACATAAATATGATTTATAATAAAAAAATAAAAAACACCTTAGAAACAAAAATCACCACATTCTATATTTCTTTCTTTAATGAAATTACCAATAATAGAATTTTTAATGTGTAAATAAATGGAGGCTATCTGAAGAAAAAAATATTTCATTGATCTATGTGTATTAGTTTTATTTCTTCTTCTACCTCCTTCAAAAATTATAAAACCATGATGATATACATACATATGTATAATAAATGTAATTATTTATTATTATTTTAATTCATTAACCTAAATCCATATCATCTTCTATGAAATGGTTAATTAAACCACCGTCTATATCTACGACATATTGTGGCATGAATTACCGATGGAACTTAGTTTATGTCACCACAAATCTTGGATGGTAATAATGATATTACATTTATATAAGATAAAAATTAAATTATTATAATTATTAATTGATAATATATTATATATTTTCTTATAAATTATTCTAATAAAACATGGCAACATCATTTGTGTGTACATTGGTTTTATCTCCTCCACGAAGCGATGTGATTCGTTTTTCATCACAAAATCAAAAAAATGGTATATATAACGGAATTTAGAGATGTAATATTATATTGGAAACATAATCATATATATATATATATATATATATTAATTCATATATTCTTTTACCTCATGATCACTAAAAAATGATAATGTTACTCATGCATATGTATGGCCTACCATCACCATGATTGTAACATTATTCATTTTAAATAAGGATCATTAATGGTTGGTATTAAAGGTATTATTAATGCAAAAAATGAAACATAAATAATTTTTATTATTATTATCTTGGATTTCATGGAATAATTAATTTTTATAACATTGGTCAACTTACCGATGTCATTTTTAACAATGTAGTTAACATCCACAAAAAAGTTTATGTTGACTTAATTATGAATGAAAATAAATATTCCATTAAAAAAAATTAATAATATTTATAATTAAAAGTGAATAATATATTAAATGGTTCTTAGGAAATTATATAAATTTAATATGTATATTAAATTTTTTGTTAAGGCAAATACTTAGAATTATTTTACTCAAGGTTAGGATTTCCATCTTGATTTCCCAAGAAGGTGGAATGTTTTAATGTTATAAACCTAACATTTTATATATTGTATATATTTTCCTTTAAATTTTATATAAAAATTCATTTAAAATTAATGGAATATTATTTATCAATTCCCTGTATTATATCCAAGTGGTTTTGATTCATAAGTTACTAAATTAGTAAGCATTTTTGTAACTAAATTAGTATCATTTAGATATACATCATTGATTATATATTTTGATGATTATGTGTGAAATGAAATTTAATTTATTTATAATTAATTTCCACCTTTATGTGTGTTTAAATTTTTAGGCATAATAACACTTCTGATTTATTTTGAAACTCAACGATATGACCATTGTAAAGGTTATTCATCTAAAAGTTTCCTTCAATTGTGTATATGTTTATGTTTTCAACCTATATTCATTATTGCGTTGTATATAGTACTATAAATTTTACATCAATTATATACTTTTATAAATGTAAATTTATATTTATTTTGAAGACAATTGTTTTACATGATTATGATTCCAATAATTCTAAAAATGTTATGATGTTTATCATACAATCCTATCTTATATGTGGATCATACATGTTCATATATATCTAGGTGGGATAAAATTATAAGATTTTATGGAACCATATCAATTATCTACAACTATTGAAATGAAGGAGGATTTATTTATTTTTTCCATCCCTTCAATTACTTTTTAATGAAGCATCAATTAATATGTTTATAAGAGATATTCATCTTAAAACTTATTTTATATTGGGAATATTTACCATTCATACATATAATATAAAAAATTAATTCAATAATGTTATTATATTAAAATAATTTAATTATTAATTTTATCTGATATTATTTTAAAATAATTTAATTGTACATTTTATTAACATTTTCCCTATTGGTCACTTTTTAATCTCTTCACAAAATTATTGAAATGAATATGTATTTTTAACAATCATTACAAGAACGGTGTTTTCCACCCTATAGACTATTATTTAAATTTATGTTTCAATAATATGTCTTTTGTTTATTTTACATGAAAAACATTTTCCTAAAATAATATAAATTTTTAGTTTATTAATATAATTTCTAATTATGAAAGGATATTTTTCTCAAGAATTAATTTAGTGATCATTTAATGGAATTTCTATTTCCTAATTATAATAGCCCATTCTATTACCTTTGATCAACTGAGGATAAGTTGTATTAATGCCATCCAATTTCATTATTTGGAGGGATTATGATTTCTTGAATGATATTTCCAATTAACCCATTAGATTTCCATGGGTAAATCAACCAATGAATGAATAATAATAATTATTATGTCAAAAAATGAAATCTATATTCATAAAAAATGTACAATAAGATTAACATAAACATAATACTTGATGTTGGGAAATCCTGGTATAGATCTCAAATGAATTGGAGAAAGGGAAAAAATCAATGGATATAAGTTTCCACTAATATATTATAAGAAATTAGTGGGTAGGATAATCCATTTATAATAACGAGTATAAGTGTTATATGATAATGATGTTCAATGTAAACAAGATTTTTTATTTATTCCCAAATCAAGTTCTTTGTGGTTCATTTTCTCAGGGATTTTTGTCACATGGATCATGATTTTGGAATAATATGACTCTAGAATTAATTTTCTACCATGATTTACAATATATTTTCTATGTTTTTATGGGTATGACTTTTCATATGTTATGATCATGCACCTTAATTTAGAATCCATACCCGTATTACCATCTTATGATCGTAGATGGAATCTAATTATAGATCATTAAGTTCTCCTTTACTAGGTGATTGAGCTCACCCATTTTACATTTCACATTCACATTGTATTGAGGAATTTTTCTACATATGTTATTTTTAAGAATGATACTACATGTGGAAACTTATTGTAAGATAGTTTAGATATTTATAAACTAGTTGTTTATGTATCCATGTTGTTATTTAATATTTTTTTCTTTTTTATATAAAACTATACACATATGTGGTCATTGAGTATAATTATCATATAATATTTTAACTTTTTTATGTTTTGAGGGTCAAATTTTTGGTATTTTTTTCAGTATCCCATCAAAACCTATAATGGACAATTTTTTTTGTCGAATATAGGTGTGTCAATTTAAGGGATGTTGTAGTTGGAATCATAGTAATGGATTATCTCAACTTATATACTACTTATTTTTCATGTGATGTAAAATTGAAATCTATGTATATAATTATGGGTTTATAGGATTATGTATGATCAAATATACAATTTCATATTCATTGCTTTTTGAGGTTTTAATCATGAAGAACTATTTTAGTATGATTGTATTACATTTTTTCGGATGTTTACTGAATCGTATGAGGTTTCATCTGAGGAAAAAACATTTAATAATTTTGAGTTATTTCATCATGAGATAATGAAAAATAAATTCCTCTTAATATTCTAAATTTTACAACTGTTATTCTGAAATCCTCCCCTCTTGAAAGCATTAGTGGTTCAAACATCAGCGAAAAATTCACTCTTACTACACTCATAATAAATACGATAGAGCTTGGATCATCCAATTATAGTGTTTATGCCCTATCCTCTCTTTGAGGATTTAGTTTTCCCCTCCAAAAAGGAGGTGCTTCTCTACCGTCCCTCTTATCAGACTTTATGAAATCCCTGATCCCAAGGATACCACATGGGGATATCCTCTATAAACTATCATATTGACCCCCATAGATTATTAATCCATTGTTCTAAATTGATGTAGTTGTTGAGTTTCATTGGTGGATGCTGGTGGGTAGTATTGGAGAGGACTAGCCATCTCTTATACTCTACCAAAAAATATTCCTCATGATGTATAGAGGCTCCAATGTATGTTTTAATTCTCAATCATGAATCATTATGTGACAAGATTTATTTTTATGAAAACATTTTGAGGGAATGATGAAATGAACATGGTTAGTCAAAAAAATGGATTTTAACCTATTACATTTGTATTTTGAAGTTCATTTCATCTATTATTTCCCTCAAGTAGTGATTTTATAATCCTTCCTGGGATTCCCCTTCCATTTCGAAACCTACATTCCTCCATGGAATAAAATATTTTATTTGTTATATTATTTTAACAGATGAATGAACATTATAATTTTATGTTGTGAGGATGGATTAGATTTTCATTGGAAGTGATCTTTCCTACCATACATGTCTTGTATTTTTATTGATGATAATGATGTTGTTCTATAGTGAAAAACATGATATATTTTTAACCATTGTTATTTTTATAGGATTTACCCATCATGATCATTCATTCTAGGTATTGAATAAGAATTATTTGAACATAAACTTGTACCACTTTGATCATGATTTTAGAATTGATCAATCATAATAGGTAAAGAAGGGGTCTTACTAGTTTCTTTCTCCATTTCCTTTTGTGGAACCAAGTATTGATATCTCTCCGTTTGTATCTTATTTTAAAATGTGTTGTTCCCCCATTTATCCCATAACATGAGGCCATGGAAACTCATCCTCCCACTCGTTCTATATTCTAATGGATACAATTCCTTATCACATGTCGATACAGACAGGGATTCTAGTGATCCATCTCCTAATTCTAGTGGTGCACACATTTGAGATAATTCTATGATCGCACATGAATCATATTTATTTCAAACAATGTATTTTTTATTCTAAGAGGGAAAAATTAGGAATCATCAATTTCAATGATATCCTTCCCCACCCCTATGAATCTCTGAGACCTGGGAGCTTCAATGAAATCATATTTACTATCTTCTCATATTTATCCCAACACAGCTTCGATTGTTGTTGTCCTATAACAAAAAAACTTTCTTTAAGATTATTGATTTTTAAATCAAGATTGGATTCCATAAAATTATGAATAAAAAACTATCAATTCCAAAATTTAGATAATTTGGAAAAACCCAATATCATTTTAAAAAACAACTGGTCTCCAACCAGCATATACCCATGAAGGAAATTATATAAAATTTTAATTTTTTTCATATCCTTTTTCTATTCTATGTGTGATAGGAGGTATAGGGAAAATATTTGGAAGGGCTTATATAAATACCCAGAAATCCCATAGAAAATTATTTCTTCAATACATGGAAATTTTACAAGTCCACAGTTTCTGACGGTGATTGATCCTTGGCCCGGTGTGCACAGAATCAATTTCTGAAGTTTTGTTCAGGAACGTTAACTAAACATACGTACGAGATTTTATTTATTTTAAAATGGTTCTTTGAATTGAAATCTTAGGACACTGATGGACTCGTAGTTCCAGTATTCGCTTAAAGAGACATTTACTGCAGTTGCATTTTTTCGAGAGCGGAAGTTATTTTTTGGGGGTTTTCTAATTATATTAAATAAAAATATCATTAACATATATTATTGTAGGTGATGATTGAATCCTCCAAAGGGAAGTTGGAGGTTGGGCCCACCACCACATAACCTCCCATGGGAGGATATTATGTGGTGGGGCCCATATAAGCTCAACCCCCTTAACCCCCCCCCCCCCCTTTGAACCCCATGAGCTCCCCATTAATAGGGGAAAATCTTGGAATTCTCTTTAATGGTGCCAACACAATTAATTAATGACGTAATTAATTAATTTGAGTGTTTGAATTCTTTTGAATTCATTATGCCAACATTAAAAAAAGAGATTATATTCTTTTTTCGGGTTGGCATAAACATTGTTGGGAGAAAAAAGTAGAGGATGAGAACTCTTGGAAGATCATCGCACTCTCGACGAAGAATTCTCCTCATCTCAGAAGAATGACGATATCGTCATCGATCTTCGTCCAAGCGACAAGAGAAGGATCTGCCCGCGAGGAACTTCGACAACACATCATCCTCATATGTTTCCCGTCGTTAACAAAATCGACGTCCTCCCTCATTCCATGACATCAAAGATGTACTTCAAATCGAGGTAGGGGAAATTAGATTATTTTCTTTACATATGAATTATATCCACGTACTCTGATTTTTTTTATTAATGGAGGCCAAATAATTATCACGAAACGTGGTGGGCGCGGGCTAAACAAACACGGCCTCGACATCCCTCCATTGAGTCTTGTCTGGTTGACATCATAGGAGGAGACGAAAGGGTGCGGTGTCGTCGCACCGCGCCAGAGAAGAACCACAGTTGACAAAAGAGGAACCGCGGTCGAGAGGGCCGCAGCGGATGAAGAAGCAATGCGCCATCAAGCCGCGCAGTGGAGCCGAAAGCCACGGCCAGGTCGGGCCGCAGTGGTGGGGGAGTGGCTTCGTCATGTCGTGCAGATGGTAGAAGGACTATGGCACTGTCTCGCCACGGTGTAGGTGTGGAGGCATCCGGATGAACCAGCCACTGTGGAGCTGGACCACGGGACGACCGGCCGGCTGACCGGCCAACCCACTGGAGGACTGCAGCGCCCACATGCACCATGTGGAGGAGTACGCATCCCACGTCTGCAGGCCGCTCGGTTGAACGAACCGACCGGATGTGAGTCGTCCGGGATTGAGAACCTCAATGCCCGTAGGCTCAGTGTGGGATGAACAGTGGCCTGCAACTCGGGCATCGTGTTCTGGTCCGAACCGGTTAGCTACGGCTGGCCGGGTAGAGGAGGAGGCAGCCCCCTCTAGGCACCATTGAAAAACCGGACATGCCCACAACATAGGCCGGGTCTGTTGGTAGGCCACACCCCACCGAGCTGGGCCGACCCCCAGCCGGGTCGGACCCGCCGAGCCGGGTCGGGCCTACCCGCCAGCCAACTGGGCTTGATGGGTCAGGCCCATCTTCGCTTAAAAGTGAATATGTCCTAGACCGCGCGTCTGATTGACGTGCCGCCTGCAGCACTGGGACCCTTGAGACGAGGCAGTACATTTTCGATAATATTAGTGAGTGTTGGAAAATTTTTGAAAAAAGGCATGGTTGAATGACAATACTTAGCTCACACGGGATACATCAACTCAGGACTTTGTGATAGTTGATGTATCAACACTTGGCTTGAGAAGCGGACCCTCCCAGAATTGAGAATGTTTTATGAAGGAAACCTAGGGTTGGCAGCGACTACGATGACTACTGTACCAGAATCCTCCGTGGGTTCGACAATGATGACTATTGAACCAGAATCCCTTTTGGGTTCTACAACAATGACCACTATACGAGGATCCTCCTTGGGTCCGACAGTTTTGACTTCTGTTCCTATATCCTGTGTGGGTCAGACAGAATAACTTGTCTTGTATCCTATGTGGGTCCAACAGCATAGCTGGTCCTGTATACTATGTGGTTCTGATAGCTTAGATGAATCAATGACTACATCTTCTCATCTCCATCACTCTATGAAATATTTATACATTTGTTAGTTGAGTCATGTCTTTTAATCATTTTCATCGATGTGATTGTCTTTACTTCCTTTGTGGACTGGGTTGTCTTTGGGCTAGAGAGTTGGAGCCGGAATGTGACTGGTAACTTAGTTATATGTATGGGCATATACCCATGTATGGTTGGTAGATACATTTTAATTGTATATTTCTATTGTGGTTTATCCTTTCTGGAATCAGGGAGACCTTTGAGGGTCTCGGGGTCCCCTACTGAGTATTGTTTTACTCACCACAGCACGGGATTCGCCCGCACCATGTTTTGTTCTTTGGAGACGATGGACAACAGTGATCGAGGCTAATGGTGTCAGATGCGTGGTTGCCTTGAGTTGGTCTAGATGGGACGTACCATAGTGATGAGTTGTTCTAGTTCTGTACCTACCATTCAGGAAGGATTCCCCGGTAGACGATCCAGGAGTTGTCTCCCCTTTTTTACTTGTACTTGTTGTTCAGTTGGGTTTGTATACTGGTCCACATACTTTCTACACACCTAACTTTTCTATATTAGTACTTGTTTCCTCTACTACATGCGTTTAGACTGTGTGAGTGTGTGTTACATGTTAAAAGGCAATTCCTTCCCTTTTTATCGGGATTATGCCTTTGGTGCTAGTCGCCAGCCCCTGGCCTCTGGAAGGCGGGCTTTGGGTAGTCATGGAATGGGCCTCGAGGATGGGTCTTGAAAAATTGGTATAAGGGGAGTCAGTTATACTAAAGAACTTGGACTCTTATGATTTTAATGGAAGAAGTGTTAATTGTTTTGGTTGTGGTTATCTATTTAGGGAAACCATTGTTGGTATGGTGGCTAACATATCCATACACTATGACTATGACTTCTGATCTCTAACTCAGTGACCAACAACACTGATTGCATTTGTGTTTCCTTTGAAAAAGTTTTCTTAATGATTACTTTGTGTCATCTCACTAGGTATATTGTTTTATCCATGTCACACCAGTTTCATTTTAGGATGTCCCCATGAAGGTAGCCAGCTAGGGTTCTGTTTCATGTAAGAGATAGTAGCCCACCGAGTGAAGAGGCCTCGGTTTAGGGCCGCATCACAGCGAAGGTACCAGTAGAACCATAACCTGCTAGGCCACCGATACCACCAGCTCAAACGACAGAGATTGAACGCCGCCTGAGTACGCTACAAGAGTTCTAGCGCCAGAGGCTTCCCATGTTTTGAGGAGAGATGGATCAACATGTAGCTGAGGATTAGCTGGAGGCTGTCGTGAGAGTTTTCAGATAGGTGGGGACACTATTCGACCTCATGTTGATCTTTTCCGTGATTCTCTTGCATGCAGTAGAAGGCAGATGGTAGATCCTAATTCTCCAGGTGCATTACAAGGCATCATTACTCTAGACAGACTTCGAGAGTCTCTTTTGCTCATTGTTTTTTCCAGCCAACCTTCGTGCAGTTTGTATTCAAGAGTTACATCATCTGCAGCAGGGCAGCATGACAGTTGCTCAGTACTCAGTGAGGTTCACCGACCTCTCATGCTAATCCACTAATATGGTACGTGACCCATTCTTTAGGGCATGGACCTTCGATCAGGGGAACATGGATGAGATCGTGGTTATAATGGTTCCCCTCAGCATCCCGACGTAGGTGTGGGAAATAGAGTGATCCCTTTTAGTGGAGATTTTTCTCGCTGAGCAGTCACCAACGGTGAGAACCACCACAGGGTGACACGTAGCAGAGTCTTCTGCAGCTAGAAGTAGACATATAATGGAGAGGTCCATGAGGACCAGACCATCAGGTGGGCAACCCCAGGATATAGGTTAGGTTTTGTGGGGCACACGAGACAGAGCCATCAATACGAGAAGTAGACAGTGTTATGCATGTAGCGGGGAGGGCCAAATGGCTCATGACTACCAGACCCACCGTGCAGATGAGAAGCAGAAAGTAGAGGGACCTCCCAGGTAGAGGCAGAGGTTCGACCATGGTGGTCCGCCAGGAGAAGCAGATGTGGTAGAGGATCTGGCCGTGCAGCGGGTGGTGGATGATGTTTCGAGGCTCTACGACAACCAACACCAGGAGGTCAACTCCCGACCCCATGGAGTTGGCGGACAGAGGCGGGCTCAGCTCCAGGAAGTCGAGGCCTATAACCACGACACAACTATGATGTTCTGAGGTACAATTTGTGTCCACCCCACCCTTGCTGCAGTACTTCTAGACACAGGTGTGAGTCATTATTTTATTTACACTACCCTCATTCAGAGCTCGGAAATTCCGACAGAGCCGTTGGCTACATACTTACAACTAGAGAGTCCTATGGGAGAAGACTTGATGATTACACACCGGTGCTGGCAGTTTGATCTTACTCTAGGAGGCGAGAGCTTCGGCTGGGATCTTTTGGTAGTGGCATCGAGGCCTTACGATGTCATCATGGGTATGGACCAGTTATCCATAGTTCATGCTTAGATTGACTGTATTATGCGCAAGGTACGCTGTATCCGCACGGATGGGACCACCTTCACCTTCACCCGAATGAAGGGAGCATTTTCAACACATGATAGAATTACAAAGTGGAGGAGTAGGCCAATCACACATCAGTTGGCTAGTCTCATCCTCAGAGTGGTTGATGTGTGGAGTCCGAGTATTTCTGTTTTGGTGGATCAGTACACAAATGTTTTCCCTGACGACATTCCGAAACTACCTCCATGTATAGAGGTATACTTCTACATTGACATGTATCACGGGATGACACTGATATCTACTCCAGCATATCTGGCGGCTCCCGTCGAGCTTCGTGTATAGATGGAGGACTTGTAGGGGATGGGATTTATCTAACCTAGTCTTTTACCCTAGGAATATCAAATTTTGTTCTCCAAGAAGGTGGATGGGAGCGTGCGACATTGTGTCGACTACCGTCGCCTAAATTAGGTGACCGTGATGAAAAAGTATCCACACTCGAGGATAGACAATCTCTTTGATCAGCTCAATAGAGCACGATGGATTTCGAAGATGGACCTCATGTCAGGCTATCACCAGCTTAGAGTTTGAGATGAGGATGTGTAGAAGACGACCTTCAAGTGTCCGTATGGCCACTATGAGTTCTCGGTTATTCCCTTCAGTTTAACCAACGCTCCAGTAGTGTTGATGAGTCTCATGAATAGGATCTCCCCGCCTTACCTCGATTGCTTTGTCATAGTCTTCATCAACTTCATACTGATCTACTCGACTACTAAGGAGGAGCACACCTACTATTTTTAGGTAGTACTAGACACACTCCGAGTGCACCAGCTTTATGGTAAGCTCACTATGTTTCAGTTCTGGATTCGAGAGGTTCATTTTTTGGGACACATCATCTCATAGGCTGGAGTTGCAGTGGATCTAGTGAAGATCGAGGCATTACTTTCTTGGAAGCCACCCAGAAGTGTGACTGAGGTGCGGATTTTTCTAGGACTGGCTGGGTACTATCGGATATTTGTCCCAGACTTCTCCAATGTTTCAGCACTGATTTAAGCATTGGCAAAGAAGGGGAAACCCTTCATGTGCTCAGAGAGATACCAGTAGAGATTTCAAGAGCTGAGGTACAGATTGACTAGTGTGCCCATCTTTAGGCTACTGGAGGAGGGCATTGAGTATGTAGTTTACTATGATGTATCAGGGACCGGACTCGGGTGTGTCCTGATACAGGAGCGAGCAGTGATCACGTATGGTTCATGGATTTTGAGACAATATGAGTAGAACTACGCTACCAATGACATGGAGTTAGCAGTAGCGGTCTTCACCTTGAAGATGTGGCGAAACTATCTGATGGCCAAAAGTTTTACTGTCTACTCTGACCACCAGAGTCTTAGGTACATCTTCTCTAAGAAGGACCTGAACCTGATACATCAGCGATGGAATGATTTCCTCCATCACTATGACTTAGAGATATTATATACACCTAGAAAGGGGAACGTTGTAGCAGATGCTCTCTGCAAGAGATCGGGCATTCAGCTATTAGGAGAGTTGACAGAGAAGCTGCCGTGTTATAGATATCCTTTGTGGACAGTGATGGAGAAGCCTTTCAACACTCTCTCACATTCAATCCTCCAATTCTGTAGCGAGTCAGGGAATCACATTGTGGGGATGTTGACTGTGAGACGCGACATACTCAGATATCCTTAGGGCAGGCACATGACGGGTATTCTGAAGTTGGGGAGCACATAATCCTCTTTAGAGGATGTACCATGGTACCCATTTCACTACATGGGGATGTTTTGAGTTAGTTAAACACTTCCCCTATAGTGGTATATCCAGGAGTGGTGAAGATGAATCTGGACCTCAGACGACAGCACTGGTGGCCGGGTATGAGGAAGGTGGTAGGATAGTTTGTCTCGTGTTTCCCCACTTGTCATCAAGTGAAGGTGGAGCACCAGGTTCCAGTAGGCTTGGTTCAGCCCTTAGATGTCCCAAAGTTGAAGTGGGATGAGATATCCATGGATTTTGTGATGGGACTTCCATGTACATCGATAAGACATGACTCTATCTGGGTGATTGTCGACCGACTCACCAAGTCGGACCACTTCCTACTAATCAAAGAGTGGGGATCAGTAGAGAGCATGGGATGCCTCTACGTACAAGAGATCACACGGAAACAGGGTGTTCCATCGACGATCATTTCCGATCGAGATGCTCTTTTCACTAATGGGCTATGGAAGGGGTTACAGGAGGCTTTCGAGATGCAGCTTTGCTTGATCGCTGCCTTCCATCCTCAGACAGATGGCCAGACTGAGAGGACCATTCAGACTCTTGAGAAAATGCTCTGTGCATGCATCCACGATTTTTTTCGCTGTTGGGAGGATCACATACCCATGGTTGTGTTTGCGTATAACAACAACAACCATTATACCATCGGGATGGCACCTTACGAGGCACTTTAAGGCCGACCATGCATATTTCCTCTGTGCTGGACTGACTCAGGCGAGTCAGCATTTGTAGGGACAGAGATGGTGCTGGTTATGATGGAGAAGGTGCAGATCAACCAAGAGTAGATGAAAACTGCGCAAAGCAGACAGATGTCCTAAGCTGATTGGAGACGGAGACTACTGGAGTTCGAGGATGGTGACCACATCTTCCTATGGGTCTCACCACGATGAGGTTTTTGAAGATTTGGACAGGGAGGCATGTTGTCTCCATGATTCATCGGACCATTCTAGGTCCTCAGCAGAGTAGGATAGGTGGCTTACCGCCTGACCTTTCCACCTCAGTTGCACCAGGTGCACGACGTATTCCACGTATCTCAGCAGAGGAGATGCGTGCACGACCCGTCCCACATCATCGACCATGGGGGGATAGACATCGATGATGGAGTGACATACACAGAGGTTCCAGTGGAGATTGAGGATCAACAGAAGCAGGTCCTACGTGGATGGTCGATTCCTCTGGTGCGCATTCGATGGCAGCACGGGAACCTCTAGAAGAGCACATGGGAGAAGGAGGCTCAGATGTATGCTCAGTACCCCCATTTTTTTCTTTAGTATGTGTTGTAGGTTACTAGGAAATTAATTCTATGAGGTGGGGAGAATGTAATGACTCGGACATCCTGTGAAATTTTTTTCCCTAAATACATTGGAATTTGACGAGTCTGAGGTTTCTTACAACACCTGATTTTGAGGCCCAGTGTGCCTTGATTCAATTTATGATGTTTTGTTGAGGAATGTTCAGTAACTGTACGTGCATGATTTTATATCTTTTGAACCAGTGTGTGGAATTTAAATCTAAGAACAGCGATGAACTCGCAGAACTGATATTCTCTTAAGGAGACCTTTACAACAGTTTCATTTTGTTGAGAGCAGAAGTTATTTTTTGTGGGTTCTCTATTTAAATTAAATTAAAATATGATTAACATATTGTTATGTAGGTGGTGGTTTAATCCTCCAAAGGGAAGTTGGAGGTGGGGCCCAACCCCAAATAACCTCACATGGGAGGATATTATGTGGTGGGGCCCACACTAGCTCAACCCCCTTAAACCCCCCTTTGAACCCCTTTAGCACTCTATTAATAGGGGAAACTCTTGGGCTTCCCTTTAATGGTGCCAACACAATTAGTCAATGACTTAATTAATTAATTTGAGTGTTTGAATTATTTTGAGTTCATTATGCCAACATAAAAATACGAGATTGTATTCTTTTATTTTGGTTGGCATAAACTTTGTTGGGAGAGAAAAGGAGAGGAGGAGAACTCCGAGAAGTACATCACCCTCTCGATGAATAACGCTCCTCATCTCCGAAGAATGATGATACCAACTTTAGTCAACTTCCTTGACATAGGAGAAGGTGCTGCCTATGAGGAACGTCGATGATGCTTCATCATCGGACGTTTCTCGATGTCAATAGAATCGATGTTCGCCCTCTTTCCGCGACTTCGACAACGTACCTTAAATCGAGATAGGGTGAAATTGGATTATTTTTTTACGTATAAATTATATCCACGTACTTTGATGTTTATTTTTTTGGATTGACGGAGGCCAAATTGTGATCACCTAATTCTGATTGTGTGGGCCGAACAAACATTGCCTGACGTCCCTCTATTGAATCTTGTTTGGTTGACATTGGAGGAGAAGCCAAAAGTGTGAGGTGTCGTCGCACCGCATTGGAGATGAACCGCGGAGGATGAAAGGGGAATCGCGGTCGGGAGGGCCGCTGTAGATGAAGAAGCTTGACTCCGTCACGCAGTGTGGTGGAGCCGAATGTCGAGGCCAGGTCGGGCCACGGGGCCCGCAGGCAGCGCATGGAGGAGGACGCGGCCCACGTCTTCAGGCCGCTCTGCTGGAAAAACCGTCCAGCCGCATGTCGGCCTAGCTGGAGAACCACAGAGCTCGAAGGGGCAACATGGGAAGAACTGCAGCCCGCAATGCGGGCTCCGTGCGCCTGGCCGAACAGGCTGGCTACGGTCGGCTGATCATAGGAGGAGGCAACGGTGCTAGGCTCTGTCGGGCGAACCAGAATAGCCCACAACACAGGCCGAGTCTGTGGATGGGCCGCGCCCCACCGGGCCAGGCTAACCCCCCGCCAGGTCGGAACCGCCGAACCAGGTCGGGCCGACCCACCAGCCCACTAGGCTTGATGGGTCGGGCCCGTCATCGGTTAAATTCTAATATCTCCAAGACCACGTGTCCGATTGATGCACCATCTATGGAACTGGGACCCTCGAGAATCATTTTTCCTTTTGCGCTATGATAAGTGAGTCTTTCAAATTTTTTTAAAACAGATGGGTTGGATCAAACGTCAAATCTAACCGGGCTCCTAGAATAGAAATGCCAATAACTCTCATACCGGGCATCCCATTGACATGTCGTCTATCGCGTAGAGTTCCTTATGATGAGACATAACTATTGGATATATCAACTCAGGAAATTGTGATAGTTAATGTTTAAACACTTGGATAGAGGAGAGGATCCTCCCAGAATCGAGCATGTTGAATGAGGGAACCCTAGAGATGGCTGCGACTGCATTGACTACTGTGCCATAATTCTTCATGGGTTCAACAATGATGACTACTAAACCAGAATCATCCATGGGTTTGACAGCGAAGACCACTGTATCGGGATCCTTCAAGGTTCCGACAGTTCTGGCTTCTGTTCCTGTATCCTTTGTGGGTCTCACAGAGTAGCTGGTCATGTATCCTGAGTGGGTCTGACAGCTTAACTGGTCCAGTATCCTGTGTGGTTCTGACAGATAAGATGAATCAGTGACTACATCTGATTATCTCCATCAATCTATGAAAGATGTATACCTGTGTAAGCTGAGTCTTGTCTTTCAATCATTTTCATCGATCTTATTGACATTACTTCCTTTGTGGACTAGGTTGTGTTTGGGATCAAGAGTTGGAGCTGGACTGTGACTGGTAACTTAGATATATGTATATGCATATACCTAATTAGGGTTGGTTGATACATTGTGATTGTATATTTCTACTATGGTTTATCCGTTGTGGATTATGGGAGACCTTTGGGGGTCTTGGGGTACCATACTAAATATTGTTATACTCACCCCTGCACGGGCTTCGGCCACACCTTTTTTGTGTTCTGTGGAGACGACGGAAAACATTGACCGAGGATGAGGGTGATGGACAGGAGGTTGTACGGAGTCGGAATTGATGGGACATACTGCAAGGATGAGTTGTTTGAGTTCTGTACCTACCCTTGACATAGGATTACCCATTGGATGATCTAGGAGTTGTTTTCCATTTTTACATGTACTTGTTGTTCATTTGGGTTTGTATATTGGCCCAATTACATTCAACACACCTTACTTTTATATTTTGGTACAAGTTTCCTCTAATGCTTGTGTTCAAACTGTGTGTGTTTCACAGGTTAAAAGGAAATTACTTCCCTTTTAATCGGGATGACGCCTTTGGTGCTAGTCGCCAGCCCCTGGCCAATGGAAGGCGGGCTAGGGGTAGTCATGGCATGTGCCCGGAGGACAGTTCATGACAAATTGGTATTAGAGGAGTCTGTTCTACCAGAGAACTTGGAATCTGATACTTTTAACAGTAGAAGTGTTATTTGTTTTGGGTGTGGTTATCCGTTTAGGGAAACCAGTGTTGTTGTGGCGGCTGACATAACCATACACTATGACTCTGACTTCTAATCTCTGACTTAGTGCATGAAAACAATGATTTCATGTGTGTTTCCTTTGAAAAAATTTTCTTCGTCATTACTTTGTGTCATCTCAATAGGTATACTATTTTAACCATGACACACCTGTTTCTTTTAAGGATGGCCCCACGAAGGCATCCATCTAGGGTTTAGAGTCACGTACGAGATGGTAGCCCACCATCCGACGAGTCCTCGGTGCAGGGCCCCATCACTGCGTAGGTACCAGCGGTACCACTACCCACTGGGCCACGGATACCACCAGATCCAGTAGGAGAGAGTGCACGCCACCTGAGTGTGCTGCATGAGTTCCAGCACCAGAGGCTACCCATGTTCTGGGTAGATACAGACCCACAGGGAGCTGAGGATTGGCTAGAGGCTATCGTGAGAGTTTTCAGATTGGTAAAGACACAAGCTGACCTCATGGTGATCCTTTCCACGAGTCTCCTGCATGCAGCAGCAGGCATATGGTGGAGCCTGATGCTCTAGGTGCATGAAGAGGCATCATTACTCTGGACATACTTGGAGATCCTCTTTCTCTTAGAGTTTGTTCCAGCCATCCTTCGTGCGGTGTGGATTCAGGAGTTACATCATCTGCAGCAGGGCAACATGACAGTAGCTTAGCACTCAGTGATCATCACGGACCTCTCGCGCTACTCCATGGATTTAGTACGGGACCTGTTCTTCTAGGAACAGACCTTCATGAAGGGGCTCAGGAAAGAGATCAGGGCTATGATGATTCCCCTCAGCATCCCGATGCAGGAATGTGTGCTGGAGAGAGCCCTTTTAGAGTAGAGTTTTCTCCCTGAGTAGTCACCAACGGCGAGACCCACCAGAGGGAGACATGTATCAGAGTCTTTTGCAGTCAGTAGTAGACAGATTAGGTAGAGGTCTAAGTGAACCATACCATCAGGTGGACAACCCCAGGATACATGTTCGGTTATGTGGGGAACATGAGACAAAGCCATCTATACGAGTATCAAATAGTTCTATGCATGCTGCGTGCATGGCCACATGGCTCATGACTGCCCGTACCGCCATGCAGATGAGCAGAAGATAGTAGAGGTACCTCCCAGGCAGGGGAAGAGGGTTGACCATGGTGGTCTGCTGGGAGTAGTCAGACGTGGCAGAGGATCTGGACGTTCAGCGGGTGGTGGAAGACGTTTCGAGGCTCTACCACAACCACCACCAATAGGTCCACCCCGACCATAGGGAGCTGGCGGACATAGGCGGGCTAGGCTCCAGGAAGTCAAGGCCTACGACCACAGCACATATGAGATGATTCGAGGTACTATCGGTGTCTGCACCACCCTTGTTGTAGTAATTATAGACATAGGTGTGAGTCATTCTTTTATAGTTTCTACACTTGTTCGGAGATCGGAGATTCGGATGGAGTCATTGGCTAAATCCTTACGGCTAGAGAATCCTATGAGAGCAGACTTCATGATTACAAAATGGTGCTGATAGTGAGATCATACTCTAGGAGTCAAGACCATCAGCTAGGATCTTCTAGTAGTG
Organism: Viscum album; assembly: GCA_963277665.1. NCBI lineage: Eukaryota > Viridiplantae > Streptophyta > Magnoliopsida > Santalales > Viscaceae > Viscum > Viscum album. The sequence goes on from OY728142.1 coordinate 1,057,137,734, forward strand.
GCGTCGTGGCCTTACGATGTCATCATGGGTATGGACTGGTTATCCACGGTTCATGCTCATATTGACTATATGAGGCACAATGTGCGGTGTATCAGCATAGATGGGACCAGGTTCACGTTCACCTACAAGAAAGGAACCTTTGCAGCACATGATGGAATTACACAGAGGAGGGGGAAGCCGCTCACACCTCAGTTGGATAGTCTCATCCTCGGAGTGGTTGATGGGCGGAGTCCGTGTATTTCGGTTGTGGTGGATTAGTACACATATGTTTTCCCTGACGATGTTCCGGGATTACCTCCTCACAGAGAGGTAGACTTCTACATTGACATGTACCATGGGGTGACATCGATATCTACTGCAGCTTATCGGATGGCTCTCGCGGAGCTTTGTGAGATGCGGGTATAGCTGAAGGACTTGAAGGGGAAGGGACTTATCTGACCTAGTGTTTTACCATGGGAATCTCCGATTTCGTTCACCAAGAAATCGGATGGGAGCTTGTGACTATGTGTCGACTACTTTCAACTGAATCAAGTGACTATGAAGAATAGGTACCCACTCTTGAGGATATACGATCTCTTGGATCAGCTCAATGGAGCCCGATGGTTCTCAAAGATAGACCGCATGTCAGGATATCACCATCTCAGAGTTCGAGACGAGGATTTGCAAAAGACGGCCTTCAAGTGTCACTATAGCCACTATGAGTTCTTGGTTATGCCCTTCAGCATAAACAATGATCCAGTAGTGTTCATGGGTCTCATGAACATGATCTTCTAGCCTTACCTTGATTTATTTGACATAGTCTTCATCGACGACATACTAATCTACTCGACTACTGAGGAGGAGCACACCTACCATTTGCAGGTAGTACTAGACAGACTCTAATAGAACCATCTTTATGGTAAGCTCTTGAAGTTCTAGTTCTGGATTCGAGAGGTTCATTTATTGTGACACGTCATCTCGGAGGATGGAGTTGCAGTGGATCTAGTGATGATTGAGGAAGTACTTTCTTGGAAGCCACCAAGGTGTGTGACGGAGGTGCGGAGTTTAATGGGACTGGAGGGGTACTATCAGAGATTTCTTCCATACTTCTACAGAGTTGCAGCACCTATTTTAGCATTGGAAAAGAAGGGGAAACCCTTCATGTGGCCAGAGATATACCAGAAAATCTTTCAAGAGATGATTAATAGATTGACTAGTGAGCCCATCTTTAGGCTACTGGAGGAGGTCATTGGGTACGTAGTTTACTGGGATGCATCAGGGACCGGACTCAGGTGTGTCTTGATGCAGGAGTGAGCAGTGATCGTGTATGGTTCACGGATGTTGAGGCAACACGAGCAGAACTATGCTACGCATGACCTAGAGTTAGAAGAAGTGGTCTTCACCTTGAGGATGTGGTGGAAATAAATGATGGGCAAGCATTTGATATTATACTATGACCACCAGAGTATCAGGTATATCTTCTCACAGAAGGACCTAAACCTGAGACATTGGTGATGGCTTGAGTTCCTCCAGGACTATGACTTTGAGATAGTCTATACTCCTCGAAAGGGGAACGTTGTAGAAGATTCTCTCCAGAGGAGATCAGTCATTCAGTTTTTTGGAGAGGTGATAGAGTAGCTGGCCGGGTTGCAGATATCCTTTGTGGATAGAGATAGAGCATCCTTTCTGCAGTCTCTCACAGTCAGTCCTCCACTTCTTTAGTGAGTCAGGGAGGCGCAGCGTGGGGATGTTTACTGTGAGACGTGATGTGCTCATATATCCAAAGGGAAAGCAGCATATGGGTTTTCGGAAGGTGGGGAGCTCATTATCCTCTTCAGAGGAGGTACCATGGTACCCATTTTACTACATGTGGAGATGTTTTTGGAGTTACACAGTTCCCCTATAATGGTACATTTAGGAGGGGAGAAGATGTATCGGGGCCTTAGACGACAACACTGGTGGCCGGGTATGAATAAGGCGGTAGCAGTGTTTTTCTTGTCTTGCATCACTTGTCAGCAAGTGAAGGTGGAGCACCAGGTTCCAGCAGGCTTGGTTCAGCCCTTAGTGGTCCTAGAGTTGAAGTGAGATAGGATATCAATGGATTTCATGATGGTACATCCATGTACATCTAGAGGACACAACTCTATCGGGGTGATTGTCAACTGATTCACCATGTCGGCCCACATCCTACCGATCAGAGAGTAGGGCTCAGTAGAGATCATGGGATGCCTCTATGTACAAGAGATCATACGACTACATGGTATGACATTGATGATCATTTCTGATCGAGATGCTCATTTCACTTCACGACTATGGAAGGAGATGCGGGAGGCTTTCGAGACACAGCTTCGCATGAGCACCGCCTTCCATCCTCATATGGATGGCTAGACTTAGAGGACCATTCAGACTCTTGAGGACATACTTTTTGCATGCATCTTCGATTTTGGTCATAGCTGGGAGGAACACATACCCTTGGTTGTGTTTTTGTATAACAACAACTACCACTCAACCATCAGGATTCAACCTTACGAGGCACTTTACGGAAGACTTTGCAGATCGCCTATGTGCTGGACTGACCCAGGGAAGTCAGCGTTTGTAGGACCATAGATAGTTTAGGCTACGACAGAGAAGGTGCAGATCATCCAAGAGCGGATGAAAACTGCACCGACCAGACATACGTCCTATGCTTCTAGGAGAGGGAGACCACTGGAGTTCGAGGATGGAGACCATGTATTACTATGTGTCTCACCACGATGAGGTCTGTGAAGATTTGTTTGAGGCAACAAGTAATCTCCATGATTCATTGGACCATTCCAGGTCCTCATCATAGTAGGTGAGGTTGCCTACCACCTGGCCCTTCATCTTCAGTTGTACCGGGTGCATGAAGTCTTCCACGTATCTTAGCAGATGATATACCTGCATGACCCATCCCACATCATTGACCATGGGGAGCTGGGCATAGATGATGGGGATACATTCACAGAGGTTCCAGTGGAGATTTAGGATCAACAAGAGCAAGTCCTATGTGGATGGTCGATTTTTCAGCTACACATTCGCTGGAAGCACGGGAATCACCAGGAGATCACATAGGAGCGGGAGGCTTAGATACATGCTCAGTACCCCTATTTGTTACCTTAATATGTGTTGTAGTTTATGGGGATGTAAATACCTGAGGTGGGGAGAATATAAAGACCCAGAAATCCTATGGAAATGTTTTTCTTAAATACATGGGAATTTGATGACTGCGAGGTTTTTAAAGGCGCCTAATTCTGAGGCCCGGTTTGCCCGGAATCAATTACTGAAGTTTTGTTTGGGTACATTCTGTAAACGTACATGCGGGATTTTATATCTTTTGAACCATTTCTCGGAATTGAAATCTCAGGACCTCGATGAACTTGCAACGCCGATATTCGCTTAAGGAGTCCTTTACCGCAGTTGTGTTTTGTTGGGAGGGAAAGTTATTTTTTGGGGGTTTTCTAATTAAATTAAATAAAAATATGATTAAAATATTTTTATGTAGGTGGTGGTTTAATCTTCCAAAGGGAATTCAAAGGTGGGGCCCACCCCAACATAATGTCCCATGGTAGGATATTATATGATGGGGCCTACACGAGCTCAACCCCATTAAACCCCCCTTTGAACCCCTTGAGCTCCCCATTAATAGAGGAACCTCTTGGACTTCCCTTTAATGGTGCCAACAGAATTAGTTAATGACAAAATTACTTAATTTGAGTGTTTGAATTATTTTGAATCCATTATGAAAACACTAAAATAAGTGATTATATTCTTTTATTTTGGTTGGCATAATATTTGTTGGGAGAACTAAAAAGATAAGGAGAAATCTTGGAAGAACATAAACCTCTCAACGAAGAAAGATCCTCATCTCTGAAGAATGCTCCTCATCTCTGAAGAATGATGATACCGACTTTGATCTTCATCCAAGTCACAAGAGATGGATCCACCCACGAGGAACATCGAAGATGCCTCATCCTCAGAAGATTCTCGACGTCAACGAAATTGACGTCCGCCCTCTTTCTGCGACAACGATGACGTACTTCGAATAGAGGTAGGGGGAATTTGGAATATTTTTTTATGTTCAAATTATATCAACATACTTCGATGTTTATTTTTTTGGATTGACAGAGGAAAAATTGTGATCACTTAATGCAGAGGGTGCGGGCCGAACAAACACAACCCGACATCCCTATATTAAATATTGTTTGGTTGACATTAGAGGCAGAGTCGAATGGGTGAGGTGTTGTTGAACTACGCTGGAGAAGAACCGCAGCGGACAAAATAAGAACCACAACTGGGAGGGCCACGAGGACAGGTCCTAACTACCAAGGCATAATTAAAGCAGGTAATATGGAATGGCTAGTCTGGGGTCATTTCAATTCCATTTTGGAAAAGTTAGAGATGAACAGTGGTAGAACATACCTAATAAGGGACATTAAAGTGTTTACTTCATTTTCTACTCAAATATTTCTTCTTGACATGGGTTACTCATGGTACATATATACCTGTTGAAATACAATTGATGGGAACAAACACTTATGGATTTTTTGGATGATTTCCAAGAAAACCATTGATCCATTGAATGATTTCCCAAAAAAACTATTTACCACAATGTTTATGAGCTTTTAGGTCACACCTCTCTCATCATTTGTGGTGGTGGTCCTAAAGCTGGGAGTGACCACTTGTTTTAAATGATCTTATAGGTAGATGAACCCAAATATCATATGTAGGTGAGATTTTTAGGGAATAATTAAATGGATGAGGGATCATAGTTTTGATTCTGAAAAATATTTTGATTATTAAAAGGGGGACTATGGGTATGTGATAAAAACATGTGTCCCCATGTCTTATAATTTGATGGTATCAAGGTTGACATTGAGAAGTAAAAAAAAGGACATTGAAAACATATTGGAATATGTTATATTTTATAACTTGATAAGTGTGATGGAACTTTTTGTCCAAGAATATTCTAGAGAAGGAGATAGTAGTCAGAGAGATTTCTCGGGATTCCTTGTTGAAATAATTGGATGACGATAGCTATTTCATTTAAGTATATAATATGAAAATGTTGAGATACAATTCTATAAAAATTCTACATGGTGATTGTTTCTTAAAAAGTTGTACCAATGTTATGCGGTTATGACTACTTCTTTATTTTACTCATTACGTGTAATTATTAACCTAATATGGAAGGATGGATACATGAGATACTAATATGGAATATTTTATTCTTTTATGAGAGTGATCTTTCATAATCTTAATCAGTTTTTCTAGTACATACATAGTTATGAGGAGTTTTTAGATACAGTTCATGGACTTTATTATGAATGATCCCCAAGAAAGAATATTTATTCCATGATCATTCTATTTTAAATCTTGGTTAACCAACAAAAATGACATTTTTTAACAATTTAGAGAAAATCTCTGGGCAGGGGGGGGGGGGGGGGTTTCTATCATATAATATGTTATTCCACAAAATTTATTCTCATTACTAAGGAAGTTGATCCTCAATATATCATGAAATATTGACCATTATGTATGTGAAACATCTCATAATAAATCCTTACTATTATTAATAACATAAGGCCTGTATTCTACCTACAAAATTATTTACTTAATGGATTTTTCTTGGGATGCTCTACCGAAATGGACATTACCATAGACCAATATTTTTTGATGATATAAAAAACAATGTAATGGGGTTTATAAATTACAAAAATATTAATATGGAAATTTATTGTGATAGTATGGAATATATTTTCATTATCCATGTCATGAGATGAATGTGATTATTTGGGATGGTGATTGATATGTTCATTGGGTTCATCTTTAATTTCAATATTATAGTCACATTCATGCAGAAAATATATGTGTTATCAAAAAAATTCTTAGGGATGTGACATGTTGAGCCTCTATCTACATGCATCTTCATTATGGTTCAAGCCTCATTTAAGATGTCTATGAAAAAAGTATAAATGAAGTGTGGATTCATCGTTATCGTTGAATGATGAAAATCAACAGGGTTACATATATCTTATTTTTAGATGATTAACATCTTTGAATAATTGAAATAATAGGTCCATCATGGAACACAACTGTATCCTTCAACATTGAAAAAATTGAGCTGTCATATTATTAAAAAATGATTGTTCAAAGTGTCCATTTCAAGATAATAATTCGAAAGTTAGGTGAATAGAATTGAAGAGAGGTTCTATCATCATATATGTAATATTCCCATTGGTTATTTATGGGATCCTATATCTCTAGGTAGAGTCTTATAAATCACATGGATGGCCAAGAGGATAAAATATCCTCCCACATTTTTTAGTTGAAAAACTTGTTTCTCTCTATTAGGGGTAATATCACCCTTGTCAACAACAAAAATACTTTAGTATACTTTCATGTTTAATAATTAATCAATTCCCCACAAAACAATTTTATGATGCAATGAGAAAATAATTTCAATAATTATATGGGACTTTCAAGGAGAGGGAAGGATTTTTTAACTTCATGGGGTATAATTGAGAGGGAAGTGGAGGGTGGAGGAATCATTCAATGAAGATTCATGGAAATCGTGAATTTTCAATAGGATAAATTATCATGGGATTTCATTGATAGTATATACCCATGTTAATGGGTCATATACCAAAAATATAGGACCTGTTTAGAAGTATCTAGGGGGAGTTGATCTTTGAAATGAGATCTGATCTATCGATACATACCACTCTAGTATGGTCATATGTGATGGATAACAAGAATCATTAATCTAGAAATTGGTAGTAGATATATTGTGGAAAATGTTATAGGTATATTTAGATGTACAAAACATACCATATAATTATCTATAGATAGTAGGTTTTCCACCACCATCATCAATGTTTTTAACCCCCAAAAGTTGGATAAGTTCAAAGATAGTTTTTTCAACTATGATAACGACAAGATCATCTCCAATTGTTCTTCCTCTAGACATTTCTCGATAATGAATTATCATCAGATCCTCCATGAAAAATTAATTATGATGTATTGGATGAAATTATATGGGGAAATTAACTTCACAAAAAGAAAAACATTTTTTCTGGATAATTTCAAACAATGTTCTTCATACAGATGATGGGGTTTGATGCAATGAGGTTTACATTGTTTCTAGATGCAGATGCATTAGTAAACCCAGAGCCGAAATAGACTCCCATATGATGATTAATGAAAATTTTCATCCTATGTTTGGAGAAGAATTAAAAAATTTCAATGTGTTTGATATTAATGGGATCTTAGATAATATGTTATTCTCTGTATGGTTTCATGAGACAATGTATAATATACAAGATGAAAATAAAAGTGCACTATTTATGATGGTAAGATGCGGAAGATATTGTAATTAACATAACATGGAATTTCATTACTGTTTGACTAGATCATTCATGGAACTGAATTTTAGAGAGTACTCCACGGATGCTAAGGTAGTTAATTTAATAAAATATTAGGATCTATCAGGTTCAATGCAGGCCGCCATGGAGGGATCGAACTCTCTTTTATTGAACCAAAATCTATTGAACCATGTGAGGTGGGTTATAGGGATTCCTCTAGAGAGTGAATATAATTTTTTTATTTAATACTCCTGTAGGAATATTGTAATTAAGGATATAGGGGTTGTCTACAATAATACATGTTCATTTATTCTAGATTTTAGTATGTTATGTGGATGAGGGTACTCCCTGATAATAAAATAATAAACCGTGATCATGGGATGGAGTTATGCCACTCTCACAGAGATTTTTTTGGATTTGTTGGAAATCAACTCTAAAATTATTCATTATGTCGCAAGGGAATAAACCATAAAACCATGGGTGATCACCTACCCAATCCATTAATGAAACGGTCTTCTAAGCTAAAAAAAAAATTTCAAACCCACATTGTGAGAGGGAAATAAGGTGGATGCTTTCATATCATACATGGCTGCCATTGTGTGATCACATATCACTATTAATACCCCTATATCCATTCCCCCATGTGTGTTAGCATAGTTAGAGTTGATGCATTGGGTATTCAATATTTTAGACCTCTCCGACTTCATAGGTGAAACCACTTCTTTAATCAAAATTTATATAATTGGATATATTGGTTTGTTATTTTTGTAAGGATTTAATTTGAAATGTTTTTGGTACCATTTTAATTTAGATATTAATTTATTATTTCACCATATGTTGGGTTATATGATTTTGATATTAACAAATTTTTTGATAATAATTTTATTTTTTATAATATATAAATACTAGAGAAAGATTATTTATCAACTTGTGGACTATGTTAACCATTACAATATAATTCTGGTTTGTTAGAAATGAAAAATATATATTAAATACTCATAGTTTGGAGAGAAATAAGATATTTTAGTGGATATTGTTTAAAGGGTGAAATTATACTTCTCATATATTTAAATTTCATTATGTTCTAAATATAAATGGTTCTGTAATTACTAATATATAGGGAAATTGATCATCAAATTTTTTTATCTCATTTCCATTATATAAAATGAATATATGGTTTTTTCACAAATAATTGGTTTATGTTTTTTGTTCATTGATATTGTTTTGATCTTTAGATTTATTTTGATCAATGTTCCCTATCACTGTACGTCATTGTCGAAACATTACTTCTTTTTATCTATATCCATATTTTCACTTCCCACAAATTTTCACCCATTTTGAAACAGAATTACATGTTATTCTAGATGACCTACATATTTAACATTACATCCCCTAAAAATGATGTTTTCTTATTATAATTATATTTTGGATTTTTAACAAAACCTATTTTTTATTTTCAATTTATTTTCCTCCAGAACTATAAGTTTTATCTTCAACTCCATGGAATTGATTGTGACAATAAATTAAAACATTTATATAAGGTACATGATAAAAATGAAAGGATGGAATTTCCAAAAGTTTTAATAAAGTTACAACCCATTTAATTAAAATATTAATGAATTTAATTTATTGTTAATATTATTTATATAGATTTTTTGTAGTTATATTCATTATAATTATTTTATTTTATTTGTTAGTCCAATGGTATTGGATCTATTATAACCAAATTAGTTTTTCTTGAACTTTATGAATTTATTTAAAACAAGGACTTAAAATTTATTGAATTATAGTTTTAGAAAATTAATTTCATTAATAAATACTTCATTAAAGAATTATCATAGGGTGTGTTTTCGATAATTTTATGAAACATTTTATTTTTCAAAAAATAGTATTGAATATTGTTTTTTCAATGATTAGTGGCACATATTGATTTTTATTTTAAAATACATTTTCTTTTATCAAATTTGAAATATAAAATTATATTTGATATGAGTAATAATATTTAATTATATAATATTAAGTATGTATTTTTTAAAATATTTTATTATAATCATCAAAAATAAATTTGTGTTATAAAAATAGATTTTTACAAAAAAAGTATTTTCACAAAAAATTAATTTTCACAATGTTTTTTTGGGTTTAAATTAAATAAAATTAACCCATTTAAGTTAATTTAATTTTATAAAATGGATTAAATTTTTTTAAATAGGGTTATATTTTTTTAATATGTTAATATTATTTTTTCTACATGATTTTTATTAAAAATAGTAAAAATATGATTACATAGTTATGGAAAAAATAGATTTTCATGGTGGATAAAATAAATTGGTAAGGGTTTATATCACAAATAAAATTATCTAAAAACAATTATATTGAAATATTTAAGACAAATATCATCTAAAAATTTTGAATATAAATTTTGGATTCATGTTTTTAGAGTAAGGCTTTAATATATTTTAATCTTTAACAATATTCCATGTTTGTCATCTCAACAACATGTAAAAGGACACCCATTCTCCTCAACTACTCACATATAATGATCCATTTTTGGAAAAGACCCTCATAATTCAATTACATAAATCTATCCCATTGTTTTAAATGTCGTTGTTTTTTTAAAAAATTAATAGAATTTGAATATATATTTAATGGATTAAATGTTTTTAGAAAAATATGTATAACATTTAATTAATCATTTTTTTGATTTATTTCATCTTTTAGAAAATTAAAAAATATTTGACCACATTGAAATAATATCATAAGATTAATATATAATAATATATTATTATGTTAATGTATAATTTATAACCATATTTTCATCTATTAAATTGGAATTGAAATGATTATTCATCTACATAGCTGACTACAACCTCAAAAAATAGGACGTGGCTCTCTTTTTGTCACTGACTCTCATTGGTGGTTATAATGATTGATTTAATGTATATATATAATATTCATCCCATAATAATTATTATTTAAATATAATATATCAAATATTTATTTAAATTTACATCGATTTAAAATCATATCTTAATCTGTGAATACTTGTTCATTACGACCACCACAAAGAGATATGATTCATTTTTCATTATGTATTTTTTTAATCTATACATGTTTTTTTAAAATGTGAAATTATTTTTGTTATTTTAATTTAATTTATAATGGTAAAGTATTACTTATCTTCATTGATTAATTTAAATTTAACAATATAATAATTTATTTTGTTTATTTAAAGTTACTATCTCCATGATTGTGACACAATTAATTTTCCATTAAAATAATTAATAATTGTTTTTAAAGTATAATAAATATATAAAAATGATATTTATGATTTTTTTTGTTATTATATGATATTATAGAACAATATCATCGTTGAAAAAAATCATTATATCAAAGTTTCTTTGCAGATATGAACTGAACAGCCTCAGAACACCCATCGTTGAATTAAGTAATTACATAATTTAATATATTAGTGTAATAATCAAAATAATTTTATAAATGATAAGAGATTAAAAATACATTTTTTAGATATAAAATAAGTTATATATTTGTATTATTCAGGTGTTGAAGGGTATACATAGTATATTTAGACTTAATGTGAGGAATATCACCTCAATGTTAATTTATTGTAGAATGTCTTAATGTGTTAGAACTAATTTATTTTATATGGTTTATATGTTGAAATTTTACATATTATATCCTTAGGAAAACATAAACTATTTTATTTGATGATAAAATTTCTATTACATCGTCCATGGGGTTTAATTCAGATGTAATACATCTTTAAGGGGTTTATTAACAGAATTTTGTTTCATTGTATCATTTCACTTCTTCATTGATTATATTATTAAATATTTATGAGTGATGTAAAATTTATTTGAAATATTTTTTACTTGAATTTTTTTAGGATTTAAATTTCTATAAAAAATCAATTCATTGACCAATTCTCAAATTCAATGATATGATTATAATAAGGGTTATTATCCTTATGTATTTCCTATTTTTGAAAGGTGTTTTTGTTATACACCTATATTTGTTTTGAGATGTATATAATGCCACTTGAATATTTTTATAATGGATCACGATATATTGATTATATTTAAAATTTCATTTTAATTCATTTCATTAGTGGTTTTAAGATTAAATAGTTAGTAATGTTGTTTGTATTTTTATGATACAATAACATCTTATTTCATGATTATATATTTTCATTATTCCATTAGGATCGAAAAATGATATAACATTATAAAACATCATATATTTCTTTATAAATTTTAAATAAATATGTTTTACTTGTTTGGCTTCCATCTCCTCCCATATTTATTAAAGAAACATCCATATGGTTGTTGGAAGCTGTTACAGACAATGTATCATATTTTTATAAATAATATTTCCCAACCATATATATGTTTCATAAAAACTTTTCAAATATATTATATTATAAAAGGAATTTATTTCCTAATGATGTTGAACTCATTTTTGATGTATTTAAAAGGATATTTTTTTATTTTTTCAGCATTGGTAATTTTTGTCTCTCTACAAACAATATTTAAAAGAATAATTGTTTTTAATGTTAACGATAATAACTTATTTTATGACCATCATGAGTGTTATTTTTATGGATGATTCTATTAATATAATCCACACTTGTTTTAAAAAAAATTACTTAACATATGTAGATGAATGTTTTAGTATCAATTTTTTTTAATGTTTAAAGGGTATATTTCCAAAAAAGTATTTAATATTCATTTAATGGTGTTTATAAAAACCAAAGATAACAACCCATGATGTGACATAAGTATTTATTAGATATATTTTTTAATGATACCATCTATATTCTTTACCTCTATGTATTATAGTTATTTCAAATATTTTTTCATGCTACTCATTTTTTTTCACGAGTAAATCAGGATATTAAGGAAAAATGGTTATTGTAATGTTGAAATTTTTTGGATTTTATATTCTATGTTTTATAGTTCTTTGATATTTTTTATGATGACATTTTAGACCAATATATATAATGTGAAGCATGAACCAGATATAAATATCTAATATATTAGGTAAAGTAAAAGAGGTAAACAATTATAGGTTTATCCGGTATGATTATTTCAATTTATATGATAGGTTGTAAAATTTTTAAGTGTGATAAAAAAAATGATGTTAAAGTTCTTCATGATGTTTTACTTATTCATCTATCAATTTTAAATATATACTATTCTCTATGATAGTTTTCAAATATATCATGATTGTTGAATTACATAACTTTTGTTATTTGTTATAGTTTTATTATATGTTTTATTATTTATGATCCATGTTTTTATGGGAATTTAATTTATTATGTTAGGATCATTAACAATAATTATTTCATTATACCCATATATTCATCTAATTCTAACAAATTAAATTTAATATTTAATAATTATATTTACCATCACCAATTACATGTACTCAGACATCATAGGTTTATATTTCCTCAGGTTGGGATGAAAGGTTTTGTCTATTTTATGATTATGAAGGTTAATATATGAAAAAACTTATGGAGGGAAGATAATTGTTTTATGAAGTAGTAACTTATTTATCAAGGTTTTTATGTCATAATATTTATTAATTGTTAATAACTTGAAACATTTATAGTCATTGAGTATGAAACTGGTGAAATTTTTATCATTGATGTTATATGTTTTGAAGGGTTAATTTCATTTATGTTTATCATTATTGATGATGTATTTTAATACCATGTTTAAATTTGATATTACATTTTTTGATAGGTTAATTTAATTTATCATTATCATCATAAAATATTAATTTAAAATAATATTTTACCACTAGGACAAGGATTATAGGATCAGGGATGTGTTATCAATGCATTAGGATTTCTTTATAGTAACAGGTGTATAAATCTACACCTAAGAGGTTTTCCATTGGATTATAGAAGCATTATCTAGTATGTAACTGATCGCTAAGAGGAAAGATAAATAAATCTATAAGAATATCGAAATAATTTTTTATTTTTATATGTAAATACTATAACATTAGATATATATTCTACATAATCCATTTATCTAAGATAATATCCAGATTAAAACCATAGTTATCAATTACAGGAATCAAATCCTATGTATTATATTTTGTATTTCGCATATATTATATTAATGTACTAGATCCAATGAAGTATCGTATTTATTTCAAAATGTCATACCTATGGACTAGTTAAATTTAATATCTTAGGAATCCAATATTGAAAACCACTATATACATCATATTATTGTGGGCATGAAAAATATGATTAATTGTAGGAATATTTCAAACAACTTAAGAGTTAAACATATTATGTGAATCATATTAATCATGAAGAGTATCTTTATAATCATATATAAAAATAATTTTTCATAAGGTCTAGATTTTGGGGAGCAACATGGGAATCAGAGTTTTCCTAGAAATACAATATATTACTAGGAGGTAATCCTATGCATTCAATTAATAGAATATAAAAGTGTTTCCATCAACTAATATCTCATTAAGTAACCCTCAATGGTCCCCTAGGATTCATAATAACATTGAAACGCTAAATTCTCACCTCACTACAAAACTCATCCCTTGGGAATATTTTTTCCCAAATGGGGTATTATTTCCCACTATATTATCCTACTCCCCTAATGATGTCAATGGATTCTTAAAGAAACTATCAATAGAATCATAGTTAAGTATAACATAAAAGCATTATGTAATATGAAGTCGTAGTTTATTCCCCAAACCCTATCTATCATCATGTACTACCAAGGTTATGCAAACAAAGGGTCTCACATGTTTTTGGGGTGATGATTTCTCCCCCATTACCATCACACCTTTCCCTAAATCTATAGAATATGGTATAGTTCCATCAAGTGCTAATCAGTCTTATCCAATCAAAAACAATTTCCTCAATATTGAGGTGTAAAAGGGAACATATAATATGTTATTTATTTTCATAATTTCGTTTCACTAAATTTATAACCCTCTAGGATGATTTTATACCGTTGAAAACATTTATAAACAATCAAATATTCATCAACAGAAAGGAATCTTGTTTTGTTTATTGGTTTAATGTCCTCTTCGAATATTGATTCTTTTTTTGGAAAAGAAAGTGGAAATGATTCATATAATTAAAAATAAACATAGTTTCAAGAATCTAATGGAATGAAATTTAAAAATATCTCTTTGAAAAATATAAGTCATCTCACAAGGTATACTAGAATAATAATTGCAAGTATCACCTGAAGCTCCCATGCATGCATGGAAATCATCAAGTTGGTTGGATTCATGATAGATGTGTTTTATAATGTAATTCATTTGTCACGACCCGACCCTACCCGGGCTCAAGCCGCAACTACCCCAAGCCCGCCTCCATAGGCCAGGGGCTGGCGACCCCCGCCGAAGGCACAACAACTCGGGGAGGCCATTCCCTAAGCAACTGTACACACACACACGCAACATACTCCATGAAAAAGTGCAGATTAAAATAAAAGGCAATTAAAGAAAAAGCTAAACTGCTATATATAAACCACAAAGTGCATCGACCTCTAATAGTACAAGTAAAGTGCTAAAAATGAAAATAAGGGCAAAACACGTGCCCAACCAGAAAAGTGCCAAAACCCGACAACAGGTAAACAAAACAAACAGCCAGAAGGGGATCCCCACCTAGGGCCTAACCACGAACACCGCTCGCGTTCCAAGCTCCTGAGCTCGTAAGGTCCACTGAAGTCACGACCAACCTATCCGTCATTTTCAAGGGCACACCAAGTGCGGGAAAAGCCCATGAAGGGGTGAGTACAAAAATACTCAGTAGGATACCCCGAAGGCTTGAGGGATCCACAAAGGAGGTACCTAAGGGTGAGAAGTAGAGGGAACAGGAAAAGTAGAGGAGTACAACTGAAAGGGGAAGTAAGAGTAACAGTAGAGAGTCCAGGTCAACCCAACAAGAGAAAGGAGGTAGACTCGTCCAGACACAAGGAGCTGGAAACGGTGAGAAGATGAACTTCTCGTTAATTCATTGCTACCTATAAGAGGAGAATAGACTCATCCAACCACAGGAAGATTGACACAGAAAGCACGTGGCATACCCCGCACGTCTTCGCCTCTCTTGGAAGGAGAGTAACCAAACCCATGAAGTGGGTTTTGGAACAAGGTATATACATATCCTTATTCTCAGCATGAAGCCCGAACAACATCGTAAGGGGATCTCTCTCCCGTAGCTCATCCCAAGAATGGCGAGTCACCAACATTCCCAGAAATAACACCATCGATGCCTAACATCACGCAAGTCTGCCCCGAATTGCAAGCCAAGGGCTCAATCAGTGCACCTCGACTCTATCCTCTTTGGGCGACACTAACTCGCCCGTACAGTTTTAAGTCACATCACAAGAACGCATCTCGGTGGGGAAAGAGCCCCCTCGTACTTGAGATTTCTAGGGAAATTAAAACCTCACCCCGTCACTTCCATGAAGTCGAGAGGTCTCCTCAAAGTCAAACCGTCATAACTCTGACCCATATACCCAAGGGTCCTGATCCGGTAATCACGGATGAAACCCACAGGCTAGCCTAGTAGAAAGGAATGAGCCTGGAATGCCAATAGGTGTCCCACTGCCCAGCCCTACTGGGGGGTAATTCTTAACCAGATATCGGGTGACCCACTGCCCAGCCCTGTTGGAGGGTAAACCATAATACATCATCAAGCGACCCACTACCCAGCCCCACTGATGAGTAGACCATAACACCTCATCAGGCAACCCACTGCCCAGCCCCGCTGGAGGGTAGACAGTAACACATCATCCAGCGACCCACTCCCCAGCCCCGCTGGAGGGTTGACCCTAACACATTATTAGGTGACCCACTGCCAAACCCCACTATAGAGTAGACCTGGAATAAGTCGATAGGCGACCCACTACCCAGCTGTGCTAGAGGGTAGACCTGGAACTAGATGACGGGCGACCCACTGCCCAACCCAGCTGGAGGGTAGACCTTAAGAGGTCGTCGGGTGACCCACTTCCCAGTCTCTTCTAGAGGGTAGACCCTAATAGCGTCGGGTGACCCACTGCCCAGTCTCTGCAAGATTGTAGACCCTAATAGCATCGGGTGACCCATTTTCCAGTCTCTGCTGGAGGGGACACCCTAAAAGTCGATGAGTAACCCACTGCCCAGCCCCACTAGAGGGTAAAACTCAAAACTGCTCTGGGCATCTCTACGGGAGGGTACAACACTGGCCAACCGAACCCAGAGTGGGTATCACGCAACCACCCAACTCCATAATCACCCACCGAAAATAGTTTCAGCGCCTGCTCCATCACTGGGTGTCACTAGCACCGCTACTGGCTGATCCATCGAGAGAAAAACCAGGGGGAGACCACTCAACCCAACTGGTCAAACAAATGAGCACAAAGCCAGGGGAAAACTCCACCCTTCTAGTCAAACAAACGAGCACAGAGGGACCCTCTACGTCACGAGAGGTCAATGGTATGCAAAGCAGAACACAACACGCACATGGGGCCCACACAACATGTAAACCCAAGTCAAACCCCAACCAAGAGCATAAACAGTGTCAGGTAAAAACCACACGTACCTCCAAGTGCTCCCGTATACTCCCAGAGTATACCTCATTTTCAGTCCATGTGATATAATGCACACGGCACCCAACGTCAACGCGAAGTCATGACATAACATCTTCAACTTGCTGCCTCAACAATTGGGGCTCAACCATCCGCATCACTTCAAGAATTTACATCACTTACACGGGAGTGCACGCGATCCCTCGCCATGGGTCCCCTACAAACAAGCTAGAAGAACCACCCCCGGGGCACCTTCACTTTTCCATATTTAATAAGATCACGTAAGAAGCTCCACAAAACCAAACAAGTCTTACAATTGTAATACTTGCGGAAAAACACACGAGATCGACTACTTACTCGCCTCTAACGGACATCCGACGGAAAATTCGCCAACACCGCCTCATGCCCGAACGACATCTCGTGATCCCGAGCCTCGGCCCCAAAAACAGTCGGGCGCATCACACAATTGCAATCCCCTCGGGAAAACATGTCAAAAGCACTACTCACAAGAGTGTAACTGATATCCAGAGAAAAAGGTGAATTCTGGTGCACTGCACACGAGCGGTGCTTCGTGGGCCCCGCAAACCGGTCCCAAAACACAACGAACGGATCACACTATTGTGATCCTCTCGAAAAGCACACAAAATAGGCTATTCACTTGTCCAAAACGGTCGCCCGGTGATAAATATGGAAAATCACCGTCTACTCCCAAACAAACCTCGTGGGCCCTGTAGAATCGTGGGGAATTACAACGGGTAGATTGTGCCAACGTGATGCCCTCGGAAAAACACCAACCATCGACTGATCGCACGCCTCGAACGGACATCCGATGAAAAAGTCGCTTAACGCTGCTCACAACTCGGAAGACGGGTCATGGGGCCCACGACTCAACCTCATCCTGAATGCCTGGAACCACCCTGAGATGCTCCGCCTTAGTGCCAAGGTCCCAACACCACTGACAGCGCTTAATTCGGACGTCGGACGCGTCCGCGCCGTCCAAAAAAAGTATTCCCGGCAAGAACGACAAAACACTTAAAGATGTGTCGTGCCTCCGAGGCCCGTCGTTTAGCGAATTAAAAATTAACAAATCTATCGAAAAAAGTTCTTATCTATTTAAGGGTCGCGTCGCCGTAGACGGAACGATGTTTCGACCCACAGTTTGAAAGTTACGACATTTTAATGTCGTCAGACGCAAGCGGGGGTGGACAGGACCAGTCCGGCCGGTCCACACCCCCTAGACCGGCTCAAGCCGGCCGGCCCGCTGCTCATCCGCGCGGGCCAGCCATGGACCCGCAGCACACCTTGAGCAGACCAGCCACGAAGGACCGGTCTTAGATCCCCGCAGAGACCCGCACCCGGCGGGTCTCTGTCCCCGCTCGGGGGTCACACACCGCGACCCTGCGGTCACCGCGCCCCGGCGCTCCCCTGCGCTCTGCCCCGGTGAGCTCCGCCTCACCCCACAGACAGATGTCGCACCGGCCGCCGATGTCACATGCCATGCCGCCTAGACAGGAAGCCGCCACCGCCAAGGAGAACTGCGGCCACCCTTTGCCCGTGCCGCCGCGCCTCGTACGGCTAGGGCACCCAAACCGGCCGGGATCACCTTCAAAACCCACAATCTTCGACGATCAACCCTGGCCTCCTCCAAGCTCGGATTTTGATTTCGAAAGATGAGTTGGAGAGATAAAAATGTATACTACGAGTCTATGGTATTTTTTCGAAGATCAAACAACAACTTGACTCATATAATCGAACTCAAAGGGGTGTTCGAAAATTAAAACGCAAAACGCATAATCCTACCTCATGGGTGTTTCCCGGAGCATTGCCGCCGAAAAGCTGCCTTGCCGGAGTTGGAGGAGGAGAGGGAGAGGAGGGGATGCCTTGAGCGGGGGTTTCTCTAGGGAAGAACAAGGGAGGGGAGGAAGAAGGTGGGTTTAAAAAAAATAAAAAGAGTTTTAATTAATTAAACCCATAATTTTCCTCGCATCCGAATCCTTTGTCGAGGTGAAAATTAAACCTCCACTAGGGTAAAAAACACCTTTCGAGAAAAACGGTGGTCTCCGAATTTCATTCCGAGTTTATGTTTTAATGTTATAAATCTGAATGCCCAAATCTGCCAATTAACGAAAACGCCCCAGGGGCCATTTTTCATAGACGGCCCTCGCCTGTGAAACTTATACCCCTCCTAGGGTAAACGACTTGCTACAAACTCAATGGTGCCCTTAGTTTTCCAATCTGAGCCAACATTTATGAGATACTTGCGTTTCAACAATAAGCGAATTAATTAATTAATTAGTTAATCTGTTTAATGTTTCAGAAGCGGGTGAGGGGTCCAAACATCCCGCGCCGACAAGTTTTATGTCATTCCTAGGGTAAAAACCACATTCCGGACCCATCCGTACACTCGGATCTCTGATCTGGTCCACTATTTAAGAGTTATACCATTTATTTTGTGTTTCCAATGTGAACGCACTAAAAATTTAATTTCGGCCACTTCGGGGCTTGGAATCACACACCGTTTGAAGGCACAACTCTGGTGTATCATCAAAAATAGTCCAAAGTCTTCTACAAAAAATAAATGAGTTCTTACATCATTCCCTACTTCAAGATTTGCGTCCCTGAAAATCAAAACTAGGGAGAAACACAGGGTACTAAGCCCACACCATGATTTACCATACCTAGAAGAACCCACGGAAAGCTCTGTGTCACCGCACACAAACCGAGGGATTGATCTGTTCACACGAGGTCAGACCTTTCCGATGTCGTGCACCCACTCCAGACTTTGGGTTAGGGCAAGGCGGTAGGGAACCTCGCCATCCCTCTGCATGGTCTCAAATGGTTCGAAGGACCTTGGGGGTAGCTCACCTCCTCGACCGAACCTCTATGTCGCACGCCGCGACACGAATCACCGCTTGGACATGGTACAAGTCCTGGTGATTCCCTCCATCAGAATATCCATATGGTGAAGCACCCAAGGACATCTGGTCACGCAATATTCACAGTCTATCTCCCACAACCAATACTCTTTTACACACTCGAAAGGCGAAGGAGTCTCCACCATCGTCTAAAGAGAAGGATCTCACACCTTCTACTTTGCCAACACAGGGTTACACCTGACGCCCTGCGTCACCCTGGTATCATGTCAAGCAAGGAGCGGGGTGAAAAAAACACTTCACACACAGAGTCTAACAATTCTATTGTATGAAGTAAAAGAGTCGCAAGGGGTACCTCTAATCATCCCATACTCTGTAGGATCATAGACATCCAAGATCACAGTTGTCCGCGGTCCCAACTGTCAGCTCCCGGAGCCTGACGTGGACCAACTAGTGGAGATGATAAGACCTCGTAATGTCGTCCCCCACTACCAGCTCTTACCGCTACTCTACTAGCACCACCACTCTGGGTACTACTCTGATCACAGCGATGCCCCTGTTGTGGTGGTGCACCTACTGCCTACTTGAAGCTCTCTGCATGCCTGGTCGGACAGTCCCGTTCCAGGTGACCTCGCCCATCACCAGCATAACGCTACCGCTCCCTAAGCTATCCCAGTGCCCTCCGGCGCCACTGTGGTGTACGACCACGGCCCGGATCCTACTCACAGAAGGGAACCCTCGGCTGAGGCCCTGCACCATTCCGCCACAGTGGTATAAGACCAAGTCTCCAAAACCGGCAATGGAAAGGCCATCTGTGTCGAGGTCCTACTTGTCGATGCCCACTAACTGCGGTAGATGTTATGACTCCGATGTGCCTGCTACCACCACCAACTCTAAAATTTGATAGAAATACCTCTGTCACCAGCACCTACTCTAGCACCCCGACATATGTGGAAATGCCCAAGGGTACTACGACAACACGAATCTCTCGGTGGAGAACCTGCTCAAACTTCCGCGCTCGGGGGTTCTCGTCATGGACCACGTCCTGGTAAAAGCGTGCACAGTCTGCGAAACTAGACACGTTTTCGGCCACCACCATCCCTCCCTACTAAAACTGCAGGAGCTCCTGAATCCGAACGGAGTGTATGTAGGAGGGGAAAACTCCTGACGAAACCACAACTGAATGTCACCACACGAAAGCGACAACTCGTCAAGAAGCTGAGTCACAAGACTCCACCAACGCCAAGCAGCTCCACAAAAAGGGGTGGCATCCAAAGCCACTCTCTGATCTTTCGGCGTCTGCACAAGCCTGAAAAGGCGAACCACTACCTCGAGCCAATCCTCTGCTGCCTGAGGGTCTGGCTCACCACTGAACCTCAGCGGTCTCTACCGCTGGAACTCACGGAGCACGCTCAAGCCCCGTCTTCTCTGCTAAATCTATCTACTTCTCAACAGGTGGGGGCGGTGCTACCGGCCCAACCGGAGAAATGGGCTCACATGATGGGTTCTGGACTGTGGCCTCGTAGCTCATAGGGTCACCGTCACGAACCAAAGATGGTATCTTGGCTAGCTGTCTTCGCGGAGACATCTTGAATATTATCAAGGAGTGATGCGGTCAGATGAGCATAATGTATATACCAACAATAATGATGGGGAGATGACTCAAGAAGGACAGACAAAGACTCAATCATATGTGATGCACAAACAAGTTTTCTCTACAACAAGTGTCTCAACATGCTGAGTCGACAAGCAGGTTATCAAGGTCCTGGTGAATGGATACGTCAGCCACCACACCAACACTGGACTCCCTGGCCTGAGAGCCGCTCTTGAGACACGTTAACACTGTTTCCCTATATCCCAACCCATTCCTCTTTTAGGGACGTCCGCACAACGTCCCATGGAACGAACCACCTCTGATACCACTTTTTCACGACCCGACCCGACCCGGGCTCGAGCCGCAACTACCCCATGCCGACCTCCATAGGCCAGGGGCTGGCGACCAGTGCCGAAGGAAAAACAACTCGAGGATTCCTTTGCCTAAGCACCTGTACACACACGCGCGCAACACACTCAATGAAAAAGTGCACAGTAAAAGAAAAGACAAGTAAAGAAAAAGGTAAACTGCTATATATAAACCACAAAGTGCATCGACCTCTAATAGTACAAGTAAAGTGATTTAAAGGAAAAAAGGTCAAAACACGCGCCCAACCAGAAAAGTTCCACAAGCCGGCAATAGGTAAAAAAACAAACAACCAGAAGGGGTCCCCCACTTGGGACCTAACCATGACCACCGCTCGCGGTCCAAGCTTTGGAGCTCCAGAGCTCCACTGAAGTCATGACCAACCTGTCTATTGTCTGCAAAGGAACACCAAGTGCGGGAAAAGCCCAAGTAGGGGTGAGTATAAAAATACTCAGTAGGATAACTCGAAGGATCGAGGGAGAAACAAATGAGGTACCGATGGGTGAGCAGTAGAACGAAAAAGAAAACGTAAAGGAGTACAACTGAAAGGGGCATTAAGAGTAACAATAGAGAGTCCAGCTCAACCCAACAAGAGAAAGGAGGTAGGCTCATCAAGAAACAAGGAGATGGAAATGGTGAGAAGATGGACCTCTCATCGAGTCTTCACTACCTATAGCAGGAGAGTAGACTCGTCCAATAAGTAGAAGCTATATACGGAAAGCACGTGGCAAACCCCCGCGTCTTTGCCACTCCTGGAACGAGAGTAACCAAACCCACGATGTGGGTTCTGGAACAAGGTATATACATATCCTTATTCTCAGTATGAAGCCCGAACATCGTTAGAAGGGGATCTTCATCCCGTAGCTCATCCCAAGAAATGCGAGTCACCAATAGTACCAGAAATAACACCCTCGATTCCCAGCATCTCGCACGTCTCCTCCGAACCGCAAGCCAAGGGCTCAATCACCGCACATCGACACTATCCGGTTTGGGCGAAACTGACTCGCCCGCACAGTTTTATGTCGCGTCACAAGAACGCGTCTCGGCGGGGAAAGCGCCCCTTGTACTTGAGAGTTCTAGGGAAATTCAAACCTCAACTCATCACTGCCCTTCAGTAGAGAGGTCTCCTAAAAGTCAAACCATCACAAATCTGACTCGTATACCCAATGGTCCCGCTTTGGTAATCATGGAGGAAAGCCACAGGCTAGCCTAGGAGAAAGGACTGAGCCTGGAATGCCAACAAGTGTCCCACTGCCCAGCCCTGCTGGAGGGTAATTCATAACCATATATTGGGTGACCCACTGCCCAGCCCTGCTAGAGGGTAAACCAAAATACATCATCAGGTGACCCACTGCCCAACCCCGCTGGAGGGTAGACCTTAACACATCATCAGGAGACCCATTCCCCAGGCCCACTGGAGGCTAGAACTTAACACATCATTAGGTGACCCACTGCCCAACCCCGCTGGAGGGTAGACCTGGAATAAGTCGACAGGCGGCCCACTGCCCAGCCATGCTGGAGGGTAGACCTGCAACAAGACGACGAGTGACCCACTGCCCAGCCCTGCTAGAGGGTAGACCCGAAGAGTTCGTCGGTGACCCACTGCCCAGTCTCTGCTAGAGGGTAGACCCTAATAGCGTTGGGTGACCCACTGCCCAGTCTATGCTGGAGGGTAGACCCTAAAGTGGATGAGTAACACACTGCCCAGCCCCACTGGAGGGTAAAACTCAGAACTGCTCTGGCCATCTCTACTAGAGGGTACAACACTGGCCAACTGAACACGGAGTGGGTATCGCGCAACCACCCAACTCCAGAACAGCCCACCCAAAAGAGGTTCAGCGCCTGCTCCATCACTGGGTATCACTAGCACCGCTACCGACCGATCCATCGAGAACGAAACCCGGGGGAGACCACTCAACCCTGCTGGTCAAACAAACGATCACAGAGCCAGGGGAAAACTCCACCCTGCTAGTCAAACAAACGAGCACAGAGGGACCCTCTACGTCACAAGATGTCAAAGGTATGCAAAGCAGAACACAACACGCACATGGGGCCCACACGACGTGTGACCCCAATTCAAACCCCAACCAAGCGCACAAATAGTCTCAGGTACAAACCACACGTACCTCCAACCGCTCCCATATACTCCCAGAGTATACCTCATTTTCATCCCAAGGGCTATCATGAACACATCACCCAACGTCAACGCAAAGGTGTGACATAACATCTACAACTTACCGCCTCAACGTCTGGGGCACAACCGTCCACATCACTTCAAGCATTTACATCAATCACACGGGAGTGCACGCGATCACTCACCAAGGGTCCGCTACAAACACGGTAGAAGAACAGCCCCTCGGGCACCTTCACATTTCCACATTTAATATGATCATATAAGAGGCCCCGTACAACCAAAAGGATCGTACCATTGTAATCCTCGAAGAAATACACATGTGATTGACTACTTACTCACCTCCAACGGACATCCGACGGAAAAGTCGCCAACACCGCCTCACACCCGAACGATGTCCCGTGATCCTGAGCCTCGACCCCGAAAATAGTCAGCCGCATCACACCATTGAGATCCCCTTGGGAAAACACGTCAAAAGCACTACTCAAATGAGTGAAAAGAATATCCGGGGAAAAAGGTGCATTCCGGTGCACCGCACACGAGCAGTGCTTCGTGGGACCCACAACCCGGTCCAGAAACACAACGAACGGATCACACTGTTGCGATCCTCTCAAAAAATCACACAAAATGGACTATTCACTTGTCCAAAACGGTCGCCCGATGATAAATATGGAAAATCACCGTCGACGCCAAAACCGCCCTCATGGGCCCCGCACCATCGTGTGGAATTACAACGGGCGGACTACGCCAACGCGATGCCCTCAGAAAAACACCAAACATCGACTGCTTGCACGCCCTGAATGGAATTCTGATGAAAATGTCGCTAAACGCTGCTCGCAACTCGGAAGACGGGTCGTGGGGCCCACGCCTCAACCTTGGTCTCAACGCTTGAAACCACCCTGGGAAGCTCTACCTCGGTGCATGGGTCCCAACCCCACTTACGGCGCTTAATTTGGATGTCGGATGCGTCTGTACCGTCCAAAACAAGTATCCCCGGTAAGAACAACAAAACACTTAAAGACGTGTCGTGTCTCTGCGGCCCCTCGTTTCGGGAATTGAAAATTCCCGAAACTATCTCAAATAGTTATTCTCTATTTTAAGGGTCATATTGCCACAAACGACACGATAGTTTGACCCACGATTTAAAAGTTACGGCATTTTAATGCCATCGGAAGCAAGCGGGGGTGGACCGGACCGGTCCGGCCGGTCCCCACCCCCAGGACCGCCTCAAGCCGGCCGACCCGCAGCTCAGCCGCACGGGCCGGCCGTGGACCTACGACCGACCTTGATTAGACCAGCCACGAAGGTCCGGTCTTGGTCTCCCGCGGAGACCCACACCTGGCAGGTCTCTGTCCCCACGCGGGGGTCGCACACCGCGGCCCCGCGGTCAACGCGCCCAGGCGCTCCCCTGCGCTCCGCCCCGGTGAGCTCCGCCCCGCCCCACAGACAGACGCCACGCCAACTAAAGATGTCACGCGCCCCGCTGCATACACGAGAATCCGCCACCGCCAAGGGGAACCGCAGCCGCCCTTCGCCCGCGTCGTCGCGCCGTGGACTGTCGGAGCACCCAAACTAGCTGGGATCACCTTTAAAACTCGCAAACTTCGGCGATCAACCCCGGCCTCCTCCGAGCATGGATTTTGATTCCAAAAGATGCGTTGGAGAGATTAAAATGTATACTACGCGTCTATGGGATTTTTTCAACGATCCAACAACAACATGACACATATAATCGAACTCAAAGGAGGGTTTGGAAATTAAAACACAAAATGCATAATCCTACCTCGTGGGCGTTGCCCGGAGCTTCGTCGCCGAACCGCTGCCTTGCTGGAGTTGAAGGAGGATAGGGAGAGGAGGGGATGCCTTGAGGGGTGGTTTCTTCAGAGGAGAACAAGGTAGGGGAAGAAGAAGGAGGGTTTAAATAAAATAAAAAGAATTTAAATTAATTAAACCCATAATTTTCCTCACATCTGAAACCTTTGGCGAGGTCAAAATTAAACCTCCCATAGGGTAAACACCACCTCCCAAGCCCAACAGTGGTCTTTGAATTGGATTCCAAGATATCGTTTTAATGTTATAAAGTTGAACGCCCAAAGCCGCCAATTTACGAAAACTCCCATGGGGCCATTTTACACAGGCGGCCCACGCCCGTGAAACTTATACCCTTCCTTGGGTAAATGGTACGCTACGAACTCAACTATGCACTCAGTTTTACAATATGTGCCACCGTTTAAGAGATACTTGTGTTTCAGCATTAAAAAAATTAATTAATTAATTAATTAATCCGTTTAACGTTCCAGAAGCGGGTGAGGGGTCCAAACGTCCCGCGCCGACATGTTTTATGTCGTTGCTAGGGTAAAAACCCCATTCTAGACCCATCCGTACACCCTGATCTCTGATCTGGACCATTATTTAAGAGTTATCCCATTTATTTTTCATTTCCAGTGTGAATGCACTGAAAATTTAATTCCGGCCAATCCAGGGCTCGGAATCGCACGCCGTTTGAAGGAACAGCTCTGGAATATCATCAAGAATATTCCAAAGTCTTCTACAGAAAAGACTGGGTTCTTACATCATTGATGTAAGTGTTTCCAAAAAAATTATCCATTTGGATGTGACTTTCCATTTGATAGGAATCTTACCCATTCTAACTGCATAGATAATGGTGAATGAGTCACATTCATACTAGATGTTATTCCAATTTCATTGACTTGAAAATCACACATCCATGATAAAACCCCTCATTTATACCTCAAGATAAGTGTAATGTCAGTATGATCCATGAAACCCAACAAGGAAATCACCCTTGTAATATCTAAATTTTATTCCATAGACAAAAGTTCATGGATTTCCTCTCAAGGCGGTATCCAAATTACATTTGATCCAGCCTACAGATAGAGGTAGCCATAAGTCCTCAATGGTGCCTAGTGGTTTTGGATTATTAATAAGAAAATGATGTTTTCTTAGAACTATAAAGTCTATGAACGAGTTATCACAATTATCATCATGTAAATAGTTATAAAGTTGAGTCACGATCAGAATCTCAAAGAGTGCAGCTTTGTGGTTGAAGGGAGATTTTTCATGTAGAGGTGTTTTCATGCTCTTACATATTATATGGATAAATAAATCTCATGAAACTAGTAATTAGATACAGAAATACTTCAAGATGTTAAGAACTGATATTTGATGTATAAAATCCATGATGTTGGATTCTTTTATAGGATGAAGTTCAAACAAATCAAAAATTGAATGTCACTGAGAGGCGACATTCATGTAGGGTAGAAACATTTTATTTATGTCATCATTATTCTGATGGAACATGAAACACCTAGAGCATAGGGATATTCCAATATGTTGAATTTTGTCTTGAAATGGATGCTTATGAAGATATAGGTGCCCAAGAAGTGTGAACCGAGATGGTTTCAGCCATTTTTTTTATAATTCACAATTCAAGTGTGGTTGCTCTATAGGAGGTGATTTTAAAATCTCTTAGAATATAGAATAGTAGTTTCACTATATTCCCAAAAGTTTATGTCTCATGTGTTCAAAAAAATTTAGGAGGAAACTGTGAGGGAAATCTATTTTGACAACATGTTAGTTTAATCAAACATTCCCTTGGTGATGACCATGCAGTTCATATCCGGGTCATTAGTGTTTATATTGTCAATCAAGGTAGAGCATGTCTAGTTTTCTATAAAAAATATATGGGACAAATTCCCAAATAATGATTAGTGAGATTGCATATTAATCATCTAAAAATCTTTTGGAGACTTAGACCAACCGCAGATTTAATGTAATCCATCATCCCTTCAATCAGCCTTCTAAGTAATTTGGCTCTTAGGAAATCGAGAAAGTGTGTTTTTTCATTAATTAGAATCCAAATAAAATGTTCTTGAAGGGATTGGTTGAAGAGTTCAATGTTTTTAATGACAAGTCCTCCCATGTTTTATAAAAAGCAGCATTTATTATTCAGGATTTCATAATTTTCCATTCAAGAAGAATACCACTCCTCACATAATTCCTCTTAAGAGAGTTGATGGTTTAATAGTGGAGGTAGGCTAGGAGTAAACCATGAAGGAGTAAATTTTATATCAATTATATCCAATAATTTTTTATAGAACAAATATTTTAATTATATCCCATATAGATCCATGAATAACTATAATTCTTCAACTACTATTTATTAATTTAGACTTAAATAAATATGATGCTCAATATGTTATTTTACTCTCACCAATGATCTAAAATTAAATATTTATGATAATAAAATTTTATTTTTAATTATTATAATATTGATGTTAATAAGAGGGTATAAATATATGTAACCAAAGAAATAAATCTATCCTAAAAAATGATTGAAATGGAATGGTTTATTATAATAATTTTTTGAATCACATATCGTTAATATTAGAGAGGAGGTGGCTTCACTAGGTTTTTTCCTAGAAATATCACATGATAATGTCCAGTAATTATTTCCTGATTGAAAAAATATGTAAGATAAGATCCATATTATAGAAATTTCAATGAGATCAATGCTTTTTAAATATCCACCAATTACATCCAATAGTGATGGTATTATTCTTAGGTATTATGAGGGGGTCTTAAGGGGATATGTTAGAAGTGATTATAATGATATAGTCATTTAATTATTATTGTTATGTGATATTTATACATTATTCATTTCAATTTATGTTGAAAATAATATTCATTTCCAATTATAATGCATTAAAAATATTTTCATACACTAGATATTCAACTAATTAGATCATTTTATGGTTAAATTTCATTTTTATAAGAAGATATTTTCCTGTGCTAAATATTTATATTTCCAAAAACTATATATTTTATCGCTAAATAAAGATAAAATGTATTATTTATATAAGTAATATATTAACAAAAACATAATTAGTAACTAATAACAAATAAATATGAAAAATATGATTATTTTGAAAACTCATTGTTTTGCTAAATTATTTTTTAATCATATTTTCCATTTCAATTTAGATATTTAAATTAATTTAATTAAAATTTGAATATGAAAAAATTTAATTTATATCATGATTTATTGTGAAAATTATATGTTAGGATAATTTTATGTATTTTTATGTAGATATTTTTTGGCGACTTGTAAAAAATATGTATTCTATAATATCATAACTTTTATGACATTTTTTGAATTTTACCATTTTGAAAATAATTATGAAATCATTTTTAAACTAATGATGTATTTTATATTTGTCAATATATATTAAAAAATATTATTTATAATGATGAATATATGTATTTTCATGTAATTTAAATTTATTATCTAATAATAAATTTTATCCACTATTATTCATTTTATGTAATGAAATATACTTCATAATTTTAATTAAATGTACTGAATAATTTCATATGGTCCATAATATTTATATTCATAAAATTATATTACATATAAAAAAATTAGATACCATAGTGAAATGAAAACCATTAAATGGGATATTATGAACTTTAAAAGAAATTAATATTTCTCAAAATATATCTCTAAATTTGTTTTAAATATTTATTGAACAATACCCCCAATATTTAAATTATTATATCATTTTGGAGCTTCATTCATCTAACTGTTCACCTCCAATTAGATATATTACACTTATTCAACGTCTAAAAAATCTTATTTATTACTATACTTATAATTGAACGAAGATTGAATTATTTATAAAAAATTATCTCCAAAATTGTCAAAACAGTCCAAGGTAAATCGTAGAGGTTATGGCCCCATCAAAGGTCCACCCCTAAAATCTTTATTCTAATATAAATATGAATTATTCATTATAGTAAGGTATAAATTTCCAAATAAATCAATTTAATTTCTATTACTATATATTTATTTATTCTAACGCATTTTTATTATGTAATAATAAATTTATACCATTTTATAATTAGTATACAAAATATTTATTTTCTAAAAAATAGTCATTATTTAACTCCCACATTTAAAAAAAGAGAAGGCCATTCATGCATACAGGTGGACCACCACCTCCATTGACAGATATATTTTTATATATTACCTAATTATATTAATATTAATAAAATTTAATTCAACTAATAAATATAATATTTATAGCATGACTAATATTATAAAAGGAAACATTGATTTCTGTCTTTTTTCTTTTCTATAAAAAATATAAACATAGTTTGTGTGTACGTGTGTACAACATTATCCATGGAATTATAAAATTAATTATTCATAACAACCCTATAATGATGATTGTATGAATTTACATAGTAAAATATTATTATTTTTATTACATGAACTTGGTTAAATAATATTAATATTAATACAATAATCATTAGTAGTAATACAATATTTTTTCATAGATATTTATATTAATAAGTTCTCTAGTTGTTCCTTCATTACGAATAGTGGAAGAAAATACCATGGAATTAAAATAAAACCTTTTAAATCATTGTAAATAAATATTCTTGTTAAAATGATAATATTGGAATGTTGATCTTGGTATCAATGAAATGTGATCGAAATCATAATTTTAATGAAACCGTTAATCAATCATAATAACAAATATATAATGATTAACATAAACAAAAAATTACAAGTATGTATACATAAATGATTATAATTTATGATTAAAAATATAAATATATATTAATAAATTTCTATATTTTATGGATATTCTTACTATAACATTTTTTATGTGGTTTCATGAATGTACAAAATTAACGTAAGGGTTTCATCCATAATTTTCCCCCAAATTAATATGTTTTGTATTGTATACCTAATTTTGTATATATTTTTTATATGATACCTCATTGAAATATAATATATATTTTTATCTAATTATCCATGGTAAATCAATTTACATTTTAAATTTTTTCATTAAATTTTTTCAAGAATCAAATGAGATAAAAAGAAAAAAGGATTCTCATCTAACATCTTTTCATTAACACATATTCAATATTCCACAAATTTTATCTATATATATATATACTCATGTTTTTATGAAATTATATTTTAATGGGTCCAAAATTTTAACCCATTTTATAAATTTCATGGTATTTTTATTCAAGTGAGACCCTTGTTCAAATTTATTTTGATCACCAAAACCACTATTTTTTCGTTTTATTGTTTATATTTAATCTTCTATTTATATTTTTTGATTTCTTAAATTTTATGACTTAATTATATGATACATTTTCATTAACATTTTGGAAATTGACAATTTTAATTCCAATCCACTTCATATTTTATTTATTTTTCATAAAATTACAACAATGTTATGTATAATTCCCGTTCTATTTAATGACTTTTTTCTTGCAATGAATAAATTTTCTTCACTCGATTTTTATATTTCTTATTAAAATATAAATATTCCTTGTTATGATATTATTTTAATAATTCATATTATCCCTTCTATGATGATGTTTTATTATCTATTTTTATTATTTTAGTTTTAATGATTGTATCTGAAAAATATTTGTATGGTTTTTATTTTTATGACTATAAAATTTATCTAAAATATTATAATAAAAGTTATGTATGTTTCAAAGATATAATATTAATATTTAAATATAAATATTTTTTCAAATTTTTCTTATTTCTTTTTCTCAAAATAATATTTTGAATGCCTGATTTTAGTTAACTTATTATATAATTATTGATACGATAAATGAAAATAATTTCAATATTACACAACCATTTTTCACTATAAATCCAATATATATGAAAATTATAGATTAATAATTTATGAATCATCTTATAATTTATTCTA
Source organism: Viscum album (assembly GCA_963277665.1). NCBI lineage: Eukaryota > Viridiplantae > Streptophyta > Magnoliopsida > Santalales > Viscaceae > Viscum > Viscum album. Next base: position 1,057,169,403 of record OY728142.1, read on the forward strand.
GGAAATGCGTTTTTTGGTAAATTGTTATTTTTCGTTCAATTGATATAATTTATAATGCAATTTATTATGAAACAATTTAAAAATTCATGAAAACAACTTTTCATTACATTGATTTGAAATGATATGATAATGGAATTATTTCATCTATAATAGATATTGAAGGATATTGATAGGTGGACCGATATTTTTTATCCAATTCAGTTGTTACAGATTTGAATCTCATAAGAATATGAAATTTTGTATGTGAATGATCATGTTTGTCTTTGTTTACAGAATTGTACATGCACATGATTATTTTTATTTTGTTCTCAATATAGTGCGTGTACATGATCTCAATTAGCATTTTCCAAATTGTTATAGATGGAAATGACCCTGTTTAAATTATTGACAATATTTTGTGTCGAGTTTTTCATGGTATCCATTATTTCTTATATTATGAGTGGCAATGATCACCTTTAGAATTTTTCCCAAGATTAGGCATGGACAAGACCACGTTGAACATTGACCACATGGTTTAACACAAACATGATCATTTCTAATATTACTCACATGATTTTAAATAGACATGATCATATTTGTCATTTTTCAGAAGATAATTCATGGATTGGTAAAATTTTCATTTCTCCATTATATTATGATTTATTATAGTTATAGCACATTTTTATATCATTCCACATGCCTATATTAGGCACCATAGATCATTTATACATTCTCATCACCATATTCCATGGTATTTTATTAATCATTTTTTTAATACAACTCTTACTTTTATGCTTTATGGAACAATTTTATTGTCCCATGATATTTATGGTAATATATATCTCCAATATTTATTTTTTCATAAATTCTTATAATATATCCCTTCCTTATAGGTTTATTTGGTTTTACCTTTGGGAGAATATGAGCTAACCCGATTTTTTCATTCCATTACAAAATTTTTGAATATGATTCTAAATTATAAAATATATAAAAGGATGTATTTTATATTGATATTATGGTAAAATAATCACATGTACAACATTATATGATTCTTATACTTCTAATTATCTAATACTGTAAACCATTTTTTCATGTTAATTTGTAATTATCATTGATATGTAAGGACTAACCGATGGATGTGAAGTAAGATAAATTTATGTTTACATTGGGTCACCTCACATGGTTTCCAAAATATTATATTGTTTATGATTTTTTAGCCCAATAACTAAAAGTTACAATCTAGGGCCCCATTGTTGGTATCAATGTATTGATTAGATGGGTTTGGGTATCTATTTAGTAATTTAAGGGAATTTAGATGAGGGAAATTTATTAAATGATAAAGTCATATTTCTATGTATTGAAAAAAATAAAATAAAAAATAAAATATAGATAATATAATTTTTCACATTAATAAGTTCATTGACTTTGAAGAAACATAATGATTGATTCTCTTCAAAAAAAATATTTAGTGGTAAAAACACTGAAAATGATAGTTGTTTATTAATTTCGTCTTCATGTAGTGAATGATATATATGACTAACAACACATGTGGTTAAATACTCATCATTTATATTCTAGGATTCAAGAATTTATCTATAGGATCTATTATAAAGGATTTAAAAAGAGTACGAGAATGTAATATATATTTATATATATATGTCATAGAAAATTATGGGAAAATGAAAATGAATAATATAGATTCAAATATTTACATTCATATTAATTTTATGCACATAATATATCAGTTCATTATAAATTTTCACTAATTTCATTTCAAAAGTAATTTAATTTAAGTATTTTCATTCATCTGTATTTATCGATATAAGTAATTTTTTTAGAAATGGGAAGTCAAGTTAATAAGAGAGTCAATGTATAATATTAGGATTATTTCAAAGAGAATATAAAATCTATGGAAGGTGATGTTGAAAATATTATGGTTATTCTCACATAACTATCATGGGTTGCGATAAACAATTAGATCCCTCAAAAACTGCCAGACCCACTAAATAATGTATGGATATATTTTGGAAAATGTTTTGGTGAAACTATCCCTCGTGATATATCGAATCAGTTTCTAACTTATCATGAATTTTCTAATATAAACTTTATGGAATTTCCAAAATAATAATAAAATATATCATTTGTGGAAGTAATTTCCATTTTTTGTGTGACTATAAAAGAGAGGCAAACTGTTTGATCAACATAATGGATGATATCAATATGAAAACTCATCCTCCCATAATATTTCAATATATAAAATGAATGGAGTTAATTTCTTTTTATAATGTATTCTCTAACCCAATGGATAATGTTTTTTATTAAATACCAATAATATATAAGACAATTGTAACTTTGAGGACCGATGCTACAAATACATAATTTGTGGATAATGATAATTAAGTTACACATATTTTATGTTATATATTTCTCAATATAATTTTACATTATGGTCTTATCGACACCAGTAAATATATTGTTTACAAGATTATTAAATCCTTATCAAATTATTTCATATTGATATATCAGAAGAAAAAATCTTGTTCTATGATTTTTTGATAAATGGATAATATTTGTTTCAAATGTTTATCAAATTATTAGTCCTCTTAAATAATTTGAGATGATTTTGTTATAGTAGTAAATATATATAAAATTAATCTATATTAATTATTGAAATAGTGGTATTGTATTTCATATTTCAAACCATCCATTCATCATATATTGGAGTAATAATTACTATGAACTCTCTGGGAGAAATTAATTTCATTATCTGCATATTAATAATGAATAATTTGATGTATTTATCTCAAATAATTAAGGATAATTTTTTTGGATGATGCACAATAAGAGTTAAAATGTATGTTCAGTTACCTTTTTTAAAACTTTAATGAATACATAATAATTGAAATTATATCCCATGTTGTATATATTTTTTACATACAAATTTAAATTTTCATTAAAAATTTTATCACAGAAATAAAATAAATGGAATTTATAAAATAGAGGATAATTTAACACCCATCAATATATTAATAATTTCCGTTTAAAATTTTTTATTTGAAATCATTATTTCACACAAAACCCACAAATAAATTAAACCTAAAATAAAATGACATAATTTTATAATTAAAATATATTTTCAAATTAGATGATATAAATAAGAGAAACCAAATAATGAAATTTATTTTAAAAAAAGAAAAAAATAAAACTAGGTTGAAATATTATTCTTTATGATACACTTTTTTAAAGAGTTTTTAAGGGACATATTTTCATTATTTCATCCCCTAAAACAAATAATAGTCAAAAACCAATAATTATGGTATGAAAAAAATTATATGTGAGGTATTTTCAAGCATTTGGAATGTTTTATGGTATTCATGCTTGTAGAACATCCACACATGACAACCATACGACCATATCATATTAATTAGTTTCGAACGAATATGTACTGTAATTAAGTAAGAAATAATTCAGACGAATTAAACATGTAATTACTAAAAAATTATTTATTTATAAATTAGATATTTCAACTTTTAGTAAAAATTTTATTTTATGTATATTTTTTATGGAGTGATAATATTGATTTTGTATACAAAAACCAAATTAAATCATTTTATGTAAATAATATATTTATTCTAATAGAAATTTTTTATATACTACAATATTTTTAAAAAAGTAACTAATTATACATGGTTAAAAGATGATAATTATATGATTTTTATGATAAATTGTTTAAAACCAATTTAATTATTAACTATCAAGAAATAATAAAAATAGATATTACTATTTTAATTTGTCATTACTGTATTAAAATTTATTTTCCTCAAGATTTCTATTTAAAATTATAACTTTATTTGATAATTTTTATAATTTTATTCTGTTAAAATGGACATATTTTTTAATTTATCATTATAATATACTATGCGGGTAATTTTTTTGGATTTTGTTTAAAAATATTATTATTATTTCAATATTAAAAAGTATTATATAGTAATACTATCAATTTTATATAATAATTATAATATAATCCATACCAAAAAATTTATGAAACTATTTTAAGGCAACGTATATATTTGATAAGAATTGGTATAAAATATAATATATTATGTTTCAATTTAAAACAAATATTTATTTTTCGAAATTGTAACTTATATTTTTCTATAAATCTATTTTAATTATATATTAAATATATTATTTTATTGTTATTTTTCATCAATTATATAAAATTTTAAAAAATAATTGGATTTCAAAATTTGAATCAAATATTTTAAATTACATAATACATATCATTTTAGTTTTTCTCATAAAAATACATTACGTAGGTAAATATAATTACCTAGGTAAAATAAAAAAATTGTAAAAGTAATAAATAAAGGGTAATAATATTAATTAGTATGAAAACATGTACTACAATGAGTGGATACTGTATTTATTATGCAAAAATATTTTTTATCCATTGCATTTCACTTTCGTATAATGATGCCTTTAATAATTGAAATTTTATTAAAGAAATGTCACTCCTATCACAAATAAAAGTATCCCTTCACAACACCACTTATTCCCACACAAAAATCCATATAGTATTACCAAATTATACTCATAATACCTCAATAATAAAACAAGAATCTTCTCAAGTATTTTTTATTAAATAGACATCCATTCAAAATCATAATCTACTTTTCAATGGAGTTATGCTAGAAGTAAGGTAAATAATACCAAATAACTCACTTTAATTTCTTTTTTATTTTCTACACTTATTAAATGAAATTTTATTTTATTCTAGTAATATTTTGGCCATATCCAATCTTCAATGTTCATCGGTTTAAATATCTATATCTAGTACAGATTATTGTTGGAATTCTCGTAAGTATAAACATTATTCTTCTTTGTTTCACTTCATTGTAATAGCAGAGTTGGGTTTCATTTATGGGATATGTTAGTCATGTGAGTATATCATTTTATCCCTTAAAGAACCAATTTTAAATAATATTTTTGGGTCCAACCATTGTGTTTGTTGTTTTGTGGAATCATTGGACCTTAAGTGTTATTTTGATTAGTCATATTCATTAAATGTTTCATTTATGGAAGGATTTATGAGATTTTTGAATTGATGAAAGGGTCTCCATTGGTCTTTCTACACTTAACATGGTTAATTTACCTCATTTTAGGTGGTGTGAGTGCTAATTTTGATGTATGTGTTTCTTTAACTAGCCTATGTAGGATGAAATATATTTCATTCTAGTTTTATAAATTATTTCATAAAAAATCCATGATTTATTTTTGTACATAAATGGGGTTGAGATAAAATATGGGTTTTCCATCATTTTGATAATATAAAATATGTTTTCAAATAATTGATAAATGGATTGTAAATTTTTTTTTCAATAAATAGTTTTAATGAATAAATTATTAAAAAATTTGTTTGTGAAATGTGAATACCTTCTAAATTGTTCTGATAAATGAAGTAATTGGGATCCTATGATACATAGGTAGATGTTACAGTATTGGTCCTCTTCAATTTCATATTTATTTTTGTTCACACGTGGTGTGTTCCTCTATTTCATAGCCCTATATTTTAATTATTTAATAATAAAATTTTTAGGGGATTCAGTCATGGAGTGTTCCTATGTTCCTACAACATGATATCTAAGGACTTGAGTTCACAGTAAAGAATTATTATTGTATGGGTAGTATGATATCCAAAAAAAATTATTTATGGGAAGTTTCACATTTTTATTTGTAATTTTACTATATTGTCTTTCATATTAATGTTTTAACAAGATATGATATATTATTTGAAATTATTTTACCAACCATTTCATTAGGTAACTATAAAATGAGATAAATATACCATTCATTTGGTGTTGATATTATTTACTACTTATCATTCCATGTAAATTTAAAATTTTTATATTTGGATTATATGATTAGATACATGATATAGAACACCATAGTGGATACATACAAATTATTTTTATCGCACACCCAACACAACACTACGATGGTTTGTATAATTTATATTATCTTTTGGTATCAGAAAGGGTAAGAAACCAAAATGTGGTGGGGAAGTTTTTATCATCTATGAATTGGTTTATGATGTTGAGATAATGGGATATTTACAATCTACATCATTGGGTAAAAGTCATTGGTTTTAATTTTCCTCATTTTGTTCAACATGTATTTTTAGGTATTATTATTTACTTTTAGTTTGTATAAATATTATTATTATCTCAGGTTATGGAATATTTACTTTAGTTTCATTTATATTATTCCTTCCACTATGTAAATATATTATATTTATTATTACCAGTTGGATGAAATATATCTATCTAGTGGTAGTCATATTATTGGATTGTATCTTCGAACCCTTGGGGATTTGGAAAGCTATTCTAGTATGTGGAATACTGGTTATGGTGGCAGTTGTTTTTGGGAATCACATGTTAGTTCATGAAAAATTGGTATCAATGAACATTTTTCGTAATGTGTCCTTGTTTCAGGACTTCTATTATACTGAATAGAATATTATTAAAACATGTTAGATAGTTTTTATTGATTTCTTAGCCATCTCTTACAACAAGTTTCCCAAACAAACATGGTTTTTTTATGTGAGTCTCCAATGATCATTTGCAACTTTATATCAGTTTATAACTTTTTATGTACAATTTATGCAGATATTGTACTATTTTAAAATCATTTTCTTATATTCTAATTGTAGAAAGAATCTCCAAAGGTTTCTTCCCTAGATACAAAAGGAGGGTACAACATGGGATGTTCATCAGTTTAATCCCACTCTTCATTAGAATCATATGGTGTCTATCATATGATTACATATTTTTTTTATAGAAATGTTCATCATGTGTTCATGACCATGTGGTTGTTGTGTTTCTAGATTATTCGGGTGACAAGGATCAATATCGAGAGACAAAACATGAAAGGCCGCCAATCTATTATATATATGAATAAACCACATGAGGTAGAGGACATGATTTAAAAGATAGATACATTCTTATAATTCATAGTTAAACCAGTTGTAATTAAGTATAACTGTGAGATACTTAAGCATTAAGACCTCAACATGAAATTCATGAATTACATGTTATAAGTAGACATGTTCATGTTATTGGATTACAAGGGATCATTAACTTCTTAATTCTGTAATTCTTCCCAGAGAATTTGATGAAATATATTCATATCGAGTTCCACACTTGTTAGTAGGGATAACATTATGTGATGAATTACACCAATAATTTTTCAAAGCTTGTTTGTTTTTATCCGAATGTGGTTAGGAATTATTATCTGGAAACTCTGAAGTACCATAATGTTTTCCAATCATATTTTCGATCAATGTTGTTTATGTGGAATAATACAACCAATGATGATGTAGTTTAAACTATATGATGGTAGAGATGAACTTGGTAGATAAAAAAAAGGGTTTTATAACCCTCCACATCCACGATAAATCATCTTTAGTGGAAATAAGATTACTATGTGGAAGTGATATGATCATCCCTGGAGTGGTGGAGGTGGTAGTCCGTAGCGAGCCACCTCTACACCATAAACACTTTTGAGTAGTGTGATCTTGACTTCCTTGTTGTGCACCATTGTTGGACATAAAAATATTTCTTGTTCTTCCCTATGAAGATGTTAAATTCATAAAGCCTCAATGGAAATTACATGCGGTTCTTCTAGGCCATTTCCATTCCACATTTTGGTAAGGTATCATCAACTCTGATGTCTACTATGAAACAGAAATAGGCTTCAAAATTGTTTGGGATGTAGGTACATGACTCTATATTAAATAACTATCATGTAGAGGATGAATTTTTAGTGTGGGATGATGTAGTCTTCATGATAGTGATACGTACCAATTTGGTTTGATATTCTATAACTACTTCTCTATTTTATATAGGTCTATCACAATCAATTATACCTTATTATCTTGTAGATGTTTTAAAACATCATATAGTGATCATGTCCTTCATTATAGAGATAGAAAAACTTCTTGTAATTAATATTTATCAAGGTCATCTACATCAGGAAATTATTTTCATACATAAATATTACATCTATTGAGATAGAAGGTCAATAAATAATAATACGACCGGCACCATAGCTATTGGGGTTCAGATTCATTGGTGTTTATATATAGAATATTCAATCTTTATTAAATACCATAAACATATCCGATATATATTTTTACTCTTACTAATATTCAATGAATACCATATTTGAAAAATTATTCATAACCTAAGAATATGAATCTGAAGAAAAGGTTTAGCTCATATGTGTAGTAAGGAAAACACGGGATATATGGATTTATGATCATATGGATGAATAAGACAAGCATAAGGTTTTGAAATCCAAAAAAAATTAAAATTTATAAATCAATCCTTCTAGATATCAGAAATATGATTTAAATAATAGAAAAAGTTTCATTTCAAATTAAACAAATCATAATAAATTGAACTCGTCACAGATCAATCATAAATCTTATGTTCAAAACGTAAACATTTTTCTAAAATCATCATGAGTATATAACCCATTTCATAGGTCATGATTAAATACAAATACCATAAAATAAAGAATAAAAACCTATTATCCTTAGTGGATCAAGAACATCGACTCATTTTGTAACAACCCAAGTAAGTAATGAATAATAGATATTTTTTATCTATGACTATAAATGAATTATATAGTGTTTTAGAGGCTTAAAATTAGAATAAATCCAATCTTAATCATGGAATACACTAATATTTATAAAAGAATTTTTTACTGTCTTTTGATGGAAATCCATTTTTAAATATATATTTTGACAATTTTATAATCTTTATTTTTCAAAATAAACTTATTCTTTGTTATTGGTACATTGAAATTTACTTTGGATAATTTTTTTGTATTTTTCTGACAATGATCATTTTTTAATGAATAGTCAAAAATAATGCATTTTACATCAAAACTGTTTTTTCATCTAATTTAATTATATGATTAGATTATATTTATAATTGGTTTTAATGTGTAAATATAATATATTTTTACCATGTATTCCAATTGTGTTCATTGGGATTAATTTAACTTTGGAATTAGGCATAAACAAGTTCCAAACTTTACATAGATATTGTTTCAAAAAACCCGCTATTTGTTTTGACAATGGGAATTATTTTAAAATAAATTATTTCAAATTCTTGTGTTTGGAATTTAGTAAAATGGATTACATATTTGGAATAAGAAGGTCTAAATTATGTAATCATGACTCTTTTATTTTTGGACATTATGAATAGTAACGACGGTAATTATCTCTAATTATCTTGATTAATGAGTAATCGTGTAGTTAAGGATAATAAAATAATATCATAATAATAAAAAATGACACAATCATGTGTCCTAATGCTACTGGTTGTCTCATGTCCGACCATGGTATGCCTTGGGGCAAATTTGGGGACCCCATGGAATCACATTTGTGTGAATGTGGCTTTTTAGCTTTTTATTTTTCAAGAAAGTTAAATATAACAGAGAATGTATAACCTGAGTAATTTTTTTTTCATTTTGTCTAAATAAATGATCTGTTGGACTATAAATAGTAATTATAAAGCTAAAAGGATTTCCTACACCATGAATTTTTTTCATAATTTTTATACATTAAATAAATTAAATTATTTATGACATCATAATGATGCAGCGATTACCTCATTAATAAACGATTAAAATAGAATGAAACGATAATGTAAAATATAAGACTTAAACATGTCAAATACCTATTGGATGAGTTTATTTATAACCCTTATCACTTTATCCTAGAAATACATCAATGTGGGACCTTTAAAATACAAAACTCATTTGAAAATAAAGTAACATTTTATAACTTTTCAAGAGTTCCCCTCCTCTCCTCTTATAAAAGGCCCCCACCTCTACCTCATTACCCACACCTCTCTAGCCTTTGGCTCGGCTAACCCCTGCTCCTTTTGTCTCTCCACATCCCTCTCTTACCCCTAGAAGCCCCCCTTTGGGAAGAAGGCTTCCCAAGGGATCCATTGAGCTCAAATCAAAGATAGTTACCTGATTTTAAGGTAATGTTTTCACTTCTGTACTTTTGTTTTATTTTTCTTCTCCAACCCCCTAAACTCTTTTTATTCATTTCTTTTGTAACAACACCAGTATCGTCTATATAATAAGATGTTTTTATAAGATGTATTCAATCTACACTTACACACATCTACATCAAATGGTTAATGCACGTACTGTTTCTGTGGATGGCGAATTTCTGCCTCACGAAACGATGATTGTTCAATATTCCTCTAACACCTTCAAAGGTGGACATTAAGATGTAACTATATTTTTATATGATATATAATATGTTTATGTTTTACTTAAGATTCTTTATTTTTCATTTATGTCATACCTTTATGGTTTCCATTATGGGTAAATGCAATATCTTCATTTTAGGATGTGCGGACTACCGCCCCCTCAAAGTGATTTGATTCGTTAATACCATATGTGGTACATATAAAGTTTAGATTTAATGATATTATATATGATACAATACTGTAATTATAATACTATTATGTATCATTATATTTTAATTCCATTAAATATGAAATAGAAATGGAAGTAGCATTCATGCGTATGTACGACTTACCGTCTCCATGAACGGTGCATTTCATTTCTTACCTCTAAATGTTATGTAATATTATAAATGCATGTATATAATGGATATATATGATATATATGATATATAAATCATGAGTATAACTCTGTATATAATAGTTACATGAACAAATTGTAATTATAAAGAGCATATTTTTTACTCAAGTACCAATGATCGTTAAAATGACCGTTATTAACTTAAATATTTACATAGTGTTCATGACATGGTAATAAGTGATATAAAACGATTAATGAACATGAAAAAGGATCTTAAGCAAATAGAAATTCACTAAAGTTTATTATTCAGGACATTAAAGAACGATCGAGTCAAGTCGGACCCGAGGTAAGGGAACTTCTTAACCCAATTTCCGTTCTTTGGGTTAATCTCCTAATTTCAAATTATGTCCTGATATTATTATGTCTTATCATGTATTTGTACATTATTTATTTTTACTTATAGTGAATACACATAATAGATCTATTTTATTTTAGAAATTATCTTTGTATGGGACTTCATCTCAGTCTCCTTTCATTGCGGCATATTTTGTTTTATATACAACCTTCTTTTATAATGTGTATAAACCCATTTGACTTTTATGTTTATCCAAAATAAATATTTTTTTATACAAAGTGTTTTACTAAACGACAAAAGGGAATGTTTTTGTCGTATGTATGCGGCGACAATGACTTCTCTACCGTCATGGCCATTATTTGAGTTTCGGCTTCCTCTACAAGCCATACCCTTTTTTAAATGAAAAATAAATACCATGTTTTACTTTTCATTTACTTTGGTATTGAAAATGGTTTTCATAATGTTTTTATTATATCAATGTGTTGTATTGATGTCTTGTGATTGAAATGTGGAAATGTTATGTTTCTTTTATGCATGTTTTTTGTGATATGATTATGTTATGGTTCTTGGGCATTGTTATGAAGACGGGTAGTTCTGTGATAAACTAAGGGTGGGTGAGCCCGATATAGATCTCTGATGCATTGGGTAACGCGAAGGGGTTAAACGTTGAGGTTTCTCCGAATATATTTAGGTAATATACTGTGATGGGCATTCCAAACGTAACCATGAGGGTTACCCCCTACGTAAGAATGTTATTAATGCCTCAAGTTACCTTTATGTCTTATGATTTCTATGATTTATTCATTATTTGATGAGGTATGTTAAAGTTCTTATGTTTTATGGGTAAAGTATGATTTCATTCTTATGTATATATGTACTCATGTTTCCTTTCCATATTTTTATATCCCTTACTGAGCTTTATATGCTCATCCCAAGTTTTTGAAATGTTTTTAATAGGTCAAGGGAAAAGTACATGATATGATGATAGTGTCAAGGAAGTGTCAAGAAAGAAGCCATGTTTTATTTTAAATATGTTTTTGTTGATGGGAAAATGAATACTATCTTTTATGTATCCACTTTGTTTAAATGTGGAATGTAATGCATGTTTTATGATCTAATTCTATAAAAATCTAAACCTGAAAAGATCCACAATGTGTAATCTTGTAATAACTCATGATTATGTATTGTTTAAGGCTGGGGCCTTATAGTTGGTATCAAAGGTCGGTTTAGACAACTTTAGGAGTTAGAAAATTGTTAAATTATAAATTAATTTATGGTATGAATGAAATGATATAGCATTTATAGATTACCATGTTGCTTCGCCAAAGATATTTATGTGTTTAGAATGGTTCTTCAAAAAGGATACAAGGAAGTTGTGCTAGGATGGTATATAGATGGAAATGAACTTCTAAATCAGCATCCTGAGATGGTTAGAATCAGAATTGAACTGTTTGTTCCAATGATGGATTAGTTGACTCAGGTTATAAATCGTGATTGTGTTATTGATGATATTTTGGTGCTTTCTAAAAGTAAAGTGGAGCATGAAAGAAATTTAAGGGTTATTTTGAAAACCCTGAAAGAAAAGAAATTGTATGGGAAATTCATCAAGTGTGAGTTTTGGTTGCAACAAATTTCTTTCCGTTGTCACATTGTTTCTAAAGATGGGATTACTGTTGATCCTGCAAAAAAAAGGTTGTTGAAGAATGTCTAGACCCACAAATGTAACAGAGATTCATAGCTTCCTTAGTTTGGCAGGCTATTACCGAAGGTTTGTAATAAATTTTTCACGGTTATCTAGTCCAATGACTAGGATAACTCGGAAGGGTGTTATGTTTATCTGGAAAAAAGAATGTGATGATTGTTTCCAAGAATTGAGAAGAAGATTGATGAATGCTCCAGTTTTGGCACTACCGTCCAGTAATGGGGAGTTTGTTATCTACAGTGATGCATCATTGAAAATACTTGGTTGTGTCCTAATGCAGAATGATCAGGTAATTTATTATGCTTCACATTAGTTAAAAACTCATGAGGTAAATTACCCTACACATGATTTGTAATTAACTGCTGTTGTTTTCGATTTAAAAATTTGGAGGCATCATTTGTATGGAGTAAAGTGTGAAATATATACCGATCAAAAAATTCTAAAGTATATATTCACTCAAAAAGAATTGAACATAGGATAGAGGAGATGGCTAGAATTAATCAAATATTATGATTGTACAATTCATTACCATCCGGGAAAAGAAAATAAAGTTGCTGATGCATTGATTCGAAAGAGTAATACTTCATTAACAATGTAGCGTTTCGAACGTGATCCTTTGGTTAAGGCTTTGGCATAGATGTTGTTGGTGTAGGATTTCCTTCTGTTTTGTTTCAGGTATCAGTGAAATCTTCTATATCAAATAGAATCAAGAAAGAACTGAAGCAAGATAGTGAGTTTCAGAAAAAGGTAGAGCTGGTTCAGAAGGGTAAGTTGCATGAATTCAACATTGATAATGATTTTGTTTTGAGATTTGGGAAGAGATTTTGTATGCCTTGTGATTTAAAGTTGAATAGAGAGTTGTTATGTGAATCTCATAGTTCTCGGTTTTCAGTTCATCCTGGCAGTACTATGGTGTATAAAGATCTTCGGGAGTATTACTGGTGGGACAGAATGAAAAGGGATATTGCTGATTTTACTGTAAAGTTTTTGACTTGTCACCAGGTTAAAGCAGAGAGGTAGTTACCGCAAGAAATGCTTCAGCCTTTACAAGTTCCAGAGTGGAAATGGGAGAATATATCCATGGACTTTGTTGTGGGATTGCCGAAGACATCTCGAGGTAATAATGCGATCAGAGTTATTGTTGATCGCTTGACTAAACCTGCTCATTTCCTTGCTATACGAGATAGTTTTTACCTAGATCAACATTCTCGTTTGTATCTTAAAGAGATATTTAGGTCACATGGATTTCCTCACTCCATTGTATCTGACCATGATCTGAGGATCATTTCTAACTTTTGGAAAGGCCTTCAGAAGTCGTTCGGTACTGAATTAAATTTTATTACAACTTTTCAACCTCAATCAGATGGGCAGTCAGAACAAACAATTCAGACCGTGGAGAATATTCTACCTGCTTGTTCTATTGATTATCAGAGAAGTTGGGACCATCATCTTTATTTGGTTTAGTTTTCATATAATAACAGTTTTCATTCCAGTATACAGATGGCACCATTTGAGGCGTTATATGGGAAGCAGTGTCGAACTCTAGATTTTTGGGATAAAGTGGGTGAATGGAAGCTGATGGGACCAGAATTGGTAGAAGAGATGGTAGAAACAGTTCAGTTGATTCAGAAACACATGAGAACAGCTCAGAGAAGACAGAAAAGTTATGCAGACAACATGAGGAAGGATATATCTTTCGAGGTAGGTGATCATGTTTTTCTCAATGTTTTACCATGGAAAACTGTGATGTGATTTGGTAAGAAAGGAAAGATGAGTCCAAGGTTCATTGAACCATATGAAATTCCAGAGAGAGTTGGATTAATTGCTTACCGAGTGGCTTTACCACCGAGTTTATCTCAGGTACACAATGTTTTTCATGTTTCTATGTTGAGAAATTATATGCCAGATCCATCTCATGTTTTGAGTCCAGAGGTAGTTCAGCTAGAATAGAACCTATCTTATGAGGAAAAACTAGTCCAAATTCTTGACCACAGAGAGCAAGTGTTACGGAATAAGGTGATTCATCAATTAATGGTTTTGTGGAAAAACCACATGATTGAAGAGGCAACATGGAAATCTGAAAATGCAATGTGGGCTAAATAACACCACTTATTCGATAAGTAAATAAATTGCGGGGATGAAATTTTCTATAGGGGGGAAGGTTGTAACCTCCCAATTATGTAATGAATAATAGATATTTTTTATCTATGTCTATTAATGAATTATATAGTGTTTTAGAGGCTTAAAATGAGAATAAATCCAATCTTAATCATGGAATACACTAAGATTTTTAAAATATTGTTTTATTGCCTTTTGATTGAAGACCATTTTTAAATCTATATATTGAAAATTTGATATGCTATATTTGTCAAAATAAACTTATTATTTATTAGTGGGACATTGAAATTTACATTGGATAAATTTTTGGTATTTTTCTGACAATGTTCATTTTTTCATGAATAGTCAAAAATACTGCATTTTACATCAAAACTGCTTTTTCATCTAATTTAATTATATGGTTAGATTTTATTTTTAATTGGTTTTAAAGTGTACATAAAATATATTTTTACCATGTAATCCAATGGTGGTCATTGGGATTAATTTAACTTTGGAATTGGGCATAAAAAAGTTCCAAACTATTCATAGATATTGTATCAAAAAAACCCGCTATTTGTTTCGACAACGGGAATTATTTTTAAATAAATTATTTCAATTTCTGTGTTTGGAATTTGGTAAAATGCATTATATATTTGGAATCAGAAGGTCCAAATTCTCTAACCATGACTCTTTTGTTTTTTGACATTACGAATATTAACGATGGTAATTATCTTTAATTATCTTGATTAACGAGTAATCATGTAGTTAAGGATAATAAAATAATATCATAATAAAAAAAATGACACCAAAATGTGTCCTAATTCTACTGGTTCTCTCATGGCCGACCATTGGATGCCTTGTGCCAGTCTTGGGGACCCCATGGAATCACTTCTGTGTGTAAGTGACTTTTTATCTTTTTATTATTAAAGAAAGTTAAATATAACAAAGAATGTATCACCTGAGTAAAAAAAATTTAATTTTGTCTACATAAATGATTTTTTGGAATATAAATAGTCATTAGAAAGCTAAAAATAGTTCCTAAATCATGATATTTGTTTTATAATTTTTAGACATTAAATAAATTAAATTATTTATGACATCATGATGATGCATCGATTACCTCATTAATAAACGATTTAAATAAAATGAAAAGATAA
Source organism: Viscum album (assembly GCA_963277665.1). Classification (NCBI taxonomy): domain Eukaryota; kingdom Viridiplantae; phylum Streptophyta; class Magnoliopsida; order Santalales; family Viscaceae; genus Viscum; species Viscum album. The sequence continues at coordinate 1,057,185,328 of OY728142.1, forward strand.
TGTACAATATAAGACTTACACTTGTCAAATACCTATTTTATGAGTGTATTTCGAACCCTTATAACCTTATCCTAGAAATACATTAATGTGGGACCTTTAAAATCCGAAACTCATTTGAAAATAAAGTAACCTTTTATAACATTCCAAGAGTGCCCCTCCTCTCCTCTTATAAAAGGCCCCCACCTCTACCTCTTTATCCACACCTCTCTAGCCATTGGCTCAGCCTAACCCTACTAAATTTATCCCTCCACATCCATATATTACTCCTAGAATCCTCACCTTTGGCATAAGTCTTCCCAAGGATGCCTTTGAGCTCAAATTAAAGAGAGATACCCGATTTTAAGGTAATGTCTTCATTTGTGTTCTTTTGTTTTATTTTTCTTCACTAACCCCATAAACTCTTTTTATTCATTTATTTTGTAACAACACCGGTATCTTAAATATACTAGGATGTTTTTATAAGTATTATTCAAGCTACACTTACACACACCTATATCTAATGGTTAATGAACATACTGTTTCTGTGGATGGCGAATTTCTGGCTCACGAAACGATGATTGTTAAATATTCTTCTATCACCTTCAAAGGTGGCCATTAATATGACACTGTATTTATATATGTTATATAATATAATTATTTTTAACTTATGATTCTGTATTTTTCATTTATTTCAATCCTTTATGGTTTCCATTATTTGTAAACGCGATATCTTCATTTTAGAAAGTGCGGACTACCGCCCCCTCAAAGTGATTTGATTCGTTAATACCATATGTGGTACGTATAAAGGATAGATTTAATGATATTATATATTATAAAATACTGGAATTATAATAATATTATGTATCATTATGTTTTAATTACATTAAATATGAAATAGAAATGGAAGTAGCGTTCATGCGTACGTACGGCTTACCGTCTCCATGAACGGTGCATTTCATTTCTTACCTCTAAATGTTATGTAATATTATAAATTCATGTATATACTGGATATATATGATATATATGATATATAAATCATGAGTATAACTCTGGATATAATGGATACATGAACAACTTGTAATTATAAAGAGCATATTTTTGACTCAAGTACCAATGATCGGTAAAACGACCGTTATTAACCTAAATAATTACATAGTGTTCATGACTTGGTAATAAGTGATATAAAAGGAATAAAATACTTGAAAAAGGTTCTTAATAAATTATAAGTGAACTCAAGTTTATTATTCAGGACATTAAAGAATGATCGAGTCAAGTCGGACCCTAGGTAAGCGAACTTGTTAACCCAATTTCAGTTCATTTGGTTAATCTCCTAATTTCAAATTATGTCATGATATTATTATGTTCTATCTTTTATTCGTACTTTATTTATGTGTACTTATACTGAATACACATAATAGATCTATTTTATTTTAGAAATAATATATGTATGGGACTTCGTCTCAATCTCCATTCATTGAGGCATATTTTGTTTTATATACAACCTTATTTTATATGGTGTATAAACCCCTTTGACTTTTATGTTTATCCAAAAGGAATATTTTTCTACACGAAGCATTTTACTAAATGAAAAAAGGGAATGTTTTTGTTGTACGTATGCGGCGACAAGGACTTCTCCGCTGCCGTGACCATTATTTGAGTTTCGACTTCCTCTACATGCCATACCTTTTTTTTTAAATGAAAAATAAATACAATGTTTTCCTTTTCTTTTATTTTGGTATTGAAATTGGTTTTAAATTTTTTTTATTATATCAATGTGTTGTATTGATATCTTGTGTTTGAAATGTGGAAATATTATGTTTCCTTTATGCATGTTTTATGTCATATGATTATGTTATGGTTCTTGGGCATTATTATGAAGACGAGTGGTTCCGTGATTAACTAAGGGTGGGTGAGCCCGATATATCTCTCCAATGTATTGGGTAACACGAAGGGGTTAAACATTGAGTTTTCTCCGAAGAGATTTAGGGAATATACTGTGATGGGTATTCCAAACGTAACCTAGAGGGTTACCCCCACGTAAGAATGTTATGAATGCCTCAATTTACCTTTATGTTTTATGATTTCTTTGATTTATTAATGATTTAATGAGGTATTTTAAAGTTCTTATGTTTTATGGGTAAAGTATGATTTCATTCTTATGTATATATGTACTCATGTTTCCTTTCCATATTTTTATATACCTTACTAAGATTTATATTCTCATCCCATGTTTTCGAAATGTTTTTCACATGTCAAGGGAAAGGTACATGATATGATGATAGTGTCAAGGAAGTGTCAAGAAATAAACCATGTTTTATTTTAAATATGTTTCTGTTGATGGGAAAAATGAATACTATCTTTTATGTATCCACTTTGTTTAAATGTGTAATGTAATGCTTGTTTTATGATCTAATTCTCTAAAAATCTAAACCTGAAAAGATCCTCAATGTGTAACCTTGTAATAACACAAGATTAAGTATTGTTTAAGGATGGGGCCTTATTCATTTCCCCTAATAGATAAAGTACATCTACTTATTTCCCATGATTGATAATGAACTTCTAGTTTTTTCTCGTATCAATCTCATAAGATATAATACTATACCCAAGGGATTTGAGGGAGATAGAGGTCCCACATGTCAAAAAATTATAATCATAAATATGTTATCCATAATATCCTAAATATTCAAAAATATGAAAATTAATGAAAAGAAATACGTTTCATTAACATATCATTATAACATAATAGATTGAAAAGAAATTTGATTCATATACATTTCATATTTCATCATAAACATAAAATATCCATAGAAAGATAAATGATGTTTTCCTTGGATTATATATTTATAATTATTATGTAATATAAAAGGATTTACACAGAAATGGATAAATTATTTTAAAATATCTCATGGAATAATCCATTGGAAAATAACCTTTCCCTTTTGAGGCCACTTATTTTTTTTTAAAATGCATAGAAAATATAAGGGAATTTTTTTTAGTCAATAGATACTTGTAAACATGAAAAGGAATATTCAATTAAATTATTAGATAGAATTCTGGAAAAAACATTTCATTCATTATATTTTTAAAAAGATTCCTTTCATAGAGTCTAATCATGACCCGTTAGGAAAATGATAATAATGTTAATTTTAAAACCACTACTTAAAAGTAAAATATGGGTAAAAATGAAATTAAAAAACATTAGAGTATAGTATTAAAATAATTTAATTATTTTAGGTAACATGAATATTTAATATAATGGTTAAATATTTCTCCCAACATAGACTTAAATGTATAAAATCACAAATATTGTTGATATTATGAAGTAAAATCCAAACCATGATTTCATTTCTATTCTTATAAATAACTCAAACCACATGTATAATAAAAAAATATTATATCTTTATTAAATATTTTATTCATATTATAACACATTATATGAACCATCTATATCATTTCAACACCCATTTTCTATAATTATTTATTAAAATCATTATTTTTTGGTGTAATTTTTTTTGTTTATTATGAGTATTTTAGTGTAGTGTTTCTGGTCCTTATACATTTAACATTGTTAGATAACCTAATAAGTATAAATCAATATATAAATATTATATATTTTTAATTTTATATATATATTTATATTCATCTATATATTTTATAGATATGAAAATGAATTACATCATTCTTGGAGATGACTCACCGTACTTACGTGTTAACATAGTTTCAGTTTTTTTTCTCCTGTAATGAGAGATTCATAAATATTAATTCAAATTAAAAAAAAATTATTATATGATATATAAAATATATATTGATAAAATTAATCCTCATTTCTAGCCATGTAAGATACATATGAAAATCAAATCACATCACTTCACGGATATGGTAGTCAAAACGTACTACCAATCGACATTATCATTTCTAATGGATTGGATGGTATGAATGAGGATGTGATATTATATGTAAAAATTTATAATAACATCATAAATTATATATTTAAACATTAATGTAATCCTAATACCCATGGAGATGGTATGATGTACAAAAGCATGAACGATAATTTAACTTCTTGTATGATTGTAAAGATGGTGTATAATGGTGTTTCAATAATCAAAATAACACTAATTTATATTTATAATTTTAAATAAACTGTTTTATGATAAATACAATTAATATTGAAGTGTTATTTAATAATATTAAAAAAATTTGAGTTAAGGTGATTACTTATTCCTGGGAAGAACTCCGTTAAATCATATCATAAGGACCATAGAGTATGTATTTTGAGAATAAAAACAACTATAAAATGTGGCTATATTAGTTAGGAATATAATTTCATAGAGGGTGGTTTGGATATAAGTCTTTATTTTAAGTGAATAAAAGAAAATATAGGTTCTCATAAATAAGATATTGGAGGAGTACTCTTATAATTTCTTAAAAGAATAAAAAATAATTAAGTCAATTCCCATTAAAAATGTTACAAAATAACTATAAATGTATAAGGGATGTCAGTTTAGACCATATTGTGCCACCTTTTAACACTTCTATGATATTCATAATGGTTATATGATTTTATTTAATTTTGTTCTCATTAAATATCATTATTTTCAATTTAGACCCAATTCAATAAAATGAATTAAAAGGCAACAATAAACAGTTGTATTTAAAATATTGTATTACTAAAATGTGTTTATTATATTCTCCTATTAAATATGTTGAAAAAACTTCATCAATAAAATAATATTTATTTTAATATTAATAATATGATTTATTTTATTTAATATTAATTTTGTAAATGCTGCATAGAAGATGAATATTAAAAAAAGACAATTATATAATTAAAGAAATTATATTAATATAAATAAAATAAATGTATTCTTCTTATAAGTAAAAAATATATAAATTCATAAATTTCTTTTTTCTCTAAGTGGATCGATAACCGATATAAGAACTAAAGACAGTGAAAATTTGTAATATTTTATTATTAATATAATATAGAAGTAATTTTCAAAAATATGATTCCATTAATCTAATAAAATTCAACAATAATTTAATAATGATATAAGTAAATTCAGCCAATTCTAATTATATGAAAAATTTATGTCCTTATTAGTTATTTTTAATCCATATTAATCGGATTTATCATTTTCCGAGCTGATAAATATTACCAATGTTATTATTTATATTGATGAAAAATAAAATTTTCATATTTACCAATATATACTGTATTAATAAAAAAAACCAATTTTACAAATTTTATTTTTTAATAGTGTCAAGAAATTTATTTTAAAATAACCAGAAAAAACATGATGAAAACAGATTTTTTATAATGAAAAAATATTAAGATTAACTTTCGATTTGTTCTTATCCAATGCCTTGAATTGTGTTTGAATGAATAAATATTTCAATCAATTAAATAATTTATAAATATCATTAAAATCATGAAATAATATTGAGTAATTTAATTTAATAATATAATAATAAATTGTTTGCAAAAACCAGTTTTACAAGAAAAAAATACTTTTATTTCTGATGTTTTTTTGTTTTTAAATATAATAATTATTTAAAAACTGATAAATTAAAATTTTAAATATGTAGAAAAAATATTTTTCCCTAATTAGTTACAAAAATTAATATCTTCTAATAAAATAAAAATGAGACAATAGACATATAATATTTTTAAAACGTTATGTTGTTTGTCTAAAATCAGTGTTGGGCGTAATTTAAACTGTCGAAAAAAATATATATTTAAATAGAACTATTTCAAAAATTATATATCCGAGTTATATTATTCCAACCATAAAATGAAATTATGTCACAACTCGTCCCATGGGGACCAGTCCGTGAGTACCCCAAACCCGCCTTCCATAGGCCAGGGGCTGGTGACTAGCACCAAAGGTGTAAATCCCTAAAATTTGGTAGGCAATGCCTTTATAAACTATAAACACACAATAGAGTAAGCTATAAGAAAAACACTACGTAAAAATTTATACCAAAGGAGTTCTCAAAAGTAATGGGGCCATAAATACAAGCCCAAATATAAAGTACAAGGAAACTGAAAACAAGTACCACTGAATAAAGTTAAATATCTACCAAATCATCAACTTGGAAGTCCTACATGAAGGGTAGGTACAGAAATCCTCCACAAAACTCCACGTTATCTGGTCTCCTCCGTGTACCATCACTCTATGTGGTCCACCTCCGGGTAACATCCAGTTCTATCTACTTAGCCAGGCTAACGATGTTTGTCCTCTGTAACCAACAAAATGATGTTCAGGAAAAACCTGTGCAGGGGTGAGTATAATGATACTCAGTATGGACCCCAACACCCTCAAGGTCACACAAAAATCCATCAATGATAAAACACAACGTATGAAATCAATAGATAACCCCACTTAGTTATATGCCTTTACATTTACCTATGTTATTAAGTAATCCATCTCAATAATGAGGTAAACACAAAATTTACTGACTCAGCTCAAACCCATATTTTTATTATCAAAACCCCGACTGATGAAGAACTCCTCCTCTATTGAGTACAGTGCGCCTGCCGCGACACCAAGGTGCTTCCCACTAACCTTAGAATACTAAGGTACTCCTTGTAGAGACCCAAAGCTTTGCGTACATGGACATTACATTACTTTTTCGGAATACATAATACATAAGAAAAACCAACACTCAAGGATCATAATAGTTTAGCGTCATTGGAAAATCGGAACATAATCTTGTAATCATGGTGAAAGATCTTCAACATCTCCCATAAAGATCTTCCCCTTTTATTTTCTTACCTAAATCCTTTCATTATATCCTATGGAAAATAAAACATATAAAGGGTGAGCTCAAATGCTCAGTAAGGTTAAACATAGGGAACATTAAACAAACCATATACATTTGAATGTAAAAACAAGAGGATAAAATCTAAACATCAAAATATTGAGCAATGACATAAAACATCGTAGTACATAAAGAATATATCATAATAGAACATTAATTATGATATAATAGCATGGGAATAAATCTATTAATTTTGGGAAACCATAAATCACATGATATGATTTCCATAGTAGCCAAGGCAATGCTGCCAAGACCTTGTTAGTGGACAAAGTCCCTTACTGGACCGAGTTTACTTTCCGTTCCAGCCCTGTATTACTGAACCGAATTTACTATCCATTCCATCCATGTCTATATCATGATATATAAATCTTTACCCAATGCATTGTAGAGAGATATAGGTCCCACCCAGCTCATAATGAAATAATTCTTACGTGTGCCACAACATAAACATAAATCATTCATCATAACCCAATGAAAAAAATGGGTTTCATAAACATCATCCCATCATAACATAATCAATATAAAACAAATGGATTTAAATTCATAGTAAGAAAAATTAAACCATGTAAATAATAGAGTCATTATACTTGAAATATAATCATACTATATAATGTCATCTTAGATGGAAAATATTTTTGAAAAAACACTTCAAAAGAATTTTCAAGAAAATATCCTTTCTTTATCATAATCATTTTATTTTAACAAAATGACATTAAATTTTAAAAGAAAACGATTTTGTTGAAAATAATCATGAAAAATTGTAGAGTATTATTCTTGAAAATAAGGCATTATGAAACCATAAAAATCCATTCATGACATATAAGTTAAAAAAACATTCTCCTCATACTGTTGTCGGAAAAGTCAAAAAGTTCCTTGTACAGTAAACAAAAGAAAGAATCCTTCCATAACATGTGGTAAAAGTAAAAAATGGGTAAAAAGTACTTTAAACATACATGAAACCATTTTTATAAAATAGGGACATGGATGATAAATATAACCCCAGTAAATACTTATGAATAAACAATCTTGGATAAAAATGAGATTGGAAAAGTTATCCCTTACCTTATGTCTTATATGGTTCCTATGTATATGAAACTCCTGTATAATGATTTAAATAATGTCATTGACTTATTAGATAATGATATTAATTGTTATGATATAATATATGGTTCACTTATGACTTTATATTACCCGTTCTTTTGTAAATTCCATGTTAAAGTAGTGTCTGGGGTAAAACTGTTTCAATTTTCGTACATGTTTCGAGAGGTTATTCTTGATATTATTGCTTAAATATTGATTTAATTAATTCCAAAATGTAAAACATGATTTATATATAATATATATTCACCATTTAAATATATATGATAGTTCGATAAATGGAATGAAATACACCGTTCATGGAGACGGTAGGTCGGACGTACGCATGAACGTTGTTTATGTTTCCTTATTGAATTAAATGGAATTAATTAATTGAAACATATAGGTACATAAATACAGTATCATTATTATGTAATATATTTCATGATTATTTGTTATATATATGTTATAATCATACTTTAATGGTTAATCATGGAAAATTAATCTCATCACATTCGTGGAGACGGTAGTCCGTACTTACTCACAAGCGATGATATCATTTCCATGATCATGGAATTGTATTGAAGTGTTTGTATAATATTTCAGAATCAATATCAAATTAAAAAAATCATATTTATTTATTTATTTACACCATTATACAAATCCATGTAAGGTGGTGGTGGAAAATAGATTACACCACGGCGTGGAGATGGTATTACGTACATACGCATGCACGGTGATTTCATTTTCCGTAGGATGGATAGAAGATGAAATATGGTTGTTTCATATTTATAATTACATATTAGTATATGACAGATGATTTTGTTTTTAATTCATGATGAAACAAATAATGGATAAGATGTATAAGAAGAAATAAATTGGAAAGAATCGGTAAAGGATATTACATCTTCTTTGACTCGCCTCTTCTGAACCTCCTCTTAAAACTATAGTTGGTCTTTTGAGTAGACCAGAACCTCTATAATGTTTCTAGGGAAGTTTAGAAGGGAAATGGTCAGGTTTTTGCCTATCTTGAAGGCTCAAAATAGTGTAAATAGAAGAGGGAGGAGGTTCCCTTTTATAAGGGAGGAGAGGGGCACCTTAGAAATAACTTAAAATATAATTTTATAATAAATTCATATTCGGTTTATAATATCTCAAAATGGATATATTTAGAAGCTAAATTGATGATGTGTAAAAATCCTCTCAACCAAGAGGTTTTATACAAGTTTAGGTTACTATTTTGTCCTTATCATTTAGATTTAACTCTAAGTTAAATAATTTAACTTTTACCATGTCTTCTTGTTTTCTTACACTATATGGTTCATAATCATACTATAACAAGACAAAATAACCCCAAGTGGTTCATCATTAATATATATAACCTTATATAAGTCATTAGGACGAAACTTATATTTTTAGGAATAAAATAACAATTAATAATATATTATTTTTTCTAAAAACTATTTTATGTCAATTTTGACACTATTTGGTAATTGATATTTTTGGAAATCATAACAGCATTATTAGTTCAAAAAAAGTTAATTTAATCAATAATAACATGTCATATTAAACTAAAAAATTATTAGAATTTATAAAAAGTCTCAAATTACATTTATTAGGGTATTTATAACATCAATTTTCTTATTATTTCATTAATAAGGTAATTACTGCATCAACATTGTGTCAGAAATAAATTAAATTATTTACTGTCTAAAAATTATAAATAATGTACCATTATGTAGGAAAGATTTTTATCTTTCTAATTAATATTTATAGTCGAATTTATCTTATGTATAACCCTATATTAAAAATGTTCTAGCTGTTAAACTTTGATTTTAACTATTTTAACTCTTCTTTAAATAAAATAATAATAAATGTTCTAATATAATCCAAGTGGACCTAAAGGGTTATATTTTAATCCTAAGGTTGTTTTTGGTCGAATTACACATATCCAATTGAATTAGGGAATGTTTTAGGGTGATAGTAATATCATTTTTACCCCTAATTACCATATTTACTTTTAACCGTTGTAAATAAAAGTAAAAACTTACTATTCACCAAAAAAAATTTATATTATTGAACCACATTTTACCCCTTGAAATTAACCATGTCTCTTGGATGTTTTAAATTCCACATACATAAGTGGTAAAATTATGTTTTATATAAATTTTCAAATTCTTCTAGGATGTGTGTAAAAGACGGTGAAAAGTTCAATAAAAATTTTATATATCTAAAATTATTATAAAATGACTCCAATGAATTACATTGAACTTATATAGGTATTATGTATCAATTTTTTCCTAAAATAAATTTAAATAAAATTAATATTTATTTAAATAAAACGTATGTTTTTAAATAGTAACCGAGTGTTTTCACTATTAATCAAAAATAGAAAGTTTTCTGAAACATACCAAAAATTCACCCTAGGCTAATTTCGATATTCCGAATCAAAAAATGAAGTCCATTTTTAATGATTAAATTTATAAAATATCGAAAATTGAGTATTAATATACATAATGGCTAGTTTATATAATATTTTAATAACATATTGTTGATTTGGGAAACTCAGTATTGCGTACAACACACGCTATTGTGGGAGGTCGTGATTGCATGTAAAGCAATCCACGTCAGGGATGCGTGTAGTGAATGATACCTTTTTTGTTGTGTATAAAAGAATCCAACCATATTTCATTTATACATTGAATATGTATATATTTATATATATAATATACTCAATGTTGCGTAGAATAACTTCTATCAAACGAACATGAAATTTTGTGTAACACGATCCAAGAATAGTGTTTTGTATACTGCAAGCTAATATGGTGTTGCATATAGCACAAGATAATATTGGTGTAGCATACCACACATGACATCAAATAAATTAAAAACTAATACATCTCATAAAATCTCGTGGTGTTACTTTCATCCCCACTTAAAATGAATTTCTCCGTCGAAATTCGTCTGGGTTATAAATGGTTTACTACATGAAATTTTCATTAATAGAAACCCACATCGTAAAAATGACCCCCAAAACTGAACATTAAAACTAAATTATGAAACATAATGGTTGACCAAATTAACTAATCACTAGGTTTCCAAATAGGAGATCATAGGTGAAAATATGGATATGAATGAAAAATATCTAACCTTCACGTTCTGAGGGAGAGTGGTAGAGAAAATGGCTATGAGAAATCCAACCATCACAAAGCCACAAATTTTTGATGATCTAAGGTACCATCTGATTCATCGTATATGAGGACACTAGTACAACATTTTTGGTTTTCAAGATCATTTCCCTAAAGTTGAAGAATTTGAATTATAAGAAATACATACTATATTTCGGTACAATCTCACCGTTGTTTATGCCTTGAACAATTTCCACTTTATCTCTTAATGAAATGAAGTTGAATTTGTCATTCTTGAAGTGTTAGCAGATCTTGTTATGGAATGATGGTCCATTCTATCTGTCTCAAACAAAAGGATAGAAAAAGTTATTAAATATAAATAATTCCATCTATAGTGAGATTAATCGTATATGGTTTTCAAAATGGAATTATACTTCATATATCATACCACTTAATATAATAAAACTAGTTTATACTAACCAGGGACATCCTTTAGGCCAATTTTAAGCGATAAAGGCATGTTGCACTTTGGATGTGGGTTCGCTTACCAAAGCCTTGTCCGGCGCGACGGGTTGTCACCCTTCCTACAGGTTGTCCTTTTTCTAAAACAACATTATTATAACATTCTATCAATAATATCGAAAAATGTTCTAGTCTTAAACAATACTAACTTATGTCCAACATAATCCATTCCAATTTTTAGGCTTATCCAAAATACTAATGTCCAAGCTCATAGTATAAAGAAAGCAATTACTAGAAATGTCATCTATCGAGAATGTGAGTAGCATCATTTATCCCCCAAATATCATATGATATATCTTGTTGGTTAAATTACAAACATGGGAATACATTAATCATGTATTCTCTTGAAAAATGAATACTCGTTGAACATTAGTGAAAACATGAATGATGTCAAAATTTAACACTTTCCACATTCCATAATCCAAAAATTTCAATATACTCAAACCATGATATAACTTTGTCCTTATATCACTCATGAGATCATTTCATTTTTTTATTATCCATTCATTATGCACATTTCAAAATCTTTCAAAAAATATTTCAATCACTTTTCATGGTAATCAGTACCATATAATTATTGAAAACCAATACATAGTTATTCCAAAATTCCATGATAACATAAATGAGATTCCATTATACTATTTTGAAATCCCATTAAATAAACACTTAATTATTACAGAACATCATTTTCATACTCAACATCACAAATATTGATCACATGTAAATTCCCGTGATCCTTTTCATAAAGTGGATTCTCATGTTCAACATCATTAACCCTTGGATTAGGCCATTGATTAGCATAATTCTCCATTTCCTTACACTTGAATCATTGAAGTGTTGCTGGTGCGTTCTCTACAGTCTTTTCTTTTTTCAAATCTTTAGAAACCTTTTTTTCATTTCTTAGACACTCAGCTGATCGATGACCTTATTTTCCACACATAAAACATTTTCTATCCCCTTTAAGACAATATCCACCATGCTTCTTTCCACACTTTGAGCATAAAGAAACATTCATCTTATTTGCACCATTATTCTGAGATTTCTCCTTGAACTCCATCTTTTGTTTCTTGTCTAAACCATGAAATTGATATGTAACACCAACTTATATTTCTACATTGATAGCACAATGCACAATTTCATCATAGCTACTAATGTCTATTATAGCTAATTCCCTTAGAAGACTAGGTTTTAAGCCACTGAAGAATAGATCAACATTACTTTCAGGTTGGATGAAAAATCCAGCTGCATAACTTAAAAGCCTTGTACAATTCTCTTCATATATACCAACAAATTCATCATCCTTTTGCTTAAGCTCAAACAAATCCTTTTCCATATTTGATTAAAGAACACAAGGTAAGTACTTATTGAAAAATAATTTCATGAACTCATCCCATTCCATGGATTCAATTTTATCTCGGGGACTCGTATTCTTAATTAGAGTCCACCATTGATCTGCTTCACCTTCTAAACAGTAAATAGCCAGAATGAATTTTTCATGTTTCAAACAGTGAAGAATGGAAAATATATTTTCAATGGTACTGAACCATTGTTCAGAAACAAGTGGATCAAAAGACCCACTGAAAGAAGGTGGATGTTTCCTCATGAAGGACTCAGCAGAATATTGTTCCCTTCTCTGCTCATTTGGATGTCCATAATGATTTATAGCTTATGTAAGTTTAACAATAAGATTTTTCACTCCATCTCCCATAACATTGGTTTGATCATGAGGATAATCATTGCATTTTCCATTACATTTCTCAACATGGTTCCTTCTGGTTCCTGCCATCGTCTAAACCCCAAAATGAATAGTATGAGAGAAAAAATCATACTAGGGAAAACAACATAATAATGGGGGAGTACCTTTAATATATGACATATTAGGGTTAATTATAAGATTGTTACCGTAATTCTAGGACTATAACCTATACTTATACTTATCCTTTGGGACATCCCTAGACATACCTTATAAATACCTCTAGGGATCTCACAAAAGTTTTCGCATCCTAGTTTCCAAAGGTTAACTAAACCATTCCTCTAATACCAACTGTAGAGACCCAAAGCATGGCATACATAAAAATTACATTACCTTTGCAGAATACTTAAAACATAACAAAAACCAACACTCAAGGATCATAATTGTTTCGTGTCTTTGGAAACTCAGAACAGAATCCTCTAATCATGGTGAAAGATCATCAAAATATCCCATAAAGATCTTCCCCTTTTGTTTTCTTACCCAAAACCTTTTTTATATACTGGGGAAAAGAAAAAATATAAAGGTTGATCTCAAATTCTCAGCAAGGGAAAACATAGAGAACATAAAACAATTCATAGACATTTGAATGTAAAACATTGAACATAAAATCTAAACATCATAATCTTGAGCAATGATATAAAACATTGCAGTACATAAGGCATAAATCATAAAAAACATTAATCATGATAGAATAGTATGGGAATAAAACATTTAATTGTGTAAAACCATTAAGAACATGATATGATTTTCATAGTAGCCTAGGCATTGCTGCCAAGACCATCTTAGTGCACAATGTCCCTTACTGGACCGGGTTTACTTGCCGTTCCATCCTTGTATTACTGAACTATATTTACATTCCATTCCATCCTTGTCTATCTCATGAGATGAAAATATTTACCCAATGCATTGTTGAGAGATATAGGTACCAACCATCTCATAATGAAATCATTCTTATGTGTTCCACAACATAAACATAAATCACTTAACATAACCTAATTAATAAAATGGGTTTCATAAACATCATCCCATCATAACATAATCCATATAAAACAAATGTATATCATTTAATCATAAGAAAAGTGAAACCATAAAAATAATAGATACATTATACTTGAAACATAATCAAACTAAATAATGACATCTTATATGGAAAATAGTATTGACAAAACACTTGAAATGATTTTTTTAGTAAAATATCCTTTCTTCTTCAAAATCATATTATTTTCAAAAAATGCCATGAAATTTTAAAAGAAAATAATTTTTTTTGAAAATAATCATGACATATTGTAGAATAATATTCTTGAAAATAATGCGTTATGAAACCATAAAAATCCGATCATGTCGTATATGTTAAAAAAACATTCTCCTCGTGCTGTTGTCAGAAAAGTAAAAAAGTTCCTGGTATGGTAAACAAAAGAAAGATTACTTCCATAACATGTGGTAAAGTCCAAAATGTGTAAAAACGACTTTAAACATAAATGAAACCTTTTTTTGAAAAGAGGGACATGGATTATAGATATAACAGCAGTAAATACTTAAAAATAAACAGTCTCGGATAAAAACGAGATTGGAAAAGTTATCGCTTACTTTATGTCGGATATCCTTCGTATGTATCCAAACCACATGTATAATGATTTAAATAATTTCATTGACTTATTACAGAATCATATTCATTGTTATGATATCATATATGGTTCACTTATGATTTTACATTACCCCTTCTTTTATAAATTCCATGTTAAAGCACTGTTTTGGGTAAAACCGTTTCATTTATCCTACGTGTTTCGACATGTTGTTCATGATATTATTACTTATATCTTGATTTACTTAATTCCGGAATTTAAAACATGATTTAAATATAATATGTATTCAGAATATAAATATATATTAAATATCGATAAATGAAATGAAATACACCATTCATGGAGACAGTAGGCCTTACGTACGCATGAACGTTGTTTTCGTTTTCTTAATAAATTAAATGGAATTAAGTAAATGAACCTCATATGTAAATAAATACAGTATCCTTATTATGTAATATATTTCATGATTATTTATTATATATACTTTATAATCATACTTGAATGGTTAATCATGGAAAATGAATCCCATCGTGTTCGTTGAAACGATAGTCTATACGTACGCACGAGCGATGATATCATTTCCATGATCGTGTAATTTTATTGAAGTGTATGTATAATATTTCAGAATCAATATCACTTTAAAATAATAATATACATTTATTTATTTACACCATTATACCCATCCAAGTAAGGCGGTGGTGGAAAACAGATTACACCACTGTGTGGAGACAGTATTCCATACGTACGCGCGTGCGGTGATTTCATTTTCCGTAGGATGGATATAAGATGAAATAGGGTTGTTTCATATTTATAATAAAATATATGTATATTAATGATACTGATGTTATTAATTTATGATAAAACAAATAATGAAGAAGAAGTAGAAGAAGAAATAAATTGTATAGGATCAGTAAAGGATATTACCTCTTCATTGAGGAGTCTCTTCTTAACATCCTCTTAAGGAACTAGATTTGGTCTTTTGAGTAGACCAGAACCTATATAATGTTTCTAGGTAAGTTTAAAAGGGAAATGGGTAGGTTTTGGTTTGAGCATGAAGGCTCAAAATTGTGTAAAGGGAAGAGGGAGGAGGTACCCTTTTATAAGGGAGGAGAGGGGCATCTTTGGAATAACTTAAAATATTATTTTATAATAAATTCATATTCGGTTTATAATAGAATGATATTGATTTATTTAGAAGATAATGTTGGGATGGGTCTAAATCCTCTCAACTAATTGTTTTTAGACAAGTTTACTATTTTATCCTTATCATTTAGATTTAACACTAAGTTAAATAATTTAACTTTTACTGTGTCTTCTTGTTTTCTTACAATATATGGTTAATAAACATACAATAACAAGCCAATGGAACCAAATGTGGTTCATTATTAATATATATAACCTTATCTAAGTCATTTGGCCGAACCATAAATATTTAGGAATAAAATAACAATTAATAATATAATATTTGTTTTAAAAACTATTTTATGTCAATACTGACACTATATGGTAATTGATTTTTGTGGAGATCATAACAGCATGATTAGTTCGAAAATTGTGAAGTTAATCAATAATAACTTGTCATATTATCTTAAAAATTTAGTGAAATTTATAAAAAGTCTCAAATTACATTTATTTGTGTATTTATAACATTCATTTTGTTAATATTGCATTAATAAGGCAATTACTGCATCATCATTGTGTCATAAATAAATTAAATTATTTAATGTCTAAAAATTATAAATAAAGGTCCATTATGTAGGAAATATTTTTATCTTTCTAATGAATATTTATAGTCTAATTATTCTTATGTATAACCCTATATTAAAAATGTTTTAGTTATTAAACTTTGATTTTAACTAATTTCACTCTTCTTTAAATAAAATAATAATAAATGTCCTAATCTAATCCAAGTTGATCTAAAGGGTCATATATTAATCCTAAGGTTGTTTTTGGTTAAATAACACTTATAAAATAGAATTAAAACATGTGTTAGGGTGATAATAATATCATTTTTACAGCTAATTACCCTATTTACTTTTAACCGTGGTAAATAAAAGTAAAAAGTTACCATTTAACAAAAATTATTTTTTATCTTATTGAACCATAGTTTACACCTTGATGTTTACCATGTCTCTAGGATTTTCTAAATTCCACTTACAGAAGTGGTAAAATCATGTTTTCTGTAAATTTTTAAATTCTCACACTAGGTGGGTAAAAGACGGTGAAAAGTTCAATTAAATTTTTATATATCTAAAATTATTATAAAATGACTCCAACAAATTACATTGAACTTATATAGGTATTATGTATCAATTTTTACTTAAAATAAATTTAAATAAAATAAATAATTATTTCAATAAATAGTCGGTTTTTAAATAGTAACCCAGTGTTTTCACTATTCATCAAAAATTGATATTTTTCAGAAAAATACAAAAAAATCACCCTAGTCTAATTTCGATATCCGAATCCAAAAATGAAGTCCGTTTTGAAATATTAAATATAGGAAATTTCAAAAAGTGGGTATTACTATTCATAATGGCTAGTTTATATGATATTTTAATAACATATCATTGTTTTGTGAAACTCAGTATTGCGTACAACACCTGCTATCGTGGAAGGTTGAAATTGCGTGTAAAGCAGGCCAAGTCAAGGTTGTGTGTAGTGAATGATTCCTTTTTTTTATAATATAATCCATCCAAATTTCATTTAGAAATTGAATATATATATATACACACACACTCAATTTTGTGTAGAATAACTTCTATCAAACGAACTTGAAATTTTGTGCAACATGATCCAATAATATTGTTGTGTATAATGCAAGCTAATACGGTTTTTTGTATAGCTCAATATAATCTTAGTGTAACATACAACACAAGACATCAAATAAATAAAAAAATACTTCTCATAAAATATCGGGTTGTTACACTCCTCCTATCGAGTATTGTGGGTCTGTTGCGTCACAAAGGTGCTCCCCACCATGGGTCTGCTACATCACCAAGGCACTACCCCTTGTAGCCTGCTAAGGTACTTCTCTTGTCGAGTACTGTGGGTCTGCCACGACACCAAGGCAATCCCTACTGCGAATATGCCGTGACACCATGTTTCTCCCCGCTGGGCTTTTAGAATCACTCTGAGTCAAACAGTCTGCAATCGTTAGTTTTCAGCCAGCTACTAGGTCATCGTACCGTGCATGATCGTCACCAGAAAGATCTACTCCACTAGCTACTGGGAAATAATTCAACTGTCACTATGTTCCACAAATAAGTATCTCAATGGTCTGCCACATCATTGGGGGTCTCAACGCAACAGACGACGCATCAATCGGATGCTCGATCTGTCAGTTATTAGCCTTTTAGTCATGGAGGCCCAGTTTTATTCGTGCACGATCCATCCTGACCATATCTCAACTATAACCTGAGCACCAATGGGTTATACTCAAAGGGAACTTCATTCATGAAGAAAATCCATGTCGTTGACGGTTCGTCAAACGGTCGTCCAGTGCCAAAGAGATGGAAAAAGGAAGTAAAGAGTCAGCTGTGGGCCTGGGTCATGTCCGACATGGTAGGGCTGACATTGTATGGGTCAGACCGGTCAGAAAAGTTGGGTATGGCCCGACCCATTAGGTGGGCTAGCCTGTTAGGTTCGGCCCGACCTGCTGGGCTCATCCCAGCCGGCAGCGTGGGCGGTTCGGCCCAGGCTTGGGGCCAGTTCGGCCCGAAGCGCCGTGAGGGTGCAGCTCAGCATGGCGCGGCCCGGAGGGCGCAACCGGGCTGATTTGGTCCGGGCGCCACGAGGGGGGCTGGGATGCCGGTGCAGCTGGGAGGATACGTGGGGGCTAGTTTTCCAGAGGTGTGCAGGGTGCGCATGGAGGCTGGCAGGCGGACGACACGGGGTGGCGCGCGCAAAGGTCAGCTGGGGGGCCGGGTAGCGGCTCTTCCAGGAGGGGCGTGGGAGGCCGAGCGGGGTGCGGCCAGGCGGGGTGCGTTCAGGCGGGGCGCAGCTGGGCGGGGCACAACCTCGTGTGGTGCGGCCTGACGGAGAGAATCCCGGCTGGGTAGGGCCAAAGATAGCACAACAAGGTGGGCGACCGGTTGGACCAGGGCTCACGGGAAGCGCGAGGTTCGGCCAGCGAAGACAATGGCGGTGTGGGCCAGGGTGGCCCGACTGATTCGCTGGTGGACGGCGCGGCCAGGGCGGCTAGTGCGGAGGGCCGCGGTTCGGCCCGGAGCACTGGAGCTTCGCGGGGTGACGTGGTACAAAGAGGCCGCGAGTAGCGTGACCTTTGTCAGTAATGCCTTTGTCAGTCCGTCGCCTCATCGCCATGCCAAAGAAACATCATAATGAGATAATCGTAGGGAGTCGGACCATGTTAGTTTGGCCCTCATCCTCCGCGTTTAGGGGTGATATCAATTGGTTCATCAAAGGAGTACAATGAACAACAATTATTTACAATACTTTACATCGATTCATTTCAAACAAAGACGAGAAAAAGAAAAGGAATATTTCTCTAAGTAAACCCCCTAAATTTAATCATCAGTCATCAATGGTGATGTAATGGGAAGAAGAAGGAGTTGTCATTCGTCACAGCCGCCACACTCTTCCACTCCAAAATTCACACAACGGTTGTGGAAGTGGTTCCACATCGTAGGTGTTCTCGGAAGAAGATCGAAGGGGACTGTTGGCGTTATTCTCTCTTCATAGGGGAGAGTTATTCGATGGGGCCTTGTCCCAATAATCCTCTCCTTAAACCACCCAATGATTCCACTGTAATGAAAAATGCCAACCCAAAAATAATAAAAAATCGATGATTTTAGGTGTTGGCTCAAAATTTAAAAAAAAATGGAGAATTAATTACATGGATCCCCTTAATAAATCCTCGATAGTTGACACAAATAATTAATTAGGGGAGGTAAAGAGGCTCTCTCTCTTTAATTAGGTAGTGTCAAGAGTTTTTACTCTCCTACATCAATAGGAGGTTTATCCCCAGGTGGCCCCCACATCGTAACCTGTTACAAGATGTTATATTCAGGTGGGCCCCACCTCTGTAACCTCTCATGGGAGATTAATGTGTGGTGGTCCCACCTCCAACTCTGATGATGAGGTTTTAACGACCAGCACCCACATGGTGGCAAAAATAATTTAATGTGTAGATCTCTTTATTTTATTATTATTTTTCCATGAAAAAACCAAAAAATATCTTTTATTCTCGATCAACTGCCATCGAGGTGAAAGACTTCTTAAGTGAATACTGGAACTGCGAGTTCAACAGTGCCCTCAGATTTCAATTCTGAGCATCGGATCAAACATTATAAAAAACCCACTCATACATTTACTTAACGTCTCCGAGCAAAACTTCATAAATTGATTTTAGGAACACTGGACCTCAGAATCATGCACCGTAAATTTTCTCTGACTCGTAAAATTCCCATGTATTTAAGAATAAAATTTCCACGGAATTTTAGGTTCTTTACATTCTCTCCACCTCATGGAATTATGTCCCCTTAAACAACAACTCGAACTATGGGAACAAGTAGGGGTACTGAGCATGCATCTACGCCTCCCACACACATGTTCTCTTCTAGAGGTTCTCGTGCTTCCAGTGTACGCGCACCAGAGGTATCAACCATCCATGTAGGACCTGATCCTATAGATCCTCAATCACCACTGGAACCTCTGTGAAAGCCTCCCCATCATCGACATCTAGATCTCCATATTCGATGAAGTGAGAAGGGTCATGCACATATCACCTCATATTAGATACGTGAAAGATGTCATTCGCCTGGTACAACTGAGGTGGAAGAGCCACGCGGTATGCCACCTCACCTACTCTTTAGAGGACCTGGAATGGTCCGATAAATCTAAGAGATAACTTGTCGCCTCGGACAACTATCTATAGACCTTGTCAGGGTGAGACCCTTAAAACGCCATGGATGCAATCCTCAAACTCCATAGGCCTCTATATCATATCATAATACAAATTCTTCATGCTCTCTACAGTCCTCATCCGCTGCTGGATGATCTGCACTTTCTTTGTTCTAGCTCCTACCATCTGTGGTCCCACTAGTGCTGACTCCCCTTGGTCTGTCCAGCAAAAGGATGATCTTCAAAATCGTCCGTACAACGCCTCAAAAGGTGTTATCCCTATGGTGGTGTTATATATGTTGTTGTATGCAAAATACACAAAAGTTAAGTGATCCTCACAGCTAAGACTGAAGTCGAGTCATGAAAAATTGGTATCAGAGGCGTAAATCCATGAAACAAGGAAGTCATTGAATGTATAAACTATAAACACACATAACAAAATAAGATAGAAGCAAAACACTAAATAAAACTGTATACCAAATGAGTGCTAAAATGTTAAGGGGCCTAAAATACAAGCCCAACTGTAAAGTACAATGAAACCGAAAACAAGTACAACTAAAGAAAGGTAAACAGTTGTCGAGTCATCCACCAGGACGTCCTACCTGAAGAGTAGGTACATAAAGACTCCACATCACTCCACGTTCGTCTGTCTCCTCCTTGTATCGTCACTTCGTGTGGTCCACCTCTGGGTACCATCCAGTCCAGTCCACTCAGCCTCGGTCAGTGTTTTCTGTCATCTGCAACGAACACAATGATGTGTGGGCATAGCCTGTGCAAGGGTGAGTATAATGAAACATTGAAAGGACCCTAAGACCCTCAAGGTATCACCAAATCTTACAAGGATATCCTACAAATTATGAAATCAACAGATAACCCCACTTAGGTATATGCCCATACATATACCTAATTTATCATGTAATCCCTCTCAATCATTATGTAAACACAAAAGTTACTGACTCAGCTCAAACGAAGATTTTTATTATCGAAAACACAATTGATGGATAAGTCCTCATCTGCCGAGTACAGTGGACCTGCCGTGACACCAAGGGAATTCCAACTAACTTTGGACTGTTGAGGTACTCCTCCAGTCGAGTATCGTGGGTTTGCTGCATCACCAAGGTGATCCCCACTATGGGTCTTCCATGTCACCATGGTGCTCCCCCTGATAGCCAGCTGAGGTACTTCTCTTTTCAAGTACCATGGGTCTTCCACGACAGCAAGTCACTCCTCACTGTAGGTCTACCGCGACCCCATGGAACTCCCCGCTAGGCTAGTATAATCACTTCAACTCAAATGGTCATCATTCGTCATGTCCCAGCCAGCTAATAGGTCTCCGTTCTCTGTCCACTCATCATTCAATGGATATGCTCCATGAACTACAAGGAAAAACTCCAATTGTCGCAAAGTTCCATGAATAAGTGTCTCAAAGATCTTCCACATCATAGAGGTTTCAATGCAATAGACGACATGCCAATCAGATGACCAGTCTGTTAGTTATTAGACTTTTAGTTCTCGTGGCCCTGTTGGATTCGTGCACGATCCAACCTGACCATATCTAAATTATAACTCAAGCTCGGGTGGGGAATACTCAAGGGTACAATTGCGCTCCAAGAAAACATGTTCCGCTGAAGGTTCATGAAACGGTCATTCAGTGTCAAAGATATGTCCAATGTAAGTACAGATTCAGTAGTGGGCTCGGGTCCGGTCTGACCCGTTCAGACCGACCTGGTCTGACACAGGCTGAGCAGATCCGGTCTGGGTTGACCCAGTCAGAGAAGTTGGGTCTGGCCCGACCCATTGTGCAGGCCAACCACTATGATTCGGCCCGCCCTGTTGGGCCTAGCACAGCAGGCCACGTGGGCGGTTCGGCCTGGGCTCAGGGCCGGTATGGCCTGGAGCACTGTGGGGGAGTGGCCCGGCGTGGCTCGGCCTAGAAGGAGCGACCGGGCCAGTTTGGCCAGGGCGCCGCAAGGGGGGTCGGGACTCAAACTCGGCTGGGATTACGCGAGGGGGCCGGTTTTCCGGAGGCATGCAGGGCACGCGTGGTGGCTGGCAGGCGTCCGGCTCGGGGCGACGCACCAGAAGGCCAACAGGGTGGCCGGGTAGCGGCAAGCCCAGGTGGGGTGCGATCAGGCAGGGTGCGGACATGAGGGGCATGGTCAGGCGGGGCACCACTAGGTTGGGTGTGGCCTGGCGGGGACCGGCCAGGTAGGGCCCAGCCATGCGGGGCGAGGCCAGGCCGGGGGCGGCCAGGTGGAGCGCGGCTAGGCAGGGTGCGGCTAGGTGGAGCATGGCTAGGAAGAGCGTGGCCAGGAGGGTGGACGGTGAGGCCGGAGTGCGCGTGGGCATGGGTTTCAGCCGGGGAAGTTGGCGGCGGTGTGGGTTGGGGAAGCTTGGTTGGTTCGCCGACGGATGGTGTGGCCTAGACGTCTCGGACGGAGGGCCACAGTTTCGCAGGGAACACCGGAGCATCGTGGGGGCGGCGCGGTTTGCGGAGGCTTCGGGTAGCATGACCTTTGTCATCGCCGACTTCTTCATTTCGTCATATCATTGCCATGCTGAAGAAACATCACAAATAGATCGATAGAGGGTGTCAGGCCATGTTAGTTTGACCCTCACCCTCCATGTTTAGGGGTGATAGAAATTGGTTCATCAATGGAGTACGAGGAAACGAAATTATTTACAATTCATTAAATTGACTCCCTTCAAACAAAGATGAGAAAAAGAAAAGGAATATTACTTAATGTCAACACCCTACCTTTAATCATCTGTCGTCGATGGTGACGTCATGGGATAAAGATGGACTGGTCGTTCATCACGTCTGCCGCACTCTTCCACTCCCAAATTCACATGACAGTTGTGGAATTCGTTCCGCGTCGGTAGGTGTCTGGGGAAGAAGATCAAAGGGGTTTTTTGGCATACATCTCTCTTCGTTGGAGAGAGTTCATCATTGGGGCCTTCTCCCAAGGATCCTCTCCTCAAAACTCCCAATGTTTCCACTGTAATGAACAATGCCAAACCAAAAAATATAAATGATCTAATAATTTATGTGTTGCCACAAAATTCAAAATAATGGTGAATTAATTACATGGCTCCCCTTAATTAATCCCAGGGAATTGGTATAAAGAATTAATTTGGGGAGGTGAAGATGTTATCCCACATTAAGGATTTAGAGTTTAGAGGTTTTAATCTCCTCCATCGATATGGGGGTTTAGACCCATGTGATCCCCATGTCGTAACCTCTCGCGGGAGGTTATGTTCAGGTGGGCCCCACCACCATATCCTCTCATGGGAGGTTAAAGTGTGATTGTCCCAACTCCAACTCTGAGGAAGAGGTTTTAACCACAAACACTCACTTGGTGGCTCAAATAAAATAAAGTGTATCTCACTTTATTTTATTATTATTTTTTCAAGAAAACCCAAAAACTAAGTTTTATTCTCAACCAACTACCATCGAGGTGAAAGTCTTCTTTAACGAATATAGGCGCTGTGAGTTTGATGGTGCCCTCAGATTTTAATTCTGAGCACTAGTTCAAAAGTTATAAAAAACCCACTCGTACGTTTTCTGAACGTACCCGAAAAAAACGTCAGAAATTGATTCTGGTCACACCGGCTCAGAATCATGCACCGTAAATTTTCACGGACTCGTAAAATTCCCATGTATTTACCAAAAAAAAATCTCCATGGAATTTCTATGTCATTACATTGTCCCCACCTCACGGCTATACGTCCTCGTAAGCTACAACTCGAACTATGGGAACAAATGGGGGTACTGAGCACGCATCTGAGCATCCTGCACCCATGTGCTCTCCTAGAGGTTTTTGTGCTGCCAACATACACGTGCTAGAGGTATCAATCGTCCATGTAGGACCCACTCATGCCTATCCTTAATATCCACTGGAACCTCCCTGAAAGCCGCACCATCATCGAAATCCACCTCTCCATGGTCAATGATGTGAGAAGGGTCACGCACGTATCTCCTCAGCAGAGATACGTGGAAGACGTTGTGCACCCGGTGCAACTATGGTGTAAGAGCTACGTGGTAATCCACCTCGCCTACTCTGCTGAGGACCAGTAATGGTCCAATAAATCTTCGAGATACCTTTCCTCCTTATCCAAATCTCCACAGACCTCGTCGGTGTGGGACTCGTAGAAAGACATCGTCTCCATCCTCAGACTCCAGATGTCTCTGTTTCCTATCAGCATAGTACTTCTTCTTGCTCGGTGCTGTCTTAATCTGCTCATGGATGATATGAACATTCTTTGTGGTATCCCATACAATATCTGGTCCCACCAGTGCTGACTCCCCTGGACCTATCCAACACAAGGGTGATCTAAAAGGTCATTCGTACAATGCCTCAAAAGGTGTCATACCTATGGTGGTGTGATAACTATTATTGTATTAAAAGTCCACCCATGGTATGTGGTCCTCTTAGCTGCGACAGAAGTTAGGTCGTGACAAATTGGAATTAGAGGCGTAAATCCCTAAAATTGAGAAGGCATTGCCTTTATAAAATGTTAACACAAAAAATAGAGTAAGATAGAAACAAAACACTAAGTAAAACAGTATACAAAAGGAGTGCTAAAAATTAAAGGGGATGGAAATACAAGCCCAACTATAAAGTAAAAGGATACTGAAAACTAGTACAACTGAAGAAAGGTAAATAGCTTCCCGATCATCCACCGGGAAGTCTTAACTGATGGGTAGGTACAGAAATCCTCCACATCACTCCACATATGTCTGTCTCCTCCGTGTACCATTACTCTTTGTGTTCCACCTCAGGGTACCATCCAGTCCTATCCAATCAGCCTCGGTTAGCGCTATCCGTCATCTGCAACCCACACAACGAAGTGCGGGCATAACACGTGCACGTGGGAGTATAACAATACTCAATAAAGACCCTGAGACCCTCAGGGTCTCACAAAATCCAACAAGGATAAACCAAAAAGTATGAAATTGATAGATAACCCCACTTAGGTATATTCCCATACATATAGCTAAGTTATCATGTAATCTATCTCAATCATGAGTTAAACAAAAAAGTTACTGAATCAGATCAAACTAGGATTTTTATTATAGAAACTATGGCTACTGGAGAACTCCTCCCCTGTCAAGTACAATGGGCCAGCCGCGACACCATGGCGCTTCCCACTAACCTAGGAATGCTGAGGTACTCCTCTTGTCGAGTACCGTGGGTCTACTGCATCACCAAGGCACTCCCCATCATAGGTCCGCTGCGTCACCAAGGTTCCCCTCTTGTAGACTGTTGAGGTAATCCTCATGTAGAATACCATGTGTCATCCGCAACACCAAGGTGCTCTCCACTATGGGTCTTTCATGACACCTTGGTTCTCCCCGCGGGGCTAGAAGAATCACTCCGAGTCAAATGGTCACTAGTCATTAGGTCTCATCATGCTACTATGTATCCGTACTCTGTCTGCATGTCATCGGAAGGATCCACTCCATGAGCTACTGGGAAACCCTCCAAATGTCACGAAGTTCCATGAATAAGTATCTGAAAGGTCCGCCACGTCATAGGGGTGTCAACACAATAGATGGCGCATCAATCAGATTGATGATCTGTTAGTTATTAGACTTTTAGTCCCGGGGGGGGGGGGGCGGTTGGATTCGTGCACAATCCAATCTGACTGTATCTCAACTATACCCCAAGCTCCAGTGGTGTATACTCAATGGGACAGACGTGCTCCATGAAAACCAGCGCCGCTGAAGGTTCGTCAAACTGTCACCTAGTGCCAAATATATGGCCAAAGGAAGTAAAGAGTCAGCAGTGGGACCGGGTCCGGTCCGACCACGTTTGGGCCGACCCGGTCTGGGCTGACCCGGTCATACCATTTGGGTCTGGACCATCCAATAGAGTGGCACAGCCTGTTAGGTTCAGCCCAGCCCGTGGGTCCCAACCCAGTAGACCGCGTGGGCAATTCGGCCCGGAGCGCTGCGATGGTGCGACACATCACGACTTAGCCCAGAAGGCATGACCGGGCTAGATCGGCCAGGGTTCCGTGAGGGGGGTCGGGATGCTGGCTCGGCTGGGAGGCCGCAAGGGGGATGGTTATCCAGAGGCGCGCGCGGATGCCGGCAGGCAGCCATCTTGGGGGGCACGTGCGGTGGCCGAGAGGGTGGGCGGGCGAGGGGTGGCCACGTGGGGCACAGTAAAGGGGGGGCAGTCGGGTGGGGCGCGACACGACCAGGCATAGTGAGGCCTAGCGGGCGGTTCGGCCGGGGCATGCAGGAGGTGTGGGGTTCGGTCGGGGAAGCCGGGGGTGGTGCGGGCCGAGGGAGCTCAGTCGGTTCGTCGGTGGACGGTGCAGCCATGGTGGCTCGGTCAGAGGGATGTGATTCGGCCCGGACCACTAGAGCGTCGCGAGGGTAGTGTGGTTCATAGAGGTCGTGGGTAGCATGGGATTTCTTTCGTTGTCTTCATCGTTCCGTCTCCATATCACCTTGCCGAAGAAAAATCACATAGAGATCGTTGGAGGGAGTCGGGCCTTGTTAGTATGCCCCGCACCCTCTGTATTTAGGGTTGTTAGAAATTTTTCATTAAAGGAGTACGATGAACAAAAATTATTTACAATACTTCGCATCAATTCCTTTAAAATGAAGATGATAAAAAGAAAATGAATATTACTCAAAGTAAACCTCATACCTTTAATTGTAGGTCATTGAAGGTGACGTCATGTGAAGAATATGGTGTTGTCATCCGTCACTTCTGCCGCACTCTTCCACTCTTGAATTTGCACGACCGTTATGGAAGTGGTTCCATGTCGGTAGTTGTCTGGGGAAGAGGATCGAAGGGGAACATTGGTGTTATTCGCTATTCATTGGATGGAGTTCGTCGTAGGGGCCTTCTCCCAAAAATACACTCCTCAAAACACCCAAGGTTTCAACCATAATGAACAATTCCAACCTAAAAATAATTAAAGATATATTATTTTAGGTGTTGGCACAAAATTCAAAAAAAATAAAAAATTAATTACATGGGTCCCCTTAATTATTCCACGAGAGTTGGCAGAAAGAATTAATTAAGGGTGGTGAAGAGGCTCTCCCACATTAATGATGGATAGTTGAGAGGTTTTACACTCCTCCATTAATAGGGGGTTTAGCCCCGTGTTTTCCCCACGTTGTAACCTCTCATGGGAGGTTATGTTCGGGTGGTCCCCACCACCATAACCTTTCGTCGGAGGTTAAGGTGTGGTGGTCCCACCTCCAACTCCCATGAGGAGGGTTTAACCACCAACACTCACATGGTGGAAAAATAAAAATAAACTGTAGATCTCGTTATTTTATATTTATTTTTTTGCAAAAAAACCAAAAACTAACTTTTATTCTCAACCAACTATCGTCAAGGTGAGAGTATACTTAAGCGAATACCAGCGCTGCAAGTTCAACAGTGCCCTCAGATTTCAATTCCGAGCACCAGTTCAAATGTTATAAAAACCCCACTCGTATGTTTACTGAACGTACCAGAACAAAACTTCATAAATTGATACCGGAAACACCGGGCCTCGGAATAATGCGGCATAAATTTTCACAGACTCATAAAAATACGATGTATTTAGGAAAAAACATTCGACAGAATTTATTGTTCTTTACAAATTATTACAAAAAATTCATCACCCAAATATGAAAAAATGATCATATAAATGTTTCATAAAATCCAGAACTTCCCTTATAGGTCCTTAAAATTTGTGTTTTCTCCACAAAGAGTTGAACATGTGTGTGGTGTTTTTTTAAGAACCATTTATATAAGATCCATATTCTATAAATATTAGTCATTATTAGAAATATTTTTTTAGTTGAATGAGCCCTTAGTTTATTAAATTTGAAGAACCTTGTATGTACTTTATCAGGATAAATATATGGAACACATCATGAACATGGGAGATATTTAGTGGATGAGACAATTGGTAAGATAACATCTTGATAACGTCATGAATTTCTAAAAGTCAAATATACCATGGGATTATAATTCCCATATTCATGAATCTCATAATCATCATCGAGGGTGAATTTTTTTGAAAAATCTTATTACCAACATCAAAATCTAGAAATAATTAGACATTGCTATCATATCTCATTTGTGGGTCCTATCATACTATTTTGTGCCGATGAATGGATCATTCGTAATTTTCCTTTTCCTCGACCAAATCAGGTCCCAATTGAATTATTTAACTAAAAAAATTCAATCATGTTAGACTATAGAGGTCTTCATAAATATCCATATGAATTCATTTGCTAACGATATTTTTATAAAAATTCATCCAATGGAATCATTTGATACCAACCAACTTTAAATCAGTTTTTAAATTTATAAAAATGACTTCTAGAGTTTGAATGGTCCCCACATATTGAAAATTATTTAAACTATGATATGAAGAGAAAATACATAACTATATATCTAAATCCTGCTGATGAATCTCTAAGACATTGATGTAAATCTACAATTTCGAGAATATAAAATTTATAGTAATTAACCATGAAATCTTAAGAATTTTTTAATTTATAACTATGTAATTTGATCAAGATATAATTATTCTATAAATTCATTTAATGGTGAATAATTTTTAATGTGATAAACTATAACCCATGTATCATTCCTCCCAATATATTTTTCTTGGATCCCGATAATAAAATATATGACAATGTTGTCCCAATTCCATTTTTATATGGATAATGGTTTTAAAATCCCAATTGATTTATATCTCACAACAATAATTTTTTGACATACTAACCACAAAAAAACCTTCTCTACCTTATAAAATTTAATGAAATCCCAAAATAAATACCCTTTTATATTTATAAATATCATTGTGGTTCAATGATTAAAAAATAACGATGAACTATGTGACTCATTTAATTAACCCATCTTCATATCTGGCATTGCAGGAACACATACATAATTCTTGAACCATATTATTCACTAATAATCAAGGATGAATATAAGAAAAAATGTCACCTTTTTTTATCTCGAAATATTCCTCTTGAAATGCCTCAATATTTACATCAATAGATAGTAAAACATTCATTTATGAAGGATAAGATTATTTTTCTATTCTTTAAGATTTTAGGATCCATCAATTATAATTCAAAAAATATTTTACCTTTTTTGAACCTCATAATAGATGATATAGAATGAACCATTCGACTAATAACATGTACATCCTTATTCATCTTCCAAAATTAGATTTGTATTGATCAATCGTAATATTTAATCATTTCCAACCATCTTATATTGTGCATGGTCTACTATATTTTTGTAAAAATAATCATTAAAACTAGGGGATAAGTATATATCTAGCACATTTATACATAATGGTAATTCCCATATATCATTAGTGAAATAAAACAATATCTAACTCAATATCATGAGTTGGGTATTTCGTCTCATGGATATTAAATTTTAACAAGGAATGTGTTATACCCAAATCATTTTTCAAGGTGATTCAACCCATTCTTTACTCTAATGCATGATTATAAAAGTATGAACCAAAATTCTCAGAAGATATCTCTAATTTGTTAATATGGAATATTTTCCAAGGTATTTCATAAATTTTATTTTGTTTTTATCTTGTGGTTTTTTTGGTGAATTTGTTTAATTTTGGATGAAAATGGCTAAGAGCAATGTTGTTGCACGATTGACCCAAACTATGTAGCCTAACCCAACTAACCATAAAATCCTAGATAGATGTGTTTTACAAGGCTTGAACACTGTATGGAAAATTATGAACCCTAATATGAGAAACCATGACCTCATAGAAGAGGCATATGGTTAATGTTCATGGTTATGAAAACCCATGAACCTATTCCCAGAAAACAGTGGATTTGAATTTAATTATCCCTAAAACAAGATATTATTTTCCCAAACCCCTATTTAAACACCCATTTGAAAATAAATCCCTGAAAATAAAATACTCTAATTTTTTAGGCTCCCTATAATATTTATAGGGTTCCCAATCTCTATTCATGGAAAATCAATGCGATGATTAAAGATATGCACCTCCAGTGTATGTTTTTTCTTCTCAAATAGATCTATCACTCTCATCATGTCCTCTTCCCGTATAAAATAAGGATGCTTATCGAATATTTGATCTATTTTTAGATCTATTTTTTTATATCCTGATACATTAGAATCGTCCAAATATAAGTATTTAATCAATATCCAATTCTACTTCTATATTACACTAAAATTGGGGTTTTCCATTAGTGAGCATTCTTCATCCCTATTCTTTGGGAATGTGGTCTATAATTCAAATCGCATAGTCATGATTTCAATTACATGTATATAATTGAATAATTCCTCTTTTTTAGTAATTGGGTCTCTTATATTGAATAAATTTATATGGTGAATTACTTTTTTAAGGGAAAAATGTAAAATTAGACTGATTAAAATTATTGATTATGATTAATTAATTGTTTAATAAGTTATGAAATAATTGAATCACTAAATGACAAATTAATTGATAATTAATTATTAGGTAATCATATTGTGAGTTGGAGAAATTAAATAAGGTGGTAATTAAGAGTATTTTAATTAATTGAGTCATAAATGTCAATTGAAGAATTAATTAATGGGAATTATTTTGTTGACAAAATTAATAGAGAAGATTAATAAATTAATGAATTAATGAAGGTGGATTATATTGTTTATGAAATTTAATTTGATAGATTAATTAGATTGTTAATTAATTGATATCAACTTTTGGGATTTTGATTTTTCAATTTTGATTAATTAATTGGTGAATTAATAATTGCATTTGTTGTGATTATTTAATCGATTAAATAATGAAAATGTTTAATTGATTAATTAATTTATCAAATAAAGTTTTGAAATTATTTAACTATTGAATTAAATAAAAGCATAAAATAATTCATGAATTATTTAATGGGAGTGATGTGATCATTTATTCATTGAATTAAATAAATAGATTAATTAATTGATGAATTAATTAATGGGAGTTATGCATTTATTTAATTTTTTAATAAAATAAAGAGATTAATTTTTTTATAAATTAATTAATGGGGTTTATTTGATCTTTTAATTTTTGAACTAAATATAGGGATTTATTAATTGATTCCTTAATTAATGAAAGTTTTGTGATTATTTCGGGTTTTTTATTAAATAAATGGATAAATTACTTTTAAATCAATTAATGGAAGTTATGTGACTAATTAATTTTTTTATTAAATAAAGAGATTATTTATTTGATGACTTAAATAGTTTCATTTGAGTGATTATTTAATTTCCTAAATAAATAAAAGGATTAATTAATTAATGAATTAACTAATGAGAGATAAGTTGTCATGATCCCCTCTCCAAAAAGTGTACCCCTCCTAGGCCGGCAATGTGAGATGGGAGATAATGATCCTCGAGTCCCGCCTCCTGTAGGCCCCGGGATGGAAACTTACACCGAGGGTATAGTAAACACACAAATTGGAGGCATTACCTTCTAAGAGAACACATGCAGAAGAGGGAGATAAGATAGAAACCAACCAAATCCAACTCAAAACTGAAATATAAAAGAATATCCAGTGCACATATGTAATTTCATTCAAAAGTACTACAATTAGAAGGGAAAACCCACAAGTACCCAAAAGAAAGTAAAAAAACAGCAACCACAAGCCCAAACAGCTCCTGCAACCACAAGCTAGCAGTAACCAGCCTGATCTCCAACCTACTCCAAGTGACCTGAAGAACAGTTTATATATACATAGGGTGATTATAATAGTATAGTCAGTAGAATCCTCCCCGAAAACACTTGTGCAATGTAATGAAATCATTCTAAAGCACTGTTAACAAAAAGTGAAACTAACTCATCACCTAAATAGGTATATAAAGTTCCCAAGATCACCATGGAAACTATCACAAATTAACACATACAAGAATATATCATATAATAAAGAATCTCAAGGGTTCCCCACTACTACTTCCCCACTGTTTTTCCACTTTTCCCCAATGTCGCATGTCCTGAGATTCTCTCTCTAAAAAGGCATGCCAGCAGACACATGGACGAAGCACCACAATATGCACCTCATGAAAAAAAACCACCACATCCACAAAAAAAGTTACTAGGTAGTTTTTAGGAGCCACCACAGCTTGCATAACATGTATCTTACATTGGGTATTATACCTCAAGCCATTACAACCCATACACCGAGTAAGGATCCTCAAGCCATCACAACCTATACAGGTTACACCTATAGTTGTACATAGAAAAAAATATCCAGAATATATATGTGTGAATAACAAAAATCCATTATAGGCCTCTACAAATATATATGGGGATAACTAACCAATGTGCCTACCAGCACCAATAACTACCAAGAGAAGAGAGCGCGGCCAAAGGGGGTAGTCAACCATCCATCCACCCTCCGTAATGTTGGGGAAAACATCCCCATGGCTCATAATCCCTGGGGTGTCAGTTTCTCTAATTGACAGTGTGGAGTTTCATTCAAAGACACAAAAAGTACAGGCTATATTATATCTCAAAACCACACTATGGGAATTACCTAGTCTTAGACACAACTACAGCTAACGTCTCTCAGACTCCGGGCTGCTACATCTAAGAGTAGGTATCCTATAAGAACATAAATATTTAAAGAGAATTATTAGATCACCTAATTCCAATTTTATTAGTTCCACTATATTTTAATTAATTCATTAAACATTAATTAACCATGACCAATTCCACATTAAATTTCTTTATCATCACACCCAATGTTTCCATCAAAAATTAAAACCTCATCATTATGTTCCAGCATCTCCATCCCCATTGGATAACACCATTTATTAAATTATTCATTAAATAAAAACATTCACACATTCCCAGGCATTAATGAAAAACATTATATGAAACTAAAGACAATGGGGCTCAACACGGTGAGTAGTTGTACTACCCATCGAGTCTTTTCCTCTTATAGAAAGAGCATATACCCATCCTTCCTTGAGCAGCTATTCACAAAAATCACGTGGCATACCCGGCGGGTCATCGCCTCTTTTGGAAGAAGGGTATGTATGACCAGCTGCCTTGAGCAGTAAGGAAAAGTAATGTAGATAAACAACCAATCAAAATCACCAAGCATATAATAATCACATCCATCCAATTCCATCATCCCAGATGTCCTCCCCGACACCCACATGCATAAACTGATGCATCTCGCCACTCTTGGCATCATCTTCTGCCCCAACCAAAACGTCCCCCATGCCTCCACATATCACTACAACCATCAATGATCACATCCCAAAACCAGCTGCTGGAAAACAAACTCCACATTAATTAGGATCTTGTCCCTTTAACAGTCAAGAGTGTAACTCAGAAACCCTTAAGGTATCATCAAACAATCAGTTCGTTAATTGATATTTAATTAACATATTTGTTATTAGTAGGATCCAAATTCGGGAAACCTATTCTGCATACTGTCACAAATAATTAAACATGCTTACTAAATAAATTTGATTAACATAAAAAGTCAACTATAACCAGATTCGTTTACATGCATCTTTATCTTTTAGCCAAATTATTATTAATTAATCCCAATTTACTGATTTATATCAAGGACGAATAGCTAATCAAAGAAAGCATAAATATCACACTATCTAGCAAAACATGAGGCAATAACATTCGATCGATATCAATTTATTTTGTCCAGTTAAAATATTTATTATGTCAATTCCATTATCATCCAGTGAGATTAAACAAGAAAACAATACAGTTGCACGTAAAAGATATGAGAAGCAACGAATCCCCTACCTCAAATAGTTCCTCACATTCTTTATCAACACAAAGGGTCACGATCCTCCTATTGAGACTAATACATCCACCCATGGATTCCACAATATGATATCACCAACCAAACCCGAAGAAAACCCCCATTAGAAGCATGGATATTACATGCTATAACCTGGAATGGAGACAAAGGAGGATATGATCCCCAAAGGAATGACTATAAAACGCACCTTATATCGACGATTGACCAATATGGCTCGGTTGCTTAAAAATAGAGCAGAACTAATCTGAGGAGTAATGATTGATTTTGCAGCTCCAACGGGAAGGATTGAAAGGTTCTAGCATTTCATATCCAAGAAAAAATAAGATGAACAAGGGAGGATGATATCTTGTCCCTTTTGATGATTTAATGGGGTGACGATTTATGATACCCTTAATTCCCCATTAAAAGAGGATCACATCATCCCATGCGGTTTGACCAAGTAAAAACATCCTGAGCCATAGGAATAATTAATATAGGATTTATGGTCTTAGAATCGGCCTTAAGAGTCCTTAAAATATTACATTAAATATATTTTACGTCAAAGGAATCTTTAATGGGGTGAAAATGTAGTTAGCTGGAAACACAGTTCAAAGTCCACTGTTACAAGTCCACTGTTAGAAGTATGCCGTTAGAAGTCTGCTATAAGAAGTCTGCTGTTAGAAGTCCACTGTTAGATGTCTGCTGTTAGATGTCCGTTGTTAGAAGTCCATTGTTAGAAGTCCGCTGTTAGAAGTCCGTTGTTAGAAGTCTACTGTTAGAAGTATGCTTTTAGAAGTCCTATGTTAGTATTTCGCTGTTAGAAGTCCACTGTTAGAAGTCCGCTGTTAGAATTCTGCTGTTAGAAATCCAATGTTAGAACCTTACTAGTAGAACAGTATTCCTTAAATCCTCACTGATAGAACAATGTTCACTGAATCCTCACTGATAGAACACAGTTCACTAAGCCTCACTAATAGAACATTGTTCAC
This sequence comes from Viscum album, assembly GCA_963277665.1. Lineage (NCBI taxonomy): Eukaryota > Viridiplantae > Streptophyta > Magnoliopsida > Santalales > Viscaceae > Viscum > Viscum album. The sequence continues at coordinate 1,057,220,814 of OY728142.1, forward strand.
TGAATCCTTACTGATAGAACACTGTTCACTAAACCTCACTGATAAAATATTGTTCTCCTACTGTTATAGGTTACTAATAGAACTATTCCCTGATGGAACTGTTCATAGAATTGGAAATTTGGAAAAGTGTTGGGGATATGTCACCTTGACCTCACGGAACTCCTAAAACACCATATTTTCACAAAGTAATGGACCAGAGAGGTCCGGGCCATTACATATGTTATTATTTATTTATTTAATTAAATGAAGAGATTAATTAATTTCTAAATTAGTTAAAGGTATTTATGTGACTAATTAATTATTTAATTAAATAAAGAGATTTATTAATTAATGGGATCTATGTGATTCTTTGATTATTGAATTAATTAAGGGGATTAATTAATTAATCCACTAATAAGTGGGAGTTATGTGATTATTACATTATGGATGTAATTAATGGGAGTAATATTATTATTAAGTTATTAAATTAAATAAATGGACTAATTAATTTATGAATATATTAATTGGCGTTTTAGGAATATTTAAATGATAAATTTAATCAAATTATAAATTAATTGATGAATTAATTAATTGGATTTATGTGATTGTTTAATTATCAAATTAACTAAAGAGAATAATAAATTGATGAAATAAATAATGGAAGTACTGTAATTATTTAATTTTTTAATTAAAAAAGGGAATTATTAAATGCTTAATTAATTAATAAAGAGAAATGTGATTATTTATCTATTCAATTAAATAATGAAATTGGTGGGATTCATTTTTTTGAATTAATTGATGTCTTCGTATGAGAATAATTAATTTGGAAATTGATTAATTTGATTGATATGAAAAATTAATTGTTGAATTAATTGATTGATGAAATCTTTTGATTATTTTCTTGGATAAATAATTATTGAATTAATTATGATGAATTAATATTTTTGTTTAGGATAATTTGTTTTTGAATTAATTATTGGAAATCGAATAGGGAAATGGGAATAATTAATTGTTGATTGAATTATCAGAATACAAAATTATGAATTGAATAAATAATTTTTGAATTAATTATGTGAAATTGATATTTTGAATATTGAATTAACTTATTGCTGAATTAATTATTGGGATTGACGTGCATAATTTATTGGGGAATTAATTAAGGTATTTTTTATGTTTAAAAAATTATTGATTTAATATAATATTGAGATGATTAAACAATTGTTGAGTTACATAGTTTAATATAGTTAATGATTTAGTTGATGAGTTAATTAATTAAAATGAGGAGATTAAGTAATTATTGTGTTGATTAATAATATTGATAATATTAATTAATAGTTTAGTTAATGAGATTGAGAGAAATAATTATCAATGGACTTAATTAATTAAAATGAGAATATAAAATAATTGTTGAGTTAATTTATGATATTGAGATGATTAATTATTATTATTTTATTAATGTGATTGATATGATTAATTTATTATTGAATTAATTAATGTGATAATGAATTGTATCACGGTCATTATATGCGAATTATGAAAATGAATGGTTATATGGTCATTTATATGTGAATTGATATTTATAATGGTAAAAATTGAATAATTATATTTAAGAAAAGATATAATGGTAATAGTATAATTATATGAAATGAGATAACTTTGGGATTATCAAGACTCTAGTATGGGCTGACGAATGTATTGTTTTTCGGGTCTCCGTGGAATCCTGGGAGTTATGTGGATAAAAGAAGAGTAAATTGATAATGTTATAAATTTTAATTTTTTTCTGTTTTTTTATAAAACTTCATGTACTATTATTGATTAGATACTGTTTTAGACAATATTGTAGGTGTCCTACTAAGTTTTACTCACACCTTACAAGGAATGCCTGGTCGATACATGAATAGATTACATGATTATAGGACATGTTAGAGGAAAAGGCCCTATTTTAGATGAATGATTTGGGATCGATCATGGATGACGGAACCATATATGGTTTGGGAAAAGCATGGTAGTTGGCATTGTGTTTGTTTTGATTTTTCATTCTCACGCATGGCATATATTTAAGCATGTCATATCTACTATTATATTTTTATATTTTATTTAAGGTTTGGAAATATTTTTATACTAGTAATGTTCTATATATGTAACATAATTTCCATTATTGATTTAATATTTCTTGATGTTTATTACACTAATAAATATAAAAAGATGGTATAGTATCCCAATGGAAGATATTAGACCCTACCATCTAGTCAGAAACCTTTACCCTACTTGGTGGAATGCCTGAGGTCAAGTTGCAGACCAGCTTGTGGGATCGGATTGTGGAACCTAGGTTGTGACATTACAAAGTGCTATCAGATCCAAAATTTATCTTATATTTATTTTTAATTACGCTTTTGGAATTATTAAAATTATACTATTATCAGTTAGGCATTGTCTATGAGATCTTACATAGGTGTCGCTAACCCATGTACATGGGAAAATCCTTGTACCCGGTGAGGGATTGGTTTTATTGTTGTTTTGTTTTATAGTTGAATATTATTTCAATTTGGGTGATGCACTTGTGTTGTGTTGAAATTATTGTTTTTGATATTTTAATGGGAATTGACATCTATCCTACGATGGAAAAATTGTTCGGTATTTATTAATCATTAATGGGAGTCAATTTTTTTTTAATATGAATCATTTCTAAAATGCTTAGAAAATGAGTTGTGGGAAATGTTTTTGTAAATGAACTATTATCCCATGAATTTGTAATTAAAATAAAAAAAATTCAAACATTAAATTAGGAAAGATCTTATAATGATTCAATATGAGAATGGATGAGTGTCTTAATTAGAAACATGAAGAATGAAAAGTAGTTTACTTTTTTATTATTCATGACCATGATGTATGAGGGTTATGTGTAGTGATATATCCTCTATTTGATCATGTGGAAGGGTTTGAGGAAAAGAATTTTCATGGATTTGTGTAAATCCCTCTTGTTAACTATCCTAATGATGGGATGTGAGAATGAAATAGTTCTAGAACTATGTTTTAGGTTGTTTGGATGATCTTCTATCTTGAGATCATATAGTAATATGTTCGATGGTAGGGAAGGCTGATAATATTGAAATGTTAATGTGTTTCCATAGTGGGAGGGAACATCTATGACGGAGGAATTTCTGTATTGTTCATTGACGAATATGTATCGTAATTTTTTTCATTGATGATCATGTACCCTACATTGATATCATATTGGGTACACTGAGAATGATCTGGTATTACCCCTAGAATCCTAAATGAGTTTTGGTTATATATAGATCCTGTTGAGGTTTACATTTATGACGTTGTATATGTGGATCTAGATGGTGAGAGGTAGACCATCAATAGTTTAAGAAAGTGATTTTCAGGAAGGATACGAGGTTAACGAAAACGTTGTGTTACAAATGTAGAATTATTTAATGAGTAGTAGTTGATGTTGTATTGTTGTTCTGTGAAATCTTGGATGGCCACATTAATGTTTTGGGTTTAACATGAAGCATGGAATGTGGTGTCATAGTTTACCGATAAGAGATGTAAATTATTATCCATTGTTGGAGAATGATATGACAGTAGAAGGTTCATGGAAAAAGAACATGGATTGGAAGGGGTGGAATCAATGTGATAACGAGAAACCTATAAGGTTCATGTTCATATTATATAGAGAAAGGACAAGTGGGTCTATGTTATAGTGGATATATGTCCTTTATAAGCATTTATTGATGGAAAGGATGAGTGATAATGTTAAAATTAGAAATGTGTTTAATATGTTGATGATGTTAATCTTAATATCAATTCCTACTTTGAGGAGAACCTGATATGTGTGTTTGATCATTGTGTAAAAATGATGTGGGAAAATACAATACATAAAGCTCATGTATTGTGGGAGCATGAACTGGTTTAGGTAGAATAATGGAAATGAGAAGCAGATAAGAGGGCATAATTTCCCCACCATTTTATCTTCGAATATTTAGATATGATTCAATGTATTGATGGAGCTCAAACAGTTATACGATGGCGATATTTTAAGAACCGTAACATTTATATGGATAACTCTATCTCATTTACAGGTACTATTATTCATGGTATCATGTTACTTTTGTTTGGGGAATACCTTAGGGTGAGTTTGAATGAAAATTTTGAATTAAGGAAGAAAATGGATAACTACACAGTTGGGGCATGATTATCCAAAATTGGGTGCCCTAAACCTGCTAATTATACTAACTGATCAATAGGGAATTCACACGGCTATCAGAAGTTTTCGAAAACCATGCACCCTTGTAGAAGAAACGGTTACCCTTCACGTAGAGGCTCACAATTACTATGTATGATTAAGGGAAAATGGGCTCCCCCACCTAAACAATTATTTGTGGTAATTTAATTACCTGAAAAAATGATTTTAATACCCCAATCCCGCAATTTTAACTCATATTGTACCGTAACTCTCCCATTCATGGTGAATCGAATGGTCGATTAATGATCTACCCCTCTTAAGTATGTGTGTTCTTCATATTTATATATATCTATTTATTCTGGTCATCTTTTAGGATGGAAGTAGATATTTATCCAATTTTGGATACAGATATATATCTAGGTGTGATTGATTTTTATTCATTGAAATCAGGGATCTATGAATTGAATCATGATATCCTCTTACATTTTTATTCTGTGGAAATTGAGGTTTTCCATTGATGAGTGTCTTTCATCCACATTCTAGTGGTAGGTGGTCTATAATTGAAATCTCGTATTCTGGATTTCAATTATAATTATGAAATTATAGAATTTATATTATATGTTTATAAAATTAGTTTCTTAGGTTGAATTAATTAATTTAATTATTTAATTAACTAAGGAAAAAGATGAAAATGAGGTTATCAGAATGATATACTATAAAAAATGATCTAATTAATTAGTTAAGAGATAATTGAATCATTATTTTAATAATTATTTCGTAATTTATTATTTGATAATAAGATATGGTGTTTGGAAAATTAATTGAGGAATAAAATAGGGGTTTTGAAATTAACATTGTCTGAACAATTAATTGGGGAATTGAATAATGGTTATTGTTTTTTAACACAATTTAATGAATAGGTTAATTAATTATAGAATTAATTAATGGGGATTGATGTGTTAATTCAATTGAACAATTATAATAATAAATTAGTGAATTAATTGATGTGGAATGTTTGGATATTGAATTTTTTTATTTTTATTCTTTAATTGATTTTGTTAATTAATGGTGGTTATTGGTTTATTTAAATTTTGAATTTTATTAAATTTTTACCTAATTAATAAATAAATTAGTGGGAGTTATGTGATTATAAAATTATTGAATTAAATAATGTGATCAGTTAATCGAAGAAATAATTAAATGGAGTTTTGTAATTTTTTTAATTTGTCAATTAATAAAAGGTAATCAATAATTGTTGAATTATTTAACATGAGTTATATGATTATTTAATTATTGAATAAAATAAAGTGACTAATTAATTTACGAGTCAATTTAAAGAGTTATTAGTTTTTTCTAATTGTTGAATTAAAGAATGAGAATAAATAATTTATTCATTATTAAATGGGATTTAGGTGATTATTTTATTATTGAATTAAATAATACGACTTATTAAATTATGAATTAATTATTATGAGTTATGTGCTTATGTAATTTTTGAATTAAATAAAAGGATTAACTAATTAATTAATTAATTAATGGTTGTTATCTAATTATTTATTTGTTGATTTGAATAATGCGATTATTGAATTTATGAATAAATAAATGGGAGTTCTATAATTATTCATTTGTTGAAATAAATAATGGTATTAATTAATTGATAAATGAATTAATTTGAGTTTTTTATTATATATTTTTTTAATTAAATATAGATATTAATTTATTTTTGAATTAATTAATGTGAGATAGAAGATTAGGTAAATATTGAATAAAATTAAGTGAATAAATTAAGGATTCATTAATAAATTAGAGTGTTATTATTAATCAATTGTTTAGTTATATAAAGGGATTGTTTATTAGATTATTTAATTAATTTTATTAATTTCTTATAGAAGGATGAGGATCAAAATTCCTCCTTATTAAAAAATAAGAAAAGTAAAAGATGTACAACCAAAAAAACCACAATGTTCTACAGAATAAGAATAGAAGAATATAACATGTTGTAGAGGGACTACTCATATATTAATAAGGAATGAATCCACCCCTACAATAAGGGAGTCCTCCACTCCTCTCTGTCATGGATTACATACAAGGTCCATCAATGTCATCTGAAGGCTCTTTCATGACATCAATATTCCTGATTTAATCCCCAGAAATATCATTAGTATTTCTCCCATAATAATAACTAATGGTGGAAGATAGAATGTAAAATGAATTAATAATACTAGAATTACTTTTTATCTTACTAGTCTGATATTAAGATCTTCTAATTGGTTTCATAGCATCCCTTTGATTAACTTCATCAGTTCTACCCCTCCACTGTTCTATAAGTGGATGTGCAGATTGAGTCCCTCTAGCTGATTTCCCTATATAATTATTTTGGACACCTGAAAACGGAAAGGGTGTCATCAACCTAAATTAAATTTTGTAGTAGAAACCATAAGATGTTCATCATTTATATGTGCAACATCATTCTATTTCATTCCAGAATAAAAAATTTATCCTACATTATCCTATGAAAAAAGGGAGGCATCATTTCCTACCTTGTGAATTCACTAGAATAAGATACTTCTTGAGGGTGGTAGTACTTAGTAATGATTATCCCATAGTCATATTTCTATAATACATACATCAACTAGCTCCAACATCACTGGTCACAATATTTTCCATCATTGAATATGAATATTTATCAAGTGGAATAATCAAATAGTTTATTCAATTTTCATATTTTTTCACTAGCTGAGGGACATGAGTAACCAATATCTTATTGTAGATAGAAGTGATTTTCATACCATTATCAATGGAATTATTACTACATGGTCTATCAATAGTAGGGAAAGAGAATAGATTAAAAGAATAGTGTCTAGTGAATTCTTAATTGATTCAATGGTCTTGATTAAAATATGCTTTCTTAGGGGTATAAAAGGTATACTATTTGTTGTCATAGGCGGTAGAGGGAGAATTCACCTAAGGAATAGAGGGTTGTTTCATTTTTTTTAAAGTGGTAGTGACCATCGTATCCTAACCCTTGTGGTGTTTAGAATATGTCATTTTTTCTTCTTTCCACAATAAGTAATTTATATTATTCTTAGAAGAGTCCTCAAATTCTTCTTGGATATCATCATTTTCTCCATCATCATGATCATGTTTAGGTCCTTAATTAAAGAATATTTTAATGTAAAACCATTAATATACATTGGATTTTCATCTCCTACGTTAACCCATAACTTACATGGATCTCTAATCATTGGAGATGAAGAAGAATATAGTGAGGCATTACATGGGGAAACAAGAAAAAAATTATGGACATCTGTGCAACAATATCACCGAGGAAGACTATCAAAAAGAAGATTATATTAGTACTATTAATTGGTGGACTTCAGTTTCCCCTAATCAAAGGCATGATAAACATAAACATAAAGGGGATTTTTTTCATAATGATCAGTAGAAGGAAGTTTCACAATTGTTACGCTACATTGAAATTGATCAATGTTATACCCATTCCGTTGAAAGTGAAGAAAAATGATTTCTCTACAATAACTATAAAATTAATAACTACTATTTTGATATTAATGAATGAATAATGGATTTTTTTCTAAATATATTCTTATATTTATCTCATCTTGTTCTGTAGAGAGGATAATTAAATAAATAAATGTAAAATATAATTCAATGTTGACCAAAACCATTAAAAACATACTGAATATAAACATATCTACTTCATTATACATCCTTATCACAATTCTAATAGAAGAAGGAATGTCAAACAACTTTTTTGGTGCCATAAGGCCCAATTTAACCCTTGGATTTTGATACGAACTTTTTCAATGATATTTTTATATCCATTAAGTCTGAAATTTATATTTCAATAATGTAATATATGTGTTCCTAGTCTACTAATAATTGATCCCGGACTCTGAGAATGACGTTTCAACTCTACAGAAAGAAATAAGAGATGAAAAAATTTTCTCCTAAAGAGACATTTTTAATGACTTTAAATTCCAAAATTGAATTTAGAATAGCAACAAAATACAAAACCTTCCAAGTTTTCATAACTTTTGATATCAAAATGAACCAAAATTGAGTGTTTTTATCAATCTATATAAAATTAAAAAGCTCCAGCTAAAGTATATATGGTATAAACTCTACCTTTCATGATGATTCGCTCTGAAACACTATCCCTACGAAAAAAATGAACCACTTGAGAAACTAGATAAAGATGAATAACCTTATAAAACATCAACCATTTATTCTTTATCTTTCATTAGTGGAGATGAATCATACTGGAAAACTAGATGAATCAGGTTGTAAGAGTTCAAATAGATTCTTTGGGGCTCAACTTGGGTGACACATCTACCAGAGATCTCTAGGTGTAATTTCTCTCATTCATCAATTTGATTAATCAGAGTTATTTGATTATTTTATATTTGAATGAAATATAATGATTAATAAATTATTGAATTTATTAATAAAAGTTATGTTATTTTTTTAATTTTTTATTAAATAAAGTCATTAGTTAATTGATGATTTAATTAATGGAATTCATGTGATTATTTAATCATTGAATCAAATAAAGGGAAAAAGTAGAATAAAATCAATTAATTGGATTTATGTGATTATTTAATTTTTGAGTTAATGAAGGAATTAATTATTTAATGATTTAATAAATGACAATTTAATTTATTATCTTATTGATGAATTAAATTATGACAATTATGGGAATAATTAATTATTGAATCAATTCAAGGAGTTGAATGTGATTAAATAATTGTTGAATTAATTAATGGGATAATCCAGAAGCATTAATTGGAAAATAAATTGTTGGATAAAATCATTAAATTATTGTTTCAGATATTTATTTTTTGAATTAATTTTGACATATAGATATTGTGGATCTGGATAAATAGTTTTTGAATCAATTATGGTATATTTAGATTATTATTTTTCTCAATAAATTATTGGATTAATTAAGTTATATGGAATAGGGATTTTGGGATAACTAATTGTTATGTTAATAATAAGAATATTAAATTATGAATAGGAAAAATAATTATTGGTTTAATTACTAGAAATTTTTTTAATGAATCCTTTTTAATTATTTAGTGAATTAATTAATTGGATTGGGGGGAATAACTAGTTGGAAAATTAATTTTGAGTTTTATGTGTCATGCTAATTGTTGAATTAGTAATAGATTGAGATGATTATTTAATTGTTGAGTTAGTAAATTGAATAGATATTCTTAATAAAATGATGATTTAAATAATGAGATTGAATAGATGAATTAATTTTTCAATGTACTAATGGGAATGAGAATATTAGTTAATTATGGACTTAATTAATGAGGTTTGGAAGATTGATTAATTGATGAGTTAATTAATTAAAATGAGAATTTTATTTAATTGTTGATTTAATTGATTATATTTAGAATATTAATTAATTCTTGAATTAATTAATGATATTTTCATGAGTAAATAATTTTATAAATAAATAATATGATAATGAATTTTAAATGGTAATTCTTATTTGAATATGATAATAAACGGTAACATCATTATTAAAATGTGAATTTTCATTTATAATGGAAGCAATGGAATTATATGATTTAAGATAATCGATAATGGTAATAGTGGAATTCTATGACATGAGATTCCATGGGTATTGTCAAAAATCTAGCATGAGCGAATGTGGGTATTGAGTTTCATGTTTCCTTAGAAACCTAGAGAATTATGTTGTTAAAAAAATAATAAATAGATAATGTGAGAAATTTTATTTATGTAGTGTGAATATTTATTCATTAGAGTATATATATTGTAATTTATTGTATATTATTGTTGACAGAATTGGTGTTTGTCTACTCAGTTGTAGTCACACCCTACTTGTGCTACAAAATTGGTAACTTAATTGATTACAGGATTGTATGAATTATCAAGTGAAAAAGCTATATGTTAAATGGTTTATTAGGGAAGGATCATGGAAGAGGTAATCATACGTGGATGGAGACACACTTGTAATTTTTAGTGACTTTTCATTTGATTTTACATTTTGAAGCTTTAAATGTATTTTATCATGGCATATGTAATAAATAGTTTTAAAATTTTATTTTTAGTTTTAGTTATCTTGTGATACTCGTACTATTCTGGATATGTTATGATATTTCTATTATTTTTATTATTTTTTCTGCTATTGTATTTATATTATAATGAAAAAAATAGTGTATAGTATTCCCATGAATGATAATAGACCCTTTCTACTCATCATCATCCGTAGGTATATGGGGAGGTGCACTTGGGGTCACATTGAGGACCAGATCAGGGCACTGTTGAGTGACACATGAGTAGGGACGTTACAATAAAACACAAATTATTCATAGAAAATGGTAGTGTAAGAATAGGTGAACCAGATAGACTTCCCATCAGTTCTAAAAAACATTCCTCACATTCATCATTATAGTGGAACTTGGATCCCTTTTGGTTTATCATACTGAGTAGGTTCAATATCATAGAATAAATCTATAGAATTTTCTTTTAATATCAGTAAAACAACTAAATGTGTAGAATAATGTTACCATGATTTCTATAGTCCATTTCTCAATAACTTCTGTATTTATTGGGTCTATAGATAAACCCTCAATAGAGAATTTTTGACCCAATAATAAATCTTTCCCAATAAATAATTCATACTTGGAAATGGTTTTATAAATATTAGCATACATTAGGGGCTTCAAAAAAATCCCCAAGTGATAATCTTGTTCTTCATCATTCTTTGAATATACAGTTATATTTTATATTAAAAAAGTGAAAACTGATCAATGTAGATTCTAATTAATACATTCATTAAATCCATGAATGTAGTGGGGAAATTAGTAAGATCAAAATAAATCACTATAAATTCATAGTGCCCATACATTGTACAGAATGCTTTCTTGAGTATATCTACATACTTGAACGTCAATTGATGATATCCTAAATTTTTTCAAATGGTGGAAAAGTATATTAATCTATGTAGTTGGAAAAATAATTAAACAATATAGGGTAGAGGATACCTGTTCTTGATATTTTTCTTATAAAGTTAGTGATAATCAATTCATATGAAAATTGATCCATCATTCTTCTTAACAAATAGAAGATGTGTACCCCAATTTGATGTAATTTTCCAAATGATTCCGCTATTAGTATTACCATTGAGTTATTATCAATTATATAATTTTAATTGGGAATATTAAATAAGTGTTATTTGAAATATACATAACTTGAGGTGTGAATTCCATTGGAGACAGAACATCACACTTTAGTTGAAGTCCCAACAATTATTTCAGAAACATATCAACAGACTCTCATAAAATAGATATATCGTAATGGAATATTATCTCCTAAACCAAATGAGATAGATAACCTTCATATATTTAAATTAATTCACATAATATGATATAAATTTCCTTTTTATTATTATATTAATCCTAACATCAATTAATGATCATTTTTTCATTCAGAATATGAAAGTTGACATACCTTTAATGAAAATTTATATTAACACCATATATGGAAACGAAATACATTCCAATAATAACATCTAATTTATATAATATTATATTTGTATAATTTTATGGATGATATTTCCCAGAATCATTAATTAGAGAGTAACTATAGACATAAGATGCACCATTGTTCCATTAGCAGTTTTCACAGGTAACGAAAATATATTCATTGAGGTAATGCAATGGAAGTAGTTGAAAATTATTTATAAATAATGAATGGGTAAATATAGAATCAATTTAGACATTAGATATTCCTCTATGGATGATAAGTGTAATATTAAAAAAAACATTCTCATAACCAACTTCGTGAATTGTCTATTGTAATGATATTATTGAATGAATTTGAAGGATCGGAGTGTGGGTGGTGTGATAGTGTGGGTATTAACTTACTTTATTGCATTATCCAACTTATTCATCACTAATTAACATTCATGTTATTTATGACTCACATTTCCACATTTAATGGACCTTACGTTTCCATTCAAACAGCTAATTATATGTTCAGTCACTTATTTTTATCTCATTGATGCATGTCATTTGTCTACACAATGAGATTTATATAAGGATTTAGGAGAAATAATCATTATTTTGTTATCAAAACTAGTACAATAAAGGTTATATCTAATTTACATTTCTATTTTGAGTACACATTGACAAATTTCCTTATTTTCACAAAAAACTCTTTTATCTAAAGAATTTTGGATAAATGGTTTTATTCATATAAATAATAGATCAATTTTAATATAAGGTTTGATAAATAAACCATAGGAATACATTGACATACTTGTAAATTTTTTTCTTATAGGAACCAATGGATTCATTTTTATTTTTCATTAGCTGAAGAAATTGCATTTCCGACTTTTTACATTGAAAATGAAGAATCTACATACTCTATAATATCCACTAAAACATATATGATTCCATGGATTCTATTTCGTAAAATTACATTATATGGTTACTAATGTTTCACCAATAAAATATATAACTTACCAGATGAAGAAACCCTTGGAAAAAAATTTCATTTCCTGAGCACTGAAGAATATAAAATATTTTTTCAATGGTGTTGATCCATCACTCATCCCAAAATAGATCAGAAGATTCACCCAAATAGGGTTCATTTTTGTCAAAAAATATTCAATATTTAATTGTTCTCCCCTTTTATCATATAATATATTTACATGATTCATATCCTAATATTTTTTTCTGATCATAGAAGAAATATTATGCATTAAATCTCCCATAACATTTGGTTTCTTAGGTACAAAATTATTACATTACTTATCTCATTATGTATTAATATGATTCCTCTGGTTTCAATCAACTGTCTCATATAATAAATCATATTGGGAGAAAAAATATTAATTATAAAAAAAAACATAATTACGAAAAAAATATTTAAATTTTCTCTAAATTTATATAGATTCTTTCTGGAATACTTTTTTTTAACTTATTTCATTCATGATCATTCCCATAAAATTCTGATTTTATCCTATAAATAGATCTTTCACCATGGTGTATATAAATGTTTTATAACCCTATAAATTAATGAATAAGTAAAGAATTATATGATACTAGTTAAATATTTTTAAGATTTTCATCGATAAATATTAAATAAATTTACATTAATATTCATTACATAAAAAATAATAAACACAAGAACCATAATGGTATAGAGACCTAGGGGAAAAGATATAAGATCATATTATATTTTGAATGATCTAAATGATCTCCCATATTAATCATCCCCCATATTAATCATCCTATGAATTCCCATTAAATATATTCATTATAAAATGTGGAATTAAAAAAATAAAATTGTGAGATCCTATGGACAATAAGAGTAAACATGGTTGATATAAATTGATGATCTTATGAAAGAAAAATAATACTACAAGGGTATGAGATCATGAAAATAAAATTTAATGATTATACCCATTATTAAAAATATCATAAACATGATTTATTGAATAATATATTATCATTTTAAAGGACAAGAATCATAACAATTATAACTGGCACAACATAATCATGAAACATATGATAAAGTCATTAATATGTGTGCGACATTGTTATAAGTATTGAAAAAATTTCACATGTAATATATAACTAATGATACATTAATATAAGGCATAAAAGTCTCTTTACCATAGTGGATCATACGTATATACTTCTTTCTCATAAAAGAACAATCATGTTTACTTTTTTACCTTAGTGGATCGATCACGTTAACTTTTCTACCATTTCTATATCGTGATATATAATTCAATAAAAAATGAACTGGATGGATTTATATGTCCAAAACGTCACATAATGAAATAAATATATATGTGACAAATAAGATCATAAAATAGTAGTTATATTAGAACTACATGAAAAATTTGATTAAAAAGAATTATAAAACTTATACAAAAAATTTCAACTCCATTGAAATATTATTTATCCGATAAATTCGAAATATTTTTTTACACAAATGAATAGTAAACTATTAAAAATTAGTGGCTGTTGTTAAGATAAAAATTGATTTAAAGTGGGTTTAAACTAAAAATATAAGGGTTAAAATGACATAATAAAAGATCCATCAATCTATTTTATGAAAATATTTTTACCCTATCTTGTCTAATTTATGATAAATTTATATTTTGGACCATTATAGATTTTAAAAATATTGGATACAACTTTTTCATTTGAAAAAAAACAAATGTGACACTCACCTCACCTAGAATATGCTACCCCATAATCCCTCCACTTCAAACATTAATACCCATATAAATTGGAAGACACATATATGAATCAATATTTTAGTGAATAATAGATCAATTTAATGATTTTATGACAAACCAATAGATGATACCTGAGGAATATTTAACATTATTCAAAGGGATATTTATGTTATTTATTCCTCCTCCTCCTTCAATTACTATTAAATTGTGCTAATAAAATAACATAAGTATCATAAGTATAGTAAGATATTTTTATTTTATGTTCATGGACATTATCCATATAAACTTCTATAAAATTGTTTAAGAAATCATAATTCGTGTGTATGATAGACTACTGCCTAATGAACCAATGTTATTGATTTTTTCATTACACCTTCTCTCGATTGTATAAGATAAAACATATATATTTTGCAAAAAATATTTCCTTTATTATCATACAACATGATACATTATAATATATATATATATATATATATATTTAAATTTATATTCCTTAGGTTATACAATAAAATCGCTATTGTGTACGATGAACAACCAGCACATGAAGCGATGTGATTTTTTTTCACTAATGCTTTATATAGAAGAAAATAAGGAAACATTTAATGAATATATGTGATATAAATAAAATAATAATGATATTAATGTAATATTTTCCAGTTTGAAATGGTAATATATCATTTTCATTCTTACAGTTTCACTATATGAAAGATTACATTGATGTTCTTCTATAAGTGGATTACCACCTTCAAAAGTGGTGCAAATCTATATATTTGTTCCCAAAGCACATGGATGTTTTATATAAGAATAATTTAAAAAAAATTATTTATGATATTATTATAAATATGTAAATATAATATATTACGTAAATTCATTCCATAATGATCTTTGAGAAATTGAAATGATACTCATGTGTACATATGACTTAGAGTCTCCAAGATCGTAATGTACTAAATTTATAAGAAAAAACATTCTTTATAATTCATAAATATGATACATATATATATATATTAATATTATAATTATTTCATGATTATTAACATTATTATAAATTAAAAAACATTAAATTAGGAGGAACAGAAATATAAAATCGAAATATATATGCAAAATAAAATTGTTATTACAAAAAAACATGTTTTTATAGGGAATTTGTTGTACAATGATAAGAAATAGTAATAAGTAAATAATATAAGGAATAATATAAATACTTATGGTTCTATAATAGAATTATAAAAATCATATATTCATTATACATGTTGTTTGAACTTGTATGAAGGACACCTTTACATAAGATAAGAGATTTCTGAAACACGTTACACTTTTATTGAAAACATCGAGTATTCAAAACCAATTTAATAAATTTGATTTGTATATTACCCAATAATTTATTTTATTATTATTATCATTAAAATTATTTTTATTTACATATCCATTTTAGTTCCTCTCTATTGAGAGGATTATGATTTAGATGTTCCCAAATAGATAGTGTATTTTTGTCTCAATTTTCTTTCTTTAAGACATATGATAAGGTAAGAACTAGGATAAGTTTATGAGGTGTATATGTAGCCCAATTTAAATGTAATATTATGATTTTTTTTCAAAGTATACTCTGTGTTTAATTTTCTACAATTTCTTCTTGGTATATGATTCAATTTAACCAATGTGGTAATTTTTTAAGATATAATCTCATTGTCTATCGGGGTTGTTTATGACTAAGATTCTGAGGTTGATCTATTATGATATAGCTCTCAAGAAATACCTGATTTTTATTATCTAATTATTATTTTATGATAATACATTTAATCCCATAATTATATTCTCTTTATAAACCCAAGAGTTCAAAATATATTTTTTGAGAAAAAATGAATTAATTTCAATCTTTGGTCAAAAAACATTTTCCTTCCAAAACCGTGTTTTCCAAAAAGAAATTCATATATGATTTTAAAATTCATAAAATTATTTATTTAAGAAATTTTTATCCATTTTTTAAATTTTAATAATCTTTTTGAATGATATATTCATATAATTTTTAAAAAAATACATATTTTTCATTTATATAAAATGTAAAAAATAATATTTATTTCAATGTGTATCGAACAAAGAACAATATACTCCGTCATGACTATTATATTATTTGAATATTATATTATAATTAATCAAAGTTATATTAATAAGAAATTTATTTAATTGTTTTTTAATTATTAGTTTTGAAATATTATTTTCAAATAAAACAGATTATACTCATGAAAGGTTCAAAGTTATATCTAAAAATCAATCTCCATATAATAGGATATAAATTAATATATATTACTCTTTACTGATGATATGAACCAATGATAACATTATTACCCTATCTTTGAATGTTTTATCATGAAAATATATTTACAAAACCCATTTATATTCCATAGTTAATACCTTGATTAAATTCTTATAAACCCATCTTATTTCTCAATAGGTTTTTCAATGACGAAATAATGAAATTATTAAGAATAATAACACATTTATATAGGATGTGATATGATTAAATGGTTTTGAAACCCATTTCATTACATGGGTTATGATATGATAATTTCTTTTGATCTTTTGGAACCCATACATATGATTTTAAAAACATCATGGGTTGGAACTAAATCTCCCTCTAATACATTTGGTAATGACGGATAACTCATGAGTAAATATGTTTTTTTTACTATGGTTACATGTTCTAAATGTTATATGGGAATTTGATTATATTTTCAAAATGTTTTTAGTGGACCTAGATATATGTTCATAATCGTATTTGTGTACATGATTACATGTTAAAAATTTTATAAAAGGCCATATCGATCATGTCATTACTTTTTGGTTGGAACCTGTTTTGTTTCCATATGTTTATTTAAGGACCCGATATTAGGTCCTTAATGTAATTAGTAATCTTATCTATCTATATATACATGATCACAATGTAATAAGCGTATGCGTATGTGAAAAATCAATTTGTTATGACTCTATTGTGCTCCCTCTTCACTAGTTATTCTATTAAATTACCATTTATCTCTTATAAACATCCTATATTTATTCCAAGGGTCAATATTATGACCATTTATACTATGGTTATGGTTAAAAATGTAATAATCATGTTCACATACCCTTATGATCATTTCATACATACATATATCAATTTATCTACTTGTACTTAGAGTATGTGATCACCCTTTTTATATTTAATTTCCCCTTTTTATGATGAAATGTTTTATGTAGGGAAGGATTATAAATATTATTAAAGGGAGAGATATGTATGGGAGATGTTTAAGATAATTGTAAAAATAAGAATATTCCCTACTGTTATCCATATAAAAACACTATCGTGGTCCTCCATAATGTGTTTAGGTAATGTATTGAATATTTATCTTAAAATATGTAATATATATGTATGATAATACTAGGTCACAATAGATGCTATGATATAAAACATTCAGTTAACCTTTAGAAACAATGAAGAGAAATAATTGTTGGATCCTTGGGAATATTTATAAGGGTATGTCTAGGGATGTATATAACGACAATTCATTGTATTTTTTAATGTGTTGTAAAATTACCTAGAGTTTTAATAATGTATAAAGATAGTGGTTTCCTATATAATTCACAATTATTAGATACTATAGTTGATTTTATATTTAGTATAGAGTTTTATATAGGTAATAACACACAAAAATGGTTCATGAACCGTGAATCAATCATCAAATGGTTCAAGATAACGGGTTGTTCTATATCAATTGTTTGATACTCCTCTGGGGAATTCCTTCTAAATTCAAAAATTATTTATGAAAATTCATAAAGGATTCCCATTTATGATCTCCATGAATGGTATGGGATCAACATATGTTTCAATATATAAAAAATATAGTTCCATTATATAGACACACTTGTTGTCACTTTTCATGATTGTGTGGTTCCCCAATATGATTGTTGTTCCTTATAATAAACATCATTGGTTTAGTATATGTAAAGGTTTTAATGAAAATGTATTAATGCTAAATGAAATAGAAAAATAAACTGATTTCCCTCTTGGGATTTTTTATTGGAGCTAAAATGAAAAAAACATTCATGTGTTCTGAAAAAATTCTCAATCTATGACTCATACTAATATTCCAAATGATAAAAGGACGAAAAACAATATATTGTGTCCTTCATATGGGAATAACCTACTTATTTTAGTGGTTTAATTTACTGACTATTTTTAGTGAGATTAATGAGTAACACTGATAATATATTTTCTATTATCCACTATTCTGATAATGTAATTTATTTTTGGATTAAACTATTTTAAAGGTAAGGAAGATAAATGATAGACTCCTACTGAAAATACAATGAAATGAGAAAAAATAAACTTCATTAATTTGGATGATATTAATTACATATTATTAAATATGATCATTCCTAGTATAATTTTTGGAAAATGGATATGTAATTCCTCAATCAAAAGTAGAAGGTATATTAATCTAATGGTACCCATGAAAATTACATTACATTATATTCTCGGTACACTTGTGGTGTTTTTATTCATATATAACCAATGGATGGTTTAGTTAGTTGGTTTCTTAAAACCAAATATCAAAAGGGTATTATCCATAAGTATATTTGGATTCTATGATTAATAATTTCAATCTAATACTTGTCAAAATGGTTGTTGGAATACCTATTTGTTCTTGTGATAATAATATGAAGATGGTTTTCTATGGTAATTCAATTTATATTTAACATTTACATAAGAAAAATAGTAATATTCATATTTTCCAATTCTATTAGTTAGAGAACATAAGTGAGTGTATGAGTAGAACAAGAAAGTGTATGATGTTGGATATTTTAACCATCATGTAAGAATATATAGAATTAGTTTTAAGACAATAATAAATGAAATGAATTGAGGGAGACCACAACATTATAAAACACTTACACTATACTGTTCCAAGTAAAAGTATTCTTATTATTTTAAAATCCAATTCCCCAATACAATGTAAAATGTGGATGATAAGTCCTTAACAACCACTAAAGACAATGGATAATAGGAAATATTATGAAATCATAATAGATGGATTGAATCATGATTAATAGGTCACACTAATACTTTACTCTCATAATGGTAATTTCACATTTTTTTAATAATGATTGATATGAAAATAAAATTGTTAATACATTTGTAAATGTTTTTATGATTATAACCCTCTACATGGATTGTCGAATAATGATATCACATGTGGTATTCTATAATTACAAAGATGAACACGTGTTTCAAAATAATATGTTTTGTTATAAGATAGTATATTATATAAAGAATAAAGTGTGATTAATCATTTTCATGAACATATGTATGCATGAAATCTTAAATTAAGACTAATGGATACCATAATTGGTATATGTGTGTAAGGATGTTAACTATTTGATATGTTTTGACAACCATTTTGATTTTTTATGTGATATAATTTTATCATGATTATGCTTATTTTAAGATACATTAATTTATACACAAACCAATGGGATTTTATATGTTTTAGTTGAAAATTTATTTGAAGAGGAATGACATTACACATAATTACTTATGATTAAAAAGGCTAGAAAAACTTAGGGTTTATCTTATCATTCATGTTGAGGTAATTATGGGTAGTATTTGATCACATTACAATGTTATCACAATTTATATCTACTATAGAACATTTACCTCTAGATCATATTCCTAGAATATAAAAAATGAAGACATCATGTTTCATGTGGTACCGCATTAAATTATGTCTGATTAGGTTATGATGATTTCCATGATGATTCGTTGAAGTATTCATCACGATGAGGACACAAAGTTGATTGCTAGGCACAATATCATCCACACATAGATAGTTTTTGAGAGAACTATCTGAACCCTTGGGGAAATTCTAATATCATGTTATATGGATTTCTAAGGAGTTTAGGATAAACACCATCATCATATTGAATTTCTTTATTATAAAATATTTCATTTCACCATTATAATTGATTATTATAAAGACCTTTTTAGAATTAATTTTAGAAAACCAATTTGGTGGATTGATGTTATCGAAATAATATTATTGGTTTTTATGAAAGATGATGATATGGTATATATGGTTAGAGCCATACCAAAACATGTTAGGATAACCAAAACATGAATGAAAGGTCATGTAGATAATCATTTATGAGATCTTTAATTTGATGTAAATGAGAAAATAATTTTCTAAATTTCAATATAGGATAAATATGGGAAAATAAGACTTATATATATTGGTTCCATAGAAATTATTTATCACCTTAAGATCCTTTTGTATCTATTCATGATTTCATCAATACTCTCATAGGTTCATGACATATTTCCTATATATCTCTTGAGAAATTAAAAACCTAATCCATCACATGTATTGAACTCATTTTTCATAAAGTGAATGCTAGATATTACATATTAGAAAATGGTAGAGATTATGCATTGAATATAGAAGCTACAATGATTCAAATACCAATTACCTGGTCCATTTTTTGGGGAGATGAATATCTTGAGGATTCTATATAGGAACTTGATGATGTAATGAGGAATACTTTTCATCAATTACTAGTGTCAATTAAAATATGTATAAGTAAATAAGTTCATTTTATTGGGGGTAGAAAGTAAAACACATAAATATTGGGATTTAAATCTTCCAAACAAATTTAATACTTTCTCTATTTTTAATTACACGTAACATTGTGTTTACATTACATTACATACAAAAATGTGTTTAAAATAAATGTAACATACTATTAATAAGTAATTTTCAAAATTATAATTAACTTATATGTGTCGGAATGGATGTATGAATCCAATTAGATAAATTATTAATATATATGTTTAAAAATTTATTTAATATTAATTATTTCATGACCAATTAATTTAAAAAAAGAATAAAAACTATTTGAAAATAATAGAATTTTTTTATGAAAAAAGATTTTTACAGTAATAAATTAAATAAATCCAATATAGTGAATGTTTTTAAAGAAATGAATTTATCATATATTCAATAAACAATTTAATATTCATCTTCTTTATTTTCTAAACTATAAATAAGAATAAATCCAATATTTTTTTAATACTATTTTTTTCTAAAAAATAGTTTTTCCCCCTTTTGCAGACATATTTTGAAAATTATTTTTCTCACATATATATATTTTAGTTAAAATATGATATAAATTTTTTTATTCTTAAATTCTATAATATCTTACGATGAATTTTTTTTGGGTTTTTTTGAAGATATCTATTTTTATGAATAGTGAATCATCATGCTTTGTACTAGAAAACTAGAATTTCAATAAAATATTTTTGAATGTTAAATTATATATAAATTTTATTATTAAATTAAAATTAGTTCCCATATAAATCTATTAATAATATTTTCTTTATTTTAATAAAATTTATATTAAGTTTAAATAAAAAAACCTTGTAAATGTATGACCATTTTCACTGTGATAACCAGGATTATCGTTGAATCTATGTGATTAATATTAAATTAAAAATATGCACCTTTGTGAATGAAACATATAAATATGGATTGATATTTTTTAATTATAATAATTTATATTATCTAATAATTTTAACATATTTTTCCCCATTATTACTATTAAAAATAGTTAAATTGTTTTATAGAGGTTAAGGTAAAAATGAGTTTACCATGGGGGTTAAACTAATATAATAAGGGTTAAAAAGACATAAAATTTTTCTAAAATTAATTAGATCGATATATTTTGAAAATATTGTGACTTAGGATATAAAATACTCCATTTTTACCCCTTTTTCTTATGAATAATATTTGAAGTCCCTTTCCATTTATTGAATTATTACTATTCCAATCACCAGACTTATAAAAGGTCACCCACTTTTCACTCATATTCATAAATTCAAACTATTTTTTCTGCCATTTACTACCCAAATAACATACCAAATTTAATCATATCATTATTTTATTTTATTTTTATCAGAAATACAACCATTTATGTATTTTGGGGAAATCCTAGGAGTATACCCGTTGAAGTGGTAATGCTCTTCCTCAATATTTTTTATTTTATTTTTTCCAAATCAACAATAAAATATTATTAATACAAGATGATATTTTAAAATTTTATCTTACATATATTGATATTTCATGTTTATTATTCATTACCAAAAACCATATTCACTTCAACCATTTTTTTAAATCATGATTCGTATGTACGGCAGACTACTGCCTCACAAACTGATGTTATTCATTTTTCCATTACAAACTCCAAAAATTGGATATGATTATGGATATAAATTTTTTATAGTATCATTACAATAAAATTATAACTCATTAGTAATTATATAATATCTACATTTATAATTTAAATTTTGTATAGTTTGTGATAACATATCTCTTTTGTATAGAGGACTCCTTCCTTATGAAGAAATATGATTCATGTTTAACTTATGTATTACATAGATGAAAAAAAGTTAAATTAAATAAAGATATATAATATACATGACATATGTTTTATATTAATGTCAGAGATATCATTATGAAAGGTTAATGTATCATTTTATTTCTTATCTTTCACTCACTAAATGATAATGACATAACTTTTGTACTTGGGAACTACCACCTCAACGAATGGATGTAACTCTCCATTTTATACCCAAATAATATCAATTATATTTATAAGTAAATTTAAATTAATATTATGTTATTAAATATTTTATGATAATTTTATAATTATAATATATTACTCATATAATTTCCATAATAATATTTGAAAAAAAGATATGTTACCTATGAGTATGTACGCCCTACAATCTCAATGATCATAATGTACTTAATTTCACAATACCATATTTAATTATTAATATTAATGGTATTATTGATTTATAAATATGTTAATAAGAAAATGATTATTATTATGTAAATGATGTAATCATGCCCATTTTAACAGTAGAAAAATTACAAAATCAGAAACTTATATGAAAAATTTAGGGGTTTTAATGGAATTGTTATTTTATAATGTACTTGGTAATAAAATAAAAATAAATGGACATAATTATAACATATATGTAATATTTTTGGTATAATTATTTTTATTAAATATATTTATAATTATTTTATATGTTTTTATAGGATATTCCCTCATGTGGTTCCCACCATCATGTCTCAAATGGGAGGATTAAATTAAAAAAATAATACAATAAATTTTTATTTTATTTTCTACCATGAAAATTATGAAAAATAATGTCCACCCTCGACCTACTAAAGTCGAGTTGAAGGTCTCCCTAAGTGAATATCAGTGATGCGAGTTCAACGGTGCCCTCAGATTTCAATTCCGATCACCGGTACAAAAGTTTCAAAAACCTGCTCGAACGTTTACTCAACGTTCCCGAATAAAATTTCAGAAATTCATTCTGGGGACACCAGGCCTCAGAATCATGCATTGTCAATTTTTTCACACATGTAATATTTTCATATAAATAAAAAAATTACATGAAGAATTTTCGGTCTTTATATTCTCCACACCTCAGGGCATTGCGTCCTTGAAAGCCACAACAAAAACTAGGGAAACAAATGGGGGTACTGAGAATGAATATGAGTCTCCTACTACAATATGCTCTCCTGGAGGTTCTTGTGTTGCAAAAAAACGTTAAATAGAGGTATCGAGCACCCATGAAGTTCCTAATCATGTCAATCGTAAATATCCACTAAAACATCTGAATCTTCGCCCCATTGTCCATGTCCAGCTCACCCATGTAAATGATGTGTGAAGGATCATGTAAGTATCTCATCATCTAGGATACATGGAAAATGTCATGCACCCAATGCAACTTAGGTGGAAGATCAAAATGGTAAGCCACCTCGCCAACTCAGCTGAGGACCTGAAAGGGTCCATAGAACCTCAGAGATAACTTGCCACCTTGGCCTATCCTCTGAAACCCTTGTTGAGGTGAGACCTGTAGAATGATATGGTCACCATCAACGAACTCAAGAGGTATCCATATCCTATCAGTATATGACTTCAACCTGCTCTGTGCAATCGTCATCCGCTCCTGGATGATCTGCACCTTCTCTGATGTATCCTCTACAATCTCTAGTACCACAAGTACTGACTCCCCTGGGTCAGTCCATCACAGTGGTGATCTATAAGGTTTCCCATACAACACCTCAAATTGTACCATACCGATAGTGGAGTGATAGCTTTTGTTGTATTCGAACTCCACCAAAGGCAAGTGATACTCTCAACTGTGGCCAAAATCAAGGAAGAAAACACGTAGCAAGTCGTCATGGGTCTAAATGGTCCGCTCTATCTGACCATCCATTTGAGGATAGAAGGTAGTGATCAACTGAAGTTGTGTCTCAAACACCTCCTGCAACCCCTTCCATAGCTGGGAAGTTAAACGGGCAACACGACTGGAGACAGACATAGATGGCACTCCATGATTCCGTACAATCTATTGTATGTATAGGCATCTAAATATCTATACTGATCCTTGCTCTCTAATGGGTTGGAATTGGTTTAACTTGGTGGGTCAGTAAAAGATCACCAAGATAGAATCAAGACTCTTAGATGTGCGTGGATGTACTATAAAAAAGTCAATATAAATTCCATCCCACTTCCAATATGGTACATCAAGTGGCTGAACTAAGCCTGTTGGATCCCGATTATCTGCCATCACTTGCTAACAAGTGAGGCACCAAGAGCCGAACTCTTCTACAACTTGCTTCATTCACATTAATCAGTGCTGACACCGAAGGTCCAGGTATCATCACTACCCTTGGATGTACCAATAGAGGTGATTTATGGAACTCCCTCAACAAGTCCTCTCGTAGCACCATCGGTGCCATAGTACACCCTCTGAAAAGGATGACATGCTCCCCACCTTCATAAAATCTATCAGGTGCATGTCCTGTGGATATCTGACCACGTTGAGCCTCGCAGACAATGTCTATAAGTTGAACCTACGTAACTCACTGAAGGAGTTGTTGAGTGATTGTAAGAGACTAAAGAGAAGATACTCCATCTCGATCCACATAGTATTTTCTCAAAGAAGCCAGCTTCTCTGTTTCCTCACTCAGCAACTGTATCCCTGATTTCTTGCTTAGTGAATCTGCCACTATGTTCCCCTTCCCAAGAGTATAGACTATCTCGTGTCATAATCCTAGAGGATGTCAAGCCAATGCTTCCATCTCAGGTTCAATTCCTTCTAGGAGAGGATATACATGTGACTCTTGTGATCAGAGTAGAATGGAAAACATTCACCTATCAAGTAATTTTCCAATATTTTCAAGAAGAAGGCCACTACTGCTAATTCCAGGTCATGGGTATCGCAGTTCTGCACATGCTGTATCAGCTATCGAAAACCATATGTGATCATTGCTCGCTCCAGCGTTAGGATACACTAATGTCCAGTCCCTTATGTGTCGCAGTAGACGACGTACCCAACTCCCTCCTCTGGTAGCCTCATGATGGGAGCACTCTTCATTCCTTGCCTCAGCTCCTGGAAACTATTCAGGCATCTCTCTAACCACTCGGAGGGTTTCCCCTTCATTGTCAAAGATGATAAGGGATCCACAACTCTAGAAAATTCAGGCATAATACTCTGATAGTAACCAGTCAAACCCAATAAACTCTGCACCTCTGTCACGCTCCATGGTGCCTCCCAAGATAGAACAACCTCAATCTTCACTAGATCCACTGCATCTCCAGCCTCCAAGATGATGTGTCATAAAAAGTGGACCTCTCATATCCAGAACTGGCACTTATGGATATTACCATAAAGCTGACAGTCTCGAAGTGTGTCAGGAACTATCTACAGATGACAGGCATGCTCCTCATTTGACATTGTTTATATCAGGATATCTTCAATGTATACTAAAACAAAGGGATCTAGTTATGGGTGGAAAATCTTGTTCATGAGTCCCATGAACACTGTTGGGGCTTTGGTTATGCTGAATGGCATAACCAATAACTCATCGTGGGCATACTTATATCTGAAGGCTGTCTTCTGCACATCCTCATCTCGTACCATGAGATGGTGATAGCTCGATTTGAGGTCAGTCTTAGAAAACAATCTTCCTACCTTTAGCTAATCAACGATATCTTCAATCCCTGGTAGTGGGTACGTATTTTTCACAGTTACCTGGTTCAGGCACTGATAGTATGTACACAGCCTCAAACACTCATATACCTTATTGGAAAAAAAATTGGGGATTCCCAAGGGGAAACATTGGGCCTAATGAACCCCTTTCACTGCAAGTCCTCTAGTTATACCCCCAACTCTTGAGGCTTCACGGGATCAATCAGATATGTTGGTGTAGATATCAGTGATGTATTAGGGTATAAGTCGATGTAAAATTACACCTCTCTATGAGAAGGTAGACTGGAAACATCATCCGGAAAAACATCAGCGTACTGGTCCACCAATTTATGAAAGCTATGAATATCAACATAAAACTCTTCGAGGGTAAGGCTGGCCAACTGATGTGTGATTGGTTGCACCCACTTCCTATTAGTTCATCATGTGCTGCAGTGGTTCCCTTCTAGCCCGTGATGGAAAACCTGGTCCAATCCGTAAGGATACACCGCACCTGGAACCTAATACAGTCAATTTGAGCATGGACTGTGGATAACCAGTCTATACCCAAGATGATGTTTTTAGGACTTAATGCCACTACTAGAATATCCAAGCCAAAGCTCTCGCCTCCTAGAATAAGTTCACACTACAGGAAACAATGTGTAATCATCGAATCTTCTCCCGTAAGAGTCTCTAGTCATATGTATATAGCCAACAGCTCCACCAGAATCTCTGATCTCCCAATATGGACTGTGGCAGTAAAAGATTGATTGGAACAAGTGTCTATAATTACAAAATCTAGGGTGTAGTAGAGACAGATTGTACCTTGTATCATCTCCGGAGCACCACGGTCGTAGGCCTCAGTTTCCTGGAGTTGAGATCATCCTTATCCACCTTCTCCTTGTGGTTGGGGTAGACCACTTGGTGGTGGTGGCAGTAGAACCTCAAATTCCCTCCCACTACCTGGTGCATGACCTACTCCTCTTCCATGTCCGCCTCCTGCCTACAGACCTCCTCGACTAAATCTTCCCCTCTGCCCAGGCTGTCCTTCGACCGTCTTCTGGTCATCTATACGGTGGTTCGGGCAGTCGTGATCCATTTTACCCAGCCCGTCGTACGAGTAACACAACATGATCCTCATGTATCCTACTCTTCCTCGAGATCCCTGCACCACCAACTCTATATCATGCGGTCATCCACCTGTAGGTATAGTCCCCTTGGACCGTTGTTTCATCAGTCTTCTGCCAGCAACCAATGAATATGCTACTTGTCGTACGATGGTGGGCCTCGCTTCCGGAGACTTCTCAATAAGGAAACTCTCCACTAAGAGAACTCACACAAACACCCCCCACGTGATTCGGGATGCTAATTGAAACCATCAATGAACGAATCTCCCATATGAGCCCCTGTTTGAAGGTTTGGGCCCTGAAGAAGGGGTCTCACACCATATCTGTGGATTAGAAATGAGAGGTCGGTGAACCTCGCAGAATACTAAGAAACAGTCATTCTACCCTTCTATGTGTGCAGATTCTCATGTATACACACTGATTGTAAGGTTTCTTGGATGAACCCTTCCCTAAAAGGTCTCTCGAAGACTTCCTAGATGAGAGTCACCTCATTGTGTACCTGGAGAATCATGCTCCACCATCTGCCCACTATTTCCTGAAGAAGACGGGAAACAAGGATCACTATGAGATCAGTTGGAGTCCCTACCAGTCAGAAAACTCTATCCACGGCCTCCAGTGAATCCGTAGGTGCATGTGGATCTATCTCAACTCAGATCCTCGCTGGCCTCCAGTTCTGGAACTCGTTCAAAGCTCTTAAGAGGCATGCACCCTCTGCTACTGGGGATGGTGGAATAAGATTCCCAACTGGTTGTGGTGAAGTTGTTACGCCACCCAATGGTACAACTATCATAAGGGGGCCCTTCACTGAAGCCTATTCACTCAGTGGATTATCCTCACATATTCTGACTAGAATCCTGGCTGGCTGTCTGCGTGGAGGCATCCATAAAATAAACAAGTGTGCCATAGTAATTAAATTTATACCTGGAGAGCTAACTCAAAGAGATCACAAATAAATTATTTTAAAAACACATACACAATCATTGTCTTCATGAAGTGAGTCGGAAATCAAAATTCAGGGTCCCGGTTTAGGGATACTTCGGCCCCCACACCAACACTAGGCTCCACGAACTGAAAACCACACTCATAACAATTAACACTATTGCTTCTCAGAAAATATCAGAGTCCTAGTTCCTTGATAGAACCGAACTCTTCTAATACCAATTTGTCATGATCTGTCCCTCGGGTCCTGTTCCATGATTACTCCAAGACCACCTTCCATAGGCCCAATGTTGGCGAAAAGCATCAAAAAAATGTATTTCCCAAAACGCGAAGGCATTGCCTTTATAAACGGTAAAATCAAAAAAAAAGAACACAACCAGATAGAATCACAAAGTAAACAATATAGTAAACAGGGTGCGTACAAAAAGTAAAGCGGCCAGAATACAAGCCCAACTAGAAAGTACAAGATAATATAGAATGTACAAGTATAACTGAGTACAGCTCTTGTGAACACCCACCAAGGATCCTACCTGAATGGTAGATACATATCTCAAACAATCCTCTCTTGGGATCACCTCATCCAATTTAAAACTCTAAGAAGCCTCCAGTCAAGGTACCCTCCTCCTCTGTCAGTGTTGTCCATCCTCTGCACCAGACACAACAAGTTGCGGGCAAATCCAGTGAATGGGTGAGTATAATACTACTCAGTAGCGACCTAGAGACCCCCTAAGGTCTCTCAAATCCACAAATGATGAACCACAAAACATAGAAACAATAGCCATACCTACTTTGGTATATGTACATGCATATAAATATGTTATCCGAATATACCCACCTCACACAAGAAGGAATAATACCACATAGTTAATATCATGAGGGAAGGAGTACCACACAGGTATCACCATAATTAAAAAGTACCACCTAGGTACACCATGAAGATATAAGACTCATCTTAAACCAGGTATACAACTCTGAAAAAACAGGATTATGATGATTACCCACAAAGGATCGCTATGAAAGATGATATCCAGACACAAGATTATCTAGGTATAATATCAATTAACATCCCAAGTCACAATGTCAACCACCTCGGCTACTAGAGAACACATCCTCTCTTGTGTACAGTGGGTCTGTCGCGTCACACAGAGGAACTTCCCACAAACCTTGGACTGCTAAGGTACCCCTCCTGTCGAGTACCGTGGGTCTGCTGCATCACACAAAGGTGCTCCCGACAGTAGGTCTTCCACATCACATAGAGGAGCTCCCCCTCATTGCCTACTGAGGTACTCCCCCTGTCGAGTACCATGGGTCTGTCATGTCACAGAAAGTTTCTCCACACTGTGGGTCTACCTCGTCACACATAGGCGCTCCCCACTGGGCCTGTTGAGTCACTATAAGTCAAAACGTTTAGCTGTCATCAAGTCTCACCCAGTCGTAGGGTTCCGTAAGTAGCGTGCTTGGGAAAACTGCTCTCCAAGCTATCAGTCATACCTCAACCTCCCTAAAATTCCACTAAAAAGTATCCCAAAGGTCCATCATGAAAAATGGTACCCAATGCAACATACAACATGTCAATAAGATTCCCAGTCTGTAATTTATTAGTGTTTCCACACCGAGGCCCAGGTTAGATTCAAAGTTCGATCCACCCCATCTGTACTCCAACTTTATCCAAAACTCATGTGTATAATACCAATAGTACTGTCCCAATTTAAGGATTCAGGTTCCATATATAGTTCGTCCAACGGACGCCTGGTTTAGAAGTTATGGCTACAAAGGCATAATTGGGTCCAGATGGGGTCGGGTCGGGTCCGACCGGGGCAGTCCGACCTGACCTGGGCCGACCCGAACAGGTTTGGGTTGAACATACATGATTTGTCTCTAGCCCAGTTGGCCTGGGTAGCAGAGGGCCCGACTGGGCCCGTGAAGGGGGTGGCCCATCTAGGCCCGCACTGGATGCGGTCGGCTGGCACGACCCGGTGGTGCATCTCAGTGGTGCGGTCCGCCCGAGTTGGCGTCGAAGGGGGAGCATCGACCTTATGTTCGAAATTGCCATGGTCAGCACCTTTTGGCATTGCCAAGTCACAGTGGGACCCGAGCGGGTCCCGCTAAACCCCAACGGCCAACCAGGTGTCGGTCGCGCCCTCCTTCCGCGAGCCATGGCGGCTTCATTCCAAGACCAAAAAATAAAACGATCGTATATCCGCGATCCTTAGGTCGAGGGATCCGCGTCCATATATCACACTTAAAAATATTTTCTTTCCATCATGATTAAATATTTGGCAATAATGAATGCATGAAGAACACATGGAGAATCAAATGATTTTAGGTAAGGTATATGCATGAGATGATGGTCCTATTAGTTTGGCCATTGTCATTGTGAAACCAAATATAAATAATCAATAAATAAATTGAATCATTTAAAAATAAATCCCCTACCTCGATTTTCCAATGGAGGTGGAATGAGGAGGAATATGAAGACGTTAATGATTTACGTCTGCAATCGTCACCCCCTCCAGACGCTCCATGTTCAGTTCCTTGTTATTCGATTCCGGATGTCATTCTTCGTTGGAGGATCTCCTTTTTTGGAGAATGATCCATCCAACAATCCAAAGATATCCCCTCCTTTCCCAAACCCCTTTTCCTGCGAGAGGTGACATTCCAATTTATATAGGATTAAGTAATAATTTAATAATTTTTTTAAATTAATTAAATTATTTTGGCACATTTAATTTAGAGAAATCCAAGAGTTTAGAGTTGATTCATTAATTCTGATGTAATGAATCCTACTAATTAAGGTGGAATGTGGTTACAAATTTTGTGTAACCGGGCATTTAATTCACAAAATTAAATGCCAGACCACTATCATGTGGTCCCTACAATCATGTTTCTAATTGAAGGTTTAAATTAGAAAGAAAATAATTTTTATTTTATTTTCTCCCATGAAAAGTACAGAAACTAATTTCCACCTTCGACCTACAGTGTTCGAGGTGAAGGTCTTCTTAAGCGAATATCAGTGTTGCGAGTTTGATGGTGCCCTAAAATTTCAATTCTGAGCAATGGCTCAAAAGTTACAAAATCCCACTTGCACATTTACTAAACATACCAGAAAAATGTTCCGAAATTCATTTTGGGAACACCTGGCCTCAGAATTAGGCACCGTCAATTTTCAGACTCTCAATATTCTCATATAAATAAAAAAAATTACATCAAAAAATCCATATCTTTAGAGATATGGTTATTAATTAATTTAATATTATTATCCAGGATGGTAAGATCATGCAAGGAATATGTTCGAACATAAGGTAAGGGTTTCCTCTTCTCACAACCATTTTTTGAGATATTTATTATTAACCATAATTTAATTTGTATGGAATATGTATACATCCCATATATGTATAATATCAAAAATATATTTATTATCATAGAATTAAAATTATCATTTTATTTTTTTCAATTTTGCGGCATAGGAATCTATTGGTTACAAAGTGGAAATAGATTCCACTAAAACATTCTTTTTTTTCTTTCAGGTTATTTCTTCACTATGATTACCCAAATTTAATTATTATTTATTTTATTTTAATTACTGTACACACACATATATATATATATATATGTTATTTTCCTAAATCATATATTCATATCATTTCACATTTTTTTGGTTATTATATGTTTTAAACTTGTTTCATTCCTAATTATTCCCGATAAAGAATCCTGATTCAAAGGATCTTCTCAAATATTACACATTTTAAAAAACAAGAAGTAATCTATTTTAAGGAATAATTATTTTTTTAAATTAATGTTTTTATAATGAATAACTATATTGCTTCATTTATAGATTTATGAAAACAAACATTCCCATATTATTTAATGTCTCCCTAATATTTTCCATAAAACTCACTAAAATGTTTTATTTACAATACATCTATAAAAACACAATTTACATGATTTCACATATGTGGGAAAAAATTTGTCCCTCAAATATAATTTTAATGTCCTTCTATTTTTTTTTCTAGTATATACAAGTTTACAATCTGATTTCATTACAAATATAAATTATTTTCCAAAAAAATCTTTTTTTCGATGTAAAACATATTCCTCTCGTCTCACTTTAACTTTTATGAGATATATACCTTTCTCACGACTTATTACTTTCATGTGGAATGTGTAGTTACATTTGGTATATGATATCACTATTCACCTTTTTCTCTTGATATAATATGGTATATGATTTGAATGTTTCACGGTGGTTTGGAAACATTAGAATGATTAAGGATTATTTCATCATTCAAATGTCTCATTTAAAAGTATCTTCATAAATGTATACATACATTTTATAATATTTTATTTCATTGAGGATTTTCACTTAGGATATCATCTAAATTATTTCGTTGATGGTTTTCTTGACTAGTTTTACTATGTAAGTTTTTGATGAATATCATTCACCATATTACTTTGAATAGTTAGTGTTTATGTTTAATGGTCGTGGAAGGTTATTTAAATTTGTTATTCTGGTTTCAATATGAATTTATATGTTTATTATGTTCACCCTTTCATATGATATTTTCATTAGACTTGGTATGTGATGGGGGGATGCTATAGCCCCCCGATGCATCGGTATGTCTCATGAGACAAACAAGATTGGGTTTTTACCCATTTATATATAGCTTTGGCATGAGGCCCCGGTAGAATGGTAGTGATGCCACACATTATGAACTCCCTAATTATGAAACTAGTAAGTGATAGTCCACATGGTTATTTGGAAAGTAGAATACTCATGGTTAGGTTTTATTATTGAATTATTTATTCACCACTTATTCCTTCTATGTTATACTAAAGAATATTTCATAAAGTATTTATTTCAGTAAATCATCATGAATACAATTTATTTTTATGATATCTTATGTTGAATTTCTTACCCATACTGGGAATTTGAGGTCACCCTTTTCTTATGTTTTAGTTTCCCTTGGATGCAATGAAGTAAATTATGAAGGATTTTGATGGTTAATCTAGGAGTTTTGGATGTTTCCAATAGAAATTATATATTTTACTTCACTTCAAGATTTAATGTTAATGTTATATATGTACGTTTTTTCCAAAACTGCAAAACTATTCGATCCTTTGGAGCTGTAACGGAAAATTGAATGACATCAATTTTCAAGGTGGTAGTCTGTCGTACAATTGAACGATGACTTGGTAACCAAATTCATGGTTGTGGAGATTATGGTAAGAAATAACCTTAGAATAAAAAATATTACTATATAAATGATTCTGAAATTATTATATAAGTCTAGACTACTAATAATTGAATTAAGTAGGGGGAAATAAAACAAAAAATGCATGTTGAAGAAAATTACCTTCTCTTCGGGTATCCTTCATATATATACATGAAAAAAAACTCAGCAGGACATTATATAAAAAATAATGCTTATTGGATGTGTGTAGAAATGTTTCGAAGTTATTTTATTTATGTCCTAGCTCATAGAAATGTATTTAATAGTGTGAATAAGATATGACTATGGTTGTCTTTTAATGAATGAGATGAGTGGAATACATGAATTTTTACAAAATGAACTAGTTTTTCAATGTTTTTTATATTCCAAATCATACCAATATTTCTAAAATTAAAATATAAGACATTATATATTATACATATCTACAAAAAATTAATTTTAAAAACTTTTATAGGCCATTTTAATAGTTATCATTTAGAAAAATTGAAAAAATTCAGAACAAGATAATTTTCAGATAATTTTTTCCAAATTAATTTTTTTTATAATTAATAAATTTTCAAAATATGTTAAAAATTAATTTTATTACTGTTTATAATATAAATAGAAATAATTTTTTGAGGAAATTGAATTTTTGAGACATATAAACATTATAAAAAACTATTTCTTTTAAAAAAAAATATGATTCCTTTATGTAATACCACTATAATTAATATTTAAAATGTCTTAAATACTATTCATATCCATATGTTTAAATTATATGTCATAACGATCAAATTTAAATAACAATATTAATAATATAATATGGTTATGTTAAAACTCAATGTTTCATGCAATTTGAGAGAATGATGTGTTACATGATGAAACATATTAACATGGTTTTTTATGTAACACAATATGTCAATGAAATATAATTTATTATAAAAAATAATAATTCATAAAATCATTGTATGTTATATTATATCCCCCATAAAATAATTTTTTAACTTGAAATTATCCAATATGATACCAAAAATTAAGGATACTCATGTCTCATCATATCCCCATGTACCCATATGGCTTTCTTCAAGTGGTTATTTAAAAAAACATTTACTATGTGAGTGTTTTTATTTCATAAAACTTTCACTATATTATGCTGAATCTCCTGCTGTTCTTCCTCATAAAAACTATCATTCTCCCATGATATGAACCCTAGGTTCGGTTCATTTGATGGGAATGGTATTTAAATCCTTAGGAATAGTACACAAATTATATAAAAAAATCATAGAGTTTAATCTGATGAGAAGAGAGATTTGATACATTCATGAAATGATAATGAATTTTAAAGGGATCAATGTATGTTTTTATTAGTTAACATTTCATCCTGAATATCATATACTTCTTTCTACGAGAACACAACTTATCAACAAAAAAACATTATAGATCACATCAGAGATTGATTGCATAAAATTTCTATTAACTCTTCTATTCATTGATGTGTTTTTGAATGCCTTTATGATTTTCTAATAACTCATTATCATTCCTTATCCCTAATATTTTTCATTCTACAATTTCATTCAACCACATTTGAGAGTATAGTTTTCTTTAACAAGATGGATTCATAAGGGGGCTTCTGAATTCTTGAGTGAATGATTTTTGTAAGTGAACTCAAATATTGAATGGTCTTGATACCGAAAAAATTTCAATAAAAATAAAAATATCAGCACATATCAGTGGGGTTTGAATTGATCTATTTGATTAACTATCGTTCTGAGGAATATACACAATGGTTAAATCCAACTCTGTAATTAGAGCATGCTGAAGTGTTCCCAAGAACATTGAGGTAAACCTCATATCCTATTAATAAATAAATGGAATTTGTTACTCCATGTATCCTTACAACTATGTTGTTGTATATCCTAGAAATATGATTTGAACTCAAGTAATCTTTGAAGGAGATTATGTGTGTTGACTTAGTAAGGTTATTTAATAAAACCCTTATATCACCATTCCATTTAGATATTTTGGCGAGTCTAATGAAAAAAACCATAGTGTTGGATTCAAATTTTCAATACGATATGGATAATGGATGTATCATTATGTTATTTTTTTTATTTTATTCATAACATGATAACATGACAATAAATGCAATAAAAACTATATGATTCCCCTATTCATGTTATCCAATAGAAACAAATATTTTATTTCTCTATACATTTTCATACATCATAGAAGAATAGAAAAATAAGAAAAATGAGCCACCCCAGATAAATCCTTCTATAATTCAATTGTGGATGGAAGACAAAAAATATTTTCGGGCCACATAATTCCATCATGATCTGGTAAATGTAAGGAACATTTATAACGATCCTTTATATCCCATCATCTTCCTCATGTGAATCTTTAATACTGACATGGTTGGATGGTTTAATAATCAATTGATTAGGATTATATTTTTTCCCTTCATTAATGAATTATAAATCCATCCACTTCCAATACATAAAAATTAGATCATCTATAATTATTATTCCAGATAATCTATCATGATCCTTTTGACTCAATGAATTGACCACCATGATCATTCTGTAATGGAGGTAATCTTCTATGAATTCATCATAATTAGTCAACGCTAACCATATTCATTGTATCATATTCAACACCTTGTGGGTGAATATATAATATATTCTTTTATGATCGATATATATAACAATTTTATCAATGAAGATTAATCATTCATATCATTAGTTTAAAAAAAACCACATATATCTCCATATCAAGAGATGAGAATCATTTATAATGAATCATCATCATTTTTGAAGCATAATCTATAACCTTTTCGTTATGAAAATGTACACATCCCAATACATTTTTTGATGAATCATTATATATTAAAACTTCTTATCTAATATAGGGAAATGTATGATCATGTTCTCTAACTAATCGTCTCTTTAATTCCTTGAAAGTTTACTCACATTTATCTATCTATAGAAACATGAATCCCATTTGAGTAAACTTGGGGAGACGAATACATATTTTTAATAAAATATCCAAAAATGTAGATAATATCCAACTAGAACAAAAAATATATATGAATTTTAGTCACTATTTTTGGTATTGTGGAACATTCAACATCCTTCTTAATTAATGGATCTACCAATATACCCTCTCATATGAATATACGAACCTAAAATGTAACCTTTATCTTAAAAAATTTAAACTTTGTAAATTTATCATATAGGTTCTTGTTTTTTAGGGCCTTTATTAAAATTCTAAATTGTTCCTGATTATCATACATTCACCATAAATTGATATGAGTATATACATTAAATAAATCTACCAAATGAGAAATTTAATCTCTAAAAACAAAATTAATTAAATTCCTAAATATTGTAAGGGAATTAGTAAGACAAAATCAAATCATTATATACACAACGTGTCATATCATTGTAATGAATTAATTATTGGGTATATCATAATTATTTAAAATCCATGGATGACATCCATAATGATTTTAATTCCTGTAAAATTATGGATCATCATGATTTTGATCAAACAAGTCATCAATACGGGGAATATAATACATATTAGTAATTTTGAAATTGATCAAAACCTGATATTCAATTTAGAGATGGATTCATTTACCAATATTTTTCTTTAAAATATTCTCTCTAAGGTGACACACTTGGATTAATCAAAATATTTCCATGTTTTTCATGTAGTTTATTGTTAAATTCCTACAGATCAATCAGGGTGATTTTATAGAGAGACATTTAAAATTGAGTGGAATTAGGGATGTGTTTATTAAGAACTCAAACTCGTGTTTTTTAAAACTAGAAAACTCTTCTAGAAATACAACACAAAATCCCCACACAATAGCCATATAATCAATGACTAGATTATCCCTAACAATTTGAGATAAACAGTACTTCAGAATTGGAATTAAGAATCATATAATGGATGTGACATATATCATATGTTAATACTTATCATCAAATTGATATATGAAAATATGTTAGTTTGGAATATCAAGTGTTAATTACATAGCATGATAGCTGATGTGATATTTATTTAGTGAAATCAAATCCATGGACAAGATAACACAAAATTCGACCAGATGAATAATGATTCATATTGTATGAAGCACATTATTACAGAAATCAACAATATAATATTAATATACATGAGATTCAATCATCATACCCTTTAGGGTCTCCAATACTAACTACACATATGATAACATTGGAGGAATCATGA
Source organism: Viscum album (assembly GCA_963277665.1). Taxonomy (NCBI): domain Eukaryota; kingdom Viridiplantae; phylum Streptophyta; class Magnoliopsida; order Santalales; family Viscaceae; genus Viscum; species Viscum album. The sequence continues at coordinate 1,057,258,846 of OY728142.1, forward strand.
TACCTTTAAAAAATTATTTTAAATGAAATATTAGGTAGATATATTGTAAAATAAGATAGTTGGTGCTCTAGAATTATTGGTAAAAAGTACATTCACCAAATAATTGTCTCCACCTTTAGTATCAATTATGATAATATGAGATTTATTTCTATTGAACTCAACATAAAATTCCTTCCCATCACATGTTTAATCAATTTTTCAGTGAAAGTCCACTGAACACAAAAAATATTTTCCATTTACCTAATGATAACATTCTCCATGTGATTTCATACACATTGAGAATAATGTAGTCCTCATCATCTTCAATACATGGTTCTTATATTTTTATAACATTTATTTTCTTCCTTAAAAACCATCATATTTATATATAACACCATACTCTATATACACCAAGATTTCACATTGAACAATCTCATTATAGCTACTAAAGACTGTTATAGCTAATTGTTTTCAATGATTTTATTTCATGACACTGAATAATATGTACACCTTACTTTCATAATGAATGATTATAAAATAGGAGTACATCATATGTATTTTGATATTAAACACATAATAACTACCATATGCCACATCAATTCTATTTTTCATGAGGAAATATTTATCCATCAGCATATAAATGATAAATTGAAATGTTATTATTGAAATATAAATTCTATAAAATTTCAAAATATATTGAGTAAATTTCATCTTATTTCTTTTAATATTGATAATAGTCCTCCACTTGATTTATCTACCTTCCAAATGGTAGACAACCAAAAGAACATTTTTTAATTTAAAAAATAAAGAACATAAAATATATTTTCAGTGCTACTGATCATTATTTGGTATCTCGTGGATCAAAACACATGATAAATAAAATATTTATTTTTTCCTTTTAAAGGAACCAATTTAATTTTATTCACAACATTGTTTATTTTGAAGTAAATGAAGATCCATATAATGAGATTTTTTTTCTGAGAATATGAATGCAATTTTTTTATATCACATATCATTTCTATCCTTAGAGGAAAATATTTTCATTTTTCTTCACTCTCTATATTAAAATGCTTCCTTCGGGGTCTATCCAACAAATAAAAACAAAAAAAAATTCTATGAAACAATAATAATATTTTGGAAAAAACATAATAATTAAAAATCATTGTTATGATGTGTAAATTAGGTCAACATTATTTTAATATAAATAAAAATAGGTTTATAATATTTAACTTATAAAATTAATATATTAAAATCCTTAATGTTAGTTCATGATGTGTTTTTGATTATTTAATGTGTATCCCTAGTAGCATAAAATCATATGTGCAACAAGGCCCTTTTTCATGCACTACATGACCATCTAGTCCATACCAATGCACCATTTTTTGAATTATCACCCTTATTACAACAATGCAGGAGCCATATCCACATGTTTTATATATTTAGGGATGAAATTTCAAGGAATAAAATTTCTTTATCCATTATAAAAATCGAGGTCATTTTATTACACATTTAATCATCCCTTCAATTAACCTTAGACAAGTAGAAAGGGTTCTCCTAAATATTTTATCTTCATTGTTTCTAACGGTTAAATAAATATATATTTTAATTCCAACATTACAATACCATGCATAGCATACATATATATTACTACAGTTTTTATGAATATTAATTATGTTACACTACCACATGCCTATGAACCATAATAGTTTAGTGTCATAAAAGTATGGAATCCCAAACAAGACATCCATGCTAAACTAAATCTCGTCCTTCAATGATCTTTCTATTTGTCACCTTTCTTATACATAAAATATGAAATAAATTTCTTCATTACCTAGGGAATGAAGTGATAGAAAGGGTCAGTAGAGATACTCCTTAAGGATAAAAATTGTAGATACAGAAGTAAAACATTAACATAAGTTTATGGGAATATAAACATTACATTTGAAAATCATACCCATAATAACAAATATCTGAATCCTGAGTCATGGAATACAAATTAGTATTTCTTAAGACATAAATTACAAGTTAATAAAATAACATGAACCATAATAATATCACATTGGCATAATTCATATATTTGTGGCATGAAAATAATCATAGAAAATGATTTATATAGTATTTAGTGATAACTTCCAAGTATATCATAATGGAATTTATTCACTCCCCAATCCATTGTAGTAGTAAAAGTTCACTCCCATGAGTATCATATCAGAAAATGTCTGTTATTGAATAAGGTTCACTCCCTATTCAAATCCTATCTGTCTTAAGAGATATAAAATTTATCCAATTTATTGGAGGGATAAATACAACCCACCCATTACAGGATGAAAATAATACACATGTGTGCTAAAAGGTCACAAAAAATTCATCATATGATAACTAATGAAATAAAATATGTTTATTATACATTTTAACCTATAATTATTTGTAAAAAAGAAATTTTTTACCTACTAATTTCATCATATCAAAACCCATGGAATTTTTTTTCATAATAATTGTATCATGACATAACAAAGAGATGATAATTGGGTTTCATATAAATCATGAAATCCTAAAAATAAAACATTCATAGAAATAATCAGAAACATATACTTGGATGATAACCCAATTATGTTATAAGTAATATAATGACCCATACTTTACATACATTGTTATTACTTAAGAATTGAAGCACACTTATTACAACAAATAACAAAATCAAGAAAGGACCGTATAGGTATAGTGTCTTTAGAAACTGGGAAACATAAACAACTGGTTCATAAAGCATCTACTTTGCCTCCCATTTATTTCATCATATCTAGAGTCCCTTTTGGCATATTATACTTAATAACCTTTTTCCTGACCGGGGGAAATAAAACATACAAAAGGGTGATCTCAAATGCTCAGTAAGTGTAAACAAAATAAATATCAATCACATCATATGCATAAGCACATAACTTTTGGAAATCTTAACCTGCAAAAGAGATCATAATTTCATAACATGGGATAAATCATAGTACTGAAATGTAATTCCAATAATCATAACTTAAAACATGAAACTTTGTGGCATACACACATAATTATAGAGAATCATTTCTTATTAGTCAAGACTCATTGCCAAGACTATCTTAGTGGAAAAAGTCCATTTCTAAACCGAGTTCACTCCTCGTTTCAGACCTGTTTCACTGAACCGGTATAACCTACCGATCCAGCCATGTCTATCTCATGAGATATAAAATCCTTAACCAATGCATTGGAGGGAGATATAGGTCCCACCCATCTCATAATGATACCATTCTTATGTGTGCCACAAAATCATAAATCATACATCATTGCATAAACCATGTAATAAAAATGGGGTTCTGAAACAACATGACATCACAAAACAATTCATATAAGATAAATGATCTCATAAAAATAATTCCATCACATCATAATCAAATCTATGTAATAATAGGGATACAAACAGAACCCTATATTATCTTAGATGGAAAATAATTTTGATGAAACACTTGAACTCCATTCTTGAGGAAAATATCCTTTCTACTTCAAAAAAAATTTCCTTTATTAACATGTCATACAATTTTAAACTAAAAGAAGTTGTTTAAAAATAAACTAGAAAACATGTAAAGGAATCTTCTTGGAAATAATGTTTTAAAAATCCATTCATGCCGTATAAGATAAAAAAACATTCTTCTCGTACTTTTGTCGGAAAAGTCAAAAAGTACCTCATACGAAAAACAACAAAACATTCCTTTCATATCTTTTAATATGAACTCACCAAAGGGTAAAAATGTATTTAAACAATTCTAGGTGGATGGAAATAATATTTCATATTGAGGAAACATGGATGTGGATGATAAAATACACCCCAGTAAATACCAAAGTATAAACAATCTCAGATAAAAATGAGATTGTGATATTTCCCTTACCTTAGGTATGATATGCTTTATACGTGTCTGAACCTCCTGTATAATGATTTAAATAATGTTATTGACTTATTACCGAATCATAATTATTTTTATGATATCATATATGGTCATATTCTTAGCTTCTTAGTAGTAATATTTCATTGCTACTTGTTATTCGAGTGTTTATAACTTTTTGTTCTTATGTGTGTTTTGTCGAATAAATTCTTATTCTTCTCTTTAGGTTATAAATACCTCATTTCCAGAATGGTATTAGTGTAATATATATCATATTAATTAATTCAATTCATTTATATAATCATTATGAAATGAATATCATGTAGAACGAGTCGCATAACATCGTGGAGACGGTATGCCGTACGTACGCACGAGTGATGATATCATTCCTATGATCGTGTAATTGTATTGGAGTGTATGTATAATATTTCAGAATCAATATCACTTTATAATAGTAATATATTGTCATTATTTACACCATTATACCCATCCAAATAAGGTGGTGGTGGAAAATAGATTACACCACGGCGTGGAGACGGTATTCTGTACGTACGCACGCGCGGTGATTTCATTTTCCGTAGGATGGATAGATGGTGAAATAGAGTTTTTTCATACATATAATAACATATCGGTATATGAGTGATATTGATTTTATTACTTCATAATGAAACAACTAAAGAAGAATAAGTGGAAGAAGAAATAAATATGAAAGAATCGGTAACGGACATTACCTCTTCTTTGAAGTGCTTCTTTGATACCTCCTTTTTGGGAAATAAAATCGGTCTTTGAAGAAGACCAGTACCTCTAGGATGTTTCTAGAGAAGTGGAGAGAAGAAATTTGCAGGGGTTGTTTGAGGTTGAAGGCTCAAAGTGGTGTGAGGAAGAGGGGGAGGAGGTTCCCTTTTATAAGGGAGGAGAGGGGCTTCTTTGAAAAAACTAAAAATATTATTTTATTATAAAGTCATGTTCGGTTCTAAATAGCTCCAAATTGATTTATTTCAAAGATAAGGTGGGGATGGGTCGAAATACTCTCATCCAATAGAATTTAGACAAGTTTAGGATCCTATTTTAACCTTATCATTTAGATTTAACATTAAGATAAATAATTTTACTTTTACCATGTCTTCTTGTGTTCTTATACTACAAGGTTAATAAACATACTATATGCAGCCAAACGAACCCCAAGTTGTTTATTATTAATATATATAACCTCATCTATGTAATTTGGCCTAAACATAGATTTTTAGGAATAAAATAACAATTACTAATATAATATTTATTTTAAAAACTATTTTATGTCAATTTTGACACTATTTAGTAATAAATTTTTGTGAAAATAATAACATAATGATTAGTTCGAAAAAAGTTAATTAAATAAATACTAACATGTCATATTAACCTAGAAAATTAGTGGAATTCATAAAAAGTCACAAATTACATGTATTTGGGTATTTATGACATCAATTATGTCAATATTTCATTAATAAGATAATTACTGCAGCATGATTGTGTCAAAAATAAATTAAATTATATAATGACTAAAAATTACAAATAAAATACCATTATGTGGGAAATATTTTTATATTAATAATGAATATTTATAGTCGAATTTATCTTATGTATAACCCCATATTAAAAATTATTTACTTATTAAACTTTGAATTTAACTTCTTTAACCCTTTATTAAATAAATTCATAATAAATGTCCTAATCTAATCCAAGCGAGCCTAAATGGTCATATTTTATTACTAAGATATTTTTTGGTCTATTTAAACTTTTCCAATAGAATTAGGACATTTGTTAGGGTAATAATAATATCATTTTTATCCTTAATTACCCTATTTACTTTTAACCGTGGTAGAAAAGTAAAAAGTTACTATTCACCAAAAAATTATTTTCATCTCATTGAACCACATTTTACTTACTGACATTAACCGTGTCTCTCGAATTTTTGAAATTCCACTCACAGAAGCGGTAAAATTATGTTTTATGAAAAATTCAGTTTTTAACTACCACTTAGTGGTTTCATTATTCATCAAAAATTGAATGTTTTCAGAAAAATTCCAAAATTTCACCCTAGGATAATTTCGATATTCCGAATCCAAAAATGAAGCCCATTTTGAAAAATAAAATTTATAAAATTTCAAAAAGTGGTTATTACTATTCATAATGGCTAGTTTTAATAATATTTTATTAGCATATCATTGTTTAGTGAAACTCGGTATTGCATACGACGCAAGCTATCGAGGAAGGTTTCGATTTCGTGTAAAGCAAGCCAAGAAAATGTTGTGTGTAGAAAAAGAATCCTTTGATGATTTATAGAACATAAATATCTCGAGTGTTACATTCTACCCCCCTTAAAATGAATTTCGCCCTCAAAATTCGTCACTTTGTAACAAACAGATGAGGATACCTCTCCCTCATCATATCCTCAAGCTCCCATGTAGCTTCTTCTAATTGGTTGTTCCTCCATAAAACTTTCACCAATCGAGTGGTCTTGTTTCGTAGGACTTTTTCACTACGATCCAGAATCTCTATCAGTTTTTCTTCATAAGAAAGATCTTGCTCCAGCGGTACAACTTCTGAGCTGAGTACATGTGAAGGATCAGGTATGTACTTTCTCAAGAGAGATACATGGAACACATCGTGAACTTGAGAGTGATTCGGTGGAAGCGTGAATCGGTAAGTTACCTTCCCAACACGATCCAGTATTTCGAAAGGGCTGATATATCTAGGGCTCAACTTCCCCTTCTTTCCAAATCTCATAACCCTCTTCCCGGGAGATATTCGTAAGAATACTTTATCACCCACTTCAAACTCTAGGTCTTTTCTTCAGTTGTCGGCATAACTTTTCTGTCGACTCTGAGCTGCTCTTATGTGTCTTTGAATAGATATGACCTTTTCTGCCATTTCATCAATGAGATTAGGTCCTAATAACTTTCTTTCCCCAACTTCATCCCAGCAAGTTGGAGTCCTGCATTTCTTTCCATAGAGAGCTTCATAATGAGCCATCTGAATACTGGAGTGAAAGCTATTATTATAAGAAAATTCCACCAAAGGTAGGTGTTGATTCCAACCACGTTTGAAATCCATAGAGAAAGCTCTCAACATATCTTCTAGGGTTTGAATTTTTTTCTCAGACTGACCATCTGTATGAGGATGATAAGCAGTGCTGAAACTCAACTCTGTATCCAGAGTATGCTAAAGACTTCTCCAGAACTTCGAAGTAAATCTCGGATCCCGATCAGATATAATAGAAAGTGGTACTCCATGCAATCTTACCACATCATTTACATTTATCCTGGAAAGATGATCCAGAGAGAAATCCTCTCTAATAGCAATGAAGTGTGCAAACTTCGTAAGACGATCAACTATGACCCAGAAAGCATTATTGCATTTGGATGTTTTAGGAAGTCCTGTGACAAAGTCCATAGTGATGTTTTCCCATTTCCATTCGGGTATGGGTAATGGTTGTAACATCCCCTTAGACTTCTGTCTCTCAACTTTAACTTGTGGAAAAACCAAGCATCGAGAGACATATTCAGCAACATCTCTTTTCATGCCATCCCACCAGAAGTACTCTTTCAGGTCCCTATACATCTTTGTGATTCCTGGATGAATAGAGAATGATGAACTATGAGCCTCATCCAGCAGGTCCTTTAATTCGGGGATGGGAGGTACACAAACCCGATTCCTGAAATTTATTATCCCATCACAATCAAGGTTGAATTCAGGAACATTTCTCACTTTCTTTTGTAACTTGACATATTCTTTCTGTGCCTCTTTAATCTTCACATGTATAGATGGTTGAAGATTCATTTGATAAAGATACTATTTTTCCCCTTTCATTATAATTCTAAGATCCATCCTTTATAAATCCATAAATATTGGATCTTTTGTAATCCTCATCATGGATAAACTGGCATGGTCTTGTCGAATTAATGCTTCTGCCACCTTGTTTGCTTTCCCAGGGTGGTAATGGATTGAGCATTCATAATCCTTAATCAGCTCCAACCATCTTCTTTGATGCATATTCAGCTCATTTTGTGTGAAAATATACTTTAAACCTTTATGATCAGTATAAATATCACACCTTTCACCATAAAGGTAATGCCTCCAAATCTTTAATGCAAAGATTACCGCAGCTAACTCCAAATCATGAGTTGGGTAATTTTGCTCATGTATTTTCAACTGTCGTGAGGCATAAGCTATCAACATATCATTTTGCATAAGAACACACCCCAATACCTTCTTGGATGCATCACTATAGATCAAAAACCTTTCTCCACTAAAAGGCAGTGTGAGGATAAGTGCACTGGATAACCTTCTTTTCAACTCCTTGAAATTCACTTCACATTCTTCCATCCAAACAAAATTAACTCCTTTCCGAGTCAACATGGTGAGTGGATTAGATAATCCTGAAAAATATTTCACAAAACGTTGATAATATCCAGCCAAACCAAGAAAACTTCGGATATCAGTTACAGTTGTTGGTCTCGACCATCTTTCGATAACCTCTGTTTTTGCTGGATCCACAGATATCCCCTCTTTTGAGATTATGTGACCCAAAAATGCATCTTTTTGAAGCCAAAATTCACACTTGGTAAATTTGGCATGAAGCTTCTCCTTTCTCAGGGTCTTCAATATAATTCTCAAGTGAGATTCATGTCCTTCCTTGCTCTTTGAATAGACAAGAATATCGTCTATAAAGACTACCACAAATTGATCAAGATAGTCTCTAAAGACTCTATTCATTAGATCCATGAAGATAACAGGGGTATTAGTAAGACCAAATGGCATCACTATAAATTCATAGTGTCCATACCATGTACGGAAAGCCATCTTTGGTATATCCTCCCTTTTGACCCTTAATTGATGATACACTGAATGAAGATTAATCGTTGAAAATTATTGAGCTCCGCGTAGTTGGTCAAATAGGTATTCAATGTGCGGGAGAGGATATTTGTTCTTGATAGTGATCTTGTTATGTTCTCGATAATCAATGAAGAGTCTCATTGATCCATCGTTCTTCTTAACAAATAGAACAGGTGCTCCCCAAGGTGACGCACTGGGGCGTATGAACCCCTTATCAAGATTAAACTCTCGTACAATGGGCATATTCTTAATCGTGAGTTTCTCACCAACCATTTGAGATAAATAACCTTCATTTAGTGGAATCAATACCCATAAAATAGATGAAATTTCCACTGGAAGGTTATGTTCATCCTTGCATTTATGGACGATCATAGATTGTTCTGGAACATGAAATGTGACTTCCCTTCTTTGGAAATTGATATGAGCTCCATGTAGAGAAAGCCAATCCATGCCAAGAATCACATCAAATTCCACTATAGGAAGGATCACAAGATTTGCAGGAAGCACTTTCCCACAAAATTCAATCGGAGAATAATTATAAACTTTTGATGCGACTGTTGTGCCATTAGGTGTTGTCACAGCTAACTCAACATCTAATTGTTGAGGTAATACGGTGATACCCTTAGAAAATTCTTCAGAAATAAAGGAGTGGGTGGATCCAGATTCAAATAAAACATTTTCTACTTTCGAGTGGATGGTAAGTGTACCTTTCACCACATCGTTATCCTACTCCACATCGCTGATAGAAATTGCACGTGACTTTCCTTTGTATTTAGCCTTAAGAGTTATTTGATGTCGACCATCATCATCAACCCTTAGATTAGGGAATTTATTGGCATAATGTCCCATCTCCTTGCACTTGGAACATTGAATTGTAGTAGGTTCATTCTGTGTATCCCTTCCTTTGTTTGCATCATTAGACATCTTCATCCCATTATCGCGACATTCAAATGCCCGATGACCTTCCTTTCCACAATTGAGACATTTACTTGTCCCTTTAAGACAACTCCCTCAATGTTTCCTTCCACACTTTGAGCATAAGGGAATGCTCATCTTCTTTTCAGTGTGCTCTTTAGATTTTCCTTTGAATTCCATTTTCCTCTTCTTATCAAACCCATATGACTGATGGGTTACTCCAATCTCCATCTCAACTTTGAGAGCACATCGAACGATTTCCTCATAGCTATTGAAGTCTCTTATGGCTAACTCCCTTCGAAGACTTGGTTTTAAGCCACTAAAGAATCGATCGATCTTACTCTCAGGTTGGATAATAATACCAAAAGCATACCTTGAAAGTCTTGTAAAATTTGCTTCATTGGTACCAACAGATTCATCATCCTTTTGCTTCAGTTCAAGAAACTCATTCTCCATCTTTGTTTGAAGAATACGAGGGAAGTACTTATTGAAAAATAAGTTCTTGAACTCGTCCCATTCCATGGACTCAATTTTATCTCTTGGCCTCATATTCTTGATAAGATTCCACCATTGATCAGCATCACCTTCCAAATGATACACTGCTAAGATGACTTTATCAAGCTCAGAACATTGAAGAACTGAAAATATCTTTTCAGTAGTACTAATCCATTATTCAGCAACTAATGGATCAGTAGACCCGCTGAATGATGGTGGACGCTGTCTCATGAAAGATTCAACATAATGTTACTCCTTCCTTTGCTCGTTTGGAAGTCCTGCATGATTCATAGCATGAGAAAGTTGTGTGAGCACGCCTACAAGATTTTGTATTCCAGATCCTATAACGTTTGGTTGCTCAGGGGGACAATCATTGCATTGCCCGTCGCATTCCGCATTAACACGGTTCCTTCGGGTTCCAGCCATCGACTAAAACCAAGAAGAATAGTGTGAGCAACACGAATTATAATAGGAAAACCACATAATCAAGAATAAAATTTCACACATAATGTCTTATCCTGGTTTATTCATGGCCATTTCTAAAACACTAAGATTCTGTTCTATGCTTAGACATATCCTTAGGGTTCTTACTAAGGCTTTCACATCCTAGTTTTCAAAGGTTGACTATACCTTTGCTCTGATACAAACTATAACGACCCATAATTTACATACATCGTTATTACTTCAGAATTGATGAACACTTATTACAACATATAAAAAAACCATGAAAGGACCGTATAGGTATATTGTGTTTAGAAACTGGGAAACATAATCAACTGGTTCATGAAGCATCTACTTTTCCTCCAATTTATTTCATCACATCTAGAGTCCCTTTTTGGAATATTCTACTTAATAACCTTCTTACTGACCTAGGTAAATAAAACATACAAAAGGGTGAGCTCAAATACTCAGTAAGGGTAAAAAAATAAATATCAATCACATCACATACATAAGCACATAACTTTTGGAAATCATAACCTGCAAAAGAGATCATAATTTCATAACATGGGATAAATCATAGTAGTGAAATGTAATTCCAATAAGCATAACTTATAACATGAAACTTTTTGGAATACACACATAATTATAGAGAATCGTTTCTTATTAGTCAAGACTCATTGCCAAGACTATCTTAGTGGACAAAGTCCATTTCTGAACCGAGTTCACTCCTCGTTTTAGTCCTGTTTCACTGAACTGGTATAACCTACCGTTCCAGCCATGTTTATCTCATGAGATATAAAATCTTTACCTAATGAATTGGAGGGAGATATATGTCACACCCATCTCATAATGATACCATTCTAATGTGTTCCACAAAATCATAAATCATAAATCATTGCATAAACCATGTAATAAAAATGGGGTTCTAAAACAACATGACATCACAAAACAATTCATATAAGATAAAGGATCTCATAAAAATAATTCCATCAAAACATAATCAAATCAATGTAATTATAGGGATATAAATAGAACCCTATATTATCTTAGATGGAAAATAATTTTGATAAAACACTTGAACTCCATTCTTGAGGAAAATATCCTTTCTACTTCAAAAACATTTTCCTTTCTTAACATGTCATACAATTTTAAACTAAAAAAAGTTGTTTAGAAATAAACTTGAAAACATGTAAAGGAAGCTTCTTGGAAATAAGTTTTTAAAAATCCATTCATTTCATATAAGTTAAAAAAACATTCTTCTCCTACTTTTGTCGGAAAAGTCAAAAAGTACCTTGTACGAAAAACAATAAAAGATTCCTTTAATATCTTTTACTATAAACTCAACAAAGGGTAAAAATGGATTTAAAAAATTGTAGGTGGATGGAAATAATATTACATATTGAGGAAACATGGATGTTGGTGATAAAATACACCCTAGTAAATACCAAAGTATAAACAATCTTGGATAAAAATGAGATTGTGATATTTCCCTTACCTTAGGACTGATATGCTTTGTACGTGTCTGAACCTCCTGTATAATGATTTAAATAATGTTATTGACTTATTAAAGAATCAAAATTATTTTTATGATATCATATATGGTCATATTCTTAGCTTCTTAGTAGTAATATTTCATTGCTACTTGTTATTCGGGTGTTTATAACTTTTTGTTCTTATGCATGTTTTTTCGAATAAATTCTTATTCTTCTCTTTAGGTTATAAATTACTCATTTACAGAATGGTATTAGTGTAATATATATCATATTCATTCATTCAATTCATTTATATAATCATTATGAAATGAATATCATGTAGAACGAGTCGCATCACTTCGTGGAGACGGTATTCCGTACGTACTCACGAGGGATGATATCGTTCCTATAATCGTGGAATTGTATTGGAGTGTATATATACTATTTCAGAATCAATATCACTTTATAATATTCATATATAGTCATTATTTACACCATTATACCAATCCATGTAAGGTGGTGGTGGAAAATAGATTACACCACGGCGTGGAGACGGTATTTCGTACGTACGCACGTGCGGTGATTTCATTTTCCGTAGGATGGATAGATGGTGAAATAGGGTTGTTTAATACATATAATAACATATCAGTACATGAGTGATACTGATTTTAGTACTTCATAATGAAACAACTAAAGAAGAAGAATTGGAAGAAGAAATAAAGATGAAAGAATCAGTAACAGACATTACCTCTTCTTTGAAGTGCTTCTTTAAGACCTCCTTTTAGGGCTCTAAAATAGGTATTTAGAGAAGACCAGAACCTCTAGGATGTTTCTAGGTAAGTGGAGAGAAGAAATTGGAAGGGTTTGGCCGAGCTTGAAGGCTCAATGTGGTGTGAGGAAGAGGGGGAGGAGGTGCCCTTTTATAAGGGAGGAGAGGGGCTTCTTTGGAAAAACTAAAAATATTATTTTATTATAAAGTCAAGTTCGGTTTTAAATAGATCTAAATTGATTTATTTCTAAGATAAGGTGGGGATGGGTCGAAATACTATAATACAATTGAATTTAGACAAGTTTAGGTTTCTATTTTAACCTTATCATTTAGATTTAATATTAAGTTAAATAATTTTACTTTTACCGTGTCTTCTTGTGTTCTTATACTATAAGGTTAATAAACATACAATAAGAAGCCAAAAGAACCCCAAGTTGTTTATTATTAATATATATAACCTTATATAAGTCATTTTGCCGAACCATAGATTTTTATGAATAAAATAACAATTACTAATATAATATTTGTTTTAAAAACTATTTTATGTCAATTTTGACACAATTTAGTAATTATTTTTTGTGAAAATCATAACAGAATTATTAGTTCAAAAGAAGTTAATTAAATCAATACTAACAGGTCATATTAACCTAGAAAACAAGTTTAATTCATAAAAAGTCACAAATGACATTTATTTGGGTATTTATAACATCAATTATGTCAATATTTCATTAATAAGATAATTACTGCAGCATGATTGTGTCATAAATAAATTAACTTATTTAATGCCTAAAAATTACAAATAAATTACCATTATCTGGGAAATCTATTTATCTTTCTAATGAATATTTAAAGTCGAATTTATCTTATGTATAACCCCATATTAAAATTTATTTACTTATTAAAAATTGATTTTAACTATTTTAACCCATCATTAAATAAATTAATAATAAATGTCCTAATCTAATCCAAGTGGGCCTAAATTGTCATATTTTATTCCTAAGATTGATTTTGGTCGAATTACACTTGTCTAATAGAATTAGAACATGTGTTAGGGTAATAATAATATCATTGTTATCCTTAATTACCCTATTTACTTTTAACCGTGGTAAAAAAAGTAAAATGTTACTATTCACCAAAAACTTATTTTCATCTCATTGAACCACATTTTACTTACTGACATCAACCATGTCTCTCGGATTTTTGAAATTCCACTCACAGAAGCGGTAAAATTATGGTTTATGAAAAATTCAGTTTTTTAACTTCCACTTAGTGGTTTCACTATTCATAAAAAATAAAATGTTTTCAGACAAATACCAAAATTTCATCCTAGGATAATTTTGATATTCCGAATCCAAAAATGAAGTCTATTTTGAAAAATATAATTTATAAAATTTCAAAAAGTGGTTATTACTATTCATAATGGCTAGTTTTAATAATATTTTATTAGCATATCAATGTTTAGTGAAACTCGGTATTGCGTACGACGCAAGCTATCGAGGAAGGTTGCGATTTCGTGTACAGAAAACCAAGCAAGTGTTGTCTGTAGAAAACGATTTCTTTTATGATTTATATAACATAAATGTCTCGGGTGTTACAGGTAACATCCACACATGTCATCATAGATGGTAATTGATTTTTGACCATCATTAAAAAAAATTATTTCAGAAAATAACATTTCCTCTATAAATAACACTTTTGAAAACATAAAACATTTTAAAAAGACATTTTATTGAATATAAACGCGATAAATTTTAAATTAATGATTAAATTAAATATTTTTTTTACAATGGGATGTTTTGTTCTGGTTGTACATGTTAAAGCAATTTTTTCATTCACATTTACGGAAAATCAAAAACATGAATTGTTTGAAAATTGACATGAAGGTTCCTTTATAATTTATATTTTTTTTAAAACCCAATAATTTTTTAGAAAATATTATTACATCTGAATTAAAAACATATTAAATTTTTTAATATTTTTTGAGAATATGGTTTTTCATGAAAATGAAATTCCATCTGAATAGAGAAATAATGTGCGACCTTCTTAAAAAAATTATTTATTATTTAATGTATCAATGTGTGTAAAAAAGGATGATATTAATTGAAAATTCCATGAATAGGATGAGGATAAAAAAATTCATTTATATATTTTGATATGGATAATAATATTTTATAATTAGAAAATTAGTCTTAAATCAATTTCCATAAACAATGACATTGTAACAAAATTTTTTACCACATTTTTATATATGAATTATAATACCGATTATGGAATAAAATTTATTGAAACCAAAAATATAATTATTATAAATAAATAGATTATATTAATTTATAATTGCATTCATATACTCGTGAAGAAAAATATTGGGTCCTTATACAACATAAGTCTCAAAGAATCCAAACTGAGACAAAGATTCATTAAAATTTTGTTTAAATTTCAACCATAAAAACCATGAAATAGTGTGGATAAAAAATTTCTGAAAAAACACATAATTTTGAAGATAAAAACATAAAACAAATTAATGGGATGTATATACCTTAAAAAATGAAATATTTGGTGAATATAGAATGTGTCTCACATAAGTAAAATGTTATATGGAAATCCCTTACCTTATGTCTTAAAATCAATTGTATGCATTAAAAATTCCACAATAATAAATCTAATTTTATTATAAATATATTGTAAAATAATAATAAATATACAGTACTATATGAAGTTTACATATTTCCTTTTATTACCCTTTTATTATAAATTCAATGTTAACATCATGTTTTAGAAAATAACAACATTCTTTTTTGTATAGGTTATGATTTATTATTCTTGGAACTCTTAAATTGAACATTGTTTCATTATATACAAAATGTATACCATTATATAAATATTATATATATTCATTATATATTTAATTATAGATATCCATAAAAATGTGTGTTATGAAGTGAAATTAATGGTTCATAGAGACGGTATGACATACCTACAGATGAATGGTGTATACATTTTAATGTTGGACTATAAGAACGATAGGTAAATGATTTATTATTACTCAAGAATAAATTTTATGTCATATGTATCATATATTTTAATGAAATCCATTCATATTTATTTCCTTGTAAATCATGAACAAATCAAGTCGCTTCATGAGGTGGTAGTCTTCCTCCAACGCAAGGGATGTTATCATATTCCTAAAAAATAGAATGATTGAATGTATATGTGATATAAAAATACCATTATAATACTTATATAAAAATATAAAAATATAAAGAATGTTTCTATCATTATGTTCACAATAGAAAAATAAAAAATGAATGACATCTGTTTTTGAGGTGCTAGTGTACCCCACACTTGAATGATGTTTCTGTAACCTATTGTATACATTTTTATATGGTTGTATGTAGTGACTAGAAGCTAGTAATCCTAGATCAGGATATTGATACCATAATACTGGAATAAGTTAAAAGTAAACACATCATGATATCGCAATTATTTTAGTGGTCTTGGTGAACATGATACAAACCTGAGTCTTATATAGTATTTTAACATAATAATTAAAACATATTTTTTAGAGTAATAGTACTCCCCCTATAATATCTCTTTATATCATTCATTGTAAACATCACTAAATCCTAGAGAAATTTTGAAAAATATCCATGTTCTTAAATTGTTATTATGTGTCATGTAAAAAGAAATCAATAATAAATAAATTGGGATAATTAATATAAAAGTGTAAATAACTAAGGACACACAAAAATTAAATAAATGGATGAAGAAATAACAAATATGTAATGTTAAATAAAAATATAACATTAAATTTAATCAATAAAATAAAAATTAAATGCATGTAGTTATAATTTCATTATGAAAATGTTATGGATAATAATAATTACATAATTGGTGATAATGCTTAATTATCAGACATCATGTTTCCCAAACACATGGTACCATTACTATCAAATTATATCCTCAAAATAATTTAAACATAGAAGCAAAAAACCCATATAGACAATTGCAGAATACTTATTCTTCCCATGATACAATTGATGTATCAAGTGTCTTGAATTAATATATCCAGAACACATGTCTCACATGTATAAACATTCCTTACATATCAGATAATTGATTCAATTCATGATATATATACCTTATAAAATTCCTGTATTGATTAAAAAATATGAAATTATCGATATTTCTTCATAGATTCAAAAAGTATTCATTTTGAAATCCATATGCTATAATTACATATTTTTAGGTAATAATCATATCCATGATAAATTATTTTGATATTTTGTAAACATTTAATGTTTAACGATCATAGGAAGGTGAAAATATCATAGGAATGTAATTTACTAAAAAATGAATTTAATAATAGAATGTAAAAATGTTCCATAGTCAAAATGATAATAAAAAATCAAAATAATTAATTAGGATGGTATCAATACAACTTATACCCATTAGAGTTTGAATAACTTTTAATTGTCATTGATGAATGTAATTATCTTAAAAATATCATTAAAAACATTATTGAGGAAAATATCCATTTATTTTAGGAAATAAAATCAAAGATATTATTCTCTGAAAACCATTTTTAAATATTTTCTTATAATAATATCCTCAAAAGATTGAAAATAATTTTTTATTTCAATGACCGTCATGTTACAGGGTAATTTTTTACATGTCATTATGAAAATTCTTTTTTGGCATGTTAAAAAGGCTAAAAAGGTGTCTTGTTTAGAAAGAATGAAGGATACAATTTTTAAATAATATATTGAATAAAAAAAGTGTCAAACTGTATTTAAATGTTATTTTTAAATCAATAATGAATACATTTTTTGATTATTATTACAAAACAGGGTTTTAAAAAATGACTCTTGACCATAGAGAGAAATGAATTCAGATTTTAATATAAAATATTCTCATTAATTTTAAGAACCAATTAGTGTAAAAATTATATTCCTACATGAAAATATCATGAATAACCCCATTACAATAAATTTAAATTGTTTATTATAAAAATATAATATAGATTCTTTAATGGAAATTCTTTAATGAAAAATCACTAGTAGAATGAGATTGTAAAATAATGCCTTAAAATGTTCATATCATTGATGTGAGAATTATTAAACTAATAAATTATATGTATCAACTATAAATCCAAATCACCCAAGTGTAAATATAAAAATATATTTCTTAAATAAATTATGCACATAATCAAATAATTTTAATGAAAAAAATAATACAATAAAATAGGATAAAATTGAGTTATGAAATTATTTACCACATTGTAACTATTAATTATATCCCACTAGATGAAATGATGAAAATTTATAATTAAATTACAATTATTAATTAATTAATCATTATATTACTTTCTTAATAGGAAATATATACAAAAAATAAATGTAATTAGGTGTATAGCATAACAATATTCCTTAATGAATGGAAATTAGGATGAAATCCAAACCTTATGATCCTTTTAAGTCAATAAATATTTATCCTCTTATATAATTATTTTAATATAGTTTTAATCCAAATCTCAATCCATATTAGTTATTATAATACCATATATTATACTTGTATACCATCTTATCACTAATTTGTTTAATGTGAC
Source organism: Viscum album (assembly GCA_963277665.1). Classification (NCBI taxonomy): domain Eukaryota; kingdom Viridiplantae; phylum Streptophyta; class Magnoliopsida; order Santalales; family Viscaceae; genus Viscum; species Viscum album. Next base: position 1,057,277,302 of record OY728142.1, read on the forward strand.
TCATTATTTTCATTATTTTTGGTGTTAATTTCATTCCATTTCATTTGTGTTTTGACATATTATTTTATTGTTCCTATGAATTAGATTATGATTTTATCATATCCAGTATATAAACCATGATTATATAATAATTTTGATTAATTCATAAAATTTTCTAATATGAAATGAAAAATACCATTAATGGTGATGGTAGGTCGTACATATGAATGAAAGTTGTTCCCGTGTTCATATCCTATTGTATGATCGAAAAGTAAATGATATACATATAATATTATTATTGCAAAAATTTTCTGTAATATATATATATATATATATTATTTTTCTTAAACACATCTTTAATAATATTCATATAAATTATAAATAAATAACATAACATCGTGAGGTGGTAGACCAGTGTACACACGAGTGATTATATCGTACTCCCAAAAAAATGGAAATCATGAATGCATGTGCTTTATAATAATTATAGAATCATATTAAAGTCATGTATATATAATACGAAATATAAATCCATAATTATTACCAACCTTCAAATTTAGTAACGAAAAAATGAATGACATCAATTAGTAAGGTGGTAGTCCATAATACACATAAATAATGATTTCATATCCTATTTGACAGATCTGTGTGAAGTTGTAGTATATACCATTAACATTATACATTTAAGTATATATAAGTTATTTAGTTATTATATAATCATTTCCAATTAATAATTTATTGATTTAGAGAAGGAAATAAGATAAAAAATCATTGGGAAAAAAATTAAATATTTATCAGGTATCCCACATAGGTTTGAATGAAATACATCCTAATATTGTTTCAAACTAAATAATTGGTTTATAAAAAACATTTAGTGAATTTTTGGATTGATTTTGGAAGGCATTGTTCTGTGAAAAATTTGGTTTAATGTCAGGTGTTGAAAAGAGAGTGTGTAGCCTTTCATAAGAGGGGTGAGTGGCACATTTAAATTTTAACGATGGATTCAATGACACAAATGTATTTTTTTTCATTTCATAAATACCAAATAATGGTATATTGTTGGACCCTAGAAGGGGTGTGCACTAAATATGAAAAACCCAATGGGTATTTGACATGTTTTTTCAATCATTTGTACTCCTTTTATTTTATTATTAACCACTATGTGAACTAGTTTTTACCTACTTCACTGTAAAAAATGTAATTTTATTCACTAATTAAATCGTTAAACAATTATAATATTCATATTATAAATTATATATTACGATTATTAAAAATATGTAATCCATTTTCAAAAATTCAATTCACATAATTTTTAAACAAAAATTTAAAATTAATTCTGTAGATTAGATGAGGAAGAATGGGTTTTAAAAAAACATGTCCAAATTGACACAAACATCTTTTTCTAAAAACATCAATATGAAAATTTATAAAAAGTACTAAATTTGATTAATATAACATTAATTGAGCTATTATGACTTTATGACCAATTAAAAATATAATTTATCTTTATAAATTCTTATGTTGAAAAGGATTTTTGCATAAAATATCCACTATTTTCACTATTCAACAAAAATTGAAATTATTCAAATATCCCAAATAATAACACTAATATAAAACTCATAATATGATTTGAAAAAAATAAGATTATTTTTTTCTAATAAACTTTCAAAATTTGGTAAACACTATTATAAAAATATATAATCCAACCATGTTTATGCCTCGTTTTAGCATAATAAATTCATTCCAAAATCATTTTTTAAATAATGATTATTATTATTTATAATCAATTATTAGACAATAAATTTTTGTAAAATTTATATTACCATAATTTATTGATTAAGTTTTAGTCCCTAAATTCCAACAACTATGATATAACTATCATTTATTAACATTAATAATATAATATTACTCTGTATGATACAATCTTTTGTGTAACACAGAATTTCAAACGAACTCATTATTGTGTGCACCATAAACGAACTCAATATTACCAGAATTTGATGATGTAGAATAGATTTAATTTATTTAAAATAGAAAATTTATTTTACTTCCACAGAATATTATACTAGTTTATACTCATAGTGGTTTGTGTTATATAATCTATCGGATATGATGTTCAAATTTTAAAAATCCAGGGTGTTAAATTTTCCCAAACTAAAATAAATTTCATTCACAAAAATTAAACATGATCATATTAAACAAATATTGAAATTTAGATTTTCCATCATAGAAAAACGCCATATCATAAACTAGATAATTAAATATCCCCTTAAAAAGAGGGATAAGGAAGTACAAAGGTTATATGAAATAACACATAATATGATTTACATGTGGGGGAACATTTTTGGAATATAATGATATAGACTTGGAGGAGAAGATTAAATATATATATACATCTATTAGGTACATTGATTCCAATCAAGAAAGTTATCAATGGATTGTTTGGGGGATCAAAATCATATAAATAATTGGTTTGAAATGGTCATTGATATTGTCAAAAATGGTTATATTTGGATATAATTTTATTTCAAGATCATTTATCTAATGATGATGAATTGTGTTTAAATTTAAGACTATAAGGGTATATTCTTACAATTTTCATTTATATTTTAAAAAATACATATTTTTTGTGTTATTTAATTATTTTCCTATTCATTTTTACTCTATGAAATAAATATCCTTATATAATTTTTTTCACTTGAATCACTAAAAATTAATTTTAATAGATCATAATATCAATAAAACATTAATTTACATTATCCTCTAACAATTTTAAAAATCAGTATTGTTTATAAATTAATTTATAAACCAATAACCTAATACTACAATTTCATAATTAAAAGTTATGTTTAAAATATTTTATCAATAAGGACATACTATATAGGACAACATATAGACCATTGGTTGGCGTAAAACCCTTATCATACTTTATTTTTGGGTTCAAGTGCTGCGGCCTTTCCAGATGCTATGGGTTTTCACATGGCATAGAAATAAAAAATGTTTCCAATAAATATTATTGAAATCCATGAAATAAAATTATTCATTAAATAAACATTTTTACATGGTCGTCAATATAACATTTTTTTTCTAATAATATTTGTTGACTATTATTATATTTTCATTAAAGATCATATAAACCTGAAAGGATATCAATAACTTTGAATATGAGTCAATAAAATTTAATGTCATTATTCTAAAAATAATATTTAAAATAAAAAACATTCATTCCATAAATCACACAAAACATCCCTTAATATTTGCAGAATGTCATATCATAAAACCGTATAAGAGGTGTTTATGACTTTGATATTATGAAAAAAATTATTCTTCTAATAATATGATAGAATTTAATATATAATTTTAATTAATAAAAACATTATACTATAATTTAACGTAATAATTATATATCTCATGATTATTATATCCAAAATACCATTGGAAGAATACTTATAAAATTTAATTTTTGAATACAAATACAAAAATACTTCATCCATTTTATTTCCACATAGTTCTTTTGTTGTACTAATTTTTAACCATTTTAATTAATTTTCCTTATCTATTCAAATAATTCATAATTGGTTGTAATGGAAAAGTTTATTATCCAAAACATATACAGTGGGAGTGTCAAACCAGTTATGCAGAAAGGCCTATTTTGCCCACTATGTTATGATCGAGTCTTGCCCAATTCAACTTCCTCTGACTTATTACCACAAGGTTCAAATTTTATAGAACCACACACATTGGATGTATGTTCAACATTATGTTTTTATAGAAAAAACACTTATAATCACTTACTTATTATTTTTTTATATGTTCTAAAATAAGTATCCTCAATGTCTATCATAGGATCACATTCCATAATCTATGTTTTCCTATATCTAGTTTGCATGGGTTTTATTAAAATTTTTATGATGTGAATTGTAACAAACCAACCTTAATAAGCACGAGGTAAATTCATACAACCACTATATTTCCATAAGATATAGAGAAATTTTTCCTGAAGTATAGAAATGATTATTAGTAATGTTAAAATTGATATATACCTGATTCGAACAACACATATGAACATAAGAATCACAATGTATTTTTTTTTTGAGAATAAGTTTATTACCTATTTTAAATTATTACATATCAGTCCTAATAATATCATGTATTCTGGGGGAAGCAACCAAAATAAGTGTGATCTCAAATTTTCATAATTGGATATGTACAAGAGTATAAATTAATCAATTATTATAATCAACATGTCAATGTCAATTACTTATAAAACATTTCAATTATAAAAATGAATATGAAAAGATAATAAATAAAGGTAATTTTTTTTAAACAAATCCAATTTAATCAATAAAATAAATATTAAATTAATTTAGAGATAATATAATTGTTTAAATTTCATAGACAATAATAAAAATGGAAATTAGGGAAATTTTTAATTATACGACATCATGTTTCCTAGGAACACGATACCTTTACTATTATGATCTATCCTAAATATATATTAAAACATACAAGGTATAATACCACATAGATGAGGTTATATAACTGATTAATCCAATAAGACTACCACTGCATCATAGGGAATGTACTAACTGATCCCCGGCCCATTTAGTTCATATAAAAAATATTCATGTATAAAAATTTAATAAAAAAAATTAAGTTATAGACAATCTTACCAATCAAATATCTATTGTTGAGTAATGTATTTTGATTTATTAATATTTACATAGGTAAAAAATAAATTTCTAAGAGAACACCGTTTGTAAAAATGGTATACAATTTACTCTATAATAATATCAATGAATAATAATGTATATATTTAGGGGTAATTTAATTTATAATGATGATAATAATGTGAACATTTCAAGGAAAATTAATTAAATAAAAAATTAAATAAGGAATTGAATTTTATCAAATTACTTATCCAGAATGATCATAAACCCTCCTTGTCAATAATTAGGATGGTATCAATCCATCATAAAACAATTTTTTTAATAAAAAGGGTTGTTTTCATTCATTAATAGAATTCCTATAATAATATCATTAAAAAAATATTTAAGAAAATATACATTTCAAAAAAACAACACCCAATTTCATTCAATTTTTTTATAATTTCTTTTTAAAAATATACTTGTATTCCTTCTAGGAAATATTCAATTAAATTATAGTGGTTTTCATGGGTTATTCTATAAATATGATAAAGAACACTCCATTTTTTCATGGTAAAAATATTAGAAATGTTCCACATTCAGAATGATAAAAAATATTCCTTTCAAAACATATATAGAAGTAAAAATTGTGTAAAAATATCTTTAATAAATTAGTATAAAAAAGTTAAATAAATATATTTGAAAACATTTTCACAAAATAGCGTTTTCAAATAAAACCTTAAATTAATCGTAATGATGAAGTGAAAATTAATAAATAAATTATTTATTTAAATATAAAATATAAATACATATAAATAATTTTCACTATAATAAAATATCATAAGAATTAATTATACAGATAATCAATTAATTTTAAAAAAATAAGTAATATAACTCAATGAAAGGAAATTTAGTTATGAAATTCATTACTTATTAGTAATTTAAAATTAAAATCATATAAGATGGAATGATTGCAATTAAAACATAAAATTCCACATGGAATGAATTATTCAATATATTAGATGTTAATGGAAGAAATATACACTGTAAAAAATCAACTAGGTGAATAGAATTAAAATATATGTTATGGAAAAGTAACTAAGAAGAAATACATACCTTAAACGTCCTTATGGTTAAAAGAACATTAAATTAATTTGTACTAGTTTTTATGCATGCTAATATATTATAAAAAAGGCATATTAATATTTATAATATCAAATATGATCATTTTATATCAAATTTTTGACCATTTATTTTAAAAAAATCATTATCTAAATATAGTGGAATGTCAATTACTTTGTTTTTCAATATGTTTTTACTTGTTTTTTAGTTCCCATATAATTTATCATGATTTAAAAATATCAAAAATATAATCCATGATGTAAATATAATATATATTGAGTATATATGTCTTTATAGTATTCTTTAAATTTTTGTCATTGGAAATGAAATACACCATTCATCGAGACGGTAGACCGTACGTTGCATTAAAACAATTTCTATATTCCGGTTGAATTGAAAGAATTTTAAATTATATTAAATATATATATTAAAATAAAAATATAATTTTTATGTAATTTATATCACACGTTTCTACAAACCCATACATAATAACATCTATCTAACGCATGAATGAATAACAACACTTCAAAATGAGGAAGTCTTTCATACAGACGAGTGATGATATCATATACTCACAAAATTTAAATCATTAAGTAATATATGATATAATAATTTAATATGCATAAAAAATTAAAAAAAATATTTATATCATATATAAACTAAAAATACTTCTTCATACCCAACTATGTATGTTTTTAATTAAAAAGAAAAAGACACCGCTTTGCGAGGCAGTAGTCTTTCGTACACACAAATGATGATTTTGTAACACATTTGATGGAAGTGAATTATGTTTTATGTCTTACACTATTAATAAGTACATATCCGTACATATAAGAAACATAGGTTATTATAAAATAATGGTATTATAATTGTTGTAGTAGGTGGCTAAGGAATGAAAAAAAAATGATTTTAGAAGGACATTATCTATTCTTCAGATATCCCCATTAGATTTCACTAAAGAATTAATAAGTTTATTTATTTCAAATATAATTTTTCTTGGATTATGGGAGGTATTTATATGTATGATATAGAATCTATTATCTAAGAAAAAGTGGATTTATGCATTGAAGTGGATAGGATTGGGGTGACATTTAATAATTGGGTTTAGCTATACAAATCTACATTTACGAAGTAGTGCAATAAAACCACATTATTTCCATTTAAACTGAACAAAATAAATATCCATTTTCAATACTGGGTGGGATAAGTACAAAATATTATAAACTTATTAGTTTTGTTCATGTTTTGATTCTTTTTAAAAAATTATATTCAATGTTTAGTCACTATGTAATGTTGTTTTTACTTTAATCACATTCATTATTTTTACATTTTTTCACTAAAAATATTTCTAAAAAATTATGTTTTATTTTCTAGACATTATGAAATAATATAATTCTAAATTTTTAATATATTTTCCTAAATTAAATTAATTAAACTTTAAATAATTAATATATAATTAATCTAGTAGATGTGATGAGTAGAAGGGTTTTTTATGTGAAAATTTTCAAATTTATAGAATGTTTTTATAATTAAATAAAATTTAAAAATGATTGAAATGAAATAAATTGTAGGAATAGATATATAATTGATCTATTTTGACATTATATCAAGATAAAAATATAATTTATCATTATAAATTATTTTGACGAAAAATATGTTTTCAATAAAATTCGAGTATTTTCCACTATACATCGAAAAGGAAAACTGATAACAAAAATAAAAAAAATCTCTGTAAGAAAATTTTGGGACTATAATTAAAAAAATTTTGTTTATTTTTTAAATAAAATATCTAGAATAGGTAAAAAGTAATTTTAAATTATGTCTCCTAAGGGAAACTGAGAAAATTTTTTAGGAAAATAATATTTTAATAAAATAATTTCATTTTATTTGAAAATGATTTTCAATTTTATTTGTAATCAATATATATGAAATAAATGTAAGTAAAATTTATAATTATAAAATTTGGATAATCCTATTTAATCTCTCAATTTAAATGTCTAGGAAATAACTATCATATAACAATATTAATAGTATATTTTAGTCCGGTAAAACCTTATCTTGCGTGAAACATAATAATTCTAAGAGACACTTTTTTTTTGTGAAATGTAAGATAACATATTAATTGATGAATTTTATTATATATAATTAATTTTATTAATTTAAAATAGTAAATATATAATAAATTCTTAGGTTGTTTTATTTTAATTATATGCTTTGGGTTGTGTGTCACACAAGCTATGAGATATGATATTAATATTTCAAAATTTTTGGGTGTTAAATTATATGTTATCCCCATAACAGGAAATAATGTTAATGTATTTATTATATATAGAGAATTGTATCATCATGGAATATTTTTAATTTTTTGAGGAGGAAGAAATAAAACACAAATTCTCATTGAAGAATGTTGCCACACTTTAGGTATCCTAGATAGGTTTTCACCAACGACCTTATTTGGGTCAATTTATATCAAGAATAATTATTTTTGGATAATATGATGGAGGGTTTTAAGTGTTCTGGATAGGTCTTGTATGAATAAAAATGGTTTTCTTATCTGAATATTAGAGGTATGGGTGGAATTTTATATGTTAGGTCAGTGGAGTAGTGGTAATATTCTGAAATGAAAATGTGTACAAACATTTTACACATTCCACATGGGTAAAAAATATCTAAAATTAGAACCACATACATTATAAGGTAGAAATATAAATATAATAAATTATACAGGTTAAAAGGAAATTTAATACTATATAATATTTATTAGCATGATGTAATCCCATTTTTTCTTATCCATAGTAATTAATTTTTTATCTTTTCAGTATACATTTTTAAATTTTTTTGATTACCATATTAGATTATATATATAATTATAAATCCCAAGAGGGAAACCATTTTCTAAATTTCATTCACAAAATTTGGAAAATTAAATTTAAAATCAACCACACATAAGAGATGTGAAAAAATGTTTTTAAATAGAAAACAATCAAAATATTAAAAGGTTCTTATACATATTCATAATGAAATTCATAAAAATTTCCCAAATTGGATTAATAGATGTAAAAAATAAATAATATTACCTTGAAAAAATAGACAATATAATTTGATTCTATAAAAAAATAAATGAAAAGAATGTTTTCAATTAAATTTCAGTATATTTAACTATTCAACTAAGAAATGTATCATTTTAGAGATATCACGATATTTGACCAAATGATAATTTTGAAATTCAGATTTCAAAAATGAATATTCTTTTTTCAAAATAATTTTATTATATTATGAAAAAAAATTTATTTTCAAATTTTAAAAATGGAATAAAAATAATATTTTGATGAAATAGAACAGTCGAAACATACAATTAATTTAGTGAAACTTATGTATTTTTTATCAATTTTTTCAATTTTTTTAAAAATTTATATATAATATTTAACAATTAGTTATTTCTATTCATATCAATTTTTTAACAAATATGTTATAGTGGATATGTTTAAATAAATATATTAATAATATATCAATTATTTTTTAAAACTCATTGTCATGTTCAGTGTGAGCTAACACAATGTTACATGGAGAAAATGATTAATTTGCTATTGTGTGTAATGAAATATATAAATTCAATATAATTTATTTAAAAATATATATATTAAAAAGCATGTGGTGTTACATTCATGCAGGTATATTATGATTTATAGAAAACTCATAGTTTTCATTGTTCTATTCTAAATTTTATTTCCCCCTTGATCATGTTTCTAACATTTTTTTGATCTAACCTATGATTACATGTTGATATGTCTTCCCATAATAATATTTTTAGATCACCCAATTATGATGTATCAATTTCTTTGGTGTTTAAGTTTAGTATAACCTATGTGAAATATAGGTGGGAGTGTAGTTATGTTCTATTATGCATATGTTTTCACAGTTTTCATATAATATGTTTCTTATATAGTAGATTATGAATGAAACTATGTATTTTTTTCAATGGAATGTGAGTTCATTCCCGAGTTATAATGCTTTTATTATGGGAATTATTTAAAATAATGGTATATTTTCCATTTTCATATTAAAACACGCCTCTTCCTCCCCTGTATCATATTTGTTTTAGGGTTATATAGATTTTGAATTGAAAGTGATTTAAACTAATACTCACCATTAATTCATTCATTATTCCTTACATTCATTGTATATTGACCTCCACTACCACTAATTCACAATTTAATGTCTATTTATTAGAAGTGGATCAATAATACTCTCCTAAAAGGTTATAATTTGGTAGTGGGTTTTCTATCACCACCATTAAATTTTATCCATTGGAAAAAAGAATACTTTCTCCGAGATCCCCCTTCATCCACAAGCCCCACCCCCTCTCCTTTGAGCACTAACCCACCCCTCTCTCCCGATCACCCTTACCCGATGTCCTCGAAACCTCATTTTCCACAATGTCGATGCTCATGCTTCCTCTGAACCCCACCCCCAATCCATCACTAATTCCCTAGATTACCCTAATCCCTCTATGAATGATACCACATCGTCACTATAGTTTCCCCTTATCCCCTAGAAACTATTCCCTTACCCTCATCATTTATATGGTTCCCTCACCGTCAATATCTTTCAGGATTACCTTTAGTCCCCCAAGATCGTTCCCTCACAGTCGCCTCCTACTACGTCTTCTCCTAGTATAACTACTCAATAGGAGGTCATCAGGGGATATAAAATAATAATCACTTGTATTCATACGATGGATGAATCAACAATGTATATAGTTAGGCGAATCTATGTTAGTTTTTATGTTTTTCCTTGGTGATTTTTTCCCTTCATGTGCCAATATTTTTTTACCTAAATCCAATCCCTTGATTGGTGGTTGATATTAGATTTTGTTTGGATTGTATATTATTTATTATTATGAAAAGGGATAGTCTAAAATTTAATTTGTATATGTCCCCCTTCTTCCTATAATATCGTGATAGAGTTATACATGAAATTTTATGGGTTGGGGTGAACCATATTATGAATAAGAGTTTAAAATTCTTAATATTTTCCCGTAACTGTTCGTGGTTAAATTTATAATTTTTTTTGCACTTTCATGGTTTATACATGTTTATCATTCTATGTTAATTAAATTACAAGTATTTCTCACTACCGTGTACTTACTCGACAGTATTACTTATTTTTAATTCATAGTTTTAACAACCCATGAAATTACAATATTTTCATGTCTGAATAAATATTGTTTTTCCCCTCTTTATACGCAAAAAAATGTTAATCAATCTTTAAACACCACTCTAAGTATGCATGTGTTACCCACAGGAATAGGTTTTACCACCGTTTTATGGAACACCTGTTTTAAAAATAAAATTTCACAATTTTATAAAGTTTTTTTGTAGAAATAAACGTCATATTTGGATTCATAGTACAAAAACTGTCTTAGGGTGATTTATTCTATTCTTCTAACAACATTCATTTTGTTGATGAATCTTAAAAATACAGAATTTTAAATAAAAATGAGCTTTTGTATAATTAATTAACACTGTAAAATTATATTCTATATTTGGATATTAATGAAAAAATAGATCAATTATATATATAATCCAATTTCATTCAATGGAATCATTTTTTTATTTAAATTAAATATAAAAACTTATTATAATTTTGAAAATTTTCACATTAAAAACAATCTTTTTCACCACATCTCTGGGAGTAACATTAATCTGAATTTTTATACATCAGTGATTTGAATTTAGGAAGCGGGACATATATGGCTCTAATCAGTGCAATATTTTAGTTTTAATAAGATGAATATTATTTTTTACTAAAATTATTTGTGAAAGTGATTTGAATAAATTATAGTGATTAAAGTAATATAATGATTAATAAAGGACTACAAAAAAATAATGACTAAAATGACCACAAAACTTTTTCAAGAAATTTTTTTTCAATAACTCAACCATATCCTAAATTGATTTTAATTACATGTGTTATTGGGATATTAATAAATTAATTTTCCTAATATAAATGTAAATGTTAGGGAAAAGGAAAAAACGGATATTTTTTACCATTAGAATATATAAAACATTTAGATAGGAAAAAACCACATTTTTAGGTTATATATTTATCCTTTTGAGGTATGAATGAGTTATTTTTAACATAATAAATTATCAATAATTTTTAGATATGTTTTAGTTACTTATAATTTTTATGAAACACAAACGTAGTGATTATTTACTAAGTAATTTAGTAAAGTATATGATACTTTAAATATTAAAATTTAAGTGAATTGATTGAATTGTTATCTTTAATTATTTTATAGATTAATATATCATGTTAAAAACCTCTAAAATAAATATATTTTAATTCAATAATTGTTTTTTATCTTTTAAAATAATATTTAAATAAGTAATGTCAAAATCGACCTTATTATTATTATATTAAAAATGATATCTTATTATAATATTTTAAACTAAAATATCATTTATTCTGCAAGGTTATTTTTAAGAGTTAGTAAATATTAAATATTTTCTATTAATGTAATTATTCATCTTTTATATCTAACATCTTTACCCTTATACTGTAAAAATAATGTTAATGTGGTCCTATTTGAAGGTGTGTTTAAGCTCGTCAAAAGAACTTAATTTAAAATCATTTAAACATATATAGGAGTTTTAATTAATAAATTATATATATTATAACAATTATTTGGATATATATTTTAGAATAAACATAAATTTAATTTCGGGTAAATGGTTCAATTAATTAGATTAGAAAATGAGATACTTCAATAAAAAACAAAATGAATTTCTTATTTGATTCATATAATTTGACGAACCAAATGACTGAAATTAACATATTTTTGTGTGTTGGGGTTTTTATTATTTAATTATTTCCTCTTAATCCATTATTTTTTCTTTATAGAGGTACCTTAGGTGTTTTTGACCTCCGATTAATGTATACCATTTGGTATTTATTGGAGTGCCCCTACCCCTGCAATATAATAAGGAATGGGCTCTACCCCTTGTTCACACCTCTGAATCCACATTGGCTCATCAATAATCTGCCCATATTGTCCGCCAAAATACATCCCCTAGACATAGAATCCCCAAATTTGTTTTAAATACATCATTCTATGAAATTTGGTTGAAAATTAAATGATTAACCAGATTAATAGGTAATAAACTTCCTAGACTTTTTAGTTTCATTTCCATTCATCAACCCCAAAAGTCCACTTATAATTTTCATATATAGAAATCATGTATCCAAAATATAGTATTATTTCTTTAGTATATTATTTATACCTAAACTTAGACACACCCTCATATACTATGTGATTGAAACAATTATTCAGTTTTCGACAAACTATGGCTTCATGAAATGATGATTATTAATTTTTCTATTAAAACCTATCTTGGTGACCATTTTGATGTACCATCTATTTATATATTTTATTTATGTTATTTAATAGATATTTATACTTAAGAAATCATTTTATAACAGATAACTTTAATAATTCTCAATTTGTGTCAATACAATAATATCTTTTGAGGAAGTGTGGACTGCCTCCCCCTCGAAGCGATGTGATTCATTCACTACGGAAAAATAATGATTTAGCGGCGGTTTTGAAAAAACCACCGCGAAATCGTGCGTCGGGAAACTAGTCACGACGGTTTTTAAAACCGTCCCAGAACGTTTCGCGGCGGTTTAATCTGTCTCTAAATGATTTAGCGGCAGATTTGTAATTTTTTGTTAAATATTTTTTAATTTTTCTAATTTTTTTATACTTTTTATACTTTTTTATTTATTTCGTATTTATTTCATATTTATTTTATTTATATCGTATTTATTTTATTTATTTTATTTTATTTATTTATTTTATTTATTTCGTATTTATTTATTAATTTCGTATTACATTATTTACTTTATTTATCAATGCATGCATATCCCATGCACATGCCCATGCACATGCCCGTGCAATATAACGAAATACTGCGTTTGGTGAGATTTGAACCCATAACCTGTTGCATATTTTCCAAAGACATTACCACTCCAGCAAACTCGTCATGTGGTTAATAAACAGAATTTAGTATACTTATATATATTAATTTAAAAAACAAATAATACATAAATAATAGATATAACCTCAATAATAATAAAAAATAAAAAATAAAAAATAAATAATATATAATAAATAATAAATAACTAATCATAAATAATAATTAATAATTAATAATTAATAAATAATAAATAATCAATAATCAATAATCAATAATCAAAAAAAAAATAAAAAATAAAAAATAAAAAATATAAAAAATAAATAAATATAAATAAAAAATAAAAAATAAATAGTAATAAATAATAAATAATAAATAATAAAATTATAAATAAATATAAATAAAAAAATAAAAAATAAAAAATAAATATAAAAAATAAAAAATAAAAAATAAAAAATAAATAAAAAATAAAAATAAATAATAAATAAATAATATATAATAAATAATAAATAATAACTAATGAATAATAAATAATAAATAATAAATAATAAATAATAAATAATAAATAATAAATAATAAATAATAAATAATAAATAATAAATAATAAATACTAAATAATAAATAATAAATAATAAATAATAAATAATAAATAATAAATAATAAATAAATATAAATAATAAATAATAAATAAATCTAAATAATAAATATATATAATTAATAATTAGTAATTAATATATAATAAATAATAAATAATAAATAATAAATAATAAATAAATATAAATAATAAATATTAAATAAATATAAATAGTAAATAGTAAATAAATATAATTAATAAATAATAATTAATAATTAATAAATAATAAATCAATATAAATAATAAATAATAAATAATAAGTAAATATAAATAATAATTAATAATTAAATATAAATAATAAATAAATATAAAGAATAAAGAATAAAGATTAAAGATTAAAGAATAAATAATAAATAATAAATAATAAATAAATAACAAATATAAATAATACATAAATATTAATAAATAAATATAAATAATAAATAATAATTAAATATAAATAATAAATAAATATAAATAATATATAATATATAATTTATAATATATAATATATAATAAATAATAAATAATATATAATATATAATAAATAATAAATAATAAACAATAAATAATAAGTAATAAATAATAAATAATAAATAATAAATAAATATAAATAATAAATAATAAAAAAATATAAATAATAAATAAATATAAACAGTAAATAAATAATAATAAGTAATAAGCAATAAATCATAAATAATAAATAATAAATAAATAATATATATAAATAATAAATAATAAATAACAAATAATAAATAATAAATAATAAATAATAAATAATAAATATATATAAATAATAAATAATAAATAATAAATAAAAAAAAATAAGAAATAAGAAATAAGAAATAAGAAATAAGAAATTAGAAATAAATATAGATAATAAATAATAAATAATAAATAATAAATAACCAGTAAAAAATATTATAATTAATAATAATATTTTATTAATAGTAATAATAATTAATTAATAATAAATAATAAATAATAAATAATAAATAAATATAAAAATTAAAAACTAAAAAATAAATAAAAAATAAAAAATAAAAAATAAAAAATAAAAAATAATAAAAAATAATTAATAAGTAATAAATAATAAATAAATATAATAAATAATTAATAAATAAATATAATTAATAAATAATAAATATAATTAATTAATAAATAATAAATAAATATAATTAATAAATGATAAATAATAAATAACCAGAAAAAATTATTAATAATAATAATATTATTTTTTTATTAGTAATAATAAATAATAAATAATAAATAATAAATAATAAATAATAAAAAAATATAAATAATAAATAATATATAACAAATAAAAAATAATAAATAACCAGTTACAAATAAAAGATAATAAATAAATTAATGTATATTATAAATAATAAATAATAAATAATAAGTAATAAGTAATAAGTAATAAATAATAAATAATAAAATAAACACATGAAAAAGTATGAAAAGACGGGATAAGGGATGAAAAATCATGAAAATTCATGAAAACGGATGGAGAAACATATGAAGAATGAGGCATTAGAAAGAATGAGAACACATGAAAACTAATGAAAACTCTGGAAAACCTCTTAATAATTCAACATAATCATCATAATAACTCACAAAAAACCATTGATAATGATAAGAAGTCATGGAAACCCAAATAAACAGCAATAAATGGAGCAATCGTTAAAACCCGTCAAAACGTTCATAAAGTGACAAAAACATTGGACTCACATTATCAGAAATAACTTATGATCTGATAGTCCATTTTAGATCCGCGACCTGTCAAATCAAAGATCCTTAAATGATCTTCGACCTGATAGGTGAAAGAGTCCGAATGGACAGGCGGATCAGAAGTTACGACCATTTTAAAAAAATCTGACGGGGAACGGGTGCTAGAAACGAGGCATCAGAAAACATAACAAACATGATATCCACTAAAAAGGCCATAACATATGATCCAAGAGTGCATTTGGGCGCCACGACTAGTCAAACTGATGCTCATGGAACGATCTATGATCTAGCAGGTGTAGGAGTCCGAACTGACACGCGGATCGAATGTTAGGTCCGTTTAAAGACAAGTTCGACGGGACACCGGTGATGGAAACAGGGTTTTAGAGACCTTCGGAGGGGTTTTGGGGGTCAAAAAACACGACATAAGATATCTTGTGATGAATTGGTGTGTAGTTCTCTTCGCTGGCTTCGATTTGATATGTGGTAGAGTTCGAACAGACACCCGGAGCGAATGTTATGGCCGTTTGAATTTGGAGAACTTTTTTCAACATTCTTATAAATCGCATATCTTTTGCACATTAGACCGTCTCGTGGTTTTGATTATACTTGCCTCTAGATCTCTTCATGACCTTCGATTTGACTGGTTGTGGCGCTCCAACGGACGCCCGAGTCAAAAGTTATGGTTGTTTTAGTGATTTCGGGATCTCTCTTGTTTTTTTATTTTTTCTTGTTTCATTTCGCGGTGGTTTCACCCAAACCGCCGCAAATCCTAAAAAAAATTATAAAATAATTTAAAAAAAAATTATTAAAAATTTTAAGTCCTTTCGCGGCGGTTTTTAAAACCGCTGCGAAAAAACAGCCGCTAAATGGCCGTTTTCCTCTACTGATTGACGCTATACATGGAACATATTGAGGATGATTTAAATATAACTATGTAACTTATATAACATATATATGATACTATAATTATTATATAAATATGTATGATTTATTTTTCATTTTTTTAATATGACAATGAAATGTATGTAGCATTCATGAATACATATGGCCAACGGTCTCCATGAATGGTGCACTTTATTTCTAATCTCCAAATATAATGGACTAATATAAATACATATATACTGAATAAATAAGATTATTATGTCATGTATTATATTATTTATATTATGAAATCATGATCTAATTAGTAGTAATAATAATTGAATTGTCGAATCATACTTAAGAAAACTAGGCAATTTACACCCGAAATAGTCAAAATAATGAACGAGTGTTAAAAAGGGTTAATGAAATATTATAGGTAATTAATATATGATATTATAACAGGATTATTTTTTTGGTGTATGTCATTAACATATATTAATCCACTATAAAATAGAATAAATACCACACAACACAGGGATTGATAAGGTAATGGATTTCAACTCAATTTATTTTCCATTGAGAATTATTCATTGTTAGGCACCAATTCAATTTTATTTGGTGTATATACTTCCTTTTGAAATTTTATATAATAAATATAATTACTCTCATTATATTATAAGATTCATTGAATTCAAATTAAATTATTATTTAAATTCATTAATGTGGTATGGTACACGTGGAATGTTAAAATATTATTTTCCCTCAAGAATCTTTTAATGTCAACAACCATTATTGTTAAATGTAATCCATTGTTGTTTTATCCATAAATATATTTTTTAGTCAATATAAATATACGATAAGTCACAATATTTACATGATATATGAGGAATGATTTGGACATGCAATACATGAGCTAGGGACCATTTAAGGTATACCCTATGGATTGGGGACCGGTTAATGGAATCCACATGATGAATCAGTGGCCTTGCGAGACTAAATAGTTAACCAAATAATATGGGTTTTACTATATAGCTAAATTGTATTATAAATGTTCTTGACAGTACCTGTTCTATGTACCTTGGAAACATGTAATCTAATCATTAGAAATTTTTATCATATAGTTTCAGTTATTATTCAGCACTAATATTTTGTCAATAATTCAACCATATCCTGAATTGATTTTAAATACATTTGTTATTGGGATATTAAAACATTAATTTTCCTAATATAAATGTAAATGATAGGAAAAAGGGAGAAATGGATCTTTCCTTACCATTAGAGTTTATAAAACATTTAGATTTGCAAAACATCATTTTTAGGTTATATATTTCCTTTTGAAGTATAAATGAGTTATTTTTAACATAATAAATTATCAATAATTTTTATATTTGTTTTAGTTACTTATGATTTTTAAGAAATACAAACGTAGTGATTATTTAGTCTGCAATTTAGTAAAGCAAATGATACTTTAAATATTAAAATTTATGTGAATTGACTGAAATATTATTTTTAATTATATTATATAATAATATATCTTGTGAATAAAATATAAAGGAAATATATTTTAATTCAAAAATTGTTTTTATCTTTTAAATTAATATTTAAAAAAGTAATGTCAAAATAGACCTTATTGTTATTTTATTATGAATGATATCTTATTAAAATATTTTAAACTAAAAAATCCTTTATTCTCCATGGATATATTTAAGATTTAATAAATATTAAATATTTTCTATTTATGTAATTATTTATATTTTATAACTAACATATTTACCCATATACTGTAAAAATATTGTTAATGTGGTCCGGTTTTAAGGTGTGTTTTAGCTCGTCGTAAGAACTTATTTTAAAAATAATTTAAAAATGTAAGATTATTAATTAATAAATTATATGTAATATAATAATTATTTGGGTATATATTTTATAATAAACCTAACGTTAGTATCGTGTAAATGGTTAAATTAATTGGACTAGAAAATGAGATGCTTCAATAAAAAACAATATTTAAATTTTATGATTCATAGAATTTGATGAACCAAATGATTAAAATTAACATATTTTTGTGTTTTGGGGTTTTTAATATATAATTACTTCCCCTTAATCCATTATTTTTTCCATATGGAGGTACATTAGGTGTTTTAGACCTCCCATTAATGAATACCATTTGTTATTTACAAGAGTTCCCCTACCCCCACAATATTAAAAAGAATGGGCTCTACCCCTTCCTCACACCGCTTAATCCACATTGGCTCATCAATAATCTTCACATATTGTCCCCCAAAATACATCCCCTAGACAAAGAATCCCCAAATTTGTTTTAAATACATCAATCTAATCAATTTGGTTGAAACCAAAATGATTAACCAGATTAATAGCTAAAAAACCTTAGTCTTTTTAGTATCATTTCCATTCGTCAACCCCAAAAGTCCACTTATAATTTTTATATATAAAAATCCAATATCCAAAATATAATATTATTTCTTTAGGATATTATTTATACGTAAATTTAGACACACCCTCATATACTAGGTGATTCAAACAATGTTTCAGCTTTGGACAAACTATGGGCTCACGAAATGATGACTAATAATTTTCCCATTAAAACATATCCTGGTGACCATTGTGATGTACCATCTATTTATATATTTTATTTAATTTATTTAGTAGATATTTATACTTAATAAATCATTTTATAAAACATAACATTAATAAATCTCAATTTGTGTCAATACAACAATATCTTTTTTGGAAGTGTGGACTGCCTCCCCCTCAAAGCGATGTGATTCAATGACGATATACATGGATCATATTGAGGATGATTTTAATAAAACTATGTAACTTATATAACATATATATGATACTATAATTATTATATAAATATGTATGATTTATTTTTCATTGTTTTAATATGACAATGAAATGTATGTAGCGTTCATGTATACATATGGCCTACGGTCTCCAGGAATGGTGCACTTTATTTCTAATATTCAAATATAATGGGAAACTATAAAAATAGATATACTTAATAAATATTATTATTAAGTCATCTATTATAATAATGAGATTATGAAATCATGATCTAATTAGTAGTAATAATAATTGAAATGTCGAATCATACATGAGAAAACTAGGCAATTTACACCCGAAATAGTTAAAATAATAAAAGAGTGTTAAAAAGGGTTAATTAAATATTATACATAATTAATATATGATATTATAATAGGATTATGGTTTTGGTACATGTTATTAACATATATTAATCCACTATAAAATATAATAAATACCACACAACACAAGGAATGATAAGGTAATGTATTTCAACTCAATTTATTTTCTATTGGAAATTATTTATTGTTATACACCAATTCAATTTTATTTTTTTTATATACTTACTTTTGAAATGTTATATAAAAAATATAAATATTCTCATTATATTATAATATTCATTTAATTTAAATTAAATTTTTATTTAAATTCATTAATGTGGTATGGTACACGTGGAATGTTAAAACATTATTTTTCATCGAGAATGTTTTAATGTCAATAACACTTATTGTAAAATGTAATCCATGGATGTTTTATCTATAAATATATTTTATTTATTCAATATAAATATATGATAAGGAACAATATTTACATGATATATGAGTAATGATTTTGACATGTAATACATGAGCTAGGGACTATTTTAGGTATGCCCTATGGATTTTGGACCAGTTAATGTAATCCACACGATGAATAAGTTGCCTCAGGAGACTATATAGTGTAACAAATAATATGGTTTTTACCATATAGCAAAATTTTCGTGTAAATGTTCATGACATTACTGGTTCTATGTGCCTAGGAAACATGGAATCTAATCATTAATAATTTTTATCATATAGTTTCAGTTATTATTCAGCACTGAGATTTCGTATCGACATATCTATAGATACATATAACTATATTTTCATTCATTAAATACAAAGTGTTTTAATGTCTTACTATTACATATTTAATTTTACTTATTTATTTGTTTGAATGTAATTTTTTATTAGTTATTTACCTTTCCATGTTAATTTATTCCCATTTATTCATTATTTATTATACTTTTTTCCCATTACTAAGCATTTGAGCTCACCATTATTATGATTCCTTCCCAAATTTTATAATGAATAAATCCTTGAATAAGTGTTCATGAATTTATTTTATTTAATTTTATTATGTATGATGTTTTTATTTTCTATTTTCAAATTTATTATGGGTATCTTGTATATAATTTGGCTTTCCATGACAGCTAAACTGATCATTCATTCAACATTTTTTTCATTGTAATCATAATAATGTAATAAAATAATTCACCAACTCTACGATTATTGGGTCAGGGTGTTATAGTTTGTATCTTACTATGTTGAGAAGAAACATAGTAACTAGATTTAAATAACATAGATTAGGGAACATGACCCTAACATGGACAGTAAGGATGAGTATAGAAGAAGATCCTACAAATTGGTAAGGTATATATATTATGTGTTTATTCCTAGAAATACATCCATGTATGGATACTACAAGTGGTCATGGTTCTAACACAGTTCACCTATGAGTAATAACTTCGATATGGTGTTCTGGACCTAACTCGAGGTATCATCGAACATGATAAGGAGTTGTATTACACACCAAATTTGAAAATCCTTTGAGTTGCTCTTAGTATTCTTCAAATTTAAATTATATAGAATAATCAAGAATTTGAAATTATATATTCCCCCAATGATTCCAAGGTTATGATTCATGGATTCAAAATGAATAAATTTATGTGAAATACTATAGTCTGAATAGTAAATTATTTTATTATAAAATATGGTATATATTCCATTGTTTGTAATGTGTTCCTAGTAGAAGTAATGATAACCTCACCAATGCACATGATCCAAAGAGTAGGAAGGATAAATCATTCATGGTCTTTAGACAGTATTTTAATGGGAATTTTTCTCCAAAATATTCTTAACGCTTGAGGAAATAGAAAAATTTAACAATGAGATGGGTAAATAATTCTCTAATTCATATTTTTTTGAAGGAATATATTACAATAAGAGGCCATCTGAGCATGATAAAAAAGAAATGAGTCAAATAAAATGAAAGTGAATGAAGAATTTTCTATCCTGTGATAATTGTGGAAAAAACACTCTGGTACATTCTTGAAGGGAAATAGGGTTTTTTATATTCTTGGAGAAAATGGACACTATGTTCATGATGGAGAGGGTAAGAATAAGGATTCCAATGTACAATGATTCAACTTAAAGGAGATGAAAAACTAATAGAATCAATATCTAACACATGAAATAAATATACCACAAATAATGCTATTCGATAATGATAATGTTATCATACTACAATAGATGATGATGAATTTTTAATATTATTATTCAAGAATTATGTCATTTAAATATTTAGAAATAAAATCATTGGTTTTATGAATTATGTAATATATAAGGATTGTGATATTGTAAATTTTAATTATGAATCGGAGAATAATACATTTGATGGTACCAAAATAATATATTATTTATACATTTAAACATTTTTGGAAAACACATGATTTATGTAGTCAAAACCCTTAATATGTTTTTATTGTTTAGATACTGATAATGAACTGATTGATTTGGAAAATTGCTGACTAACATGGTACTGATTAATGATTTTTCAACAAGTGGTCTATGATATCATTAATGGAGTTTAAAAAATATTTGGATTTAAGAATTATATCCAATAAAAAGTGTATTACTTATGGAATATAGAAAAATGAAAATTTTCAATATTGTCTTATGGTAATTTGAGTTATTAACATATTTCAAATGGATATATGATGAAGTTAATCACATGTTTGGAAAATAAAAATTTAGAGCTTTTTCATGACGATTAAAGGATAATGATAAGTTCAGTTACATTATTTCTAAATTGTTAGATCATTTGATTTTGGAAAAAATAAAAATTTATGAAATGGAATATGTTTAATTTTGAATTTGGTTTTAGATATTAATATAATGCATCACTATATGATAAATAATGTTATATGAGATGATCTAGAAAACGTTCAAGGCACAACCAAATGAAATTAATGTGATTATAGAAACATTCTAATTAATTATATTTAATTATATTCATAGAAAGAGAAATAATTCCTCAAATCCATGTAATAACTATCTTCAAAAAAAATGTGGACACAATGATTTATATTTTTAGGATTGAAACATACCTTAGATCAACACATACTTAGGGCTTTCTAACAGTTGGCTTTGTCTCAATCATGTTCTCTAGCACACTCCATTTAACAAAAACGTTATATTTCTTTTCTACATCCATGTTTACATTTCCCATCTACGTTCTCATCACATAAAACATAGTGACATGAAAATTTTACTTTAATTTATCTCTTGTTAAGAAGACATGTTAAAAACCCTATTAAAAATGTGTGTTCTTTAACAATAGTATTTATAAATATCAACTCATTGATTTATAATATCACGTTTTAATTGAGGAGATACTATTTAATTAATGTGGTAAAAAGGTGTAACCCCATGAAATTAGAATATTTCCATGTTATAAGAAATATTACCTTATATATATCTATATAATAAAGACCATGTATGTCTTACATTACACACCACAATGTGAAAGAATTTGTTACATGAAAGACAATGTTTTACCAACTTTTAATATAGAATCTATTTTAAAAAGAAATTTTGAAACTTTTATAAATTTTTTTATATAAAAATTATATTTTATTTTAAATTTCAAACTTATATTATGGTATGTTTTGGTATTTTTACGAGAAGTTTCATTCTTTTATGTATAAAAAAAGTGTGTTTTTTTAAAATGTTATTTTCATTTAAATAATTTCATGTTTTCAATTATATATATAATTACTTATTAAAGTCAAAATTGTTAAATTATAATAATATTAATCCAATTTAGGTCATTGAAAACATTTTTATGTTGAAATTAAATATAAATACATATTGGTGTTTTGAATGATTTCAATTTAAAAACATTTTTTCTACCACATAAAAAGGATAAACACTAATATTAATCGTCCAACATATTCTTTTTTTTTAGTTTTGAAAAAATTGACCGAAAAATGTTTAATTAGTACAATATTTTTTCTCTAATAAGATCATCTTAATTTTTTTACCAAAAATCTTAGTGACAATGATTATAATGAATTGGATCAATTAAGGTATCATTGAGCATAATAAGGTACTGAACCATAAATGAAGGTCCAAAATGACCTAGAAACTTGTCCAAAATAAATATTTTACTAATAAATAGACCGCATACTGAATGATTTTTGAATTATATTGGTTTCTGAGATATTATTAAATTTAAGGGACCGATATAAATTTTATGTAATGAATATAGAAAAGGGAACATTTTTTACCTTTAACATTTAAATAAATTACATATATCTAAAAAACATCCTATTATAGGATATACATATACCTTGGAAATATAAATGGGTTATTTTTATCATAATAATTTATCAAAAAAATATCGATATGGTTTAGTTACTTATAATTTCTATGAAATACCAACATAGTGATTATTTAGTTAATAATTTACTAAACTATATAATACTACAAATATTAAAAGTTTAGAAAATTAATTGAATTATGGAATATAATTAATATTTTATATGAATATATCATGTACCACAGTTGAAAGTTTAATAATTTTAAATTAAAATATTGTTTTAATATATAAATTTTAATGTTAAATAAATATTGTCATAGTGGACGTTATGGAAATTTTACAATAACTGATATTTTATTAATTGTTTTAAAATTATTAAAAAAATATATTGTGAAAAGTAATTATTAAGTGTTCGTAATCACAAATATAATCTATTTAGGGACCAATTTATGTTATATAATTAACATGTTGACCAATAAACTATAATAACATTGTTAACAAGGTCCGAGTTTAAGCACTGTTTCAGCTCGTCACATGCACTGGTTTTAAAATTGATTTCCAAAAAAATTGATTTTTTTATAAATTATATATCATGGTATTAATTTAGTGGATCTATAATGTATAATAAATATATCATTGCTGTATTCATACTGGTTAAATTAATTTTATTCAAATTTCAGTTACATTATTATAACCCAAAATGATAAATTTTTCCAATCATAGATGTTATGGATCTAGATTATAATAAATATATTTCTTGTGTGTTGGTGTTTTTAATGGACAATTATTCACTGTTAATTTTTTATTTTTCCCTCATGAGGACACATTATGTACGTTAGACCTCCCAATAATGAATAACTTTAGATATTTACAAGATTACCACTCCCCATCCACTATAAAAAGGAATTAAATATACCCTTTCCTCACACCTCTAATCACCCTTTGAATCATCGAAAAACTTCCAAAACAGTCTCCAAAAATCAATACCATATACCTAAGAACATATATTTATGAACAAATCCCTCCATGTATGATGTTTGGTATAAATTAAAAGGATATACAAGATTAAGAAGTTACAAACATCCTTAATTTTTTTTGATTCATTTTCATTATTAACAACATATTATTTACTTATTCTATGCTTATATAAAAACAAAAGTATCAAAAAAATAATATGATGTTTTATGTGAATATCTAAAGTTACACATAAGCACAAATTCATCAAATGTGTAACTAATATATTGTTTCAGTGTATGGTGAACTACCGCCACATGAAATAATGATTGTTCATTTTTCATATACCACATATCATGTTGGTAATTATGATGGATACTCTATTTATATATGTTACATATGATATTTATTACATATATATACCGTTGTATTAATTTTATAACCCATAAATTTAAAAATTCACAATTTTCATTAATAATATAACATCGTTTGAGAATGTGTGGACTACTGCCCACTTAATGCGATGTGATTCGTTAGCGTTGTATATTGAATGTATGAAGGATTATTTTAGTAAACCTATGATGAATATAAAAATATATATATAATAATTTTATTATCATATAAATAGGTATCATTTATTATTCATTCATTTAATATAAAAATGAAATTAATGTAGCATTAATATGTCTGTACGACCTACCGTCTTCATGAACGGTGAGATTCATTTCTACTATCGTAATATTATGAACTATAATATAATCTTATATAATAAATATATATGAAAATTAATTAATTTTTCACATTTTTTATATGAGTAAATAATTATCTAATTAATATAAAAAATGAAATGTGAAAACATAAATGAGAAAACTTGTCAATTAACACAAAAACTAGTTAAAATAATGAAATAATGTTATCAATGAGATAACACAATTATATATGAAATTTATATATAATTGTATAAAAATGTTTAAAATTATGTTACACTTTATTAACATATATTAACCAAATATATAAGAGGATAAAAATCACAAAACAAAATGAAGGTAAAAGTAATGTATTTTGTCAAATTTCCATTCTATTTAGACATATTTTTTTATGCCCCAATTCACTTTTATTTGTTGTATATACTGAACATTGATATTTTATATTATAAGTATAATTATTCCAATGATATAATTTATTTCATTTAATTAATTGGAAATTATTATTCAAATGATTAAATTTTGTATGGGACACATTGGAATGTTTAAATATTATTTTTCCTCATAAATGTTTAAATGTCAAAACCCCCTTTTGATTCAAATAATCCTTATACATATTTTTTATAAATCCATTATCTTTATTAAATATGGATATTTTACAATGGAAACTGTTTATTTTATATATGAGTAGTGCTTTGGATATGTAATACATTATATTGTGTCCATTTAAATTAATATCTATGGGATAAGGACCGGTTAATGAATTCCCCTGGTTGCATCTGTAATATCATGAGACGAATTAATTGTCCATATTAGAACTATTTTTACCTGATATATAATCTACCATGAGAAAGGATTTGATGGTAATGGTTTCATGTACATAGTAGACATTGATTCTAATATTTATCTAATTCATACATTTAGTTTCAGTTATTATTCATCCATTATATTTTACATCGACATATCTATAGATAAATATAAATATCATTTTATTGAATAAGTAACACGTGCTTCAGTTTTATACCATTAAAAATTGAATTCATATTATCAATTTATTTAAATGGAGTGGTTATCATTTATTTACATTTCCATGTTAATTTATTGTTACAAATTTATTATTACATCCTTTTTATTTACCATTAATATGAATTTAAACTCCCACTAATTTTTCTCTCTTTTCCTTGGTTATGAAGAATAAATCGTTGAATAAGAATTAATGTATGTAGTTTGTTTAATTTTATTCTGTATCATATTTGTAATTTATGTTTCCCAATTTATTATTCATATCATGTATATAATTTAGATTTCCAATGCCTCTAAATTGACCAGTCTTATGGGATTTAAAACCATAAAATCATGAAATATAATAAAATAATGCATCAAAACAAGGATTCTTGGGTTGTTGTGTTACAATAGTGAAGTATGAAATGATAGATATTCATCATTTTTGATATTTTTCACCATTTACTAGTGTGATATCTGAGATTTATTCCATGACATAATTTCTATGTTAATCTAGAAACATTCAATTTAACATTTTGAAAATGTTGACAAATCTGAATACATATATGCTGTTCCTTATGAAACCACAAAATCCTATACTCATATTATTTATTACAATGTCTTATAAAAAGATTTTAATAAAATTATATTGTATTTTTAATGGAATCTATCAATTATTATTATATTTTGGGTTTCTTACAAGTATGACTTTTTTGTTTTCTAATAAATGTTTTATACATCATTTGGAATTATAATAATTTTAATTAGTCATTTCATATGAGATCTATTATACACTCTTTAGTTTGCATTTGGTAGGTTAATTTTCCTGACATTCCGTATATTATATAATATTTTTAAAACTACTAATTTGAATTATAATATTTATATCTCACTTTATATACTTGGTTTCATTAATAATAATTGTGAACTGATTTCCCTATGTCACTTATTTTAATTTTCTTCTATTTCTTTTTGTATGGACTGTGTTTTGTTAATTTTGTTCCATATGAATTTTTTTATTTTGTAATTATTATTCCTCAATGGTCCATTATATCATGCCTTGGGAATTATTTATACCTCTCATAGTATTCCATTATTTGTAAGTATTTCCATCTTTATACTTATGATGAACCTAAGAACATGATGAAATAACCATTTTGGATTGTAAATGGTTTCCAATAGTTTCATTACATGGATTAGAACTAGGTCACATTCCCTGAAATTGGTAAATTTTGTAGTGTCTTGTCTAATGGTAATTAACTATTTGAAGGGGCTTTGACACCATTTTTTCTTCAAAATTCATGTGTGTTTGTTATTTTAGAGGAATTTGTTAGGAAGTTAATGTATTTAACCTTTATTATTTTTTAAATGGTTTTCAGACGAAAAATATCATTGAGACTTAAATTTTTTTTAATAGGTGAATATTTTCCCTTAAAAAATGGATGCTTGACACCAGTTCCCTTCCTTTTAATAGACTTCTCTTGCCTTCAAAAGTGACTTTATGGAAACCAATTGATTTTTAAAAAGTTTATCAATATTTAGTTAGATACATTATTTTCAATGAAAATTTGGAATTATGTCTTCATAATGATTGTATATTTTTTTCATACATATATTTTATATAATATCATTCATGATCGATTTCAATTTTTTTACTTTCAGTTTTGTTGTACTTATATGCAAATTATTATAATTAATTAGGTTGTCTTTTTTTCTCTTCAATTTTTATATTATTTTAATTAGTAATTATTATTTATAATTACTTTTAATAAATTATTGTAACATTATGATATATATGTGGATTATAGACTGATCACATTACCAAGGGACACACATATGTGTTCTATAGGTTTGAAGGTGTTTTTACTTATTAAAATTTCTAATTGATTTTTATGAGAAAATAATATGTCTATGTCCTAATGTAATTTTATATATGGTGTAATGTTATTGAGTATTCTGAACACTTAATATTGATGCACTTTCCTGCTCAATATTTATGTAGGATGTTTCAGGGATAATAGAATCTTATTGAAATATTAAGAACTGGTTTCAATAAACTTAAGGATCTCCCAACCTCATCAAAAATGTAAAATTAAATGAAATAACATATATGAAATGCGTTCGGAAATAAAAACCACAAAATAATCATCGACTCATATTAGAAACAAAAATTGAGGCTAATAAATATAGTAACTTGAAATTTTATTTTTAGGACTAAAAGACATCAAGACCAATACTGTTACATATAATTAGATCCTATTAAATATTATGTGGTGGATAATGTATCAATGAACATTAATTATGATAAAAATGTGTTTCATGATTTAGTTGATGATTGAAATCAAGAGCTATATCGTGGATTATTAAAATATTCAAAACTTTATTTTATACAAAAGATGTATCATATCAAATGCCTATATGGAATTAGACATAAGGTTATTTTCATGATACTGGACTTTTAGGGTGATTTATTTCAAAAATACATGATTCAAAAGTCATTGTATGATATGAAAAAAGTAATTAAAAAATATTATTGAATTATAAAAAATACATGGTTTTCCTAATGATTGTACGATTTATTATGTGTAGGATTCAATCAAAAAAATTTGGAAATGTTTTTTATGGATGTGATTTGGCCATGTTGGAAGTATAAATCAATATAATACTTCTAATAATAATAAGAAAAAGAATACAGCTGAATTTTTTTTGTTACACACCTTTATAGCTATAATTGGAATTATATTCATGTCATTGAAAACCATTGTGAAAATGATGTATAATTATATAGAAAATAAAAAATATGGGTTATTGTGAACTCTTTGAGATTAAAATTCATAGTTATAGAGTTTGGCCAATTTTGTATCCATTACAATCAACCATTGTGAATGATTAAGAAAAAAACATATTATATATTTTTGATGAATATTCAAAGAAAAAAAATTTCATAAATGATATTGATATATACATACCGACTCTATTTGATTAACTGATTTTTTATAGTGAAATAGTGCTCGTTCATGTGATATATCATCTAGAATAATGTTTGAAAATCATGATGTTATAATGTTGACCATTAGTGATATACCTTGACTTGGAAACATATATAGATAGAAAATATCTACCTATTTGGAATTTAATATTTGAAAATTAGATTTTTGATCTCAAATGGATACCTTATAGAAAAAATTGTTCTTCTTGTTGAGTTGAATATTTCTTGGTGAATCTGACATATTTTAGTTGAACATGTCATAATTGAAGTAATTTATTGATCGTGGACCACCTCCAAAGTTTTTGAATGATTCTGAATTATTGGCACAACATGAAAACATTGAAACATAATTTGGGAAGGATCATGATTTTAATAATAATGGTAAATATGTTCGATTTTCAATATCAAGTGATATTGGAACACCAAAATGGATGAAAATAAATAGTTTCTTTGAACTTCATTATTATGAATTTAATTTGTTATATGGAATAATATTGATGTAATGCATATTGAGAATAATGTTCTTGAAAAATTGACCCCCACATTTCTTAATGAGCATGGGAAAGTGAAGAACCATATCAATATTTGGAAGGAAATATAGAAAATGAAAACAATTAGTGACATATATACATATGTGAATGGATTGTATACTCTAGTAAAATTTTCAATGAAAAATATGGATAAATATTCATTCTTTATGATTTTAAAACATGTAAAGGTATCAGAAGCGTATTATAGTAACATCTCGTAGTGTGGTGACTTAAATAAAAATAGGGTACATGGATTTAAATGATAAGATTCAAATACTTGGTTACAATAGTTACAACCATTATCATTTCATAAATTACTACCTAATAAGGTTAGTATAATTATACTCCAATTTACGTCATATTTCCAAAAACTATATAAGTCAACTCTATAACTATATGATCTTGAAAACCTTTAGGATATAATTTTATTGAATCTTTGTATAATAGATATGGTATTTCCTCCATTTATTTACTATCTTTATGCATTTAACTATAAATTATGGTGAGGAAACTAAATTAAGATTCCTCATTTATAAAGAGCTTGTATAATGGTTTTCACATCTTGTAAGTTCATAAATATTGAAATAAATATGTATATTAAGATGACACATATTTTTTAAATATAATATTCTACAATAAATTTTGTAGATCATTTGTACTGATAATTAGTATGGATTTTTAAATGATATGATGTTTCTAGTTTTAGGTTCTATAAAACAGGCCCGAAAATTAAATGATTACAATGTGGAGGGATTTAAATTTCATATCTTTTAATCATGAAGAGTGTTTGAAAACATAAAATAATTTTATATTTATAGTTTCTTAATTAGGATACTATGTATAATTTTATAATATTATCAAATTAAACAACCACATGGATTTTCCATTGTTTTATTCAAATTATAGCGGTTCGATATTATAAGTGGTATTAAAAGGGTTTCCTTTCAATTAATTATGTGAAATTATCTCACATGATGGATGTTGGTGATTATAAATTACATAATTCGTTTATCTTCTCAACAGAACTTAAAATGGTATATTAAATCGAATATTTCTTAGTTCAATGGTGGACTATACTTTTCAACCTAAAAAAGACTTGATTCATATGGGTGATGAAGTGGAAGATTTAACATTTGATATTGACTACTATCAATAGAGAGAAATGTACATACTTTTCCATAATGATATTGACAATGTTATCCTCTCAAGCATTGATGATGTAGATAATGTAATGATACACATGAAAAATGATCCAATTGAAAGAAAAATGATTTTATGTAGAGTTATACATTAATTGTTCAACCAATTATGTTTTATCTGTAGACTATAATTATCATAGATATTTATATCATGTTTAATAGTAAAATGCATCTATTTTCATTTCAATTTCTCTTGTTCATAATTATTTTAATTAATATGTTTTGTAGTAATTTTAATTTGATTAAAAGACTTGAAATTCAAGGAAGATACATTTCACTGATAGCATTAGGCATTAGTTGAAATTCCCTCCACCGAACTAATATATGATGATCGATCAGTCTCTCTCCCTACAATATTTTAGACACCCTCTGTCACACCTAAAGAGTCTCTCACACCATCCATTATGTCATTGTGTTGGATTCCCTCCTTCACTATCCAATCAGAATCTAAGACAAAGAATCCCCGTTCAGAATGTTTAGTAATGAAGGAACACGTATTCACTAATTTTTCTTAATGATAGAATTAGAGTGTGGCAGTTATAGATTAAAATTTTAATGTGAGTAATGTTATTTCACATTTTCATTACTAGTAATATTTCTTCATAAAATAAGAAAACAACATTTCTATAGAGAGAGGTATGAAAAGATAAATTTATGGAATATGAAGGGACAAAAAATAGTTATCCAATTTGACTACTATATTGTCCCCACATATGATTCCCTACATCACTATTCTATTGAATAATTATTTTTTAAAATGTAATCTCTTTATGTAGATTTTATTCCATCTTAATGTTATAGATTGTGTTTGATGAAAGTGGTTGTTGAATGAATTATGCTAGAAATGGAAGGATTATAAAGATAGATTATGGTTTTAATTACACTATACCTAGTTGACCACTCAGAATCAGTATGATAGTGTCCCCAAAGGGGTACCTATAGATAAATGAAATGTGTTTTTTGTTATCCATTGTCATAAAAAACACGTGGTATTAAAATATATATTATTTTATTAAAATCATTTTATATAAATTCATGAATATAAACCGGATATGACATTGATAAAATTAATATCAAATTACATGTGATTTATTTCATGATGTTTCAAGCAAAAGATCATCTTGTCAAGATAAATAAATCACCCCACACTATTTTAAGAAATTGTATATCTAGAAGAAGTTTTCCATTGGAAATACTTTCATAATTTTAAATATTTATAAGATAAGATAATGTATTTAATATTTTAAATTTTCTATTTATCTTTTTTTAATGTAATTTATGAATTTTGGGAAATATGTACCACGAACTACACTATTGGAAGATGTTCATACCAAATCTGACGAGAGATTTGTTAATCACCCCTAATGAAGTTAGGGTATGAAAGAATTTATCATTATAATATCTTATTTTCACTCATCACTATGTTAATGATTATTTATCTAAAGTTGACAGGTATTTTATTGAAAGGTAATAAATGAAATACGAGATTCCACAACAAAGTAATCCTTCTTAACTTCATTGGATGATCTAATTGGTCATGTCCATGGGAAGGATCATCATGGTCATGTGTACAGGATGATTTTGGGACCATTACAATGAGAGGTCTTTTGCAGGAAAATGAGGATTTCATTAACATATAACCTAGTTATAGTTAATCCCATCATTGGCATGTTTATATGGAGTTTGTGGTAGAGAAATGAATATTTCAAGAACTAGGGGAAAATATAATGATGCAATACTCAAAGTCCATTTATTTATATAATGTGTTGCTTCAATTTTAGCAGAACGTGATTGGATATATTCTTCATGATATTCACTCGATGGATAGTACTGATAAGGTAAACCAAACAATTTTTAAATTATTTAATAAAGAAAAATATATTTTTTTGATGTATTAATATTATTATACAACGGTGTTAAATTTTGAACACGATTTTCATGAAAGTGTTGATTATAGGGAATGGAGATAGAGATGATAGAGGGTTTCACTTGATTCTCATCAGGTAGTGATTATGTTCATTTTGGATTTTGAGATGATGTGTAACTAAACATATGATGGAATAACACTGATATAGTTTTTTATAAACCACATGGTTGTTTCAAATAGGGATATTTGTATTCCAATATATTTTTTTTGGAAATCTATATTCTTGGATCATTTTCTATATTCCATTCAATATTTTTCTCATTCTAATAATTCATAGACTATTTTGTTTTTGTACCTCTCATTGTTCTTTTAAAAATCTATAATATATTTTAATGATATACATTCCTTATTTATTTATGATGATCATTATGGAAATAATATTGATTGATCATTTGGCCATTCGACTAGTAGAATACCCATGATTATGTTTTATAATGTAATTATTTACTAATTTCATGTTCTTTCTATAAAAGTATTCATGTTTATTATTGGTAAGGGCATGTGGTTTCAATTATTTACCATGCTTAATATTTATGTCATTTTCTGCTGTATTAATTACCCTTACTGAGCGTTTGAGCTCACCCCTTTCAATGATTTATTTTTTTCCAGTATATGAAGAAGTTAGTTATGAGTGACCAGAAGAAATAATCTAGGAGGCTAGGATGTTCCTAATGAAATACATTTGTCCTGTATTTATCTTTAAGATGTAAAGTTGACCATATGTATGAATCTTTTTTCCAAGGCTACTAAATTGATCGGTATTTTGAAACATGATTTCCTTATGATCATTCCAATGTTATGTAATAATGAACCGACTCTTGGTAACTAGGGTCGGGGCGTTACAGTTGGTATCAGATAAATTTTAGTAAAAACCATGGTAGCTAGATTTAGTTAAACTCTAATTAAAGCACATAGCCCCAAGATAGACTTTGAGGATTAGTATAGAAGAACATCCTATAATTTTTGTATTATAGAGATTTTGTGGGTTTTCCAAGTAATACATCCCTATCTGGATACGAGTAGGTAGAGGAGGCTCTGGCACAGATGTACCTAGGGGTAAAACCCGAAAACACCACTTTGAGCTAGACTCGAACGGTAACTAGTGCACGACTACGGGCCTTGCTGCACTTTTGTTTACGACCCTCCCAGGGGATATGCTTAGGATAATTCTAAATTTCATTACAAAACCATTATGAAGGGTTTATGAGTTTATACTCCCTCATGGAAGACATTTTTATGATTATGGATTATATCTATAAACTGTTTTATTTATGATTAAGTTTTTTACATGTTTGGGATTAGGTAATGCTATTCATAAACTAATCTAGTGTATTCCATTATTTAGAAATGGTGCCCAGAAGAATGAATGATAACTCCAGCTATACGCACGATCCAAAGAGTAAAAAGGATAATATATTTCGTGGTCTTAAGCTAGACTTTTGAAGAGAAATATTCACCCATGTGTTATCATCATATAAACAAATAGTATCATGTGTTGATAAAATAAGTAAAGAGTATTCGGAAACCTATGGATTCGAAGGGAATCCAGAGAAGAAAATGATGGTAGAGAGAATGACAGTTAAAGGGCAAAAGGTAAAGAAGTATTTTCCCATATGTGATAAATGTTGAAAAAATCACCTTAGAAAATGCATGAAGGGAATTAGAGTATGTTATACGTGTGGAGAAAGAAGGAAACCATGTTCGTGATTGTGACGACAAGAAAAAGTTTTCAAATGTACAATGCATCATCTACAACAAATGGGGACACTACGTGAATCAATGTTCAAATCATCTGAGTATCCCCAAATGATGCTATTGGATAATAATAAAGTTATGATACTACCACAGATGAAGAGGAATGACTAGTGTTCTTATGTTTTTATTAAATAATTATTTCATTTGAGTGTTGTATCAGTGATGTACTGGTTATATGAATTATGAAGATAAATAAGGATTGTTCTACAGTAAAAATTCATCGAGGATTTCAGATTATATGGTCCTATGAAAAGTGACTCAATATCAAGTTAAACTTTTTTTTGAAATTACATGGTTGAAGGAAAGGTAATCTTTAATATGTTCTTGATAATAAGGTTGTAATTTTGGAATTACAGATGGTTGATTTGGATAAATTGTAATGGATATTATTGACTACCTTGGCACTGATTAATGGTTTGTTTATTTCATCATTGTTGGAATATTCGAAGTATTTGGATATAAGGAATATATCTAATATTCTATAAGGAATAAGGGAGCATTAATGTAATCAATATGGTTTTACGGTAATTCAGGGTGTTACCGTATTTTAAAAAATACACGATGAAGTGTTCACATGCTATTACGTGGAAAAAATGATATTCATTGTGTTTACATACCTTATAAATTATGGACTGTGAGTTTGGGTAGAAGTATTTTGGATAAGTATAGTTTGATATTATTTTAGGATTTCCATAAAAAGGACAACACAAAGACCATGTGACAACCCGCCTTGTAAGATAAAGCTGCGGGAATCAAACCCACACCCATAGTGCGATTGGGATTTATCACCTACCACTGGACTACGTGAAGTCCCTGGATTAAATAATGTAGTTTTTTTAAAAGGTATATTAGATGAATTATAAATTCATATG
Source organism: Viscum album (assembly GCA_963277665.1). Taxonomy (NCBI): domain Eukaryota; kingdom Viridiplantae; phylum Streptophyta; class Magnoliopsida; order Santalales; family Viscaceae; genus Viscum; species Viscum album. The sequence continues at coordinate 1,057,313,614 of OY728142.1, forward strand.
AATAGGATAAATAGAATATTTTTACGTTCTATTATCTTTTAGAGTGAAATATGATTTCTTGGTAGAAATAAGATAAAGGATAAAACTCTACTAGTCAAGTATATATTTTTCTTCTTCTATTATTCTATGAAGAAATTAATTATTATACTTTATTTAAGGGAATTTAAAACAAAAAATGTGTTATCCTAAAACCTTATGTTTTTTTGAACCGATGTTTTTTCAAATCATCATATACTGATGAATTTAAGGACCTAAATTTTACACTTGTTTGTGATTGATGACCTCAATCACTGGCTATAAATATTTACGTTTTTTTCAATTATATGTCTCTAATTGCCACCAATTCTCTCCTAATAGAGATAATAATTTGGTGGTGACCCTTACATTTCTCTTTTCCTCTTGTTAAGACTAAATTTTATTAACCTAATTTCCGATGTGGGTTTTCCCACAATGACAATTTCTATTTTCTTCCTTCTATCTTAGGAAAAAAATTTCAAATTTCTAGGACACAATTTATTGAAGGAGGGGAGAATGTAACACCCCAAGATTTCATAGTGTGTTATTTCTTCAAAATAATTCAATAACATTCACTACACGTAACAGCAAGTTCAAGCGCACCACGACATACCAAACTAGCCGTTAAAAAGCGGTTATGAATAGTATTAACTAAATTTTGAACATTATATAATCCTTATAATTTTAGAATCCATATTATGAGTTTCTTAGTCATAATGTAATAACAAATTACGTTTTCAGAAAAAAGATGTATTTTTGAAAAATGCACTTTTACCAACATTTAATAGTGAAACCTTTTTAAATCCATTTTTTTAAACTTTTATATATTCAATTTGACTAAATAAATTTATTCTTTAGAATGGGGAAATCTAAAGATTACAATTTAACACCTCAAGCATCTATGGTACACTTCTCTTTGAATAATACAGTAAGTGTGTGTTGTACGCAACTTCGAGTTCTAATACACACTACAACCAATCAAACTAACGGTTATGAATAGTAATAACAAATTTTTGAAATTTTATACATTTTATCTCTTAAAATGGACTTTATTTTTTGATTTTGAATATAGAATTAATCATAGGGTGAAATTTTGATACTTTTCAGATAACTTTTATATTTTGATGAATAGTGAAAATTACTAAATTTTAATTGAAAACCACTTTTTTAATCAAAATAATTAATAGTTATAAATTATGAATTTTAGTGGTATTAAAGTATATTTGGAATATATTTTTACCATTTAATACAATTTTGTTCATTTGACATAATTTCACAATTAAACCGGACATAAACAAGTACCAATATTTTGATAGTTATTATATCTTAAAAACACGCTTTTTTGTTTTGAGAGCAGGAATTAATTTTAAATTAATTTTTTCCACTTTTATATTTTGAATTTATAAAAAATGGACTCCATATTTGGAATCAGGATGTCCAAATTGTGTAAATAGGTATCTTTTATTGTTAGACATTTTGAATAAATACTTCGGTAAATATTTTATTTACCATGGTTACACGGTTAATACGGTAAATTAGGGTAACAAAATAATATTATAATAATAATAAATTACCCTAAAACGTGTCCTAACCTTATTGGTGGATAAATGTCCGACCATGGGCATCTTTGGGTCGATTTTGGGACCCCATGGAGCCACTTGTTGGTGATAAGGACACTTTATATTAATTATGTTAAATAAATACAAAAAAAAACATAAGCATGTATCTTTTAGAAAAACAATTTTTACATAGGGTTATATATGTTGAAATTTCTACTATAAATATTCATTAGAAATATAAATATATTTCCTACATAATTTTATTTTACTTATAATTTTAAGACATTAAATCATTTAATTTATATATGACAAAATGATGATGTAGTAATTAACGTATTAATGAATAATTAAGATAATTGATATTATAAATACCCAAAGAAATGTAAATTGAGACTTTTTATAAATTCCAATAATTCTCTAGGTTAATATGACATATTAGGATTATTTATATAAATTTTTTTTGAAGTAATAAATATGTTATGAATTTATTTAAAACAAAATACCCAATAGAGTCAAAATTGACATAAAAGAGTTTTTAAAACAAATATTTTATTATTAATTGATATTCAATTCCTAAAAATATACGGTTTGGCAGAGAGACTTATATCATGATAGGTGTATCATAAATGGACCACTTGGGGGTCGCTTAAAGGTATATAGTATGTTTATTAACTCTATAATATAAAAATACAAAGTGACATGGTAGGTGTCAAACTAATTAACCAACAGTTAAAACTAAAAGATATGGTTAATATAATTACCCAAACCTGTCTAAAATATATTGGATGAAAGTACGTAGACCCATACCCACCTTATTCTTTTAATAATCTACATTTGAACCATTATAAACCGAATATGATTTTATTATAAATAAATACTTTATGTTTTTTCTAAAGATCCTTTCCTCCCCCTTATAAAAGGACACAACTTCTAACCAATTATTCACACCTTTAACACCTTTTGGATCGGCCAAACCCTGCCCAGATACTGTATAAACTCCCCTCAATTAATCCTATAAGCCTTACTTTTATAATAAATCCATCCTAAGAAGCCCTTTTGATCAAATAAAAAGGAAGAACCCGAAGAAGAGGTAATGTTTTCACCACCCTCTTTCAAGTTCCTTTCTTCTTCATCTTCTTCTTTACATGTTATTTACATTATAAAATAAAAAATCCAGTATCTTCTATATAATGTGATGTTATTATTATTATGGGACAAACAAATTCATTATTCTTTCCATCACTTGAATGACATGTTACTATAAGTGCGTACTTACGGCCTACCGTCTCCCCGTTGTGGTGTAATTTTTATTCAATATATTATTATTTAGATGGGTATAATAATGATGTATAATTCCTGTAAATAATAAATATAACATGATAATGATTCTTTCTATATGATATACCATCCAATTATATATTAATTTAATATCAAAATAATGATATTGTCGCTCGTGTGTACGTACGAATTACCGTCTCCACGAACGCGATGAGATTAATTCCCCATTGTATCCATGCAATTATAATTCTCATTTGATAATTAAAAATAATGTTTAAGGACTTGATATCATTCTAGATATGAATATGATACAGCCTATCCATAATAAACATGACTTATGTCACAAAACATTTAAAATAAAATGAGTAAGTTAACACCCGAAACGACGATAATACTAAGATATTATTAACAACGAAAAGTTAAAAGATCATATATGATATCATATTAATGTATATGATTATTGTATAATTTAATAAAAATTATTTAACCATTATAAATGAGGTTAACCTACCATAAACCATGGAAAAGTACAAGGTAAGAGTTATTTCACAATCTCATCATTATTCGAGGTTGTTTATACGTAAATATCCACTAGGGCCTCTTTATCATCCACATCCATATTTCTTAAAAATGAATTTCAAAACATTATTACTATTTTACAGAATATGGGTTAAATTCATTTATACCCTTGTTTTACTTTTATAAGTGTTTTATAAAGTATTTTTTCTATCGCTTTCCAAATAAGGTCATTTTTATCCTTTTCGTCAAAATTAAGGTAAGAATGTCTTTTTTAACTTATACGGCAGGTGCTGCTATTTTCTGCCGTTATAAACTCGTCGAAGATTCCCTTAAAATCTTATAAGAATATTTTCTAAGTAAATGTTTTGTTTTATAATTAAGTTACTCTTAAATGATTTCAAAATAGAAAGAGATATTTCTCTAAAAAAGGTTTTGATTTCATCTATGCCAACATCCTTTGATGGATTTTATGTTTATTTTGAGTTGATTTATTATGATACAAAAAATCCATATTTTATTGAAGTTTTTGTGATATGTTTGACTGTGGATGTGCTATTTTTATACAATTCCTGATTTATGGTTAATTTATTGACATTTCATATGCTAGTTTTCATACGAATGTTTATGATATGTTTAAACCTTTTCATATGAGGAATGTATTGGACATAGTAAGTGACGGGTGGAGCCCGCTACAGCTCCTCGATGCATCGGTACGTCTCCTGAGAAAACTAGACATGGAATTGGCCGAGGGACTTTCCCAATTTGTTTTATGGTTTTGTCTGAGGCCTTAATCATTTTAGACGTCTTGTTCGAGACCTTGACAAAATGTTTCAGAATGTCCGGCCTTATACATTCCCACATTATGGAAATAATATTGATTGTTCATGTGGTCATTCGACTAGTAGAATACCCATGATTATGTTTTATTATGTCATTATTTAATAATCTCATGTTCTTTCCATAAAAGTAGTCATTTATATTATTGGTAAGGGCATGTGGTTTCACTTATTTACCATGCTTAATATTTATGTAATTTTCCGCTCTATTACTTTCCCTAACTGATCGTTTGAGCTCACCCCTTTCAATGTTTTATTTTTTCCCAGGATATGAAGATGTTAATTATGAGTGACCTGCAGGCATAATCTAGGAGGCTTGGATGTTCCTAATGAAACATATTTGTGTTGTATTTATCTTCAGGATGTAAAGTTGAACATATGTATTAATCTTATTTCCAAGGCTACAAAACTGATCGGTCTTTCGAGACTTGATTTCCTTATGATCATGCCAATGTTATGTAATAATGCACCGACTCTGGGTAACTAGGGTCGGGGCGTTACATTGATCAAATAAAACTGGTTTCCATTAGATTTCAGTTCATCCAAATTATGATTTAAGGAAAAATAAAATCATCCAATTATATTATGGCAAGTGTTAGGGTAATTTTATTATATTATATTTACCCTTAATTACTCGATTTATCTTTAGCTATGTTAAATAATATTTTCCGTAGTTCCAATTCATAATACGTAAAAATAAAAAGTAGCTTATTAACATAATTTAGACCTATTGATTCCAAATATGGAATAAATTTTTCTATATTCAAAACTCAAAAGTTGCAGTATTTAATTTAAAATTAATCCCGCTGTTGAGAAAACAGGTTTCAAAAGTTAAAACTTTTCAAATAATTTAAATGCTTTTACATATGAATTCAGTGTAAAATTAAATCTTATGACTTACATTATATTAAATGGTAAAAATATATTCTATTTCTATATTAAAACCATTCAATATTATAATTTAACCATATAAATTATCTCGATGAAAAAAAATTTTTTTAATTAAAATTTAGCGTATTTTTACTATTCCTCAAAATAAGAAACTTAACGGAAAAATATCCGAAATATATCCAAATTAAAATTTTATATCCAAATTCAAAAAAAGAGTTTAATTTTGACAAATTGAACTTATAAACATGTCAGAAACTAAATTTAATGTGGGTGCGCCATCAAAAGGCATGAAAACTGCATATTTTGAGAAATACTTATTATAAGGCCCCGACTTTAAACATTAATTATTATTGAATTAAATAAATAATTCACATTGAGGATCTTTTCAGGTTTAGAGTTTCAGAGAATTAGGATATAACTATTACACCTCAAAGATTACAATGTATACACTTCAACTATGTTTCCAAAAAATAAAAACTCTTAAAAAGAAACATGTCTAGTTCCATGTTTTAAATAACATGTCTTTCCTTGATCCCATACTTGACCCTATTCATCTTTAAGTCTTGTGGAAAACATTTCAAAAACTTGGGATGAGCATAAAAAGCCCAGTAAAGGATACACAATAAAGGAAAACTTTATGTTTTTCAAAACAACAAGTAAACTAAGAATACTTTATCAAAGTAATACTTTTCACCTTTATGATGTTGTAAAAAAAACTCTTCACTAAATAAAAGATCATTACTTACCCCTTTTTTAAGGAAACGATTACCATAAAAACCCATATATAGAACAAATAACATATAAAGGAAACTTGGGACATTAAAATACTTAAATGGAATAACCATACGGTCGACTTCCACACATATCACTTAATATTGTGGTCGTTCAACATAACCTAAATGACCAATTATAATTTGGTAGTACATATTTTTAGATTCCATATTGTCATTTATTAATAAAAACACTAATTTATTATTTTCACCCCTCGAGTGATGGTCTCACTTTCTTCTTCATGAATAAATTCAAGGGTATTCATGGAATGATACTTCGTTATTATTATACAGAAATAATACAATAATCATCTATCTTCCCAATTGTGTTCGTTAATTACCTATACGATTAAATACATAAAATCAATTGGGCTGGTGGGGGTCGGTGGGGTGTGCTGGTGGGGGGGTGGTGGGGGGTGTGGGTGGGTGGGGGTGGGGTGGCTGGTGCAGGGTGTGGGGGGATAGTGCAGCGGGTGGATGATGCATGGTGGGGGGATGGTGTAAGGGGGGTGCCATTCATATATAATATTATTTTTGACTCTTGAAGCTAATCATGTACTATAGTGAGATCTATTTGATGTGATGTTGTGTTGGTGGGGTTCAATTGATTGGATAGATCATGTAGAGTGAAATTATATATCTTTGATTCTTATTTTAATCATTGATGTAATCAAACTGAGGGATTGTATGTGTAAGATATCAATATTTTTTTCTTGTAGATGAGTAGAATTGACTCTATCAGAGTTCATGGATTTTATTATTAAAGAACTATTTTCACAGGTTGTGGAGGTAGATATATTAAAGGATCATTATTATAGTTTTTCCAAAAATATAATCCTTATAGTACTGCATCTTGATTCATATATGACGCACCCTATTTTTGCATGATATATTGATTATATATTTTTAATATGTCTAATCATTCAAATTAGTTTTACGGTATATTTTAATTCTTACCAGTTCCATGTCTTTAGTGGAATATAATGTTAAAATAGTGGAGTGGTAAAATTCATGAGATCAATTATCTAGAGTGTGTTGAACTCCAATGGTAAGAACTTGTAAATTATAGATCATTCATTTATATTAAAAAGTGTTCATCATCACCTACTCTATTATTTCCTTTCTCACTAATCTTGTTCCTCCCACTTCAGTTTTTGGGTTAAGTTAATGATGATTCATTGGGAAATAGCATTTTTTTGAAGTCTCCTGAGACCATTTCTTGTGTGTGCGGCTACTTTCACCAAAAGCAAAGCGGTTCGGGCTGATTTGGTTCTCCACAAATGGTTTAATGCGATTTTTCCTTTTTTATTTTATGAATATTTTTTTATAATTGCGGGTGTTATAATTTTATATCCATTAGTAAATTTATTTTGACATCCCTATGTATATTCAATGGTGCACATTACAGGATGATGGATGGTGAAGCTTAATGTAGTCACTGATTAAAGTATCAAGTGCTGACTGTTGATTGACTCCATTAGGGTAGGGTCCCTCTCCTAGCCTCTTTAATTCATGGATGCCTTAAATTTCATCTAACTGCCTTCTTATTTCTGCGTGTTTATATTATTTTGAAATTATTGATCAAGTGTTTTTTAAGATAATTGTTTCGTTTGATAAACTAGTCATGGATTTGTAATAAAACCCCTCCAATGGAGGTGCACAGTTTGGGAAAACTCACAGTGGTTGTTTATGCTTATATGGTTTGCAGGATATTATTGCATTGATGTTTTCCTTATACATCATTTTTTTGTTAGTCATAAAATACATATCATACTTGGCCATTTTATATCTGTTATATGGGTTTCCATCTTTTTATTAAATTGGTTGTTTTAATCAAAGCACTTTTTAAGTGCCATTAGACTCTTATGAAGGAATTTCCAAAGTATGCGAGTGCTATAATGAGAAATTCACCACTATGTGGCCCACTATTGATCTTATAAATGCAATTTCCATGTTTTAATGAATTGAATGAGATAAATGTATGAGAACACAGTTAACGTGAAACATGATAGGTAATTCTTCATGTTGTGAATTATGTAATGGTTATTCCTCCTTTCTAATCTTTAATTGGATGGCATGAAATAAATATTAACATATTCAAGGTGAATTGTACTCTACTTTTCAAACATCTTAGGGAAAGTGTTAAATGTCCAATTGTAACAGAACACCTCTTATGTGATTCAATTGAAGGTGATGTTTGAAAAATAAATAGGTTTATTAATGATCATGTTATTTATTATTGGGATGTACATATCATTCTGAATATTATTTGTTCATTGTTGGTTGTGGACTTATTTATCATTTATCATGTACAATTGTCACACTGATGAAATTTATATAAGAAGTCATTGTATCTCATTTTACAAATTATTTTCATATAGGTGGTTTCTTATGATGATGTTGGTTCTATGCATCACCATCAACGATGGTGTGTTCAGCATCAGATTTGGGTAATGTTTATTCTATTTTTATTCATTGGCACAATTTAAATTATGGTATTTGTGATTTTTGGGTTACTTAATTTTTTTCTAGGTGTTTTGGATTTTGTTGAGGTGGAATCAAGTCACCATTGAAGAAGGATTACATGTATATGAATATGTAGAAATATACATATATATTTTCCCCCTCTATATATATTCACCCATTGATGTATGAATATATATATTGGGGATAAGTGTGCTTATATCTAGATTTGAAAAATGAATACATGTGTAAGTGTAAAGGGGCATATAGAAGTATAAAAATATATCTAAGCACCCCTTGTGCATATTTTCCATGAAAATATGTACATAGGGGCTCAAAGTACTTATATATATGTGAAGTTGCATATGCATGTATGCGGAAAAAATGCAGATTCGAGTTGTCATCGTCAAAATCAACTAGCCTTGAGGTTGAGGATGGTTCCCTCTGCCTAAACTATTATTTGGAATTCTACAATTGTATGATTTTTTGAAAAACATTTTTCCATACATTTGTTATTGTTTTAAAAAATGGTGTTCTAATAACAACTAGCTTTGTCACATAAGAATTTAGGGACTGAATCTGTATGGATACAAAATTCATTTTTGGGAGAAATGGATCTACTCCACTCTAAAAAACTAGAACAACATAAGGTTCCGAGTTGTAAGTTATATATGGTTGAATCCTTTTTATGAACTCAAACTAGATTAAAACAACACATTATAAAGTGTGAATGATTCCCTTCATTACAGTCTTGAATGACTTAACGACATCAAGATCATCTTGATACATGTCTAATTTCACCATTGAATTATTTTGGAACATGTACCATTCATATACAACCATAACAACAACATAATTTAACTCAGATATGGTAGTATAAACATCCTTCAAATAATAAACAAGACCATTAACTTACTTAAGCTCCTTGAAACATACATAAAAAAAATTTGAAGTGGAGAGAATGATTGGAGATTCTTAATCATCATTGTTTGGGTAGTCATTAACCAAACCATCTTTTCAAAATCATCCTTGGGAATAAAGGACATCTTAAGTTATCTAATTGCATAATTAGTATATTTTAACTCAAGTTTCATCTCCTTATAATCTCCTAAAATATTATCAAACTCATTTAGATGATCAGAGGAAAATGATTACATTTTATAACATTATGATATCTTAATAATATAGGGTGATTCCTCATGCACAATAAGATGTGGTGATGGTATATGTGGTGTATGAGAATGATCAAAATTTTCCATAACCACATCTTCAGTTAGATCTCTATCACGATGTGATCCATGGATAATTGCATCCATTTACTGATGCTCCACCTCCAATTTAGATCTACCTTCTGCTGTTTAAACACTATGAATAGTCACAATTTTCCATTCTTCTGGAATAAGAACAATTGTCTCAATAATTGATTCATCACGCTGAAGACTTTCAATGGGTGCATGGGGTGGGGAGGGAGGTGGGTTTTCAGGTGGGGGTAGGAAGAATGGGGTGTCCAGAGGGAAGGGGGAGGGGGTGTGCAGGTGGGGTGTGATGTGGGTATTGGATGGGGGCTTGTGAATGGATACATTGGTCATCAAAATATTATTGGCTCATCTATGCAGATAAACCAACAATTAACCACTGAACACCATTACATTTAGTTTCCCAAACCAATCCTAATATAAACATAAACTCAAAACTACATACCTAGGAATCAGTATACATTATTAATATTATAACTTGACCCAAATCACTATAACCCAACTTGTGAAATATAAGATTTTAGTGTTCCAACCATAGACATCCTCTCATTTCTGCATGTACATTTTTATTTTTGGTCTGGAGAGGATTTGAATATGTGTGAAACCAATTTTTTTATGGAATGCGTTTGTTTTTTCCAGGGGGTGTCTAGGAGGGAGGGGTTATGGAGAGGGGGGGGGGGATGTGGTTGTGTAGTGGGAGGGGTGGGAGGGTGAAGGTGGAAAGGGTGGGGTGTTCAAGAGGGAGGGTGGGGGTGTCCATGGGGGAATGGTGTGCATGTGGGAGGGGTCTGTAGGTGGGGAGGGTTATGTAGGGTGGGGGTGTCTAATGTCCAGGAGGTAGGGGTCTATATGGGGTGTCCAGTAGGGAGGGGTATGTAGGAGGGGGGAGGGTGCAGGTGGAGAGGGGCTGTAGGTGAGGAGGGAGCTTCAATGGGAAGGAGCTGCAAGGGGGAAGGGGATGGAGGGTGCAGTTGGGGAGGGTTGTCCTGGAGGGAGTTTGGGGTGTCCCGGAGGGAGGGTGGGGGTGTCTAGGGGGGCCTGGTCCAGGAGAGAGGGTGGGGTGTCTAGGAGGGAGGGTGGGGGTCTCCAAGAGTGAGGGGGTTAATGTAGGGTGGGTTTTGTTCTGTGTCCATGATGGAGGGATCTACAGGGGGTGTCCAGGAGGTAGGAGTTTGTAGGTGGGGATTTTAAGGGGGTGAGGTATGGGGGGGGTCTTTATTGTGTTGGTGAGAGGGTGAAGGTTAGTGGAGGATTCTAGGAGGGAGGGTGGGGTGTCCAAGAGGGATGGTGGGTGTCTAGGAGGAAGGGTTCTGTAGGGGGAGGGGGTCCAGGAGGAAGGTATCTGCAGGAGGGGTCTCTAGGATGGAGGGGTCTTCTAGAGGGGAGGGTGTCTAGGAGGGTGGGTTCTACTGGGGTGGTTGTCTTGGAGGGGAGCTGGATGGGGGGTTGCACGAGGGGGAGGGGTTTGTCTAGGGGAGGCTTTGTAGAGGGTTTGTAGGTGAGAGGGGTCTGCAGGAGGGGGTGTCCTGGAGGGGGGCTTTTTAGGGGGGGTTATCTAGGGGAGGCTTTGAAGTGGAGAAGGTGATATAGGGTTAGTGGGGGTTGTCCAGAAGGGGGCTTTATAGGGGTGGGGTTGTCACGGGGAGGCTTTGGAAGGACAGGGGGCTATAGGTGGCGTAGTGGGGTGTCTTGGAGGGAGGCATGGTTTTCTAAGAGGGTGGCTTTGTAGGGGGAAGGGGGCTGTCTAGGGCGTTGTTCACTGGGGAAGGGGGTTGTACAGGGGAGGATTTGTAGGGGGGCTATAGGGGTTATGTCCATGAGGGAGAGGTCTGCCGGAGGGGGGGTTCTCTAGGAGGGGGCTTTGTAGGGGGGAAGGGGTCTGCAGGTGGGCGGGTCATGTAGGGTGGGGTGTACAGGTGTGGCTTTGCGGGGGAGGGGGTTAAGGGGGGCTATTTGGGGGGGGGGGGGGTATTTTTTGGGTGGAGGGGCTATCTAGGGGAGAGGTTGGGGGACATTATGGAGGGCCTTCTAGGAAGGGGGGCTATCCATGTGGTGTGGGGGCTAATTTTTTTGGGGTAGGGGGCGTTCTAGGGGAGAGGGTGGGAGATATTTTATTGGGGGGAGGGTGGCCTATCCATGATGGGGGGCTGTCTAGGATGGGGCTGTCCATTTGGGGTGGGGGCTATTTTTTGGGGGGGGGGAGGGTACTGTCCAAGGGAGAGGGTGGGGGATTTTTGGGGGGGGGGTGTCCAAGCAGGGGGGGTTTCCAAGGGGGTTTTGGAGGGGGGGGGGGGTTCATGGGTGGTTGGCTACTAAATGTGTGGGTGTGGGTGTGCAGGGGGGGGGGCTATTTTTATGGAATTTCACTGCTTATAGCCATAGTTTTTTAATGTGGCTATTGATCTATTTATATTATTTTAACCGTGGTTGTAGGTAAAATGCCATAGCTAGAAATTATGGTATTAAAGTGTGTCCATCCACTGGTATCACAACAGTTCTAAACCGTGTCTAAAGTGATATTACCATGGTTTGAACCATGGTTGTATACCTATGTCCATATTTTGAACCATGGCTATAGAAATATAGACACCAATTAGAGATGTGGCTATAGGTCTAGGCCTATAGCCACACTGAACATACCCATGGTTCCTAAAATCATAGATGTTACCTATAGCCACGTTTTTGAACTGTGGCTATGGCTCAAATTTCCAGTAGTTCCATAAAAATGTAACCTTGTGAAATAATTGGGAAAATAATGAAAATTCTCTTGTAGTATGTCTTATTTTCAAAATAGAATGATTGAATTTATTTTCATATATAAGGACACAGGGTGTCGTTACATTTTAGAATTCTTACTGATCATCTTGGTTCTCACTAAAATATGATTTTTTAGTTTCACGTTTATATAATTTTGTGTCACTCATGAATCGAGCATGATTCGTTATTTGATGGTGACCCTTGAGGTTATTTAAAAGAATTTCTATCCACTGAATTCTATTTATTTTTCTACTTATAGTGTTTTTTTATTTTGGTAATATTTAATTATTTACTTACTAATATTTTTTGGTTAAATCATTCCAAGCTTTGTTATTTTGATGTTCGAAACTAGTTTTCAGCTCGTAGGGATCAGGAATACCCTTCAGGCCTTACAATGAACTGGATTAGGCATCGGGATGTATGGTAAATATGCTTGATTTTTGATAGTATAGCTATCCCATAAATGGTTTCATTCCATATTATGTTTTTAATGTTATCTTTTTATTGGTCATGAAACAATCATAGTGATTTCACATCCTTGAGAATCATCGATAAAAGAGATCATAGGGCATTATCCTACTGGCTGATGTAATGGAACCTTCCATCTATGATAATTTAAATGTTACCATAACCGAAAATATATATTAATTTTATTAGAAATTTTACAAAGGATATATTAACAATGATTATTATGATTAAAATTCCTTTAAATTAGAATGGGACAGTTGTAAAATTCTGTGTATTTAAATGGAATCACAATGTTTGATAGCGTGCATGATACAGTAGATAGAGCTTAAACGAACAACTAAATATTATTAATTTCTATGGTATCCATCGCATAACAGTTAGAATAGAAAAAATGAATAGTGTCAGCTAAATAATAAAAATATGGTTTACACGTGTTTATATATTGATTCATTGGTTACCAAATTATCTTGAAATGAAACTAAAAACCAATTGAATATAACAGATGCATTTTTATGAAAAAAACAATTTAAATTTCAAAAATTGGGTTTCTAAAATAAAAAAATCATTCTTGTTCGATTATATTAATTAAATATTATTTCAATATAATGTGTAAAATTCATTTTTTGGGTATTCTATAAATCATATCAGAACAAATACAATTTTATGCATAAAATGAATTTTTTCTAAATATATAGTTTCACATCCTTTCGTTAGAATACCACTTTTAAGAATATTTTATATCACCTTGATAAATGATATTTTAAAAAATAAAATTATTATTTTGAAAATTTTCATAAATATATACTTTTGTTTATATTTTGAAATTTTTCTGAAAAAATAACATCTTAATGAATAGTGAAAATACTATATTTTAATTCGAAACTACATTTTCATCTAATTTATTTTAATTTTTAAATTATCTTTCTAATGATTTTTAATGAATAATTAGATTAAATTTTTAAAAAAAATCAAATTTTTTCCATTCAAATAACTTCACATTGAAATAAGAAATAATATCATGTCAATATTTTGATGGTTTTATACTTTTAAAAGATTTGTATTCTCATATTTTTATTGGGGATTAATTATAAAATAATGATTTCAGCCATAGTCTATTGAATATGTTAAAATAGACTCCATATTTGATTTATAAATGATAAAATTATGTTAATATATCCTTTTTATTGTATATATTATGAATATTGACATTAGTAACTAATCTTATTACCATAGTTGAAGGTAGATGGACTTATTAAAGGTAAAAAAATAATATCACAATAATATAAAACTTCCCTAAAACATTTCCTAATTTAATTGTATAATGGTATTCCGACCATGGTTATTCGTGGATCTAATTTTTGAATACATTGAGCCACTTTAATTAATTTAATTCATTAATAATAATATATTCAATGAATAATCAATTTTTACACTTTTTATTAAAAAAATAATGTATTTTCATATGGGGTAATTCATGATAACTCATTGAATATGAATATGAATTGTAAAAATAATAATATTTCCTATATCATTTTAATTTATTTATAATTTTTATAAATTAAATAATTACATTTAATTATTAAACAATGAATATGTAGTAATTTTTTAATTTTTTAATGAATCAAATAAATGATATTAAAAATATAAAAATAAAAAATATTTCACATATTTTATACCATAATATAATTTTATGGAAATATTAGACATTTTTGTGATGATTTAGAGGATTTTCTTCAAACATATCTTGTTGTAAGGATTTTTTTTTAAATCATCTTATGAATAGTGTTAGAAAAGACACTATTGGTATTTATAAATATTCAATTATTTATTACAGGTTATAAAATTCCTAAAAATAATTGACTTAAAACAATGGTTATGATATGTCCTAATAGGTCATAAATTAATATTATTTCGTTTTTTTGGCATGTTATGTATATTTTATTTACAAAAAATTGTAAATTACATGATATTAGGACATGATTTAAAAGACTCAAATAAGGGATAAAAATTTTAAAGAATATAAAAAATTATAAACATGAATATTTTTAATATTAGGATAGGTATGATACATTAAATAATATAATTTTTTAAATAAATCAATTTTGGACAAATTGTAATAGAAATTAAACTTATATTAATTTAATACTTTTAATAATTTCAAGGGTGCTCCTCCCAAATCCTATAAAAGGAACCCATTTTCATATTTAAATAAAAAATTAAAACAAAATCGGAATGAAAAATATCTTCCCATATCCTTTACTAGAATTGTAACAACCCAAGCTTTTACTTTACACTTCTCTTTGAATAATGCAATAGCATGTGTTGTACGCAACATCGAGTTCTATCACACCACAACCAATCAAACTTGTCACGACCCGTCCTCGGGGCCCGTGTCGTGACTACCCCAAGCCCGCCTTCCATAAGCCAGGGGCTGGCGACTAGCACCAAGGCGTAAATCCCGGAAAAAGGGAAGGCATTTCCTTTGCAAAGTAAACAAGCACCTCAGAGTAAGAAAGCGGAAAAGTAATCACTATGTAAAAACTGTTACAACAGTATGTGCAGTAAAGTAAGTGGGCCAGTATACAAACCCAAACTAAAAGTAAAGTACTAGTCGAAAGGGAAAACAACAACAAAAAAGTAAAGGCCGGTACACCGAGCTGTCCACTGGAAATCTCACCTGAAGGGTGGGTAAAGATAGCTCCACTTCTCCTCGGGTCCCGCCATCCGCTCCGAGTACGTCTCATCCAGTGGTCCACCTCCAAGTACCGTCCTGCTCTGCAAGCCTCAACCACGATCAACGCTGTCCGTCGTCTGCAACTAACACAATGTAGTGCGGGCATAACCCATTCACGGGTGAGTATAAGCTACTCAGTATGGACCCCAAGACCCCCGAAGGTCTCCCAAAATCCACAAATGATAAACCACAAAGGAACGATACAATCATGATGTAACAACTGACACTGCTTAGGTATATGCCCATACATATACCTATGTCATCAATTCCAAAACGCTCCAACCTCCGAGCCCAAGTACAACCCAGTCCACAAAGGAAAGTAAACGTATTCCACACAGGAAAGCAAAACGTAATCCACACAGGATAGCACAACACAGTCCACATAGGAAAGCAAACAGGGTTCAGCTCACACAGGTAAACTTCTTTGAAAGACGATAGAGATGATCACTAATCCATCTAAGTCGTCGGACCCACAAAGGATCGATATGTACTAACCCCCGCAATGACCCACACTGGATCGGTAGAAACTAACCCCCGTAATGACCCACACAGGATCGGACCCACACAGGATCTGTAGGCGCTGGCTCACACAGAACTACTGAGCGCTGACCCACATAGGATCGGACCCACACAGGATCGGTAGCACTGATCCACATAGGATCGCTGAGTGCTGTAGTCGTCGTCGTCGAATCCACTGAGGATCTCTGCACAGTCGTCGTCGCAGTCACAGTAGCAGTCACAGCCAGCACTAGGGTTCCCGCACACAGAAAGCTCATTCCAGAGGGTCCGCTCCACGAGCCGAGAGGCTGATACATCAACTGTCACATAGTTCAGAGTTGATGTATCCAAAAGTTCCGTATCGTCAACAGGAACTCAACGTCGTAGACGGCGCGTCGATCGGACGCCCAGTCTGAGAGTTATTGGCTTTTCCGTCCCAGGGGCCCTGTTGGTTTTTAAAGTAAAACCAACCCGGCCATAATCCACCACTGTCCAAACCTCGGACAGATTATTCCAAAAGATCTATCTCACTATGATGAACACAACAAAGTTGACGACATGTCAAACAGACGTCCGTAGCTCAAGATATGAGTGTTTCCGCTCCGAGGGCCCGGTTGGTTTCGTGTACGAACCAACCCGGCCAAACTCAAAGTATTGAGAAACCTTGAGTAAAATATATCGAAACGACCGTCTCGGTCCAAGGATCGTATCGCCATTGACGGTGCGTCGTTTGGAAGTCTGTAGCCCGAGTTATGGGCATTTGAACCCAAACAGTCCGATAACGGGGGTTTCGGGCCCGGACCGACCCGGCCCGAGACCCCCCGGTTGGCCCGAACCGGGTCGACCCGCCCTGGACAGTGTCGGCTCGGCCCGACCCGGCTGGGCACGGCCAGGCCCGGCGCGGCCCGGCCTGGCAGACCGGCCGGGGACAGCACGCCCAGCGCGCTGTCTGGCTTGGCTTTTGGCCGAGCCATTCGACAAAAGGGGGGGGGGGGGCGCCTGCCCCCCTGTGTAACCGCGGCCCCCCTGATTTATGTGAGGCCGTTGAAGCTGGCCAGGGGATTTTAATTCCCCCGACTTCCCCCTTTCTGGTCGTCCCGACCTTGCCGGCAGGCTCCTTCGCAATGGGACCGGCGGTGGCCGGTCCCCTTCCGGTTCCGACACCGGCGGCCCGGCTGGCCGCCGGTAACCATGCTCTGTTGCGGCCCAGAACCGGCTGCGGCCCATATCGTCCGGTGCGGTGTGACGGCACCATGCCCCTCCGCTGCGGCCCCGCTCCGGCCACGGCTCCTTTGATTTCCTTCGACGTGGCGCGACGGCGTCGCGTTCTTGAATTTATTTCCCCGACGCGGCGCGACGGCGCCGTGCATATCTTCCGCATGAAACCGTGTGGTGCGACGACGCCATGCTTTCTCGTACCAACCACAAGAAACCATCATGAAAATAAGGAGGAGGGTCGGCCGTGTTTGTGCGGTCCGACCCCCTCACGTTATTTGGTAACAAATGGTTTTAATCCTCGATCATCATCAAGTTGGTATTACGAACAATTAAATAAATAAAACCCCTACCTCGATTCAGGAACGGTGTTCGTCAACGACCCGTGGAAGACGAGCGTCGCGGAGGTCGGGCGTCACGGAAAAAGAACATCGACCTCGCGAAGTGAGGATTCAAAGTCATTGACGGCAATTTCGTTGCGGAAAACCATGGCGGAAGAGACGATGCAGAAGAAGAACGCCGCGTCGCGGATACGGCATCACGGAAGAACCGTGTTCTTCGGTGGAGAAGTTCTTCGTTGAAGAACGGTGTTCATCGCGTTCTTCATCGAGGTTGAAGAAGATGAAGAATAATTCTCAATCCTCTCAAGTTGGTAAAAGAAACTATCCAAAATAAAATAAGTCCAAGCCTTATTTTATTTACACATCCTAACCTCTTTTAATTTCAAGAGTTTGAAATTAAGTAACTCATCATAATTAATAACACAAGTTGTCAAATTAATTAGAGTGGAGTTAATGGGGAGTTTTAAGGGAAGTTGAAGAGTTAGGGATCGTGTGGCCCCCACCACACTTTATCCTCTCAAGGGAGGTTATGTGGATGTGGGACCCTCCTCTAACTCCCTTTGAGAGTAAATAACCAACAATGTTAAAAATAAATTTTGTTCCACAATTTATTTAACTTCTGCTAATTCCTCCCAAAACTAACTCTCATCTCGAATTAAACGCAACCTCAAAAAAGGTCTCCTTAAGCGATTACCGGTATTGCGAGTTCATCGGTGCCATAGGATTTCAATTCCGAGCACTGGTTCAAAAGATAGGAAATCCCGCTCGTTCGTTCACTGAACGTACACAAGCCAAACTTCTGAAATTGATTCCGGGCACACTGCGCCTCGGAATTAGGTGCCGTCAGAAACCGCGTTCTTGTAAAATTACAACGAAAATTATGAAAAAATTTCCCTTGAATTTTACGTGTCTTTACAATACTCCCACCTTAGGGCTTTACGTCCCTGTATTGATACATCAAAATTAGGGAAACAAATGAGGGTACTGAGCACGCATCTGAGCCTCCCGATCCCAAGATCTCTCCTAGAGGTTCCCGTGCTGCCATATGATGCGCACAAGTGGAATCGACCATCCACATAGGACCCGCTCCTGTCGATCCTCGATTTCCACCAGAACCTCCGTAAAAGTCGCCCCATCGTCAACTTCAAGCTCCCCATGGTCAATGATGTGCATCGGGTCGTGCACGTATCTCCTCAGCTAAGATACGTGGAAGACGTTGTGAACCCGGTGCAACTGAGGTGGTAGAGCCAGATGACAAGCCACCTCGCCAATCCTGTTGAGCACCTGGAAGGGTCTGACGAAGCGCGGAGATAACATGCCGCCTCAGGCAAATCTCCGTAAACCACGTTGAGGTGAGACACACTAAATAGGGTTGTGAAGTTTACGAGTTTAAACATTAATAAACTGAATTTTTTGAAAACTAAAATTCACCCCCTCTTGTGATATGTCCATAATGAAAAACTTGTTTCGATCCTAATATCAATATAACTAATATTGATATCCTAGACAATCATCATGAAAAATGTACCATCATCATATACATAAACATATGAACCTAACATCATCACGGATTAAATCTACCACATTAATATAATGGAATCAAATAATTACATATCATGGTCTATACAAACTCACATGTGATCACAAGTCAATAATAGTATCAAAATAAGAAAACACACTAATCACATTTGAAAAAATGTGCAAAAAAGATCCTAATAATATAAAGAACTCCTTACCTCAAAAGTGTTTGTAATAAATATATAGGAATAAACCAATCATGAAATCCAATTTTGTAGATTAATTATATAAATTACAAGGCTCTAGTTTCTTCATTGTTTCCTTGAACAAAAATAAATATTTCAAAAAAAATTTAAATATCATATGGGATGATAGTTAATTATCCATATATAATTTCTAAATATCCATTTATGTAGATTCATGAGAATTATATTTTACCCTAATTTTTAATTATCTCTTCCTAACTTAACAGAAAATATCCTTTTAAAAATTATCCTATTAAAACTCACAATAATCTTTTGATAATTTTTATAATTATCTATTGATTGTACACATAATTATCACGGGATAATTTTGATAACCATGACATGTGATAAGTACCTTATAATTATACTTTCACAAATTTAATAACATAACCTCTAATAATCTAATTATTTTTTTCATAGATAGTTCCTAGTAATTATCATGCATTTCTTTTTTTATAACTCATCTATTTAAAACAGCTCATGATTTTATTTTGGTAATGCAGTTGTATTCATTTTTCTATTGATATGATGATGAAAAAAATTATTGATAATTTCTTACCAATCATCAGATGATATTAATAATTATCACTTTTAAATTCATTAATGAAATTATAAAATTTAGGTTTCATATATTTATTTATTTTGAAACACAATTTTTTACCAAATTTTAACAAATAATGAGAAATAGTATAAAATTATAATATAAATGAAAAATAATGAAAACCCATCTTTGTGCAGTGCTTATGTGTGGATGAGGAAGATGAACCGCACCATTACACAATAATCATGTATATTTCAATATTCTTGATGGATCACTTCAATGAGAGTCTAGGCTTAAGTCAGATTTGATTAGATCAACACAAAAGAAGGGTGAATCATTTCATGATTTTATGAATTTTTTTATCTCATATCCATATTTTAAAAACACATAAACTAAATCAACATTTCAACCTAGAACATTAATAACATCATTAATTTATTCCATTTATGGTATTTCAATTTAAACTTATTAAAGTGGATTATTTTCCATGATTTTATTAACATGGGGGTGTGGCTAGGTGTTTTTGACGACCATTGAAGACAATGAATAGTAAAATGAAATATTTTGAGTTAAAATAATAATTAAATTTTAATAATATAAAATATTTTTCATTATAATTATTAGACATAAAATTTTAGAGCGATATGACCAAATTTAAATTTTTCATGAATTTTATTCCCAATATAGGTTTGACCCTGTGTCATAGACCTAATGGTAGTTTCAGATTTCTCATATAACACACCATTTAAGATATATTTTTTTAAAATAATATAATAATAAATTACTAAAATATTCATCTTCAAAAGGGAGAATCCAAAATTCGAACTCTTACTAATTTTATACTTTTCCTAGGGAAAATACAGCATCCTAGACTCGACGGCGAACTAATATTTATCATAAGATACACCTTCTTAGAGATATTAATTTTTATTTTATAAATAAAATAATAAAAATTATTTGATAATTTCTTTTCATGATGGAACTATACGAATATCTGATTGTTAAAAATTTTATGCCTCTACTAAGGTATACACCATGTTCTAGACCAAATGGTGGTATCATATTTATCAAATAATAAAATTTTTTGGAGTTATTAAAATATTTTTGAATAAATTTCATGAGCATAAAATAATAAATTTAAAATGTTTATTATGTCATTGTTGACGGTTTATGGGTTTCGAAGTCTCTCAATAACAAAATGTTTGACTCCAAAAACATTTGATTGAATATTCCAATGTTTTAACTATGATCATAGACTAGTATAATGCCTTAACCAAATTTATTAAACTATTTTCATTTATAATTAATTTTTTCACAAATGAGACATATTATTTTACAACCAAAAGTTTTTTATTATATTTATAAAAGACCATATATTAAAATTATACCACTCTAATGAATTATTATCCTTAAGTTTTATCTCCAACTATCTTCCATAAACCAATCAGGCCACTGATCATGAACATTAGAATCATAGTCCTACATTTCATATCTGATCTTTCAATGCTTTCCCCAAATATTGACTGATGGTTGTATCATTCCTCTTATCACCTTTTCAATTATATCTATAATTACCACCATGAATTTTCATAATATTTTCGTGTCCCCGAATAAATTTTTTCAAAACAAATTATTTTTGATGTGTTTGGTATTTACATACAAAGCACTAACTCATGGAACAATTCTTGCGTAGCTAGATATGGATACATGTAGTCCAGAAGATTTTTTCTATCCCTATCCTCTTAGTGATCTCAAATTGAACAATAAAACATCTTTCAAGGTTTCCATGATTCCCAAGATGTCTATGACCTATCTTTTGAGTAACCTTATAGAAAACCCAATATCCTATGTGAAAAATCCAATGGTATCCTACTTCCATCTCATATGATCTCTATATTCTTTGAGATGTGATTAACATCTTATTTATCAACTTCATTCTATTGGATTTCACCTGAACCATACTAGGGACAACAAATATAGCCTCCCCCCACCTCCTCCCAACACAATAGTGAAATACACAGAGTTATTGATTAAAACTAACTTTTTATTTAAATAATTATTTATTAAAATTTAAATTTATTTAACGTCAAAATAGATACAGAATACCCATATAAGTTCAATGTAATTCATTAGAATCATTTTATAATAAGTTTAGATATATAAAAAATTTATTGAACTTTTTACCGTCTTTTACCCACCCACTAGAAGCATTTGAAAATTTGAATAAAACGAAATTTTACTGCTTCTATGAATTTAAGTTCAAAAATCCAAGAGACACAATTTATATCAGTATGTAAAATGTTGTTTAATAAGAGAAAATATTTTTTGGAAAACAGAAACCTTTGACTTTTATTTATCATGATTAAAAGTAAATAGGTTAATAAAAGGTAAAAATGATATTATTATTACCCTAACACATGTCCCAATTCTATTGGTTAAGTTTAATTCAACCAAAAACAATCTTATGATTCAAATATGACCCTTTAGGTCCACTTGGATTAGATTAGGACATTTATCATTATTTAACAAAAAGCAGAGTTAGAAGTGTCAAATTCAATTTCCCATAAATAAAATCTCATAATATTGGGTTATATATAATATAAATTATACTAAAAATAATACATATAAAGATAAAAATATTTCCAAAATAATGGTATTTTATTTATAATTTTTAGATTTTAAATAATTTAATTTATTTATGAAGAAATGTTGATGTAGTAATTACATTATTAATGAACGATTAAAATAAGTGATATTATAAATATACAAATAAATGTCATTTGAAAATTTTTATGAATTCCACTAATTTTCTAGGATAATGTTACATGTTAGGGTTGATTAGATACCTTTTTTTCAAAGTTATAAGATTTTTATGACATTCAAAAATATAAAATACCAAATAGTATCAAAAATGTAAAAAATTAAGTTTTTAAAACAAATACTATATTATTGGTAGATATAATATTACTAAAAATATAAGGTTCATCCAAAGGGATTAAAAAATATTATATATGTCATTAATGAGCCACTTTATGTTCTCTTGGATTTTTATAGTAATTTTATTAACCATACAGTGTAAGAATACAAGACGACATGGTTAATGTAAAATTATTTTTCTTGGTGTCAAATCTAAAGGATAAGGTTAAAATGGTAACCTAAACTCGTCTAAAACCTATTGGATGAGAGGAAATTTTCCAATCCATACTTTATATTCGAAATATATCAATTTAGATCAATTATAAATTACATATTATTTTATGACAAAATTATATTTCAATCCTTTCCTGTGGTGCCCCTCAACCCTCTTATAAAAGGGAACTCCCACTTCTCTCAAATTCACACCATAAAAGCAATTTGGATCGGCCATACCCTGCCCAAATATTCTCTCAACTATCCTCCCTTCATCTTACATGCATTCCTTTGGACATATAGCTAACCTATGGAGCTCTTTTGATCAAATAAAAATGAATAACCCGAAGAAGAGGTAAAAATTTTACATCCTCTTTAAAGTTATTTTATTCTTCCACTTTTTCATTCTATACTGATTCCATTGTAAAACAATAAATGTAGTATATTTTATATACTATGATGCAATTATAAATATGGTACAACCATATTCTTTATTCTATCTATCCTATGAATGACATGTCACAATACATGTGTACGTACAGCTTACCATCTCCACGTTATGGTGTAGTTTTTATTCAATAAATTATTATTTGGATGGTTATAATAATGATGTATAATTGATGTTAATAATAAATATAACATTATAATTATTCATTATATTTTATATACCATCCAATTATATATTAATTTAATATAAAAAACAGATATTGTCTCTCGATTGTACGTACAGATTACCGTCTCCATGAAAGCGATAATGTTCATTACCCATCATAACCATTCAAGACTTATTTTCAGTTGATGATTAAATATAATGTTTAAAGACATGATATCATTCTGGATATGAATAATAAACATCCCATCCATAACAAACTTGAATCACGTAGTAAATAATATAATGGAAAACAAATCAGTTAACACCCGAAACGACGATAATACTAAAATATTATTAATAATGCAATATTATAAGTTCATATATGAAATAATAATTATGTATATGGTTAATTTATAATTTAATAATAATGATTTAACTATTATAGTAGAGGTTAACGTACCCTCGACCATGGAAAAGTACAAGGTATGGGTTAATTTCACAATCTCTTTTTTATCCAAGGTTGTTTTTATGTATGTATCTACTGGGAGATATTTATTATCCATTTCCATGATTGGTGAAAATTGTTATCAAAGGGATTATTTTAAAAAACTGTTTAATAAAACATCATTTTAAATAATTTAAATATATATTATTATAAATCATTGTCATTAATTTCCATGTTTTCAAAATGTTTTTTAAGGATTCATTAATATGGACATGAATGTTTTTAAAATGTTAATTACTTTCAAATGTTTCAAAGTGGTGCGAGAATATTTGATTCAAAAGAGTCCTTAAACTTTTTCAATTCTAAATTTTGCGACTTTTAAATGTTTTTATGAAAAATGAAAATTTCAATCAATGATTTTTACAAATAATTTTCATCTAAATAAACATCCCTAGATGGATAAAAAACCTGTTTGAAGTTAATTTATTATGATTCAAATCATTAATATTTTATTCAAGGTTCTCTGATATGTTTGAATATGTATGAGTTATATTTAATCCATTCATGGTTTAAGGTTAAATTATGACATTTCATATGCATGTTTTAATATGAATATTTGTGTTATATTTCAACATTTTATTAAGATTAATGTATTGGACTTGTATATACTGGGTTGGGGACTAGAAAAAGTATGCCCTCTGGGTTGGGATCTGGTTACAGTAGATCCTCAAGGTTGGCGTCTGGTTACAGAGGATCTCTGGGTTGGAGTTCGGTTTGAGAGGCTATCTGGGTTAGAGTCTGGTAATAAAGGCTCTCGTGGTTGGGGTCTTGTTACAGTTAGCCCCTAGGTCTTGGCGCGAGGCCTTACAACATAAATTAATGTTTGGTACTATACATTCCCTCATTATGAAATTAGTTAATACATGGGATTATTCGACTAGTATAATATCCATCTGCATGTTTATATGGTAAGGTTTTATTTATTTATTCCATATAATATTAATGTTATATTTAAAAGGCAGTTGTTTTTATTACACATCTTTCCTTAAAAGCATATAGATTCCGCTAAATTATTTAACCTTACTGAGCATCTGATCTCACCTCTTTCTTATGTTTTAATTTCCTAGGATCCCAATAAGTTGTTTATGTTTGAGATTCATGGTTAATCTAAGGGAACAATGGCATTCTCAAAGTATTATTTTTTTGGTTGTATGTTAGAAAGTGTAATGTTACGTTCATGTATGTAATCTATTTTCCAAGACTGCTAAACCGATCGGGATTTCAGGACGTGATTCCTAGCAATAATTCCTATTTATTAAAATAATGCACTAACTCTGGGAATCTAGGTTCGGGGCGATACAACATCACCACTGAAGGGTCTAGCTATGAATGGTGCAATGTTCATGTGGTCAGATTCTTGGGAGTCATCCTTTCAAGAGCTGAAAGGGAGGTTGACATCAGCACAAATACTAGTAATTCTAGAACTGGGAATGTGCTATACAGTTTTTTGTGATTCTTCATGTATCAGGAGAGGAGCTATACTTATGTAGGGAGGAGGAGTTGTTGTGTACGAGTCTCAGCATTTGAGGCCACATGAGAGGAATTACCCGACACACGATCTCGTGTTGGCAGAAGTTGTTCATGCTTTACTCTGTTGGAGACATTATCTTATGGGAGTGCATTTTGTGGTTTTTATTGACCAAAAAAGTCTCAAGTACATCTTTACATAGCATGACTAGAATTTAAGACAACAAAGGTGGGTTGAGTACCTTCAGTATTTTGACTTCGAGATTGCCTACACTCCTAGGAATGGAAACAATGTGGTTGTTGCGCTGAGACAAAGGACTCATATATAGGAAGTTCAAGAGGCCAGTAGTGAGTGGCATCTTATGTCTCTGTTCTCTGAGATGAATTTGGAGGTTCATGATAGACAAGGCAGAATTCTCTTTCATCTATAGTCGTTACCTCTACTCTTCTTAATCTGGTGCGAATGAGGCAGCTATCAGATTCTGAATTCCTAGTCCTATGAGACAGCGTCTCAGGAGAGGACCCTATTTATGGATTGACCATAGGCGGGGATGAGATCATATGTTTCCAAGGGCATGTATGGTTTCTAGTAGACATATGTGAGGAGTAGATGCATGACTTTTATTCGTCCATTTGGGAAGTTCATTCTGGCATCACCAAGATGTATCGCAATCTACACCGTCAAAATTGGTGGCCAGGTATGAAAAGAGAGGTTGTTGGTTTCAACATGATGTGTTCCACCAGTCAACAGGTGAAGGTCGAGCATCAGTGACCAGTAGGGATTTTGCAGTAGTTACCCATTCTTGAGCGCATGTGAAACAATGTCATAATGGATTTTGTGACCGAATTGCTGACGTCTCCTGGAGGGAATGTTGTAGTTCAGCCTGTTATTGACAAACATACGATGGTTGCACACTTCTTCCCTATCAAGGAGACCTTCATTGTTGATGAGCTGGGATGGTTTTACATACGTGAGATTATACGTCTTCCTAGAGTTCACACTCCATTGTTTTAGACAGGGATGCACATTTTACTTCTTGGCTCTGCCAGGGACATTAGAAGTCTTTGGGTTCACAGGTACTTTTGGGTAAAACATACCACCCCAGACAGATGGCAAGTATGAGCGTATGATTCATGTGCTTGAGGACATGCTCCAAGTATGCATCCTAGACATTGGAGGTTCTCGGGAGTAGCACATACCTCTTTTTTAGTTTGCATAAAAAATAGTTTTCAATCAACTATTTTGATTGCACCTTATATGGTTTTGTAATGTAGGCCATGTCGATCTCCTTTATGTTGGCTGGAGGCAGGATAGATAGCTTTGCTGGGACATCATCTTTTTCAGGAGATCATAGAGCAGATATAGTTGATTCAGAAAAGGATGGATACTACACAGTCTCGACCAAAGTATTATGATAATCCGTAGAGATGACCTCTGGAGTTCGATGTCTGGGATTAGGTTGTCATGTGTGTCACTCTGAGGGTGGGACACAAGAGGATTAAGTGATTGGATTGGCTTTTGCCGAGATATGTCGTGCGGTTTGAGGTTGTGGAGAGAGTTGGGCTGGTTTCATATTGGATGTAGTTACCTCATATGTACCGAGAAATGCATGATGATTTCTACATTTCTCAGCTTCAATGTTACTTCTCAGACCAATCTAATGCTTTTCAACCTGAGGAAGTTGAGAAAGCGGTGGATGCATCTTTCGAGAATCACTCTATCCGGATTGATGATGGAAGTATGAAGGTTCTCCAGGGTAAGTCTTTTCCACTGGTATGGGTGATATGGAACAACGGTTGAGTATAGTATGATACTTGAGAGAGGGAGGCTGATGTACGATCGTAGTGGCCGAAGCTGTTTAGTGTTGCTTCTTCTACGCCGCCTTGCTGGGGATATTCGGGGACGAATTTCATTAAGGGGGAATTTATTTAAGAACTCGGATCTTCTTTTTTAGTTATGTTTACATTTTGTGTGGATTTTTGAGGAAAAGAGGAGTTTCTGGATATTTTTAATGTACAAGTCGTGTATTTTATATATACACATCATGTACTCAGTTACCGCAGGTAGCTATGTGTTGGCCATGTAGTGGCCTTACACACGATCGTGTGTGGTGACCTGGATACCACCTAATGCAGTGCTCGGTAAGGGAAAGTACACGCCATGTATATTAAAAATAAACTCTGCATATTTTATTTTATTCATTAAATGGACTAGGGCCTCATCTAATTAGCAGAATGGGATTATTCTCTTACAGGCACGTCCGAGAGTGCCCTTATGGTCACGATCGTTCTCTGAGCCCCCCATCGAGAACCAATTCTCCGATTTCACCTACGTCGATTGCACTAGGATCGCCTCGGTACACTATTATATCTTCTAGATCATTGATTCCTGATTCTTCCTCTTCCAGGAGTTATCATCTGTTGAATGTTTTAGACGTTTTTGTAGATCTATGGTGTTCTTGGCTGATTCATGGCTTGATTTTCAAGTATATCATTCCTAATACACCAAGGTATGTGGGTTGTGCCTTTTTGTTGATTCTCTTTGTATTGTATGTGAAATTTTTCCCAATACCACTGAACAAAGTATTGCATGTTTACGGTTTTACTCTGGTTAATTTCTTACTATTCATGACATCTTGAATAGATACTAATTTTATTTCATTAGGGTTGTTTTGTATGCTTTGGAATTTTTTTACAGTGCATGTTTGATTATAACCGATTGGTTCTGATTTGCCTGTTAGGAAGCCTCGTTTGTTTTTCCCATGCCTAGTATGTAGGATGGTGCGATTCGTTATCTGAAATGTTATTATGCTGTAGAATGTTTAGACAAGTAGTTCTTATGGTTTACATTGGACACTATGAAATGCTATGCTCAATTTACATACATAGGTCCTTGAGAACATGATGTATTAGACCATAGGGTGAATTGACGTAAGGGCTTATCCAGAGTGTCTTTATAATTTACAATGTGAGACCACATGAGGAATTGATGTTGAGTGCTTCTTCATAGATTCTATAGTTCCTCGATGCAGGCCATAGGGGGTATGAGGCGTTGAGTGATTTCCTAAAGTGCCTTTATTATCGATACAATACTATAATGGTAATTGATAATGAGTGCTTCCCAGAGAGTCTATATTTAAGGTGAACCAGAGGGGTATGACTGTGTCTGCTTCCCATAGGGTATCTTGTACTTACATGAATGTTGATCCTGAGGGGTTAGGTTGTGTGTATGTCCCAGAGGGTTACCGGATTTGATTAGCTACTTTCTTGATATGTGTAATTTAATGCATTGAACTAGTAGGTAGTTTACTTTGAGTACTTCCTTTTTTACAACTTCATATTTATTATTGCATGCCATATATATTCACTGACTGTTAGGAACATATATTGGGGTGGATGCCTACTACGATTCGTTGTACACCGTATTTGGGTCATGCTTTGGTTCCCAAAAAGATTATATTGATGCATGTATAGATAAGGGAAATCACCCTTCTACATCAGGTACTTGATTGCGGTGGAGCTGGGGAGCACGGGACCAAGCTATGGCTTGCGACGCTAAAGAGTTATTGTTTTTCATCAGTATATTGGATTGGTAATGTATTCAGAATTATTACTTTTGTTTTATGCTTTCCAAGACACATGTATCATGCATCGTATATATATATATATGTCCTCCAGTTGTTTCTTTATCATTGTTCCACTGTTTACTGTTGTATGTTATTATTACTACTTCTACTATTGCTATATGTTTTACATCCATTGTGTTACTCTGCCAATGAGGGCATAGTTTTTCCACTATCACACCCAAGGCCCTTGCTTCTAGTCAGCAGCCTATGGCATTTAGGGAAATGTGCTTGAGGCCATGTGACCAAATGGGTAAGGGGAGCCTCTAGGTGGCTTCTAGAACCTGGATGTTACATTAATAATGACCCATAACATTACATTCTAAACAACATATTACCTATTTTGAAAATTTGACTCACTACTACCAATATAATTTTTATGTCAATCTCGTGTCATGTTATCAATATTACCATAAACAATTATCACACCAAATTTCATAATACATTTTGTAGGTTCATTTTTAATACACTTATATCGAACATTAAACATGATTTCTTATCTCTCAGATTGATTCAATGTATTAATCCAATTTTCATTCAACGTTGAACCATTTTTCTACTTGATTTCATATAACACCTAATGTAAAAAAGAACCATATAAATTATTATGGAAAATATATCATGTGTTTCAAAAAATTTATATTCAGGGAAATATATTTCCCATAAATATATTGAATTCAATATATAGTAAAATATAATTATTTTACAACCAATATCCAATAAAAAAAATATAGTCTATAACTTTTTAGCTGGGTGAATTTATCTTCATGTGTGGCCACTAAATAAATATCATTTAACCAAAATTCAAAAAACTATTCTTACACCATAGTTTGACCAACCATTGGAAAATTATTCTCAAAGAAAATATTCTTAAATATATATTTTTCATGGAATAAATTTTATGGACCTCATTCAATATATCTCATAGATGGATGTTATAATTTTACATTAGAACTAGATACAAGAAATATCATACTAATGGACTGAATAATATGTTAATCATGGTAAATTATATACATATGTTGGTATCACATTACATTTGCGAACATAAATTACATATCATTTTGAATGTAATATTATATATCCTAAAAACCCATTCAAAGATTACATTTTCATAAACTAAATATATGAAACAAAATATTAGCAATCATAAATTATTAGTTAGGGTTACTTACAATGAAATAAAATATTAGTAAATAATTTTTGATTAATATTGAATGATAAATAACAAGATAATACATTCCATTTATTTAATAACATGAGAACAATGAATAAAATATCATAAATAAATAATAATAAAATAATGAGATAAAAAAAATTACCTAATATTGAGACATATCAATGGATAATATAACTGTTAAAATAATCAAAAGTACATAAAAAACAATTTCATAATGATTTAATTTATAAATCCAGACATCATAATGTGACCATCAAGGCCTCCAGCTAAGTGATGTTACATAAATGTGTAAGGTCATGGCCATATAGCCAAAACAGTTAGTTTTAAGTGACATACTAATAAGTTGATTTGATATATTAGTGTATTCAGATATCTTAATTGGTGCCAAAAATTCAACATATAAAATTGGTGAATATCATATCTATCATAAACATTTAGATTAAAAATTTATCATTCAAAATGTCAATATTTTCCCAATTCAAACTGATCAAAAACTGTAAAGACCCGTAAAATTCAAGGAAAATTTTTTCTTAATTTTCTTTAGAATTTTACAAGAGCGCGGTTTCAGACGGCATCTGATTCCGAGGCCCGGAGTGCCCGGAATTAATTTCCGAAGTTTGGCTCGGGTACGTTCAGTGAACGAACGAGCGGGAATTTCTAACTTTTGATCCGGTGCTCGGAATTGAAATCCGAGGGCACCGATGAACTCGCAGCGCCGATTTTCGCTTAATGAGACCTTTTCGGGAGTTGCGTTTGTTGCGGGTTGAAAGTTACGTTTTGGGGTTTTTCAGTTAAGTTAAATAAAATTTGTGCAAAACAAATTTTATTTTAACTTATTTTAAAAACCTACCAAAGGAGGTTAGAAGTGGGACCCACACCCACTTAACCTCCCTTGGGAGGATTAAGTGTGGTGGGGCCCACACGAACCCCTTTTTCTTTTCAAATTCCTTAACCTCTCAAAACCCCCCTCTTAATTATGTAACTCTCCCCTACTTTAACTCTTGCCAATTTATCTTTTCATTTAATTTTGTCAACTCTAGACTTAATTAGTGAATTGAATTCAACTTTGAATTTTGAAAGGTTGGCAAAGTGAGAATAAAATAAGATGTAGTCTTATTTTATTTTGGGTTGATCGTTTGTTCCCTTGGGAGCTTTTGAGAGCTTTCCTCTTCATCTTCTTCATCTTGACGAAGAACGTTCATCTTGACGAAGAACGCTCAAACTCTGACGAAGAACGACGCCTCTCTTCTTCATCCTCGGTGTCAACAAGAGGGAACACCGCATCCTCCTCGGGCCTTCTTCGTCGGCAAACGAAGATCCGCCAACAACGTGTCGCATCGGACGTAACTCTTCGTCAACGGATTTGACGAACGACGACCGCGACGCCCGACTTCCGCGACGCCGTCTTCCGCGGAACGTAAAAGATTCTTTGAATCTCAAACCAGAGGTAGGGGTGGTTGATTTAATATTTAATTATCTCATTTTTTCTCGTGGTTCGTATAACTAACGTGGGATGTTGATTATTTTTAAGATGCGTTATTAATTTAACGTGAGGGGGGCCGGACCGCACGAACACGGCCGAACCCCCTCCAACGATCTTGTTTGTTCTTGCGGGTGGAAGCAAGAGGCGTGGTGCCGTCGCACCACGTGGATGATCGTGCGTTTATTTTACGCAACGCCGTCGCGCGCACACCATGGAAGGAACATCAAGAACGCGACGCCGTCGCGCCGCGTTGAAAGAAATTAACGTGTGGCGAAAGGGGCGCGGTGCCGTCGCACCGCGCCGGACGACGAACGTCGTGGCCGGTTCCGGGCCGCGGCGGGACGAGAAGACCGCGGCCGGTTCCGGGCCGCGGCGGGATGAGGAGACCGCGGCCGGTTCCGGGCCGCGGCGGAAGAGCAGACCGGCGGCCGGGCCGCCGGCGTCGGAAGTCGAAGGCGGGACCGGAATTTCCGGTCCCGTTGGTAAAAACCGGCCGGCCGGATGTCATAAAACCGGGGGAATTAAATCCCCCAGTCGGTCCATTAAAATCCCCTCTTTAAGAGAGGGGGTGGTTCTTGAGGGAAGGGGGCATCCGGCCCCCTTGGTTCGGCGCCAGCAGGCCCCCCCACGTGAGGGGGGGCGGTTTTAAAAAAAAAAAAAAAACGGCCCGCACCGTTTTTTTTTTTTTTTTGTTTTGAAGGAATCGCGGGGCTGAGCCCCGCGTGCTGCCACCCCGTGCGGCACCCGCCGCCGCCCCGCGGCCCGCCGCCGCCGCCGCGCGGCACGCCGCCGCCGCCGCCACGCGGCCCGCCGCCGCGCCGCCGCCGCCGCGCCGCCGTCGCCGCCACGCGGCCCGCCGCCGCGCCGCCGCCGCCGCGCCGCCGTCGCCGGCCGCCGCGCCGCCCCCGGGGGGGGGGGGGGGGGGGGGGGGGTCGGGCCGGGTCGGCCCGGACCCGGACCCCCCCGTTTCGAACCTGATTTTGTTTTTGGCTCATAACTTGAGCCTCGGACCTCCGAATGACGAACCGTCTGCGGCAACGCGATCCTTGCATCGAGACGGTCGTTTCGATATATCGCACTCAAGGTTTCGGGTTACTTTGAGTTCGGCCGGGTTGGTTCATTCACGAAACCAACCGGGCCTTCGGAGCGGAAACGCTCATATCTTGAGCCACGAACGTCCGATTGACGCGCCGTCAGTCGCGTTGTGTTCCTCTTAGTGAATCGGATCTTTTGGCATACTCCGCCCGAGGTTTGGACACAGGTGGAGTACGGTCGGGTTGGTTTTTCCTTAAAAACCAACCGGGCCCGGAGACGAAAATGCCAATAACTCACAGACCGGGCGTCCGATTGACGCGCCGTCTGTTTCGTTGACTTCCTCTTGATGAGACGGAACTTTTGACATACTCCGCCCGAGTTTTGGATGCAGTCGGAGTATGGCCGAGTTGGATTGTTCCCGAAATCCAACCGGGCCCCTGGAACGGGAAAGCTGATATCTTTCAGACAGGACGTCCGCTTGACGAGCCGTCAGCGGCATTGGTGGTTACGTTGAGTAACGGTCCCTTTGAGTATACCCTATGGGAGTTCGGGGTGCAGTTGAGATACGGCCGGGATTGGTTTCGCTCACGAAACCAACCGGGCCCCTGGGACAAAAAGGCTAATAACTCACAGACCAGGCGTCCGATCGACGCACCGTCTGTTGCGTTGAGACCCCTGTGACGAGACGGACCTTTGAGACACTTCTTCACGGGACCTTGTGATACTTGGAGTATCGACCAGTAGCTCGTGGAGCGGACCCGTGGTACTTGACAGTGGTGGTGCGCTTGGATGCAGCAGCAGACCCTTGGCGGTGGAGAGCTTAGTTGTAGCGGCGGACCCGCGATACTCTACGGAGTGTGTGCGCTTGGTTGTAGCGACAGACCTGCGACGGTGGGGACGAGCGTGCAGAGTACGGAGACCGTGTAGCCGGCTGAGACCTGACGACTGCTTGACCGACTCGACTTGGAGTGAGTCGACTAGCCCAGTGGACGGAGCGCCCGGTATTTGGCGGCAGACCCACGGCGGACGGAGCGCCTGGTAGTTGGCAGCAGACCCGCGGTACTCGACGGGAGGAGTACCTCAGCAGGCTATCTGGGTAGCGCCCGGTATTTGGCGACAGACCCTCAGCGGACGGAGCGCCCGGTAGTTGGCCGCAAACCCGCAGTACTCGACAGGAGGAGTACCTCAGCAGTCATAGGTTAGTGAGCAGTACCTCGGAGTCGTGATAGGACTACTACACACTTCAGAGACGGGGCTCTTCAGCAGTTACGGTTTCGATAATGAAAATCTTGGTTTGAGCTGAGACTTTTGACCTTGTGTTTACTTCATGATTGAGATGGGTCACTTGCTAACTTTGGTATATGTATGGGCATATACCCGGGTAGTGGTTATCCGTCGATTTCACAATCCTTGTGTTTCCTCATGATTGAGATGGGTTACTTGATAACTTAGGTATATGTATGGGCATATACCTAAGTAGGGTTTATCTGTTGAGATCTTCTTGTGTTTATCCTTGTTGGTTTTAGTGAGACCTTGAGGGTCTCGGGGTCCCTACTGAGTATCGTTATACTCACCCCTGCACGGGCTATGCCCGCACCTCGTTGTGTTGGTTGCAGACGACGGCCAGTACTGGCAGAGGCCGAGTGTTCGAGGACTGGACGGTACCTGGAGGTGGACTATACGACGAGGCGGTACCCAGAGGCAGACCACTGGGCGGGTCATACTTGGAGCAGACGGCGGGACCCGAGGAGCAGAAGAGCTATCTGTACCCACCCTTCAGGTGGGATTTCCAGTGGACATCTCAGCGTAGCAGCTTTACTTTTCAGTCGCTGTTTTCCCTTTCGAGTTGTACTTTACAGTTGGGCTTGTATTTCCGGCCCCTTTTACTTTTCAGCTCTTCTTTTTGTACTTAGTGTTTTACTTCCGCTTGTACTCTGTGGTGCTTGTTTTCTTTATAAAGGCAATGCCTTCCCAGTTATCGGGATTTTACGCCTTTGGTGCTAGTCGCCAACCCCTGGCCTATGGAAGGCGGGCTTGGGGTAGTCACGGCACGGGCCCCGAGGACGGGTCGTGACAAATTGGTATCAGAGGAGTTCGGTTCTACCGCAGAACTTATAACTCTGACCTTTCTTTCTGTGAAGCAATAGTGTTAAGGGTACCGAGTGTGGTTGTCAGTCCAGGGAGTCCAGTGTTGGTGCGGGCGGCCGACGTATCCATACACCAGGACCCTGACAACTGATTTCCGACTTTGTGCACGAAAACACTGATTGTGTGTGTGTTTTCAAAGGTTTTTCCCCTTAAAACAGCTCAAACCAGGTCAGCTCACCAGGTATAATCGTTTGATCGTGTTACGTTGTTTCTTTCAGGATGGCCCCGCGACGACAGCCAGCTAGGGTTCCGAGAATCGAACGTGACGACAGCCCACCGAGCGACGAGGCCTCGGTGCAGGGCCCTTTGTCAGCAGTGGCACCGGCGGTAGTTCTACCCGCCGAGCCCCCGATGCTTCCAGCAGCAGCCGCTAACAATGCACGTCGCCTCAGCGCACTGCATGAGTTTCAGCGCCAGCGACCGCCCAGGTTTCGCGGGGAGACGGATCCCCAGGCTGCAGAGGACTGGCTGGAGGCAGTAGTACGAGTGTTTAGGCTAGTGAGGACACCAGCAGACCTCATGGTGATCCTCGCTGCGAGCCTACTACACACAGCAGCAGGACGATGGTGGAGCTTGATGCTCCAGGTACACGATGAGGCATCTCTACTTTGGACAGACTTTGAGAGCCTCTTCCGCTCTGAGTTCGTCCCGGCCACCCTCCGAGCGGTGCGCATCCAGGAGCTTCTACAGCTGCGGCAGGGCAGCATGACGGTCGCTCAGTACGCGGCGAGGTTCACCGATCTCTCGCGCTACTCGACCGACATGGTACGGGACCCATTCTTCCGGGCCCGGACCTTCGAGCAGGGTTTGAGACACGAGATCAGGGCATCGCTGATCTCCCTCAGCATACCGACTCAGACAGGAGTACTGGAGCGGGCACTTCTGATCGAGAGTTTCCTTGCTGAGTCTACACCAGCACAGCAACTCACCGCAGGGCGGCACGTGGCAGAGTCATCTGCAGCAGGTAGCCGACAGATGACTCAGGGTTCCAGGCAGACCAGACCTACCGGTGGCCGACTGCACGACTCAGGCCCAATAGTACGGGGAAGCCGGGGTGGAGTCAGAGCCAGGCGTGCCGAGAGTGGGCAGTGTTACTCATGTGGCGGGATTGGTCACATGGCTCGTGACTGTCCGACCCGCCATGCTGATGATCAGCAGTTAAGTGAAGAACCTCCCAGGCAGAGGCAGAGGTTCGACCGTGGAGGTCCGCAGGGAGGAGGCGGACGAGGCAGAGGAGCTGGACGAGCAGCTGGTGGTGGGCGACGCTTTGAGGCTCTTCCACCACCACCACCAGGAGGACCACCCCGACCGCAGGGGAGAGCTCAGCTTCAGGCAGCTGAGGCCTTCGATCATGGAGCTCTGGGAGCCGATGGACAGGAGCAGAACTAGTGGATACGTCCTTAGTACTTCTGGTTCTTTGTTGCTTTTGTGTAGCGTCTTGTATTATGAGCTGCAATAATAAAAGACGCATCCTTTGTGATGTTTTCTTTCCTGTCCTCTTTTGTGATGTTACTAAGAGGTTCCAGTTGACTGTTGACTTGACCCTCACTTGTGAGACATCTACTGGAGGAGACCAGTTACCACACACTGATGCCGACAGTGTGACTCAACCCTTGGAGGCGAGAGTAACGGTTGGATCTCTTAGTAGTAGCGTCGAGGCCTTACGACGTCATCCTTGGTATGGATTAGTATCATCCATGTTAGGATTGACTGTTTTAGGCAAAGAATGTGGTTCATCCAGGGGATGAGACCAGGTTTCTCTTATCGGCAAAGAAGAAATCTTGCAGCTCTTGTGGGACCAGAGATGGTCCGGGCCACGTCAGAGGAGGTCCATGTCATCCAGGAGCGGGTCCTACATGGGCGATCGATTCCTCTTGTGCACAACAGATGGCGGCACGGGAATCTCCAGGAGAGCACGTGGGAGCGGGAGGCTCAGATGCGTGCTCAGTACCCTCTTTTGTTACCCTAGTTTTTGATGTAGCTTTACGGGGACGTAAAGCCCTGAGGTGGGAGTAATGTAAAGACCCGTAAAATTCAAGGAAAATTTTTTCTTAATTTTCTTTAGAATTTTACAAGAGCGCGGTTTCAGACGGCATCTGATTCCGAGGCCCGGAGTGCCCGGAATTAATTTCCGAAGTTTGGCTCGGGTACGTTCAGTGAACGAACGAGCGGGAATTTCTAACTTTTGATCCGGTGCTCGGAATTGAAATCTGAGGGCACCTATGAACTCGCAGCGCCGATTTTCGCTTAATGAGACCTTTTCGGGAGTTGCGTTTGTTGCGGGTTGAAAGTTACGTTTTGGGGTTTTTCAGTTAAGTTAAATAAAATTTGTGCAAAACAAATTTTATTTTAACTTATTTTAAAAACCTACCAAAGGAGGTTAGAAGTGGGACCCACACCCACTTAACCTCCCTTGGGAGGATTAAGTGTGGTGGGGCCCACACGAACCCCTTTTTCTTTTCAAATTCCTTAACCTCTCAAAACCCCCCTCTTAATTATGTAACTCTCCCCTACTTTAACTCTTGCCAATTTATCTTTTCATTTAATTTTGTCAACTCTAGACTTAATTAGTGAATTGAATTCAACTTTGAATTTTGAAAGGTTGGCAAAGTGAGCATAAAATAAGATGTAGTCTTATTTTATTTTGGGTTGATCGTTTGTTCCCTTGGGAGCTTTTGAGAGCTTTCCTCTTCATCTTCTTCATCTTGACGAAGAACGTTCATCTTGACGAAGAACGCTCAAACTCTGACGAAGAACGACGCCTCTCTTCTTCGTCCTCGGTGTCAACAAGAGGGAACACCGCATCCTCCTCGGGCCTTCTTCGTCGGCAAACGAAGATCCGCCAACAACGTGTCGCATCGGACGTAACTCTTCGTCAACGGATTTGACGAACGACGACCGCGACGCCCGACTTCCGCGACGCCGTCTTCCGCGGAACGTAAAAGATTCTTTGAATCTCAAACCAGAGGTAGGGGTGGTTGATTTAATATTTAATTATCTCATTTTTTTCTCGTGGTTCGTATAACTAACGTGGGATGTTGATTATTTTTAAGATGCGTTATTAATTTAACGTGAGGGGGGCCGGACCGCACGAACACGGCCGAACCCCCTCCAACGATCTTGTTTGTTCTTGCGGGTGGAAGCAAGAGGCGTGGTGCCGTCGCACCACGTGGATGATCGTGCGTTTATTTTACGCAACGCCGTCGCGCGCACACCATGGAAGGAACATCAAGAACGCGACGCCGTCGCGCCGCGTTGAAAGAAATTAACGTGTGGCGAAAGGGGCGCGGTGCCGTCGCACCGCGCCGGACGACGAACGTCGTGGCCGGTTCCGGGCCGCGGCGGGATGAGAAGACCGCGGCCGGTTCCGGGCCGCGGCGGGACGAGGAGACCGCGGCCGGTTCCGGGCCGCGGCGGAAGAGCAGACCGGCGGCCGGGCCGCCGGCGTCGGAAGTCGAAGGCGGGACCGGAATTTCCGGTCCCGTTGGTAAAAACCGGCCGGCCGGATGTCATAAAACCGGGGGAATTAAATCCCCCGGTCGGTCCATTAAAATCCCCTCTTTAAGAGAGGGGGTGGTTCTTGAGGGAAGGGGGCATCCGGCCCCCTTGGTTCGGCGCCAGCAGGCCCCCCCCACGTGAGGGGGGGGGGGGGGGGGGCGGTTTTAAAAAAAAAAAAAAACGGCCCGCACCGTTTTTTTTTTTTTTTTGTTTTGAAGGAATCGCGGGGCTGAGCCCCGCGTGCTGCCACCCCGTGCGGCACCCGCCGCCACCCCCGCGGCCCGCCGCCGCCGCCGCGCGGCACGCCGCCGCCGCCGCGCCGCCGTCGCCGGCCGCCGCGCCGCCCCCGGGGGGGGGGGGGGGGGGTCGGGCCGGGTCGGCCCGGACCCGGACCCCCCCGTTTCGAACCTGATTTGGTTTTTGGCTCATAACTTGAGCCTCGGACCTCCGAATGACGAACCGTCTGCGGCAACGCGATCCTTGCATCGAGACGGTCGTTTCGATATATCGCACTCAAGGTTTCGGGTTACTTTGAGTTCGGCCGGGTTGGTTCGTTCACGAAACCAACCGGGCCTTCGGAGCGGAAACGCTCATATCTTGAGCCACGAACGTCCGATTGACGCGCCGTCAGTCGCGTTGTGTTCCTCTTAGTGAATCGGATCTTTTGGCATACTCCGCCCGAGGTTTGGACACAGGTGGAGTACGGTCGGGTTGGTTTTTCCTTAAAAACCAACCGGGCCCGGAGACGAAAATGCCAATAACTCACAGACCGGGCGTCCGATTGACGCGCCGTCTGTTTCGTTGACTTCCTCTTGATGAGACGGAACTTTTGACATACTCCGCCCGAGTTTTGGATGCAGTCGGAGTATGGCCGGGTTGGATTGTTCCCGAAATCCAACCGGGCCCCTGGAACGGGAAAGCTGATATCTTTCAGACAGGACGTCCGCTTGACGAGCCGTCAGCGGCATTGGTGGTTACGTTGAGTAACGGTCCCTTTGAGTATACCCTATGGGAGTTCGGGGTGCAGTTGAGATACGGCCGGGATTGGTTTCGCTCACGAAACCAACCGGGCCCCTAGGACAAAAAGGCTAATAACTCACAGACCAGGCGTCCGATCGACGCGCCGTCTGTTGCGTTGAGACCCCTGTGACGAGACGGACCTTTGAGACACTTCTTCACGGGACCTTGTGATACTTGGAGTATCGACCAGTAGCTCGTGGAGCGGACCCGTGGTACTTGACAGTGGTGGTGCGCTTGGATGCAGCAGCAGACCCTTGGCGGTGGAGAGCTTAGTTGTAGCGGCGGACCCGCGATACTCTACGGAGTGTGTGCGCTTGGTTGTAGCGACAGACCTGCGACGGTGGAGACGAGCGTGCAGAGTACGGAGACCGTGTAGCCGGCTGAGACCTGACGACTGCTTGACCGACTCGACTTGGAGTGAGTCGACTAGCCCAGTGGACGGAGCGCCCGGTATTTGGCGGCAGACCCACGGCGGACGGAGCGCCTGGTAGTTGGCAGCAGACCCGCGGTACTCGACGGGAGGAGTACCTCAGCAGGCTATCTGGGTAGCGCCCGGTATTTGGCGACAGACCCTCAGCGGACGGAGCGCCCGGTAGTTGGCCGCAAACCCGCAGTACTCGACAGGAGGAGTACCTCAGCAGTCATAGGTTAGTGAGCAGTACCTCGGAGTCGTGATAGGACTACTACACACTTCAGAGACGGGGCTCTTCAGCAGTTACGGTTTCGATAATGAAAATCTTGGTTTGAGCTGAGACTTTTGACCTTGTGTTTACTTCATGATTGAGATGGGTCACTTGCTAACTTTGGTATATGTATGGGCATATACCCGGGTAGTGGTTATCCGTCGATTTCACAATCCTTGTGTTTCCTCATGATTGAGATGGGTTACTTGATAACTTAGGTATATGTATGGGCATATACCTAAGTAGGGTTTATCTGTTGAGATCTTCTTGTGTTTATCCTTGTTGGTTTTAGTGAGACCTTGAGGGTCTCGGGGTCCCTACTGAGTATCGTTATACTCACCCCTGCACGGGCTATGCCCGCACCTCGTTGTGTTGGTTGCAGACGACGGCCAGTACTGGCAGAGGCCGAGTGTTCGAGGACTGGACGGTACCTGGAGGTGGACTATACGACGAGGCGGTACCCAGAGGCAGACCACTGGGCGGGTCATACTTGGAGCAGACGGCGGGACCCGAGGAGCAGAAGAGCTATCTGTACCCACCCTTCAGGTGGGATTTCCAGTGGACATCTCAGCGTAGCAGCTTTACTTTTCAGTCGCTGTTTTCCCTTTCGAGTTGTACTTTACAGTTGGGCTTGTATTTCCGGCCCCTTTTACTTTTCAGCTCTTCTTTTTGTACTTAGTGTTTTACTTCCGCTTGTACTCTGTGGTGCTTGTTTTCTTTATAAAGGCAATGCCTTCCCAGTTATCGGGATTTTACGCCTTTGGTGCTAGTCGCCAACCCCTGGCCTATGGAAGGCGGGCTTGCGGTAGTCACGGCACGGGCCCCGAGGACGGGTCGTGACAAAAACCATTATGATAAATAATAAGGTTTGTATCATTATAACAATTCCCAATTTTAGAATTGGTAAGACAAAGTGTATTTTTCATTAAAGAATAGAAAACCCATAAAATTTTATTTAAATAAATCACGATGAAAGTACTACATTCACATTATAATCACAATAAAAAAAATTAAATTACCTGAATGAAATATAATCTTAGAAATGGTAAATAGAACATATGAAGGATTCAACAAAAAATTTAGTGGTCATGCTATTGGGATATACTATTAAAAATGAAAATATAAAAAGAAATACATTAGAAACATTTTATGGTTATATTCGTAATGTACCACATGAAAAAATGAAAATAATAATAACCTGTAAACTATTTTTAAAAAATAAAAACATTTGTAAATATTTCATAAAAAATAATTAGATAATATTATAAAAATAATTTTGTATATTTTAATTAATATTTGGACATGGATTAAAAATATTCATGATATAGTTGAAAAAGATTTTTATTTTAGTTAAAAATAATATACTAGAAGTATGAGTAAAAATAGATTATATTATGAGAAGAAAATTCATAATTTATATAAATAACCATTATATATAAAATATTTCTGAATTAGTGTAGAATGGTCAAATAATTACCCCAATGGATATTTAAACAAAATTAATCCCAAACAAAAATGACATATTTTAATATATCATTACAACATTTGTAAATTATTCAACCATAAAAACCATAAGAAGAAATAATATTAGGTGAAACATTAACTACCGTTAATACTAATATATTCAAGATATCAAATATAAATGGGGAAGTATATAAACAATATAAAATAATTCATTAATAACATTAAAATAATCTTGTATCACCTAGAAATTATAAAATGTGAACACCATATTGGATGGCATGTATGACACACAAAACCAATATTAGAAAATAATATAAAATCATAATACATTGTTATATATTTATTATTTTTAATATATTAAATACATTTTATATCGTTAAATATTTTAAAAATTTATTTTAGCTCGTGTTAAATGAAGGAATGATTTTATTTAATAGGATGTGTTACATGCATCCTAGAGGTTTATCGACCAATAACACAATATAAATATTTATATTTAATAGTAAAAACCAATAATTTGTAATGGTGGGTATGAATAGGATTAAATAAAAATAATATATATATATATATTAAATTCATTTATTTGTAATATATAATTTATTATAAATAATTAGAAATAATTAATAGAAAAAGGATACTTTTCTTCAAAAAAAAATGTATTTTCATAAAGGATGGATTAGTCGGGCATGGAAAAACTAATTTAAAATTTATTTATTAAACATACCAAAATTAGAGATGAAAAATTAAAAATATTTATTCATTTTCTTCTATGAAAATAATATTATGGTGAATTTTTTAATTTTCATAGATGTTACATTTTTTGAGGATTTATGAAAAGTCAAATTTTTTAATTGAATAATGCATTTTCATCTATTTAAATTTTAATGTGTAATAAAAATTTGAAATTTTTATAGATAATACAGATCAATTATGCATATATTAAACAATTCATGTTTATTTTAATCATGTACATATTTATTTGAGATATTAAAATATTTTAAACATTTGAGAAATTCTAGAGGAAAAACATGCTTTCTCATCACATCTGTGGGATTACGTTAAAATTTATATGCTACATTTGTATGAAATTAATTTTGTAATATATATTACATATTTTTAATAATAGTATAATATAATTTCTAATATGTTCATATTAATTTCATACCAATATAATAAGTGAAAAATGTAATACATAAATAACGTATTTAGGGTATAAATATATTTATCAGGGGTTAAACATAAAAGATAAGGGTTAAATTTTCCCATAATCTTGTAAGAAAAAATGGATATCTATATTATAACCATTAAAAATAAATATGTTGATAAGGATACATTTTTTACCATTTTTATATATAAAAAACATTATCGCACACAATTCATTTAAAAAATTCAATGTATGTCCTCTTCCCCACTTATAAATGGCCACCCACTCTACTATATACATCACACCCTAAAATACCTTTGGATAATCCATGACATAACCATATAACTAAAAAAATAAATCCACTAAGAATATATTACATATTTTTATCATAAACATATCATCTGATGTCTTTAGTGAAAACCAATAGAGGATACCCAAAGAAGAGTTAATGTTTTTCATCAAGCGTCTTTATTTTTTTCATCTACACAATGATAAATTCATATAATAATAGGGTTATACAATATCATTAGTATCATACATATATTGATATTTTTAGGATTATTAGTACAACCTATAACCATATACACCTCCATCAAATGGGTTACTAAACCATCATCAGTGTGAATGGAAGACTACTAGCTCGAGAACCGATATTATTCATTTTTTCATTTCCACCTCTCAATGATTGGTATGATGATGTATATACTGTATATATATAATGTTTATAACATATTTATCCCAATATAGTAACAATATAAGATATATCATTTTACCTTTTTTAGGAGATATGATAATGTCGGTCGTGTGTACGGGAAATTGTTGTCTCGTGATGTGATGTGATTCATATTTTACTACACTTAACATGGAACACGATAAAGTTGTGTTTAATGATTTTATATGAAATAAATGAAATAAATATTATATTAATGATATATATATCATTATATTAATATAAAATAATATATATATACTTATTCCTTCCATTACACTCATGTAATGATGAAAACATCTTTCATGTATGTGTGGACTATCACCTTCACGAAGCGATGGAAACCTCTTTCATTACACTAATAAATAAGTGATTTATATAACTGTATTTAATAGAATAATAGGATAATTATGTATTTTTAATTATTCATGATATGATATGATTATATAATTCCTTTGATATATTGATCTTTGATGTTGAAACAATCATAAGAAAACAAGGCAATTAATACCCAAAGCAATGAAAAAATTGAATAATAATTAATTATTTGTAATAAGATGTCATTAAATGTTAATATTTTTTTATTATAAATATACATATGGTTATATAATAAAGTATAATTTTTTTAAAACAACTATACTTTAGTCTATATATTGATCAACTAAAATGGAGAATAAGGCATGTGACATCGCCTCAATTTCATTTCATTGAAGAAGATTTTAATATTATGCATGTATTTTATTTTATATTATTTATATAATGACCCTTTTACATTAAATATCATGTATACATAATTAATAAATCTATAATATGTATCTATTTTTATTTTATCATCTTTGGGGATTTTTATTAAAAGTTACCATGTTGTAATGAATTTAATAACTCAATTTTAATTTATTGTGTGATGTTTCGTCATTGTGGTAATTGATATTATATAATTATGTGTATATTAACATTTGATATCATTATAACATATTTAATCTGTTATGTAATGTGTCTAATATTTATATTTTATT
This sequence comes from Viscum album, assembly GCA_963277665.1. Lineage (NCBI taxonomy): Eukaryota > Viridiplantae > Streptophyta > Magnoliopsida > Santalales > Viscaceae > Viscum > Viscum album. The sequence continues at coordinate 1,057,358,214 of OY728142.1, forward strand.
CATTGAAAAAATCTAAATTGAACATTATGATCACTATAAGTGGATTTTTTTAATCTCAATCTCATCGAGAATGTTTGTTATAAAATTCAAGTTGAATGAAATAATTTTATAATTAAGTAATAAATCTTTTCAATATCATAACTTCTAGATAAAAATGATATTTTAAAATAATTGTACCATTTTATCAATCATGAGTAGTAAAATTACTAGAGAATTTTATTTATGAAAATACGAAATCATTTCTCTCTTTAGTCATGAAATTTGTTTTCTTCCAAAACAATGCTCATTAAATATATTTAAAAAATTACATTTTATATTTATGTATTATTTTTATGAAGAATGTTTCACCCATTTTTACTCATTAATTAAATAGAAGTAATTTTATTTGATTTTGAAAAAATTGATCATTTGGGTTATAAAAAAATGTGAACAAAATTTTCGTATATTGTTTTGAATGTGGAACATTGATAACATGTTAATAGTGAAAAATATCTGTTCATTTTAATATTTAAGGAAATTTTGGAATATTCATGACATCATTAATGTCATTTATTTGAAATATATTATGAATTATTAAGAATATCATTAAAAAGAAAATGTTTCCAAACATGATATTCAATGAGATGGGTATTTAATATTTTTTTGAGAAGTAAAATGATATTTTCCTCAATAAATCGTTTAAGGAGGTTTTATGGTATTTATAGTGATCATTGAAAAAAACATTAAATTTATTCTAAATAGATTTTGTAGGTACAATCCAAAATCATACACTTTATAGTTTATTATTATTATTAACAAGGATAATATTTAGTACTTACATGTTAATTTTTATTAAGGGAAATAGAAAACCTCAAGAGTTAAAAGGTCAAACCACAAAGTACATGAGGTCTAAGGAGGCCAAAAGTAATGGAGTCCAAGGGCATCCCCTCTCACGAGATTTACCCTGTAGATACCCAAAGCATGATGTACATGGACATCACATTAATTTGGAGAAAAACATAATACATGACAAAAACAGACACCCAAAGACAATGTTAGTTTAGTGTCTTTGGAAACTCAGATCATAATATTCTAATCATGGTGAAGGATCTTCAACATATTCCATAAAGATATTCCCCTTGGGTTTTCTTACATAAAACCTTTCTTTATATCATGGGGAAACGAAAACATTAAAAGGGTGAGCTCAAATGCCAAGAAAGGGTAAGCATGGGGAAAATAAAACAACCCATATACATTTGTACCTAAAAACATGAACATAATGTTTAAACATCAACATCTTGAGCAATGACATTAATCATGGTAGTACGTATGGAATAAATCATAATGGAACATAAATCATGATAAAATATCATGGTAATATAACATATAATTATGTAAAACCATTAATCACATGATATAATTTCAATAGTTGTCATGGAATTTCTGCCAAGACCATCATAGTGGACAAAGTCCCTTACTGAATCGAGTTCACTCCATGGTCCAGTCCTGTATCACTGAACCAGATTTACCTTCCATTCTAGCCATGTCTATCTCCGGAGATATAAATCATTTCCCAATGCATTGGAGGAAGATATAGGTTCCACCCATCTCATAAATAAATCATTCTTACATGTTCCACAACATAAACATAAATCATTCATCATAACCAAAAGAATAAAATAAGTTTCATAAACATCATCCCATCATAACAAAATCCATATAAAATAAATGGATATCATTTCATCATAAGAAAATTTTAAGCATCTAAATCGTAGACACATTATACTTGAAACATAAACATATTAAATAATGTCATCATAAATGGAAACTGGTTTTGATAAAACATTTGAAATGAATTCTTGAGGAAAATATCCTTTCTTCTTCCAAATCATTTTCTTTTCACAAAATTCCATGTAATTATAAAATAAAATTATTCTGGTGAAAATAATCATGAAAGATTGTAGAGTAAGATTCATGAAAATAATGCTTTATAAAATAGTAAAAGTCAATTCATTCCCTATAAGAGAAAAAATATTCTCTTTGTACTTTTTTCAGAATAGTAAAAAAGTTCCTCATATGGTAATCAAAAAAATATTCCTTCTATACCAAGTAGTAAATGTCAACACAGGTTAAAAATGACTTTAAAAATACATGTAATAATATTAATCATTTTATAAAATCAATTTTAGAACACATGGACATGGGTGATAACTATAACCATAGAAAATACTTACGAATAAGAAATCTTGGATAAGAATGAGATTAGAATAATTATCCATTACCTTTGGTAAAATTTCTTCCGTACGTGTCCAAGACTCCTATATAGTGGGTATAAACATAATATTAACTTGTAATAGAACCACAATAATATTTATGATATCCTATATGATTCACTTATGACATTATATTACCTGTTCATTAGTCAATTCCATGTTAAATCCGCCTTTTGGGTAATGTAGTTTCATTTATCGTATGTGTTTGGACTTGGTGTTATTGATGTTATTAATTATATCCTGATTTACTTAATTCTTGAATGTAAAACATGATTTATAAATAATATATATTCATCATATAAATATATATGATATATCGATAAACGGAATGAAATACACCGTTCATAGAGACGGTAGGCCATACGTACGCATGAACACTGATTTCATTTCCTTATTGAATTGAATAGAATTAATTAAATGAAACATATATGTACATAAATACATTATCATTATTATGTAATATATTTCATTATTATTTATTATATATAATTTATAATCATACATGAATGGTTAATCATGGAAAATGAATCTATCGCGTTCGTGGAGACAGTATTCTGTACGTATGCACAAGCGATGATATCATTCTTTTGATGTTAAAATCTTGTATATTTTCTAGGTATATCATATATACATAATCATAATAATGTTATATTTATCATTTATATCATTTATACTCATTATTATACCCATCCAAATGATGAAATGTTTGAATAACAAACTACACCACGACGTGGAGATGGTAAGCCGTACGTACGCATGTGTGGTGAGTTTTTCATTCATAGGATGGATAAAATAACTAATATGGTGGTACAATTTTTATAATAACATCACAATATATATAAGATTCTGGAGTTATTATTTTATAATAGAATCAAAAAAGAAGGTGGAATTGGAAGGAGAAGGGAAATTGAAATAGGTGGTGAGATATTTACCTCTTCTTTGGGTTCTTCCTTTGGAGGTGTGAATTAGAGAGAAGGGGGAGTGCACTTTTATAAGAGGGGTGTGGGGCACCTTTGGAAAACATAAAATATTATTTTATAAAAAATTTATATTAAGTTAATAATGGCTCCAAAGTGTCTAATTTCTAGGTTAGGGAGGGTATGGGTCGAAATCCTTTCATCCAATAGGTTTTAGACAAGTTTAGGTTATCATTTTAACCTTGCCATTTAGATTTAACTCTAAGATAAATAATTTTACTTTTACTGTGTCTTCTTGTATTCTTACACTATATGGTTAATAAAATTACTATAAACTATAAATCTAACTCCAATTGGTTCATTAATGTCATATATAATATTATATATGTCTTCTGGCCTTACCTTAGATTTTTAGGACTATTATATCAGTTATAAATATAATATTTGTTTTAAAAACTCTTTTATGTCAATTTTGACACTATTGGGTTTTTTGTTTTATCTAAATTAATAACAGTATTATTACATAGAAACATACTCATATAACCAACCCAAATAAGTTATAGTAACGTAAAAAATTAGTGTAATTCATAAAATGTCTCAAATTACATTTATTTGGGTATTTATAAAATCAATTATGTTAGTATTTCATTAATAAGGTAATTACTGCTTCATCATTGCGTCATAAATTTATTAAATTATTTAATTTCTAAAAATTATAAATAAAATACCATTATGTGATAAATATTATTATCTTTCTAATGAGTATTTATAGTAGAATTTATCTTATGTATAACCCTATAATAAAAATGTTTTTTTATTAAACTATGATTTTAACTATTTTAAATGTTCTTTAAATAAAATAATAATAAGTGCCATAATATAATCCATGGGGACCAAAGAGTTTCATATATTATTCATAATGTTGTTTTTGATCAAATTATGCTTATCCAATATAATTAGGACATGTGTTAGGGTAATAATAATATCATTTTTAACCTTAATTACCCTATTTAGTTTTAACCATGGTAAATTAAAGTAAAAAGTTTCTATTCACCAAAAACTAATTTTATCTCATTGAACCAAATTTTAATCCTTCATATTATTCATGTGTCTCAGATTTTTGAAATTCAACTCACAGAAGTGGTAAAATTATGTTTTATGTAAATTTGCAATTGCTCTTAGGAGGTGGGTTGAAGAGAGTGAAATGTTCTATAAATTTTTTATATATCTAAAATTATTATAAATTGAATCAAATGAATGAATTTGAAATTATATAGGTATTATGTGTTTATTTGGACCTAAAATAAATTTATATAAAATAAATAATTATTTAAATAAAAATTATATTTTAAAATATAACTCCGCGTTTTTCACTATTCATCAAAAAATTGAATGTTTTCAGAAAAATACAAAAAATTCACCCTATGATAATTTTGATATTCTAAACCCATAAATGAATTTCATTTTGAAAGATAAAATTTATTAAATTTCAAATAGTGGGTATTACTATTCATAACGGCTAGTTTATATAATATTTTAATAATATATCGGTGTTTTGTGAAACTCGGTATTGCGTACAACACACACTATCGATGAAGGTCGTTATTGCGTGTGACAAAATCCAAGAATAATGTTTTCATATACTAAAAGCTAATACATTTTTGAATATAGTGCAAGCTACTCTTGGTGAAGCATACAACACATGATGTCAAAGAAATTAAAAAATAATAATTCTATTAAACTCTCAGGGTGTTACATTCTACCCCCCTTAAAATGAATTTCGACCTCGAAATTCAATGGGGTTATACCTGGTTTTCTACTTGAATATTTATTTCATAGAAAGCCACATCGTAAAATGGAATACAAAAACTTAATTTTAAAATGGAAAGTTAGAAACATAATGGTCAACCAAAGTAACTCAGCACTGAGTTTCCAAATTGGAGAAGATAGGGGAAAATATGGATATGGAAGAGAAATCTATAAATCATGTTTGGATGAAGACTGGTAGAGAACATGGCTATGAAAAATCCAAAAATCAAAAAGCCATAAATTTGTGATGATCTATGGTACCATCTGATTCATCATATATGAGGGAAGTTGGACACCATTTTTGTTTTTCAAGATCATTACCATATTTTTGAATAATTTGTGAATTAAAATAAATACTTACTTGATTTTGGTACAATCTCACCATTTCTCATGCCTTGAAGAATATTCAATTCAATTCTTGAAGAAATGATGTTGAATGTGTCTTTCACGAAGTTTTAGCAGATCTTGTGATAGAATGATAGGTCATTCTATATGTCTGAAACATATGGATAGAAAAATTTATATACATAAGTCCATCTATGGTGAGATTAATCAGATATGGATCAAAAAATGGACTTATACTTCATCTATCATCCTTCTTAATAAAATAAAACTAGTTTCTACTAACCAGGGACTTCATGTAGGCCAGTGGTAGGCGATAATGGCCTGTCACACTTCGGTTGTGGGTTTGATTCCCGAAACCTTTTCTAACGCGACGGGTTGTCGTCCATCCTACAGGTTGTCGTTTTTCTAAAACAATAGTATTATAACATTCCAGAAATAATATCAAAAAAACAGTTCTATCCTTAAAAAATATTCTCTTATCTCCAACACAATCCATTAAAAATCTTTAGCCTTATCCAAAATATTTCAATCAAAGCTCATCGTATAAAGACAACCATTATAATAAATGTCATCAACCAGACATGTGAATACCATCATTTATCCCCCATATATCATAAGATATATTTTTTTGGTAACATTCCAAACATGTGAATACCTTAATCTTGTATTCTTTTGAAACATGAATTACCATAGAAGCATAGCGAAAACATGAATGCTATCAAAATATAACTCTTTACACATACCAAAATCCAAAAAGTTCTATATACTCAAACCATGATATCACTTTGTCCTTATATCAGTCATGATCTCATTAATACTATCAAAAATATCATTTTCACCTTATCCATTCATTATGCCCATATCATCTACTTTCCAAAAATATTTCAATCACTTTTCATGGTTATGGGTACCATAAAATTTTTGAAGATCATAATAGACCAATACATAAACATTCCAATATTACACTATACTATATAAAAAATTATTATTTAATCCCATTACATAAACACATATTCATTCCACCACATCATTGTAATATTCAACATTTCCAATAGTGATCACATGTGACTTCCCTTTGTCCTTTTCCTTCAGTGGTTTTTGATTTTAATCAACATTATCACTTCGATTAGGGAATTGATTAGCATAATTACCCATTTCTTTGCACTTGTAGCATTGAAGTGTTGGTGGTGAATTATCTGTATCCTTTTCACTATTCACATCGTCAGTTACCCTTTTTACATTACTTCAACACTCAGATTCTCAATGACCTTCTTTTCCACACATAAAAAATTTTCTATTTATTTTAAGAAAATCTCCACCATGCTTCTTTCTACACTTTGAGAATAAATAATCATTTGCCTTATTTTCACCATTGTTTTGAGATTTTTCCTTGAAATCTGTCTTTCAATTCTTGTCAAAACCATGAGATGGATATGTAACACCAACTTTTAGTTCTACCTTGATAGCACAACGCACAATTTCTTCACTGCTAATGAATTCTCTTATAGCGAATTCCCTTATAAGACTTGTTTTTAAGCCACTAAAGAATCGATATTTACTTTTAGGTTGGATGATAAAGCTAGATTAATACCTTGCAATCCTTGTAAAATTCATCTCGTATATACTAACAGATTCATCATCCTTTTTCTTAAGCTCGAGAAACTACTTTTCCATCTTTGTTCAAAGAATACGAGGGAATTACTTTTTGAAAAAAAAGTTCATGAACTCATCCCATTCCATGGATTCAATTTCATCACAGGGCCTCGTATTCTTAATTATAGTCCACCACTAGTATGCTTCACCTTCTAAATTCTAAACATCCAGAATGACTTTTTCATGTTCTGAACATCGAAGTGTGGAAAATATCTTTTCAATGGTACAAATCCACTGTTCAGTAACAAGTGGATCAGAAGACCCACTAAAAGAAGGTGGACATTGTCTCATGATGGACTCAATAGAATATTGTCCCCTTCTCTGGTCATTCGGATTTCCATAATGATTCATAGCTTGTGTAAGTATAGCAATAAGATTTTTCACTCCATCTCCCATAACATTGGTTATTTCAGAAGGACAATCATTTCATTGCCCAATAAAACGATCAACACTGTTCCTTCGGGTTCATTCCATCGTTAAAAACCCAATAAGAATAGTGTAATAGGAAAAAATCATGTTAGGAAAACAACATAATAAAGGGGGATTAATATCAATATATAACATCTTACTTTTAATTCTAATATCATTAACATAGTTCTAGGACTATAAACTATACTTATACTTAACCTTAGGGACATCCCTATACATACCTTAGAAATATCTCTAGGGTTCTCACTAATGTTTCTGCATCCTAGTTTCTAAAGGTTGACAAAACATTTCTTCTGATACCAACTATAGATACCAAAATCATGACATACCTGGACATTACATTAATTTTGCAGAAAACATAATACATGACAAAAACAGACATTTAAGGACCATAATGGTTTAGTGTCTTTGGAAACTGGGAACATAAACTTCTAATCATGTTGAACGATATTCAACATCTCCCATAAAGATCTTCCCCTTTGGTTTTCTTACATAAAACCTTTCATTATATACTAGGGAAAATAAAACATAAAAAGGGTGAGCTCAAATTCTTAGTAAGGGTAAGCATGGTGAAAATAAAACTACTAATATACATTTGAACTTAAAAACATGAACATAATGTTCAATCATCAAAATCATGAGCAATGAAATTAAAAATTGTAGTACGAAAGGCATAGATCATAACGAAAACCTACCATAACAAAATATCATGGGAATAAAACATATAATTGAGGAAAACCATTAAGAACATGATATGATTTCCATAGTAGCCAAGGCATTGCAGCCAAGACCATCATAGTGGACAAATTCACATACTGAATCGAGTTCACTACTCATTCCAATCCTATATCACTGAACTAGATTAACCTATCATTTTAGACATGTCTATATCATGAGATATAAACCATTACCCAATGAATTTTAGGGAGATATAGGTCCCACCCATCTCATAATGAAATCATTCTTATGTATGCCACAACATAAACATAAATCATTCATCATAAGCCAAATAATAAAATGTATTTCTTAAACATCATCACATCATACCATAATCCATATAATTCAAATAGATATCATTTCATCACAACGAAAGTGAAACCATGTAAATCATAGAGAAATAATACTAGAAGCATAAACATATTAAATAATTTCATCTTAGATGGAAAGAGGGTTTGATAAAACATTTGAAATGAATTCTGGAGGAAAATATCCTTTTTTCTTCAAAATCATTTTTATTTCAAAAAATATCATCCGATTATAAAAGAAAATGAATTTTTTTGAAATTTGTCATGAAATCATGTAGAGTAAGCTTAATTAATATAAGGTTTTATGAAACTATAAAAATCTGTTCATTCTGTATAAGTTAAAAAAACATTCTCCTTGTACTTTTGTTGGAAAAGTAAAAAAGTTCCTCGTATGGTAAACAAAAGAATGATTCCTTCCACACCATGTGGTAAAAGTCAACAAAGGGTAAATATGACTTTACACATACATTTAAGAATAGTAAACATTTTATGAAAACATTTTGAGAACACATGGATATGGATGATAACTATTACCCCAGAAAATACTTACTAATAAGCGATCTCGGATAAGAACGAGATTAGAATAAGTTTCCCTTACCTTAGGTCCAATTTATTCTATACATGTATGAGACTCCTATATAGTGGGTTGAAACATATTTTTAACTTGCAATAAGACCATATTAATATTTATGATAACATATATGATTCACTTATGACTTTATATTACCCGTTCATTTGTCAATTCCTTGTTAAAGCCGAGTTTTGGGAAAAATCGTTTCATTGATTATACGTGTTTGGATTTGTGGTTATTGATAGTATTATTTATAACCTGATTTAATTAATTATATAATTTAATATATGATTTATATATATTATATATTCATAATATAAATATATATTATAGATCGATAAATGGAATGAAATACACTGTTCAAGTAGACGGTAGGCCGTACGTACGCATGAACGCCGTTTTCATTTCCTTATTTAATTGAGTTGAATTAAGTAAATGAAACATATATGTACATAAATACATTATAATTATTATGTAATATAAATCCTTATTATTTATTATATATACTTTATAATCATACTTGAATGGTTAATCATGGAAAATGGATCTCATCGTGTTTGTGGAGATGGTAGTCCGTACGTACGCACGAGAAATGATATCATTATTTTGATATTAAAATAGTGTATAATTGGATGATATATCATATATAAAAAATAATAATAATGTTTAATTTATCATTTATATCATTTATACTCATTATTTTTCCCACCCAAATGATGAAATGTTTGAATAACATACTGCACCACGACGTGGAGACGGTAAGTCATACGTACACATGTGTGGTGAGTTTTTCATTCATTGGAAGGATAAAATAAATAATATGGTTGTAAAATTTTTATAATAATATCACAGTATATAGAATATACTGGAGTTATTATTTTATAATGTAAAAAACAAAGAAGGAGTAAGTGGAAGAAGAAAGGAAATTGAAATATGTGGTGAGATATTTACCTCTTCGTGGGTTCTTTCTTTTGATTTGATCAAAATTGATCCTTAGGTTAGCTTTTTGACATAAGGAAGGAATCTAGGATGAAGGGAGGACAGTTGAGAGGTTATTTGGGTAGGTTTTGGCTGATCCAAATGGCTTGGAGGTGTGAATTAGAGATAAGGGGGAGTGCCCTTTATTAAGAGGGGTGATGGGTACCTTAGAAAAAACATAAAATATTATTTCATAATAAATTAATATTCTATTAATAATGGATCCAAAGTGTTTTATTTCGAGGATAGGGTGGGGATGGGTCGATATAATCTCAACCAATAAGTTTTATAAATGTTTATGTTTCCATTTTAACCTTATCATTTAGATTTAACTCTAATTTAAATAATTTAACTTTTATTGTGTCTTCTTGTATTCTTACACTATACGGTTAATAAAGATAATATAAACTACCAATAGAACACAAATTGGTTCAGTAATGTCATATATTTTATTATATTAGTCTTTTGGATGAACAATATATTTTTAGAACCATTATATCAATTAATACTATAATATATGTTTTAAAAACACTTTTATGTCAGTTTTGACACTATTTGGTATTTTGTTTTCTCTAAATTCATAACAGCATTATTACATCAAAAAATATTCATCTAACCAACCATAATATGTTATAATAGACTAAAAATTAGTTTAATTCATAAAAAGTTTCAAATTACATTTATTTGGGTATTTATAATATCAATTATTTTAATATTTCACTAATAAGGTAATTACGACATCATCATTCTGTCAGAAATAAATTAAATTATTTAATGTATAAAAAATATAAATAAAATACCATTATGTAAGAAATAATTTTATCTTTCTAATGAATATTTATAGTTGAATATATCTTCTGTATAACCCTATATTAAAAATGTTTTAGTTATTAAACTTTGATTTTAACTATTTTAACTCTTCTTTAAATGAAATAATAATAAGTGTCCTAATCTAATCCTAGGGGACCAAAGAGGTTCATATTTTATTCCTAGGGTTTTTTTGGTTGAATTATACTTAACCAATAGAATTAGGAATTGTGTTAGGGAAATAATAATATCTTTTTTACCCTTAATTACCCTATCTATTTTTATCCATGGTAAATAAGAGTAAAAATATACTATTCACCAAAATTACTTTTATCTTATTTAACCACATTTTACACCTTGATATTATCCATGTCTCTCAGACTTTTGAAATTCAACTCACAGAAGTGGTAAAATTATAATATATGTAAATTTGCAAATCCTCCTCGGAGGCGGGTAAAAGAAGGTGAAAAGTTCTATCAAATTATTATATATCTAAAATTATTATAAATTGACTCAAATCAATTACATTGAACTTATATAGGTATTATTTGTCTATTTTGACCTAAAATAATTTTTTTTAAAAATTAATTATTTAAATAAAAATCCGGTTTTAAACTATAACTCAGTGTTTTTCACTATTCATCAAGAATTGAATGTTTACATAAAAATACTAAAAACCCACCATAAGATAATTTCGAAATTCCGAATCCAAAAATGATGTCCACTTTGAAATATAAAATTTTTAAAATTTAAAAAATTTGGTATTACAATTCATAACGACTAGTTTATATAATATTTGAATAACATATCGTTGTTTAGTGAAACTCAAAAATTGTGTACAACACACTCTATCGAGGAAGGTCATTATTGAATGTGACACAAGCCCAGAATATTATTGGAATATAATACAATCTAACATGGTGTTACATATAGTGAAATCTACTCTTGGTGAAGCGTACAACACATGATGTCAAGGGAATTAAAAAGAATAATTCTCATAAAATCTCGGGTTGTTACATACACCCTTCCAACATCATAGTGTTAACATTATGAATGTAGATGGGATTTGGTCCGGAAACTTCAATAGAGGCAAGGTGGTCTACGACTCAATTCCCTGATCTCAATATATGTTCCACCTTAGTGTTGCCACTAGTCATTGCACTATGCTTCCAGATGATTTAATGGATTAGCCATGGAATGGGGCCATTAAAATGCATGGAGTTATGATGAATTTTGGAGTCAGTTACACCTCTGATAATATGATCCCTTTAAGATGACAATGGCTGAGGATATACAATAACTCCATGGAATCTTCCTAGAGAGAAGATCCATGAACCAGGCGCCGCAAATATGTCGTGATGACCGACCATGTAGATTTGCACACCAACCATCATCTAGAGAGGATCCCCATGTAGCAAGACCCGTCAGTATTGAGTTTGAGCCCCCTTTTGAGTGAAGACCAACCGGCCCAATGGACTCTATTATCACAACTACCGAGAGGTATATATCCCGTGCAAATGACCATCCATTGAAGGGTAGGAACCTATTTCAATATTTTAGTGGCACATACCATATCAAGGATGAGGATCATTGTGTGAGAAATGAAAACATGGAAGGAGGAAGTGGTTCCCTTGTGTCTTTCCTTATTCCTTTCCTTCAATAGAGACCAATATCCTACATTGGATGTCCATGGTGTGATCCATATTCTCCTGGCCTCCCTCTCTCACCCCATGGATCCAATGACTCATAAAAGTCATACGCAGCAAGTTTCTATCCTAGATCAATGTGAACTCGCTGAATAATTTCCACATGTCCCTCACCCATTCACCTTCAAGGAATAAGTTCCCCACACACTCCTCCCAATGAACCATGAAATAGTATAACCTTGACACCAACACAATTCCACAGTGCGTGATATTCTCATCAGTGGGAAAAGACTAGTGGAGGATCCTCCAGGTGAGAAAGTTGTATATAGGGTAAATTCCATTGGACTAGAGGATATCATATCAAGAATCACACTGTTCAATGCTTGATACTATACACCATATGTCCCTAGAGATGAAGACACATGAGTGAGAATGGGAGAAGACACACCTATCAGAATCATGGTTGAGCTCGATGAGGATGAATGTATCCATTTGTTCCTTTTCCAAAAATTCCTCAATAATAGTTGGGTGAGAGCTTTCCTCCATGAATGAAATTAATGTGGCTGGGAACCTACGGAACCCAAGGATACTAATGACCTTGTTATAGCGCCAAAAAGATATTTATCCCCTCCCAACGATCCATCTAAAGTGAGGCTGAAGATAAGAGATAAGAGGAGATATCATTTAATAGAAAGTGGATGTCATTATAGCAGCTAGAGATGTGGGATAGAGATGGAAATGGTGAATAGTCACCCCCCCCCACTAGAGCATTTTCTATTACAAGACATCCCAAGAGTCATTTGAATGCGTGTAGAGGAGGTTGTCATCGAGCCTACACACGTTGATGTCGCCTACCCCAACTGGACGTACATCCATGTGCCAGGAAACCCAATGTTGCTTAACATCTGGACCAGGGTCCCAAATGAAGACTTCTAGTAAATTCTCAATTCTGTAAATGATTCTCTTTGTATCTTTGATGGAAAAGAGGTCATGGATTATAGTATCATGTAATATGTTGTTAACTACTTTAATTCGACCCCCAAATGAGAGGAAAATATTCTTCTAGTTGAGGATCTTGTTTATTAGCCTATCTATAATGTATTCTATGTCCTAACTGTGGAGTCATCCATTGAAAATGGGAGCACATAGGTACTCCATAGGGAAGGTCCCTTTGTCCATGTCATTGTTGTGTTGGATATCATAGATCTAGGAGGAGGTGAAATGGTTGGATATATAGAAGGTTCTTTTGGAATTAGTGTTGTCCTACCTCTTCCATTGGAAGTATTCCTGCAAGATCCTATTGAATCCTTTAATTGATTTTATCCTAGTGCTTAGGAAAATAACTGTGTCTTCCATGGACATCATGTGAGAAACTACAGAGGCTCTCATACTTCATTGATAGGCCATCAACACATTGGAACTACTACCCATCCGAGGAAGGTGACTGAGGACATCTTGGGATAGGATAATGATGATCAGGAATAGTGGGCCATCCTTCCTCAGGCTGCAGCAGGTCTTGAAGAACCCATCTGCTTTACCAATATATGTATCATAAAACCATCAAGAGATGAAGCTCCAAAATTTGAGGTCGATGTTCCAAGGGGAGATCCCATACTTGCAACTATTTTGTGGATGAATCCCCACTTGACCAGGTCATATTCCTTGTTCATGTCAAGAATGATCTCCAAATTAGAGCGGCGGGCCTTGATGTTTAAATCCCTGATCATTTCATGGGCCTAGGCAATGGCCCATGTATCGAGTGCCCTTTGATGAACCCATGTTGTTCCATGGATACCAACCGAGAAATGACTTCTGACACCCTCGCATTGATGATGTTGGCCAGAATCTTGTAAGAGAAGTTTCACATACTCATTGGCCTACACTGGGCTATGGAGGAAGAATACCTGACCTTATAGAGGAAAATGATGGTTGTGGGACAAGAGACCCTTGGAAGATGGCCCCACTAAAGAAGTATTTTATGGATGCTATGACATCCATCTTCACAACATCCACGAGCCTTTGTAAAAAAACCATGGGAAGCTGTTATAGACCGGGGTGCTTTCATGGTTGAGGCTTAGCATTTCTTCATTGATATCCTTTTCATCGGTGATGGCATGAATGTATTCATTTACAAAGGTTGAGAACTGGTTCTGGACCACATCAAACATCCCCCCAATCTCCCACTAATTCATGTTGGTTTGGTGGGGATTGTGGCATGTAAGGATCACTTTCAAGGCGTCCAGTGCCAAAGCACCGATAATATATTTGTTATGTGTGTAGGTAGAATCATCTAATAGAATATTAGGATCCAATGTATGATTCCATTAATTAATTCAAGCATTGAAGTAGGAAGTGTTCATTCCCCCTTTCTAATCCACTTGATCCTCGAATTATCCCTCGCCAAATGTTCTTGCCTAAGAAGCATGTATTCCGTTTCCCCTTTCTTAGTAGAATGATATCCAAAAAAATATTCATCCCAGTTATCTTTTGGGATATATAAAAGTTGTTTCACATCATGCATGGAAGCCACAATATCACTATCAGTAAGGGAGATATCTTTATCCAAAATTTGGTGGCTTGATTAGATCATTCTTAGCTTATTGTGAATAACCTTCTAGTAGTTCCCCAGTGTTTGCTCACCCAATGAGTTCCTAACCAGGTGATGGAAAATCATATGGCGATCCCATTGATGAAGATAGAGAAATATTTCACAATGATTATTTTTTAATGATTAGGAGATTATTATAAAGGAATGTTCAGATAAACACTAGACCAAATGGATTACCATGGTGTGTGAGACATAGAAATAGAATGCATGTTGGCCACATAACGGTCCAGACGACTCCATGACCGATTCCTCCACCTCTGATTGTTGCACCACATAAACTAGTCTCCTGAGAAGCCGATGTCAGGGTGCCCTCTACCATCCATAAAATGTATGAAATCCATGCTTTAATTCCTATTGAAAAGGGAATATCCCTTTTCTCTCCACTGGCCCAACCACCACTTTGAAACCCCCCCCCCCAATGATCCAGGGCTGATTCACAGGGTCAAAGGTGTTGAAGCCCTTCCAGAGGGATTTCCACTACTGGTAGTTATGGCTCCCATAGACGATGGATATGAATTTGGAGATACCACCATGTACCGCACTTGTGATTATGATGAACCAGTAATTGTATTGAAACAATTCCATGGAATTATTATTGTATCAAATGATCAGAATGTGTCTATTGGTGGGGTATGCATGCACGCACCCATGAAAAATGATATTCTTGTTAAGGTTTATGATCGGATTGGGACTATGTTTGTGCTTGAGGATGGCGACGATGGAGACCAGGCTCCTTCTGATCTAGTTGGAGAGAAAATCTTCCTTAACCCGGCCTCCAATGCATTGGGTATTCCAAATGATTATCATAATCATTTATCGAACAGTGATCTAGGATTGGCCCCTCAACACATGGCCTTTTCCAAGTGGTATGATTAATCTTTTCTAGGTTCCATGACCGTGATCGAGTGCACACTCTAACACCCTTGGCCCTCAATGGAGGACCCGAATAGGAAGCCTCCATGTGCTGAAAAAGTTAGTACCTCTATCATTGGGTGGGGAGATGCAGAGCATCCCTTGATTTCTAGGACTTTATCAAGTGGATCCTTCCATCATGCACAACAGGTTATCCATGCGAATAATGGTAGGGCTCCCACCAAGTAAGACTATCTGGGAAATTGATATCATATTTTTTGGGGTAGGGTCCCCTGGTGAGTGTGCTAGCACTGCGTAGGTGGTAAAAGGGAAGCTCAATATCCCTGCATTCCTGGCTACACAACACATCAGACCCTCCCCTACTCAGTACCCCTGTCATAGTGGGAGAACAAAATCAGAGAAATGAAGAACGATGTTGGGGATGGAGGCACTACTTGAGTTAAATGTAAGTAAATGTTAGCCATGTCCATACATGGACACATCACTCTTGAACGTTATGGATATGAGACTAGCTCATATCCTAGAGAGAAAGTGTGGATATAAACCTCTGGCCTATCAGAAGGAGGAGGGTTGACAGCATGGGGAGCCTCATGAAGATCCGAATAGGATGTGGACATCTGCAAGGGCTGGGCCTTGGGGCAGTTTTTCTTATTCCGGTAATGTCTATAGACCTATATGGAGATCCACTAGAGCATTCCGTAGGATAAATATGATAGGATAACTGATAATGAGATGGTATGATGTGAGGAGATGCCATATTTCTCCTATAGTTAAAGCCAATCCAGAATCGGTGTGGATATGTCTATCTCTTCAAAGATAATGGTTATTAACACATCATCACAACACCTAGTCATATAATTGGCACAAAGGAAACCACAAAGAGAGTTTTTTATTGAGTTGAGGAAGACACTATTCTCAAATGGAAAGGGGAGACTGGGAAGGCTGATCCATACTACTGCATATGGCCTCTCCATGCATTTGTAGACATTCAAGGACCAAAGAGACTGACTAAAATGGCAATAAACCTAGGATCTAGGAGCCTTACAGCATGGAGACACAATATCTTCCTCTGGGTGAAGAAAAGGAAGAACGAGTTCCTATGTCCTAGTGAGATCTGTACCCAAAGCTGGAGGCCCCAAAAGTTTACAATGAGCAGGACTGTAGAGAGGGTATGTTTCGAGAATCCTATGTGGGAGACGAGTGACCACATGAGGCATGCCTCTTCTTACAGAAACATTGATGTGTGGAATTCAATGGACATACTGCAGTCAACTATCAAAATCGTCAGGGGGGCTCCAAGCATACCTCAGAGAATCAGGATCCCAGGAGGGCCACACTCGAGCTCTATATAGCATCTCTGAAGAAACCTGGTCATGGATTCGCAAAGGAAATAGCAGGAAGGGGCTTCGGGACCCCCTATGATGGGGGTTCAGCAACATTCGGGACCTGTGAGAAGGAAAAGGGGGACCTAGGAATGGATCCAAACAAAAAATCAAGGAATATGGAGGTTGTGAGGGTCGAGGGAAGGGAATGACCAAATTCACGACTGAGGGCAGGTGGTGAGGGGATCTTCGTCTCGCAGATAAATTCATAACGAGTTGGAAATTTGAAAATAGGAGCGGAGTGTGGAGTGTGTTCTCCATCTGAAAAAAATCTAACCAAGGATACTATTGAAAATACCTTTCATTTTTCATTTGGTAATAATTAACATTCCATAGAAATATTCACATTTCTGTGATCATTTTACATTAAATTTACCGTAAATATCCTTATTATTTATCATGGATATGAATATTTCATAAAATATATATCATTTCTACATATTTCTGTTTACATTGAAGGATATTTGATTGAATAGGGAAATATTGATAAATCAACATTTTTTAATCAATATTTATGTTAGATGATAAGGTATATTGATTCATGAATTAAATAAGTTATTCGATACATGATGAATGATTCAGATAAGATGTGATATTTGGGTCTGGGAATTATATATCCCCTAGATGCATCAATATGTATCTGGAGACAAACAAGTTAATGTTTCATTATGTGGGTTTTTACCAATACATTAAACAGCATTTGAAATATCATGATGGTATAGGTATCATGTTCCTGAGACATGACATATAATAATTAATAATTTACTTCACTAAGTGTCTAGGTATTATTATCATGGTTATTTTCAATATGATATTATATCGGGATGCATTTATTTTTGTGTTTATTAATAAATGTCTTGTGTTTTGTGTAATGGTCCAGGATATATTGATTATGCCTCATCCAATTTTTTAAACGAAATGTGTATTAAGTTATATACCTTTACATATTAATTATTCCCAATATAATTTTTATATCTATGTTATATAAATTGAATGAATTTTCAAAAAAAAATCTATTATATATTTTTAACAATTATTGATTTATGGTAACATCTATTATACTTATCTATTACTAACCATCGGAGATCAACATTATTTTATGTCCTTTTACCAATAATCTATGAAGCCTACTATGAATAATATGGTAGGATATTCTAGATGTAAATATTTCCTTAAAAAATGTTTTAATTTATATATTCAAATATAATGTAAGATCCATGTATATATCTACATTACAAAAAGTATTAAATTTATAAGAGTCTACATATGTGATTCCTAGTATTCTATTCCTAAATAATAAATTGGGTACCATCTATAGGATTCTAGGATCATGGTTTCAATAGATTTTATCATACGATGTTTAGTATGAACATGGGTACTACATTTTGGGAAACATAGATTAGGGAATGTAACCACATGATAAAAATTGATGATATGTGTAGAATATCATTCAATTGTTTTGGGAGGTAGATAATATATGGTTTTACTTGTAAATACATCGATGTATAGATACTACAATAGGAAAATATTCTATGATTTATTTATGTTGGTGTAATAACTCGAAAAAGGGTGAATTGTGCTTGACCCAATCACCACCTCATGCATGAAGACATACCTTATTCCACCCCTAAATTGATACTACATGGGAAATATGCTTATGATAATTCTAATATTCATCAAAATTCATTATGAAGGATTATAAATGAAAATTACAATGAATTAACACGTAAACACCAATACTTGATATGGTACGATGTTGAAATATATGGATGATTTATTTGTGATTCAAGAATGAAATTTTCTATGTATATGATCAATGATTTTTTTGGTTATGAGAATCAAGAAGAATCTAATGATTTTTGTAATATTTAAAACCATATTTGTATTAATTAACTTAAGAATTATGGATACCATTATGGGTTAATAAATTTACATATGATCATATTTTTGAATTCCTAAACACCTCTTTTTAGGTTTTATGTGATTATATTTTACTACAATTAATGAAATTTTAAACAATTTTATGGAAGGATTATGTGAAATTCAAAAAAATATTTTACAAAGAATAGCTTTATAATTTATAGAAATATATTCAATGGTATTTATAACAGTTTGGGTTACTATGATAATTATAGTCTAAAATTATTTATTTTAATAATTCACAAATATAATTGAAAACCCTAGTGAAAAGTTTATTTTGTGTTTGAGTTTATTTTATGGTTCCCTGTAATTTTTTTTGACAACATTTTAGGAATTATAATCATATTTTTTTAGAAAAAAGATAATCTATATGATGATTGATAACCCATTATGACTAGAAAGGCCATGAATATGGAATCTATGACTGAAGAATGATTAGATATTCTCACATACCACTATCCTATGTGATGTCCAAGTCAATATGTTATTGTTTGGTTAAAATATCTTATAAATACATATTAATGATAAACTTGTGGTTTACATTTTTAATTTTCGAAATTAATTTATTATATTGGTTAAATTGAGAAAAACAAAATTTTTATAAAACTATTTATGGATTCGTAAAAATTCATATCACTCTTCCATTGATAATATGATCCAATTCTGATAATGATCATAGATTAATAAATTGTTACCATGTTACATTAAAATCTATTGAATTATATGAAAATTCAAATCATAAAATATTTACCATATTGAGGCCCTCAACATTCAATAGATCATTAACAATATTTTGATCAATGAAAAAAATTATTGTCTATTAATATTTATGCTTTTCCCACATGTACACATCATAACAATCCACTAATTTTATCATATATAGAAATCTTGATATGTTTCATTCCATAAAACTTTGTAGTCCACTTTCTCTTTTTTAAATGGATATCTTATTAACTCTTTTATGATTTCAGTTTATTAAAAAATGAATTTATAAAGTCAAACCATGGATTATTGATATCATATTTATATTTTAGGATGTAATTTATTTAATTTGGGGATAATTTAACAACCCAAAATATTAAAACATGAACACAATATTCGGTAGTGTGTATGAAGCACCATAATGACTGTTGGAAGTAATATAACAACCAAATATGCTTTTATATATTAAAAATATAACATAAATTAAATATTTTTTATATATATCAATTAATCAAGATCTAATAATATATTATATTATATGAAACAATTCTTTTCCTAAATAAAATGTGTAATAAGAATGATTTAGTTTTACAAAACAAAAATATAATATGAAATTTTTATTTATTAGTTATTACCCACCAGTTGGATTGTAGTGTATGAATATTATGAACTAATTTTTTAAATATAAATATTTGAAACACATTTATTGATAATATATAATACGAATAAAAAATATATATGTTTAAATAAGAAATATTTTAGGAAAAACATTATTTTCATTAAATATAGTTTTGTCTCCCTTGCAAAACTAAATAAAAATTTACTATAAACAATTTTGTTAAATTTTTTATAAAAAATTAAAAATAAATAATTTATTTATTATATCAAAATTAACATAGGATTAATTTTTTTTGGGAATTTTCATTTGATTCATGAATATGGCAAAAACTCGATATTAATTTTAAATTTTCATTACGTATAAATTATTTATACTGTTAATATATAATTTGAATTAGTTAAAAAGTTAATATATGTAAATTATACTTATATTATTAAAATTTAGGTCCATCGAATAATTTTCAAAAAATATTTATTTACAATAATTTTGTATAATTTTGAGCATTTTCACATTTAAACCACATGTTCTCGTCACATCTATGAGAATAATTTAATATTAAATTATAAAACATATATAAATAGAAGTTAGAAAAATTGATACCTTTTTAGGAATCCAAATAATTAATTATATAAAATATTTTCAAAATAATTTTCACCAATATTATTACATTAAATACATAATATTAATTACATTTCTTGTGGTAAAAAAGGAAATATACGGTGTTAAACTGAATTGAAAAGTGTTAAATTTATCTACAAACATTATAAAATACTATTTTCTATGCATTTTTAAATCACTATAACTATAGGGTATTATAATGACCCATTGTTACCCTTATAACATATACAAAATTATGGAGAAATATATTCATTTAAAAATATCATTTGTGTTATCTCCCCCAATTATAATAGGAAGCACACTATCAACTCTTCTTAACACCTTAAAAAACATTAGTTATTCCACAAAATTAAAAAAACTTCTGAAAATCTCTAATATAATCCAATACTCTTTATTTGGGTAATAGATTTAATATTTTAAGGCTTTAGTTGAAACATAATGTTGATACATGAAGAGGATGTAATGTTCTTCAACAGATGTCTTTATTTTATTTCCTTCTCCACATCCTTAAATTCGTATTATATTAGGATTAAATATTAACCCCAATTTATTGTATACAATTATATGTTGTTAGTTTATAGTAATGACCTACAAACTATCAAACTTCCATCATATGGGTTACGAAATCATCAATCATGTGTACAGTGGACTGCCTCCTTTGGAACCAATGTCAGTTGTTTTTCTGTTACTACCTCTCAATGTCGGGTATGGCGATTGATATAAATTTTATATATGATATTTAAAACATATTTATATATATTTATACACTATATCATATATATATATACCCTACATTCTATTGGAGGTACGATAATTTCGCTCCTGTGTATGACTGACTACCACTTCGTGAAGTGCTGTCATTCATCACTAACTAATGCATCACATGAAACATGATAAATATGATGTTGATGATTATATATTATATAGGTTAAAAAATTATATTATTCATGACATATTTATCATTTTTTTAAGATAATTTATATCATTTTCTTCTTTCCTTTTCGCATATGTAATGAACATTTCAACATATATGTACATGTGGGAAGCGACCATAACTGTGCGATGTGACATTCTTTTTTCACCACACTAAATAGATGATATAGATTTATACCATTAAAAATATAATTTGATAATTATTTTAAGAATATTAAAATTTTAATGATATAGTTGTGAAATATGTGAATGAACTAAATCATTTGTGTTGAAATACTCTGGAGAAAACAAGGAAATCTACACCTGAAACAGTGAAACTAATGAAATATTATTAATGAATGTGGAATAAGATGTTATAAAATGACCATATATGATGATATAAATATTAATATGATTATATAATAACTCAATAACATGTTTATAATAAAAATACATTAGGATAAAAAATGTGTAACTGTAAAGGATAATAATGTTAGGTATTTCATCACAATTTCATTTCAATGAAGGATATTGTAATGTTATAAAACATGTTTAATTTATATAGTGTATATACTGAAAAATTTTCATTTAATATAATTAATACATAATTATTCATGGTATTATATTTTTTTTAATTTGAATAATTCTCTCTACGGTTTTATGATGTAACATATATCCAATAGTAAATAATTTCATAACTCAGTTCCTATTCATTGTAATATATCACTTCTTAATTGTCGCTAATATTATTAGGTAATGTGTATATTGGACTTTGATTGTAATATGTTGTATTTTAAATTTTCTTATTTATATTTTCATCTAATAAAAATAAATTATTAATTGAATAATTATCAGTTCAACATTATTATCATTTTTATTTTTTTTATATTGTCATTATCCTTATGATTGATTTTTCTCAAATTCCATTTAAAGGAAATAATTTGATAAATTTTTTGGTCAAACCGTTCATTTTCTTATCCCATTTTTATTTATGAAATTCCCATGTAATAATATTATTTTATAAATTATTTGTAACTTATATTATTTGTCAAAATGCTTTCATAAAAATCTGATTTCAATTCCCTATTTAGTAAGTAATATTGATTCCACCAAAACCTTATTTTCAAATAAAGTTTTCAAAAATATTTTTTATCTTTTCAAAATTATTTACTAATTTAATTTTCAACAATATTTTCAATTTATAAAATGTAATTAAAATCATCTTAATTTTATTTAGAACATTTATTTTTTCATTTTAGAAAACATTTTATAGGAATCCTCTAGTCCATTTGGAAAAAGGATAATTCCTATAATATTTAAAATTGAAAGGGAATTTTCTTACTAACCTTTTTAGAATGTATGTAATTATCTATTTTCATAACATTTATTTATTTGAAGCTCACCTTCCATGTATATGTGGATATTTTTAGTGAAATTTATTTGAATATTTATTTTTAGTGAAATTGATTTTCAATTTTTGTTTCAAAATTAATTTGATAGTTTCATCAATAATTATTTGTAAATATATTTTTATTGAATTTAAATTCCTCAATATAAATAACCCTTTACAATTTCCACAAGCGGTATATTTTGATACCATATTTTTTATTATTCTGGACAACATAATATTATCATGAACATGAATAATATTGAAATTACTTAAATTGTTTGATTTTATACTCATTTACATCTCTATGAATTTTACCTTTTCCTATGATAAATATTCTATAAATTTCCACTATATATCCATATTATTTGTCTTGAATATTAATTTTTATAACACCTTCTCTCATTTCTCCAAATATTTTATTCATTGAATGTTATTTGTTTGACTAGGGAAATATTTATATATATATCCTTTACTCAGTAGAGATATTTGATGACTAGGAATGTCAGTTCATGAAATAAATAAATTATCTGATATATGTGGTATAATTTGGACATGAAGTGATAAGTGTTCTAATAATTATATATCCCCTCGATGCATCAATACGTTTAATTAGTTAGAAACATGACATTTCATTAAAAGGGGTTTTATCTATATTTTAAAACACCCAATGTAAGGTATTAATGATATATGCATCATATTTATATTTCTTCATAACCTATAATTATGAATTTCATTCAATAAGCGATTAGTAATTTTTATCAATGAAATTTTCACTATGATATTATCTATATATACATTTCATTTCTTGTTTTCTAATTAATGGAATGTATTAATGGTATTTACCTTACCATATTGATTATGCCTTAACAATTTTTTTGACTGGAATCTACATTAATTTATTTACAAATCAATATTTATTATTCCAAATCCAATTATGAAAATCATTCTATATAATTGCATCGTTTTTCCATCTATATACAATTCAAATTTTTTAATTATTATTTATTAATGATTACATTTAATATAAACAAAACAAAATGATCAATTTAGGTCACCCTTATATTTTTCAAATTCCCAAGGAACCCATAATGTTTAATGAGATTGATATTCCGGGTTGTTATTGTTGAAATTAATTATGTTACGGTGAATCATTTCGTATAATTTTTTGTATTCAAATATAATTCCAGAGTCATTTATTTATATTTTTTAGAAGGATTACTGAATTGAATTTTCCATTGGGATGAATGTCGTTGTTTCTTAATGAATCATATTAAAGAATATAATAAATCTAAGCTTATAGTGTTGGGGTTGCTATAATTCCTCAATAAATGGAAGTTGGGATTGAATTTCATACATCCAGTTTTAATTGTTGAATAAATGTTTGATCCACCTATGTATTATATATATATATATATATTAAAATTTATTCTAGAACTATAAATATATATTTCATTTATTGATTTATTATAACATTTCATAAAAAATTATTTAATAGTTGTTTTATTAAATTCACGGTTTTTGGTGATAATTTCTCTCTCTTACATGTAACAATAAATTTGATAATTTTCCCCTTCTAAATTGATAATGGTTCTTTAATATCAAAAATTAAATACATGACATAAATAATAGTTATATTCATTATATAAATTTATATAGAGTAACTTATAAGATAGATGTGTGATGAAATTCATTATACAGTTATTGGACAAGGAAATCTAAACCTATGAATTAAAATTATTTTCTCTATTCAATGGATTGAACAAACGAAAGGTAAATATTAATTAAGAATTAAAATTTCATTACTACAAACTATTAATCATATATATATATATATAAAAATTGATATAATTCGTGTTACCATCCAAAAACATGAAATGAAAAACATATCAAGTCACTTTATAGAGGTTGTAGTCCACATGCATGAACAAGTGATATTATCATTTTCCAATAGATTAAATTGTATGCAACTAGATATTATATAAAAATACCATGAGAATAATTATTTAGTGAAAATAATTAATAAAAATCATTCCTATTATAATACCATTTCATAAATGATGGCGTTGAAAATGGCTTGAATCACTATATGGAGATGATATGTCTTATGTATTCATTCGTGATAATTTCACATTACATTTAATATGATATATGGGGTAATATAATAATATGAAAATAAAAAATACATTTAATTATATTATGAATTATAAAATTTATTTTTAAATATATTTAGATGAGGAAGAAGATAAAATAGTAGGAATGATATTGGGTAAGGTGACGTCCCCTTATTTCGGGGACCTACATTAGATGATTTCTTAACATACATATGGTTCTTATTTTGGGGATACTATGTCAATGAAAAATGTATAAGGATTTTCAGAAGATAAATTCTTAGGGAATGGTCATGCAAGGTTTTGTAATATGGTGTAATTATCTGAATGAATGGTGTTGATTTATAAGTGATTGAAGACATAATCTTGAAATTTCTTATTGCATTATATAAATATAAATTATATTTTTTGTAAAAATATACCCCAATTGATATAATTTAAATATAATTTAAGTATGAGCTTCAATAATCACATCCAATTAAATTTCAAAATATTTTTGTTAAATTATTTACCTTATAATTTAGTTTTAACCCCTATTTATCCTTTTCTCAATTATAATAATGTTAAAACATTCTACAAATTTGTAGTAAAAATGTTAAAATAATTGAACAATAGACACCTAAATAGACCACGATTTATTTTATGAGAAATATATTTTAATTTTGATGAATGTAATATTTCAGTAAACATTATATAATTTAATAAAATATTATTTATTATCAAACAATAATAATTACACAATGACACTTTTCATTTAATATGATCTTAAATACACCATGAAAACTACAAAATTTTAACATAGTACTTTAACACATCCCTAACATGTCCCATTGATCAACAAAAGATGTGATACATGTTAATTTATTCATATTATATCACTTTGAACTATTATAATCACATTTATTTATCTTTTCTCTTTATTTTGTAAAATACATTTCTGTCTTCAAAATGAAATAATGGTAATTATTTAACAAAGAAATTATAAATATATAATAATTATTAGAATGGTATTTACATTTATAATTAATATATTATAACTAAACCAAGAAAATAATTAGCTATACATGAAAAAATTAATAATAACAAAACAAAGAGAATGAAATATTTTTACATTTCATGATATATAATATTATAATTTTCAAAGCATAGGAAAATTTAAAAAATATCATATAATATAATATTATATAAATATGGATGAGACATGTTCATAAAATAAAAATAGGTCATGTTTTTGGGTTATTTTATTATTTGTTTCGTATTTTGATCCTGAATTGCTCAATTTACCCTTACCTTGGTGAAAACAATTTACTATTGTTACAATTAATAATTACCAAAAGGGTTATATTCAACAAATTTTGAACACTTTATCAAAAATTATACTTACCATTTTCACAATTCAATTTATATAGGATGATGTAATTAATTTAAAATAAAAACATAAAATGCAAGAAAAATCATAAAAATGTATTTTTATAAATGAAAATGTGCTTAATCTAAATAAATTAATGAAATTTAATCAAATGAGAATAATAGTATTATAAAAAAATTTAATGGAAATTTTTGAAATAATATTTTTATTAAAAAATCAATCATTTTAAATGCTTATACTAAAAATATATTTTTCATTAAATATCTGTATTTGTGACTATTCCAAGATAAAACAAAAAATTCATAGAAATTTTAAAATTTCACTCTCTGATAATTTTTATATAATGAATTGAAATGATAAATTATTTTTATAATATAAAATTTTCATATATTATTTAAATTTATTATAAGACTTTTCTCAAAAAAATAATGACATATCATTTTTGAAGAGAATGTCTTCATAATTTGAATAACATAACTAAAATTTCAGTTCATAGTTCCTATGAATTAGAAAATTAATTTATATTTATTGGGTTATTATAATATATATTTTTTAATTTTATTACTACTATAAAATTCAATCTATAGGTTATAATGGACATAAAATAAAAATTATTTTTATATTTTTTCTCTTTGTGCATGTCGTGCACACTATTGAACTTGTTGTGATTTAAAAATCTAGGTATGTCATATTCTCCCAACCGTTTGAATAAATTGTATCCTTGAGAATGAATATTATTTTTGTTAATTTAATGGTTTTTATTTGAAAATTACATTATAGAAAAACCAAATCATAAAAAGGGTTAATAAAACATGTTATTCAAAAGAATAAATCATAATAAAATATTCAGTTTGAATAAAACATTATTAGGTTTTAAAAAATAATAAATTTATATGTAATGTTGAAATATATAAATGGTGTAGAAAAATAACATCCATTTATTAATATAGGGTTATAAACAACATAGTGTAGAGAAATATAAGAACCACACGAATATAAATATTTGAGCTGTGAATAAGGCCATCGATTTGTCCAAAATATTGGCAATATGATAGAAATAATATTTTATAATAAATTTTATAGAGTTGAGTAATTCTATAACCATTTATACTAATATCATAGTGAAATATATTTACATGAAAAATATTATTTCATCATCTATTAAATTTACACCATAATATCATTTTGGGATAAATGATTAGTATTCATGAGGAATTTTATTATAACAAAATAACTTAATTTAAATGAAAACAGATCACAATATCCACAAGAAGGTAAAAATATATTCCACCTAGCTATATTAACCGAAAAAATCAAAACCAAAATATATTTAAATTTTAAAAAATGAAAAAACATTCATAAAAATAAATGATATATTAAACTAAAAAATTTAAAAGTAATGAAAAATGTTCAAAATTGATTTTTCTATAAACCACTATCCTAATAGATACTCAATTTTTTTATTAAGATTAAATATCAATTATTATAATTAATTTTTTCACCTAATATTCAATGAAAATTTTAATATTTTATATCTAGTCATAATAAGTATATAAAATATTCATATATCGAAAAATGAATATTTCCTAATTATATAATATTCATGATTCAAATTTCTATAAATAACTTCAATCACTATAAAGATAAATTTAATATGATTCTAGACTATAATTCATCCTTGAATCATCAAATTAATGCCATACTGTAATATTATTTTCTCAGCAATTATAGTGATCATCATACATAATTACATTAATCACTTAAAAAAAATAACTTCTTTGTCCAACGGTTTTATATAAGAAAAAACATATCTTCACAAAATCTACATTCTCTTTATCTATCGAATCACTTATGTAACGATAATTTCATACCAATCATGGCATCATAGTGGATAGTGTTCGTAATAAAAACATGTGTCCCTTTAGTTGTGGGTTAATATACCCTTCCTCGATGAAATGAGATATCATCCAAAACATTATATTTCATTTTTATAAATCTATATTAATGTTAAAACATTATTTTTTAAAAAAAAATGATGAACATCCAATAAAATATCATCAATTATCAAATCAATTTTTATCTAATAAGGGTTTTTATAAAACATTTAATTTTCATCAAATAAATATTAAAAACCTTTATTATACAAACTAAAAATATTATTAATCAAAGAGAATATATATCCACTAAATATAAAATCATTTTTATAAAAATATCATTCTTACTAATATAGATGTTATAAATAAGAGTTACATAAACCTCAAATATATTTTTCTGGTCAATAAATGTCTCCACAGTATTTCAATCACCTAAAACCTAATATTTATTAACTATTCCATTAAAAATAAAATATTTCATTTCTTATTAATCCATGATTTTCTAGAAAAATCATAAAAAATCATTAACTAAATCATAATAATTTTTATCTTTTCAAATTTCGATAATCTCTATCAAAGTGTCATGTGAGGTAATTTATGTCTTCACGCATTTTAATAATATATTTTCTAATAAACT
The DNA here is from genome assembly GCA_963277665.1 of Viscum album. Taxonomy (NCBI): domain Eukaryota; kingdom Viridiplantae; phylum Streptophyta; class Magnoliopsida; order Santalales; family Viscaceae; genus Viscum; species Viscum album. The sequence continues at coordinate 1,057,387,658 of OY728142.1, forward strand.
ATATATGATATTAAATGTAAATATGATTCCACAAGTAGCAAAACATAATGTTCAATTAATTAAATTTATTGTATATACTATCAATGAGATCATTATATAATTAATTTATTTGTAGTCGTGATAAACTATACTCATAATTTAATCATGCATTATCATTGAAAACATATAATATATAAAATTATGAATGTATGTATTTTTCATCCCTGAGCTCATTCAATGATTCTCTCTTTATATCATGGGGAAAGGAAAAAATAATGGTGATTACAAATTCTTTGTATGGGATGCATACAGTGGAAGAGGTCATTAGAATATAAGGTATAATAAATATTTAAATATATGTAACTAGAAATAAATTTCATTTCATCAATTAAATGTGAATAATGAATAATATATTATGATTAAATGATGATAAAATAATACCATATAACTAATTACATAAGGATGAAACCGATCCATGGATATCATAACTATTCATATAATAAAATAAAAATCAATATACAATATCATAATGATGATAGTAATTATTGTGGACATCTTAAACATACCATTAAGGCATTGTTTCAGGAAATATTTAAATAAATGTGTAAGGCCTCAACCATATGTCTAAAATTTCTAATCTCACAAGTCCACAAAATCCACGAGAGACTATATTAGGCCTTTTTATCACTTTATATGTAAAATACATTCATCATATGAATGTGAAGAATAACATATGATATAGAAACATTAATATTAAAAAATTGCATACGAAATTATAATTTTCCCCTAATAAATGTGATCCTAAACCATAACAAGAATAAACTAGGATGATATTATTAATAAATAACCTTATTTTACTATAATGGAAATTATTTTCATTATTTGTGAATACAACTAAAGTTAAAATTTTATTAAAAAATTATTGACGAATAATAATATTTTCCAATTGAAAATAACCTTTTAAAAATAAAATATTCCTAATTATTAGTATTTTTTCAATGAATTGAACAATTTATACTTGTAAATCATTATTAATTTCATTAAGAAGTCATGATGGTAGGTAATTATTTTATTTTATATTTTATTATAAACTTCATAGCATTTCTATTTATTTTTTAAATTTTATTAAGTAACACATTCAGAAAATGACCAATAGATATTATGAAAAGCATTATAAAAAAATAATCCAAAAATATTTAAATACCTATGTAATAAATATATATAAAATATTAAATATATTCTTAAAAAATTATAAAAAATATGGAATAGCATAAAAATATACTTTATCGAGTAGAGAAACAACTGATTATTCAATAAAATAATTATTATAGTATGATGAGTACATAAAGTGTGGAAAATTAATTGAAAAACTACAATTTCGAGAAATAAACATATGAGAAAAAAATTATATTTGGATTAATATAGAATGATAAAATAATTCTCACATTGGGGATAAAAAAATCCTAAATAATAATGATATTATGTACAAAACCCATACCACTATGGTAACATTGAATCACAAGACACATGTAATAAATAACATTAAATAAAAAATTAAAAAACATTATTATAAATTGATCATTAATATAATGGATAATAATTTATATATATAATCTATATATATGAAATTTTTGTATTCCATTAAAATCTGACTCAATGAAATAATATTTAGATAGAATCCCTTACCTTTGATCATCTATCATACATGTTGGAACCACAAGTATAATAAATATAAATGTACTATACATATATTATATGAAAATACTAATATATTTTATATCATCTACGATTTACTTGTAATATTTTATAAACTGGTTATTAATATTTCATTATTAAAATGATTTCTCTGGATGATAAATTAATTATATTCCACATACGATTCAGTTTGATTTATTTTTTACTTATATGCATATAAATATTACATTATCTAAGGAAATTTTAAAATTATATTAAAAACCTATATATTCAATATATCGTTATTAATAGAAATCAAAAAAATATTGAGATATAGAAATGAATTGAACCATCAATAGAGGATGTTAGTCACACGTAATGATCAAATCCATTTTCACTTTTTAATTCATGGATTTAAATAATAAAAAATAAAAATTAATCATTAAAAAAATATTGCAACCAATATATATATATATATATATATTTATATTTATTACATAAATCTTTATTACCATACAAATAATATTGAAATGAATATTTAATCACACAACATTTTGGAGGAGATTGTCACAACGCACACATGAGAAATGTTATTGTTACCCAACAGATTGGATGGTAAGAAAGTAGATGTGATATAACAATTATAAAAGAATAATTATGTCATAAATATAATGTATCAACACTAAATCAATAAAAATATTAATCCATAAAATAATTTTCTGCAAATTTATATGTATCTCTATGAGGATACATGGTATTTAATATATGAATAAATAATAATAACACTTCCCATTTGATTAAAATTATGGTGGATAATAATGGTATCATAATCATAATGACATTACAATATCATAGGAATTCATAATATTTTATTTCATGTTAAATACCAAAAATATAAATGATGCTGATGATGAAATATAATGAAAGACATTTGGTAAGATGATTACATTTTCTTTGAGAGACCACCGTTAAATCTTTTGTTGACATTGGATTGGTCTTTTTGGAGACAAGAACCTCCGAAACAAGGATAAGGATTATCTAGATTTTTTTGGGGTTTCTAATGATAGGTTTATCAATGTGGTGTAAATAATTTAGGGAAGGCATGCACTTTTATATGTGATGGGAGGGATATTTGTATAATTTATTAAAATAATAAATTAATATAATTTAAATATCATGTCCCATTGTTTCCCAAAAATTTAATTTACTGAATATATCAATATGAGTTAAATTAATATCATATAAAATAATTAAAATGTTATTTTTCAGTTTTCACCTATATCAATCTATTTTATTCCCCATTAAGCATTTTGAAAATTTCCACAATATTAAAATTTTCTACACATTAAGGGTCAATAATTTTTTCATAAATCAAAAAAAGACCCACAAATGATCCAAAACTAACATTTTCAATAATAAAACATTGATAAGGGAATACCGTACTAGAAAATAAGACTATACCCATGGTTTAAAACCATGGATATAGCCCCCAAAACCGTTGGTATAGGCTATACCCACGGTTTTGGGAACCGTGGGCTGGAACGACATCGGTATAGGTCCCCATAGTATACCCATAGTTTTCGAAAACCGTGGGTATAGGTGTTCTGCCATCGTGTCAACAAAACATACACAATTGCCACGGTGTCAAAGGCTTTTCCCCACGGTTTCAAAACCGTGGGTATAGGTCTTAAAATAACGTGGTCGGTGGGTTTCGAACCGTAACCTCTCCGCTGTAGACGAAGCACCTAACCACTACCGCAACACCGCTTTTCTGTATATATATTTATATTTAGTTAAATATAGTTATATAAACTATGGGTATAGAGGGAAGAACCATGGGTATAGGACTCCCACCAAAAAGAATTTCCTTCCCGCATATTTTTTTCCCGCCCACACGTGGGAAACCTATACCCACGGTTTTTCAAAACCGTCGGTATAAGTATTTTATCTCAGACCTATCCCCACGGTTTCCCGCAAAACCGTGGGGATAGGTACCCCTATAACCACAATTTTGGAAAACCATGAGTATAGGTGAATTTTCAGTACCTATCCCCACGGTTTTGGAAAACCGTGGGGATAGATCCAATTTCCAGTAGTGATATTAATGATTTTTATGAATTTTTATTAATTTAATAAAAAAATATTATACGATATTTATAATTTAATTTCGATCAATATTTATTTATCATGACTTTAAATACATCAAGGGAAAAGGGTAATTAGAATATAATACTTTAAAAATTATATAAAATGTCCCATAGATCTGTAATATTAATGAGACACATTAAATCAATCAAACTAATCATATATGAATTTTAGTAACCTAATTTATACTATTTATCTATTAATTGGGGAAAAATTTTGTCATTTATGTTTAAAAAATTAAGATAACTATTTAACCCCATGAAATTAAGAATAAATTACAATGTTAAATTAAATCAAAAAAGTTACTATTTAGATATGAACATGACCTCTATTTATCTGTATATCAAAAATGAAAAGATAATAAAATAATATAATTGGGATTTTTTAAATTTATTTCCAAACTAATATAATGAAAAAATCATATCAAAATTGTTATAAAATCCGTTTTTTTGATTTTTATTCATATAATGAAAATATATATTCTTTCATATAATATAATTAAATGTTTAGCGTCGTTCTCTTATACTTATCATGTAATTCTTTTCCTTAATTACATAGTTTTCCTTTACCATGGATACAAATATTTAGTATATTTTCCAATTATAATGATAGAAAATGTATGTGGTATATTTTTAAATATTGGAATTATTGAATATAAATATGAAATTGAATTTTTTTTATTTCAATTTATATATATGGTGATAGTTAATTTAAAATAGAAACAAAAAAATTAATGAAAATATTTTTTCATAAAAGTTTCTTGTATTTATAAAATGATTTATTATATGAAAGTCACTGTTAATTTTGATACTAACTAACTAAATGGGATTATTTATAATAGAAGATAAATGATTTTAAGTTAAATTTTATTTAATACTAAATAGAACTGTGTAAATACTCAAACTAAAAAATATAATTTTCAATAAAAATTGTTATATATATGTATAGAATGAAAAATAATCCTTTTTATAAAATATACATATGAAAAAATTAACATTATGATTAGAAAATGATTTTTTTTTTATAAAATAAAATATATATATGTGAAAATTATTATCACCAAAACATTCTCAGTAAACAAAATATTAATAAATTTTTATGAAAATGAATTAATGAAACATTATATTAAATTACATAAAGTCGAGTAATTAATTCATAATCATTTATAAATTTATTTTTACTACATAAATAATTAATATATATTTCATGATTTTTTTTAAAATTTTCATATCCACCTAGTCATCATATATGATATAATAGGCATATAATAATATTTTTGGGGTTCATTTGGGATTAGTATTTCCTGATTTGTATCCTCTAAATCATATATTTTTTTAAATAACAGGGTGTCACAGTAATCTTATATCATTCACATGTATTCATAAACATTTATCAACAATGATCATATTTGTCATGAAACTAATAAATAAAATGAGTAATATTTTTATAATATGAATAACCCATAACATCAAATACCTTATTTAGATATTTAGTCCTTCCCTTAGAAATCATTGAGTTAGATTAACCACTAAATTATAGAGTGATATGCCTAATAAATTGATCCAATATTTACATTTCAATTTATTTATGAACTAATTTCACACTATCAGGGCTACCAAAACCATTTATTTATAGTTTCATGTAATAAATCACTAATATAAACCTTTTAATTACAATTCATACCATTAAAGGTTGCTAATTTGGAATGTCATTCTCATCTAGGTTCCTTCCAATATCCATATACAATATTCCATTATGGGAAATAATTATAAATATAAATTCTATGGATTAATAAACATAGTAATATTAAAATTCAATATCATTATAACCCTAAATTTGAATATTTAAATAAAACTGACCTACATTGTAAAAGAATCTATATTTATCTAAAATTTTTCCCTAATACCAACTATTTGATTCCAACTATAATCAACTATTAAATTAATCATTATGAATTATTTCATAATCATTAATTAGAAGATATTTCTTAGGATAATTGATTTTTAGAGTTAGGTCATAAACCGTTGATAAATAAATATTAGAACACTATGTGAACACTTCAAATTAGTATGTATTTTTTCGTACTTTAAAACTTTTATGACCTAACATGATTTATCTTCATGACATGTTTCATTAATTTTAAAATTTACCTAAAATACATCCTTTCTCATCTTTCAAAAAATATTAAAAACATTTACAAAAACATTATATGTGAAAAAGCCTTATTAATGTACATATAGAAATATAACATGAAACTGGTTGTCTTGGATTATTTATACTAATTCTATTTTTTGTATATAAACATTGTTCTAATTATATACACATTAATACCAAAGAAACAAACATTCCATCCCAAATTTTCACATCAAAAATGTAAAAATAAATACTAAATGAAAAAATTAAAAATCATAAACTCTTCTTTTCAATCAAGTATAACTCACGAAAACATTTCATAATGTCATATAATTCACAAATATAAAGTTTCATACAATTACGATTACACATAAACACATTATCTTACAATGTTAAATTATAACGTTTTTGTAAAATTTAAATGAAATCATTAATAAAAAATTTGGATAACATGGGAAATAATTTTTATATCACTATTATAAATGGGATAATAATCTATGTAATTTTCATTAATCCCTTATTGGATAACTATATTGTTAACTCCGTCTTAGTACCTAATTAAGTAGATAGTATTATCGAGCACATCCATCGTTGATTTATAATGGAACCACTCATCTGTGGTTTATAATGGAACAACCCGACATAGTTGTAATGTATAAGAAAGATTCCATTGTAAAATATTTCCACAAACCATTAAATAACCAGAACAGAAAAAATAATCCCGCCAGAAAATAAATCCTTAAAAATAAAAAAATCATACTTGAATATAAAAATATCCTGGAATTTAAAGATGTTTTTCTAAATACACTTAATAAATTGAATTATTTTTTTCATGATATAAAACATTATTTCATGTAAAGGATTCGAAAATTTATATTTTGCATATGGTGTAAGGAGAATTTTTAATGTTTTTATGTTATAATTGTATATTTCTCATTCCATTCCCAAATAATTCTAAATAATACATGGGAAAATAATAATTTTTAAAACCATTGAAATTAAGTCCAAAGTTAAATATTATTTCCAAGTTATTATTTTTTATTTACTTACAAATACATAAATAAAATATTTTTAGGAATATGGATATTAATGAAAATTAGTTTGAAAATATATATTGAAATCATATTAATAGATGCATTTCTAGTAATGTATTCAATTGATTGAATCTGACTCGTATTGTATTTTCAATATATAAATAAATAATTGAATACATATAATTAAATAATTTATTAATATATTATTTCAATTCTATTATTAATTTTATTTTATTAATCACCACGACATATATTTACAAAATCAATTAAGTTCATGTGAGATGTTTTTGCAACATTCATATTATTTATCCTATATTCAATTGCTATGTTGTCAATTGACAATGGAATTCATTAATAAATCATATACAGGATAACAATCATGGAAATTTTATAATCCGTATATATAAATAGTACTTTTAGAACATACCATTATGTATAGATATGAAATATTAATTATGTTAAAATCATGGAGTTGGAAGGTAGTACATACATGTGAGTAAATTTTTCATTAGTCTATGTTCATGATGGAATGAACATAAAAAATACATTACCCTTAAAAATGATTTATATTTCATAAATATAATATTAATTATTTAAAAGACATTATATATATATTCCATGTGATGTATCTATAAATATTAATCACATCGATTCGTAGATGTCATAATCTTCAAGTACGCATGAATAATTTTATCATTCATAAATGGATGGTAATGAATGAAATTATATTAAATAGTTTTTTTATGAAATTTAGTAATTTAATGAATATGAAATATGTACAATAAATCTATCCATATAACCTTGTTAGAGTGGTTGGGATAAAAAATGAATTTAGTCACTTCACCAGGAGGTATCTTCTGATGTCATGAATGAAATATTTTTTCCTATTTTTTAGAATTGGATATAGATATAGGTTAATAAAAATACATAATAACATATTTCTAAATGAGATATACAAATGTTATTATCTCATAGATTAAAAATATTAATTGAATGAGGTATAATTACAAATAAAATAAATATTATTGGTTTAAAACATTGTATCCACATAAAAAATATCATTAAGTTATTAAATAAAAAAATTCTGACTTTGATTTCAAGAAAAAACAAGGAATTATAATATGTATAGTTTTTATTAGAAAAGATTTTGTTGGTTTTCGGCACATATAAAAGGCTCATTATGTGTAAACCCAATATGATAATCGGTGAGAATTTATAAGTGAGTGGAGGGGAATTAATTGAATTTATTAATGTATTAACTTAAAATAATTTATTTCTATAGTGATAATGAATCAAATATGGAAAATTAAAATATATATTGATTATAATTTAATAAAATCACAAAATAACATTTCGATTCATCTATGTGATATTTTTACCCTTATCTTTTGGATTTAACCTCACTCCAATAAATTATTTTTATATTATTGTGGGAACAATGTTCTATATACTAAAGTGGTCATGAATGATATTATAAAATGAAATGTTTCTAAAAAATAGAACATGTTATATACATACAACCATAACAATTCATTATTCATATGATAAATATTTTATAAATTTTATATCATTTAATAATATATTATTTTGATAAATATATCATAAATATATTTTTAGAACTATTCATTTATTTTTATTTTTAAAAAAACATGAAATATATGGAATTAAAATATAATACATTCAAATTTATGTAATATTTTATTTTAATCCATAATTTTATTGTGATTTTAAAACACACTATGTCAATATTAATTTTACATATTTCCGAATTCCATATTTTTTTAATCCATGCACTTGAATTATGTTAGTTTTGTTCATTAAATTTTGGAATAAAGTTTTCAATAAAATTAAAAACATCCATGATAAAAAATATCATTTTTATTTCAATTTAAAATTTTAATACTATATTATGTTTTCAATCCCAATCAGAAAATATTACACATACTAAAATCACGAGAGAGACATTTATTTAATTATATTGAAATTAAAAATAATATAATTAATGGAATGTTTTTAAAAATTTAGATATATATTAATAAATAATATTATACCTAAAATCAAAGTAATAAAATAATATAAATATAGGGGATTGGTTTAGTTTTATGCCTCATGACATAATTTTAACCGTTAACGTTTTTATTTAACCTAATGATAGAGGAAAATATTTACTGTAATTTGTATTAAGGATGTCATAAAATATGATGGGGCTATTCACCAAAATTTGACCTCTTAATTTCAAACATGGAATAAATTTTCCTATTTTTTTATATTTTGCTAATATAAATTGATGATTAAAAATTAATATTAAATGAAAAAATACTTTATCAAATATCATTATTATTCCTGAAAATGAATTTATACTATATAAATTTATTTGGAGTATTAATATATAACAAATTAAATTATTTATAAATAAAAGGATATTATTTTACATCTATAATAATGGGAACCATTTAATTACATTATTATAAAAATAAACGACTGTTTCATAGAAATAATGTTTTCACTATTCACTTAAATATCAATATTTATAGAAATGTAACAATATTTTACCCTAAAAAATTGTTAATATAATTATGTAATATATTTTGTTAGATTTGTAAAAAAAATATGAATTTTTTAAATGAAGTAAATTTTGAAAATGTTAAGGTTAAATCCCAATTTGTTAAATAAAAGTGTTGTAGAAATTTTTTTAAAAATTATGAAAGTGTAAACCCAATAAAATTTAAGAGGCCACAATAACATAAATAATAATTAATAGAATGTCAATTTAATTTCCCATGTCTCTTGTGTATTGAAAATGAAAATATAATAAACAAATAATGTAACCCTGATAGACAATACAGTAGTGAGATTAGGTAATGATGATGCATCACCCCAAACTAAGATGTTGACCCACGCTTTTCTAATGAAATTATGTAGATGTCCCCTATAAATAACATTGATATACAATGGGATGGAAAGGTGATAGTATCTAGTAAATCTATAAATCTTTTTATAATCATACATAAAAATACATTTGAGGAAACTAAGACACTATCAACCTGATGAAACAACAATCAAGAAAAAAGAAATATGAATGTTGACATAATGGTTCCCATATATCAAAAAAAAATATGAGGTAGCATGGATTAATAATAGCTTTCATCACACCCATCCATTTTCAGAGTTATCCCACCTACTGAAATCATCATGAAGCTTCAAAACCATCCTAATTTAAGAATAAAAATTCCATTTCTTGCCAGGATAGATGGGAACATATCAATAAAACATCCACAGAAATAATAAATGATCCAACTGAACCTGATTAAGATCACAAACTTATATCAGCATCCCCTCCGTGTAGATAAACAAATATATCGATTCATGATGGTTTTACCATAATCTCCCCCAATTTATAACAACTCTTAACTTTATTTTCATGAACAAACCTTTATTATCTCGCATTATCAACCAATTAAATACCTCCACCACTATTTCATATCTAGAAACAAGAAAATACCATCTGGTTTGCATTGTTCTTGAAGATGGAGAAGGATAACCTGATGTATTTCCTCTTGTGGTAGATCATTTTTAGGATTTTTTTCTTATATATTTATTTGGAACTCCACAAAATAGAGTGATTTATTTCACAATTGAGTTAGTACCATGGGATAAGCTGAAATCTATTCCCCTATATAGAATGTGACAAGTGGAGTATTGGGATCCCAATAATCTAACAGAGGAGTTAGAGGGTAAATAATTTTTCCATGAAAGTGCATCACATTTTTGTTTTCCAGTATTTTATCATAATAAAGATAATTGATTTTATTCTACTTGTTTTATGGAATCCCGCCTTTTTATCACATAAACATTCCTTACATTATACAAAACTGAGGATCTTTAAGGTTTAGTGTCTTTGAAACCAAGAACTTTATAAATGAAAAAAAACATTCTTCTTAAAAAATTGAAAGGCTTATCCTTATGTTCATCCTATGTTAATTACTTCATCTCATAACCTGGGTAAATAAATAAAAATAAAGGGTGAGCAGAAGGCTGAGTAAGGGAAACAATGGAAACATTTAACATGTGATCTTGAGATAAATCAATAAAGTCATGAAAAGAACATTAAGGCATGAGAAAGAATTTATGAGATATATCATAACAAAAATAACATTTTTCATAACATGAATATGTGGCTAAAAAATTTAATATTTACTATCATTTCGTTTCACCAAGGTCCATCCCCAAGGTGTCATTAAAAATTACCAAGGTTATTCACCAAGGTATCAGTCTAAAAGGTCATCTCTAGAGATTAAGTCTTTACCCAATGCATTGGAGCGCTATCTGGGTGCACCATTGACATGTATTTATTATCATGTGATCCACATATATCATCATAAATATTTTAATAAACAACCCATATAGGATAAAATAAAGGGGTTTCATTTCATAATCATAACGTTTTAAAAATTTCTTTAATGACATGATCTTTATGTCACTTTAAACCCACGGAACGGGAAAGCGGGTTTCATGTATGTAAATACCAGAATTTAAAATAGAAAATTTTGATATATATGTTAATACCAATATATAACTAAGATCATTGATTATTCACTTAATAACATTAAATAATTTTGAGAAAAGAGAGAGGCATTTTGACACGAAAATTCTGCAGCATAACGGCTACGTTACAAGGTTTTAGAAAACGTTGAAAAGAGAGAGGACATGCGTCACCCACTAATAAATGATCTATAAAGATAGTATAGTGACAGAATATAAAGGATTTAAGAACATGGTAATAAAATTTGAATTATATACTATATGAAATGAAGAACATGAAAGGAAGACAAAAATTAGATTTCTCTTAAGAAAATTTGGCAGCCTAACGGCGTCACTTAAACATAAAAAAAGAATTGATGAGATCAAATACTGTCTATAATCTTATGAACATAAAATATAAGTATGATATATATATAGATCATACCCCAAAATAATAAAAAGGAAATTGGAAGACTAGACATGAAAGTATAACTTTGAAAAATGAGAAAGGTGAATGAATCCCTTAAAAATTCGGCAGCCTAACGGCGTCACCTAAACATTCTCAAAACGAAATGATGAGGCAAAAAGGGGGTCTCCCATCATATGAAAATGAAAAGGGAATTAATATGAATATAAAAGAACATCCTCCAACATAATAACAAGGAGCATAAAATAAAGGACATAAAAGAGATTACTTGAAAAGAAAGAGGGTGGTCGGATCCCTTACCTTAAACGTAACTCTTAAAACTCAAAGGTTGGGACCTTGAGGGCATGGGGGAACCTTGGGAGGACTCATTTTGAGGTAAAGAGACCATAACTTCGTTGAGTATTATTTTGGAGTCGAATGGATGAGATGATGGCTTGGTATTGATAGGGAAAGTTAGGGGACACGACATTAATGGCCAAGGGACACATCATTGGTGGTTTCGGCAAAACCATGGGCTTGCCCATTGTATTTGCCGATGGTATTGGCCAGTTGGGACAAACCATACATTATATTACAATTCATAATTCTATAATATTGATTACATACTTGATACATCATTTAATGATGTCATTAAACACCCGTAACTTAAAAACTGTAGTTTCACAATTCCTCGAAAAATCATTTTTTTCAGAAAAATCCCCAAAAATTACATTAACATAATATCGATGCTCTGAGTTCAAAAATTAAATCTTTTTTATAAAACTAATTTTCTAAATATTTGTAATTTAATTTTTAATTAAAAAACACTATTCACCCGAAAAAACTATTACTTGATTAACAATTTATGAAATCGTTATTTAACCATTTTATTGAATCACATTACTCAATCAAGGTTCCTAGATTATATTAATGCTTTATTAAAGTGAGATTACTAGTCCATTTGTTAACATTACTAATCCTAAGCAAAAAATCACTATTCATAATTTACTATTCATCAATAATTATGTCGATCTTATTAGACTCTAAATTTCGTACTCAACATAATGTTAGAAGAACATTTTTAAAAAATCATTGCACATTTTTAATTATTTATGGTTTACATAAACAATTTATAAAATATCCATTATCTAAAATTCACCAAAAATATGCATACTATATTTATCTAGACATTTGAAAATTCACAAACTTTATCATAAGAAGAAACCCAAATTTTTATTTAAAACAAAGGATTACACAAGGCAGTTACGGTCTCCTTACATAGCCCCTTATCACACCAGCATATGACCTAATTGTAAGGTGTGCTATGGTGAGAGAATATGAGAGAGGCTCAGATTACATTTCACGAGTAGTAATTTCTATCAGTTCGAACTTCTCATGAAGGAGATTACGTTCTAGCTTCACACGATGAAGTTCGGCTTGGGTTTGTTCTAGAGCAAAGCCCTGTGGTGCTACCTCCTCCCCAAGTTCTGTTAGATGGGATTCTATTGGACCGAGACTACTGGATGGGGCCATCGAATATCCTTTCAATATTAACCAAGGTCACTTGTAATTAGAGACAAAATTCACAACATTTAGTTTTCAACGGTCATACTGACTAATGGTCATATAATAGTCAAAACCCAACTGTCTCATTTTTATTATACTAATGTTATCAAACGAAACAGTTTTGTTGAGTATGAAAAATTAAATAACACACAAAATTAGGAAACAAGATTTATTCAAAATTTCAGGTCATTACGATCTTACCCCCTTAAGAACTTGCGTCCTCGCAATTTTTAAAACTGGGTTTTGAGATTTCATTGAAAGTCCCACATAGAAAAAAGAGTCAGTAAAAATATTACTTTAAAAGAAAGAAAAGGAAGTACAAAGGCCACTCGAGTTAACCCATACGAAGATTCCATGTAGGAAAACATGGATATGGAAGAAAAAAAGCAAAGGGTCATGTTCTGAGTGAGAGTGATAGAAAACATAATTAGGATAAAGATAACGATAAGAAAATCACAAACTTATGATGTGTATAAACTGTCTTTGATTACCCAGTATGAAACATTAACAGACAACGTTTTTGTTTTATGTTCCTTTTCATAGTTTTGAGGGATTCATTTACTACATAGAATAAAAACATATAGAAATATACCTACCTTCAAGTAGAGTTTCATCCTTTGTTATGTTTCTACCAAAACTAATCTTTTCTCCAATCGATGAGCATTCATAACAACTTTGTCTCATCAAATCACAAGAATCATCTTATAAAGAATCACATAATCCACCGAAGATTAACTATCGGTTTCTTCTATATTTAAACATTATCCCAAATACATAAAGGGTAAGATAAAACTACTCTTCCAAAATAAAGAACCCCAGAGGAAGGGAAACTACATTAAATCTTCAATGCTCCACGGTACAACCCAATGTTCCTCATAGACCATTCCGAAAATTGTTGTCCTTAAAAATCCTCAAAATAAACGAAACTAATATTGAAACCCAAATACAATAAGGATTTGATAACATAGTCTTCCAAGGTAAACTTTATCATTCATCTCCAAACAACATCAACCACTCCTAACATCTTATAAAAAAAGTAACAAACCTAAACATATTTACCCCAAGATAGGTTAATCATTTCCATAAGTAACCTAAATTACTATATGTCCACGTTAAATTCATCGATTCTTCAAAATATAAGTCAACCTTTACTCCTAAATGAAAATACCATAATAATTTATTTACCTCGATCAAATAGGGTTCCAAAAATAGTGAACTTCTTCCAAAATAATAATCATCTTTTAATCCCCTAATCATCTCTCTCATATTAATACGGAAATCATCACATTTCCTATTACATTGGTTGTTGGGACGCGTTCTTCCATTTCCTGCCATTAACTAAGAAATGAAAGTACAATTACGGGCTTAAAAACATAGCCAATAATAAATAAAAGGAAACTTAAAGCATAGAAGGATAAACTTCTAGAAGAAAAGTATACCCTAAATTGTGATCCTCTAGGTTCCAATCTAGGTTATCCATGATAATATATTCTTATGTGAATCTTTATTTTATTTTATCTTTGTTTCTTTAAAAATGGTTCATACTAAGCTTATGAATTTACCAAAGCATATCCCCCGGGAGTGTCGTAACCAAGAGTGCATCAAGGCCCGTTGTCGTGTACGAGTTCCCGTTTGAGTCTAGCTCAAAGCGGTGTTTTCGGGATTTACCCCTTTGTACATCTGTCCCATAGCCACCTCTACCTGCTCGTATCCAGACAAGGATGTATTTTCTTGGAAACCCCATACTCAATACTCACCAAAATACCAGGAAGATTTCATATATTAAACTTTTCTATAGGGTTCTTCCTAAATTTTTCATATCCTGATTTCCACAAATAACTAAACCATACTTTGATACCAACTATAGCATCCCACCTTATTATCACATAAACATTCATTACATTATACAAAACTGATGATATTTAATGTTTAGTGTCTTGGAGACTAGGAACATAATACATGAAACAAAAAAACATTCTTCTTAAACAATTGAATGGATTTGCCTTATGTTCATCCTAGGTTCATTAATGCATCTCATAACCTGGGTAAATACATTAAAAGAAAGGGTGAGCAGAATGCCCAGTAATGGAATCAAGGGAATCATTTAACATGTGAACATGAGATACATCAATAAAGTAATGAATCGAAATTTAAGGAATGAGAAAAAATCATGAGATATATCATAATAAAAATAACATTTTTCATAACATGAAGATGTAGCTATGACATTTAATATTGAAAATCATTTCATTTCACCATGGCCAATCCCCGAGGTGTCATTAGAAATTAGCAAGGTTATTCACCAAGGTATTAGTCTAAAAGTCATCTCTAGAGATTAAGTCTTTAACTAATGCATTGGAGCACTATCTGGGTGCACCCTTGATGTGTATTTATTATCATGTGAGCCACATATATCATCATAAATAATTTCATAAAAAACCCATATAGCATAACATAAATGTGTTTCATTTTATAATCATAACGTTTTAAAAACTACTTTAATGACATTATCATTATGTCACTTTAAACACACAGAAAGGGAAAGTGGGTTTCATGTATGTATATCCCAGAATTTAAAATAGAAATTTTTGGTATATATGTGAATAAACATGTAGAAATAATATCTTTGAATATTCACTTAATAATAGAAAATAATTTTGAGAAAAGAGAGAGGCATTTTGAGACGTAAATTCTGCAGCATAACGGCAACGTTACAGGGTTTTAGAAAACGTTGAAAAGAGAGGGGACATGGGTCACCCACTAATAAATTATCTATAAAGATAGTATAGGGACATAATATAAAGTATTTAACAACATGGTAATGAAATTTTAATGATATACCATATGAAATGAAGAACATGAAAGGAAGACAAAAATTAGATTTCTCTTATGAAAATTCAGCAGCCTAACGGCGTCACATAAACTTCAAAAAAAGAATTTATTAGATCAAATAGGGTATCTCATAATATGGAAATAAAATATCAGTATGACATATATATAGATCATACCCCAATATAATAAAAATGATCTTTAATTACTAGACATGAAAGTAGAACTTTGAAAAATGTGAAAGGTGAACGAATCCCTTAAAAATTTGGCAGCCTAACGGCGTCACCTAAACATTATTAAAACCAATTGATGAGGGAAAGAGGGGGTATCTAATCATATGAACATGAAAAGGGAATTAAGATGAATATAAAAGAACATCCTCCAACATAAGAACATGGATCTTAAAATAAATGACATAAAAGAGATTACTCGAAAAGAAAGAGGGAGGTCGGATCCCTTAAGTTAATCGTAACTCTTAAAACTCAAAGGTTGGGACCTTGAGGGCTTGGGGGAACCTTGGGAGGACTCCATGGGAGGTAAGGAGATAATAAAATAGTTTAGTATGATTTTGGATTCGAATGGATGAGATGGTGGCTTGGTATTTGTAGGAAATGTGAGGGGACAAAGCATTAATGTCCAAGGGACACCTCTTTGGTGGTTTTGAAAAAACTATGTGCTTAACCATGGTATTTGCCCATGGTATTGTCCACATAGGATACCTCATACCTTATCTTACTATTCATAAGTCGGCCATATTGATTACATACTTAATACATCATTTAATGATTTCTTTAAACACCCGTAATTTTAAAACTGTATTTTCACTATTCATCAAAAAATCATTTTTTTTTAAAAAATACCCAAAAATTTCCTTAACATAATATCGATGATGTGAGTTCAAAAATGAAATCCATTTAATAAAAATAATTTTCTATATATTTCTAATTTATTTTTTAATTAAAAAACACTATTCACCCGAAAAAACTAATACATGATTAATAATTTATGAAACCGTTATTTAACCATTTTATTGAATCACATTACTTAATCAAGGTGTGTAGATTATATTAATGCTTTATTTAAGTGAGATTACTAATCCATTTGGTCACAATACTAATCTTAAGCATAATGTCACTATTCCTAATTTACTATTCATCAATAATTAAGTTGATTTTATTAGACTTTAAATTTCATACTGAACATAATTGTAGAAGAACATTTTTTGAAAATCATTACACATTATTAATTATTTAAGATTTACATAATCAATTTTTAAAATATCCTTTCTCTAAAATTCACCAAAAATATGCATAATATATTTATCCGGACATTTGAAAATTCATAAACTTCGTCATAAGAAGAAATCAAAATTTTTATCTAAAACAAAGGATTTCACAAGGCAGTTACGATCTCTTTTCATAGACCCTTATCACACCAGCATAGGACCGAAGTGTAAGGTGTGTTATGGTGAGAGAATCTTAGGGAGGCTCAGATAACATTGCATGAGTCGTAATTTCTATCAGTTTGAACTTATCGCAAAGGAGATTCCATTCTAGCTTCACACGATGAATTTAGGATTGGGATTGGTCTAGAGTAAATCCCAGTGGTGCTACCTCCTTCCCAAGTTCCGTTTTATGGGCTTCGATTGGCCCGAGACTACTGGATGAGGCCATCAAATATCCTTTATATATTAACCAATGTCACTTGTATTTAGAGACAAAAGTTACAACATTCATTTTTCAATGGTCATACTGACTAACAGTCATATAATAGTCAAAACCCAACAATATCATTTTTATTATACTCATTTTATCAAACGAAACAGTTTTGTTGAGTATGAAAAATAAAATAACACACAAAATTAGGAAACACGATTTATTAAAAAATTCAGGTCGTTACATGTTTGTTGCTTACAAGAAGTTAAATAGGATGATAGTTAATAACCTTGATGCCAATTTTTGTATATGTGATCTCTTAAACCAACACAAAGGTACTTTTATGTTCTCCAATATTGATATGAGGTTATTATATCATCATATTAGGGTAATACCTTGTTATATACCTTTTACATATTTAAAGGGAATGTATCCTTTAAATGAGTACATTGTAATTCCATTCAGGTTGATGAATTCTGAAATAATTTTATGGACGTTAGAAATCAATTTTCACCCATTCATCGACCCATTTTTTGTTTTATTTATGGATGAAACATTATAGTACACACATAATCAAGATGGTCATTCCAAACTTATTGAAATCATCTTGTGTACATCGAGTGATCATTTTCTCCACTCTATTATATTAAAAAGTAGATTATGGATCGGAAATGTACATTTATTGGGTAACATAATCATAATAGAAGGTGTTTTAGGTGACCCATAAAGAGTTCATGTAGTTTTATCTAGGATGTAGTCCACGATTGCTACTGAAATTACATGCTTTTTGGGTCTAAAAGGCTATTACCAAATGTTTATCCCATACATCTCTATATTGTATTAACATATTTTATTCTTTACGGAGAAGTTTGTCAGGTTTCAATGGTATATATTATGTGTCAATTACTTCTAGGATCTGAAAAATATTTTTAATTCCCCACGAATTTTGATCCTAACCAAGAAATGTAGTGTGTAAAAATTAATTTTTTTTCATTCGTGGTCATATATGGAGCATAGTTGATTTAGGGAGATTTAGTTGTGGAATATGAGCCATGATAGTTTAGAATGGATAAATTGAATTACTTAATGCATTAAATTTAGTTATCCCTGATGGTCATTGAATTAATGTGTTGGTGAGATCACTTTTGGGTAAAATATTTATGGTTTATACTAAGGCTAAAATCCTGATGTATATCATTACTCGATGTGATTTTTTGCTTCTGAGATCGAAGATGGGTTTAGTATATAGAATATTCCCATTATGTCCTAGCTTATACTATATTAAAAAGAAGCAATGATGATTATTCTTTATGAATAATGACATAGAATCATACAATTAAGAAGGCTTGTATTTAGTGGATGATGACTGAGTTGTTTACTAAGATGCATATAGTGATTCGAGAGGGATAAGGTCAGAAAATCATCATATCCATTGGGGATAATTCCACAATTTTAGGTCATATCAAGGATATGGAGTATGTTTATCCATATTTAATGGCCTTAGGGGAAATCCTTGAATGTGGGTAGAACAATCTGATTGGATTTCCAACAATGATGAAATTGTTAATATTTGAGTTCTTGTTGGTTTTTCTTTCATATATGTGATAAAATATGAAGTGTGACCCTCAAGAGTAAATATGTGAAGTAGATCATAGCTAATAAAAAATGTTTCCTAAGCTATATAGAAAATATTTGGCCCTATAAATGAATAAATATGATATTGGATTCATGATCATTTTCTACACCCATCAACAGGTGAAGTCCAACCATCAATGGTTTGGTCGTATGATACCATCATTTCCCACATTGGATTAGTTTTAAGACAATGATAACATGGAATTAATGATAGTTGATCCATGAATATCATATATGAAAGAAATTATATGGTTAATTGGAAACTAATTGAAAATGGGGGAAAATTCATTCTGATTTCAGAAACCATTACGATAGAATAGTTGGGTGGCTTCTATGTCCTAGAGATAATATTGTTGCATGAACTTCCACAACTTATCATTTCATTTGATTATCTAAATTTTACAGCACGCATTTTTCAAGGATTATAAAATGAGCTTTTACCCACGTGAATCTTAGTATGGGGTTTCATCCACAGATAGAAGGTAACCTGTTGTGTTCTTTCCAGGTGCTATAAGATATTCTATGAAAATGAATCCATTATTTTATTATAACCAGAGATAATCATTTGGATCTTGTAGTTTGTACATAAAAATAAATTTACAAAAAAACTATTCTAATGGAACCATATGAAGTTTTATATTATAGGGTGTGTTGATCACATTGTGTTTGATTAAATTATGGAATTTATAGTTTTTTGGATTGAGTCTCACACAAGAGTCATTCAAGAAGGATCATTGGATTCTGAAACATATGGTTAGAACGTAGAGTAGATAGAAGTAATAGAATAATCTACAACATATTTTGTTTGAACTAGAGAAAATCATTTTGATCTTGTAGTGTTTACTTTCAATTATTTTTTAATCGCTTTATTTAAATGGAACCATATGAGGTTATAAATCAGGGAGTGTTGATCGCATTCTGTTTGATGGAAGTATGGGATTAACAGTTTTTTGTACTGAGTATTAGACACGAGTCATTAGTGTGGTTTTATTAGATTCAGAAAAATATGGTTACAACTTAGAGTATATATAAGTCATATGATAATATAAAACATGAACTGTTTGTGTTTTTATAGGTTGAACATGTCTTCCTTAATGTATTTTCCAGGCCTTTTCTCCATTGTATTTAGAAAAATAGAAACATAGAACCCATGTATGTGTGGCTGTTTGATATTGTTATGTGGATAAGATTGGTAATATATAAATTTTCCATTTCATAGTGTTATAAATGTTTGCATCATGTTTTTCATGTGTCTCATATTCATATGTTCTATCACATCCCTTATCATGTGATCATTATTAGTGATGTCAGTATCGATGAGAACGCACCCTTTAGAGATCAATCAATTCATATTTTGGATCACGGTGATAAAATAATAAGGGGTATGAATGTGTGATTGGATAAAGTGTTTTGCAAAAATCCTAATTTTTAGTATGATATGTGGGTGTTTTAGCATGACATGTATGCCTAGTGGCCTAATTTCTTACCTCATTAAAACAATGATACATAGAACTATCTACTGAGGATAAGTTATTATAAGGTGGGGAGGTTGTAAGATCCGAATAATATAATGAGAAGTTTTCTTGTATATATTTTGTTAAACTCCATTTTTGATTAATGAAATTTTTATTCGGTTTGTGTGTAGGGTTTTGGGAGTTCCTGGAGATCATGGAGTTGAAAACATAAAAAAGGTGGAAGAGAGGCTATAATGGGATGGGCACACAATTGGCCCATGGATAGCTATAACAATGGACCGTAGCCATTTTTCCTATAGAAGGAGGGTTCACAGTTTACAAGCCACTCATGCAGGACCTTGCAAACCATAATAACACAAAAAATCCATTTTACAAGTCCACTGCATTGTTTTTAAACCATAAGGACTATGACCCTCTTTGATAGAGTTTAGTGAAATTATTGTGCACGGTTTTCCCAAAAATGGGACCAAATATTTACCGTCATTAAATAGGGGGAATTTCTAGTTTCCCCTAGGGATTTATGAACTACTACCCGATTTTCCTCCCATTTCACCAAATGGTAAAAATGGGTTTGAAATTCTCCCTGACAAGCTTCATAATGTCGTTTCTCCATTGAGTCTTGGCTATTTCGAGTGCTTTTAGGGTTTAAGTAAAGTTATATGATATACGAACAATCCTATTACATCTATTTTCTTGAAAATATAATAATTTTTTTTCAATTTAATTCTGTAAAACTAGTTTTCCATCATCATATATATTATGTATTGGATGTTTTTTTGAGTTCGAAAAGAGGTTATGGTTATGCAAGTGCTCATCTAAGAACACAAGGAAGGTAGTTGAAATAGATATATATAATAGTTTTTATGCACTAATTTATGATTATGTGGTTTATTTATGTTACATACATACATATTATTTAGTTTCCATGATTTGGAAATAACAATTTGCATAATGAAATGATGAATTGAAATCTTCAGGATCACCACAAGATTTGAGATGGATATGTGAAATGAGTATGTGGACACCCATGGTGGGGACCACTATATTTAACAGGAAATTTTATGATATTGAATAATAAATTGAGCTGTTTATGTTGGAAGACCACTTTTAAATAGAATTAACCTAATATCATTTCATTTTGAGAGGTTTTTGTTAATATAAATAGTTATAAATCTAAAGATTTATAAATAAATGGGTGAGGTAATTTGTTAATGGATCATGGCCACATGGTTTAATGTTTTGAAAAGAAGAATAACTGGTTCTATTTTTTACATATGTAAAATTGACTTGTATTGGTAACTAAAAACATGTTTTTATAAGGAATCATGGAAATGTAGTAGAACATAAAGGGTGAACCCTTATTTTTTAGTAATAAAATGATTAATGATGAGGAGAATATTTTAATGTAATAAATTTTAGTGAGATGTTGTATTGGTGGTTCACTGAAATGGGTTCTCCAGACTAATTCTCTCAGTTCCCATATATATAAAAATATTAGTTTTCTTATGAATCGTTTGATTCTCTTAAACCCTAGGGAATGTATATGGATTATAGTATCACTATTCGGAGGGTCATATCTGATTTTCAAAATTTCTTTCAGATTCATGGACTAAGTCACCATGTTTTCCAATTTAGGAATGATGAAACATGCATCAGAAAAATGACATCGTCCAAGGGAGGATTCTTGAGAATTGGGTAAAATATAGGACTGACAATTAAAAGTAACTCTACTAAAAAATGATTACATGATGTGACATATTTTATTATATTGTCCTCATTATGTTAATTACCTATTCATACATTATATTAGACTAGAATTTTTTTAGTAATGCATGTTGGTTTCTTAATGAGATTTACTCAGATCCTGTTTCGGCCACCTTTCTGTACCCAAGAAAAATTCATGGTTTCATGTAAGTAAAATGGAAATGGATCTATATATTAGGGATAATTTTCACTGGGGTATGTGAATGGAAGAGGGGTCTAGAATAATGTCATGACCCATTTTATGGATTCTTTAGGTGCAATTTATTTAAGGGTTTCTAATAAACATTGAATTTTATAAAATAATATGCAATTGATTATGTGTTTTTGTTTATAATGTACCTTGTTTTGGTAATTTATTAGTAAATTTGGGATTTTATATTCTGTGGTTTCAATTGGTTCTTGTTTTATTAGTTTCCACATACTACAATAAGTATTGTATACTATTCCCATTTTATTAATTTGACCCTTAGTACTAGTTGGTATCCTCTATATTTATGGGAGGCACACTTGGTGTTGTAAGGGGAACAAGATTGGGTCATCAGTTTATGGAACCTAATTCACGATGTTATAAGAAGCGTTACTCTTAAAAGAGTTTCAATGAGATTATCTATAAAATAAAAAACCTCATGATATTATTATCATTTGGGGTTTTCACTATATGGGTAAATATGAAATTCTAACTTAACATCCATGGTTTGGGTACCATACTAGAGTTACAAAAGAAATTAATTTCAATTGGATAAAATGATAACACAGGCTAATCTATAATTTTCAAAAAAAATGTAAAATTTCATATGGATATTTGTTTTTAATCATAAGAGTGATATATGAGTTCATGTATCATATATGTTAATCATAAAGAGTGATTCATGTTTGGGAAGTTACATTTGAGGTAATTTTGTAGAACCATATCGGTTAAATCAGTGGTAAAGGAAATAATATTCCATCTAAGTTAGTATTTAGAAGTACTAAAATCATGATATATAGAACAAAAAATGATTTAAGGCTCAAGAATTATCAAAATAGGACTCTCTATTAAAAAAAACATAGTTATGCACATGTTTTTTGATTTCATTCCCATATATGATTAGTGGATATATCTATTACATTTGAATAGAGGACCACTCTTCAACATTACATTCAACAATGTTTTTACTAAGATGTTTTTTTTAAATTAATTATACACTAGTAAATTTTTTCTGAGCCTATGTTATGATAAATTATATGACAGATAATGATACATGATGAATGTTGAAGTTATTAAGTTCATATAATTATTATTAATATGAAAATATGAGTTCCAAAAGTACTTTAGTTTATGGTGATTAATTTAGAAACATATATTCCATAAAATTTAGATAAAAATGGAATTATGAAGAGGGTCAGTAAAATTTCATTTTAAAATAATATGATCGTTAGAATTCATTTAGGTTTACCAAAAGAATATTGGGTCGCAGTAGTGAACTCTATTGTACATGTAGATAATCCATTTGAATCATTCAACATTAATTTGAATCATATATATGACTATTGATATAGAATAAGGGTTGACATTAACCTCATAAATATCATCACTTCTTTATCCTATGAACATTTTTCATTTAAAAAAAATACTTGATGGGGAAAATTTCATGGGAATGAAACTTTTTTATATGTGGGGATGATGAATTTTTGTTTCAATTCTACAGTAAAAATTCTAGGAATATTCCTCCTAAGTATAAATTTATCCTAAAATGAAGTGATATATGGAATGTATTGAATACATGAATAGAATTCCAATTATATATTTTTTTTCACCAACTATTTTGGTTCATCAGGAAAGATGACAGTGGGATACAAATACCTTTATAAATTCAAGGATAATGAATGTTCATGAAACAAAAGATAATCTAGTGGTGTTATAATGGGAAATGAGACATGTTTTTATTATGTTTTATTTCACAGAATTTTTTTGATAAATCATATAATTTTCAAACTATCAATAATTATATTAAATTGGATGTTTGTGGTTTCTACAACTAAAGAGGTCTACCTGGGAATGTTACATCATA
Organism: Viscum album; assembly: GCA_963277665.1. Classification (NCBI taxonomy): domain Eukaryota; kingdom Viridiplantae; phylum Streptophyta; class Magnoliopsida; order Santalales; family Viscaceae; genus Viscum; species Viscum album. Next base: position 1,057,412,525 of record OY728142.1, read on the forward strand.
AATAGGTGTATCGCTAGAGATTAAATTATTATAGGTGGAAATTCTATTTTTGTAAATATATAATAAAAGATAAATTATAACATTTCATGAAATTAAAATTTAAATCTGATAAGGCGAAAAATTATTTCGATCATACTTGGTCAAAATAACCATAGAATATGTTTTCAAATCTTCCCTTTGAAATAAGAATTGTTGAATAATTTATAATATAGTTATTAAATGTTACATATTTTATTTATAATAATTTGTAATAAATGTAAAATTTTCCATGTATTGACTAATAGTTTGATTGAAATATATATTGGATCATTTAGAGGTAAAATAAGGTCGTATTTCAGGTAATTGTATTTCTTAGAAAAAGAAAAAAGTTTTTCCATTTCTCAAAAACAAAATATAATTACTGATGAATGATCTAAATGAAATTTATATACTTTATTCTAGAAATATGAATATTTAATAAATATCATGATTATTACTACTCATACAGTAACATTATGACCATCAGATACTTGAATGGTTCATTTCTTTAGAAACTAAACTTTGAGTGATTTAATGGGATTATTTGTATATTTAATTATAAATTTTCTATAAATGTTAATTAAAATGGATTAGATATTATAAATAATATTACCATTTTTTAAAAAAATTATACATTCATTTTTTGTTATAATTAATAATTAAAATAGCAAAAATTTATTACCATTTATAAGGGTAAATAAGTTATAATGTGGGAAAACCTAAAATGTTAATTGTTAAAATAACCATAAAATAGTTTGAATCAAAATAGGTTTGCTTTATTTTTACCTTAATTTTATTTCCTTCTAATTTTAAAAATTTTGGATCTATTTTTTTAGGAATTTTACGTGACATTAATCTAGGTGTTTGGAAAAGTTCATGTGGGATACTCACATAAATTATAATGTGAACCCTGTCCCCTCACTTATTCACCCATTTTGAGAAACATATATCTTAACAACACATCCAATGTCTCCAAAAAAACATGAAAATGATATATATGGATTTTTATATCCACAATACCTAATATGTGGTCCCACACAACAGATAAAAATTGGGGTTTCTAAGGAAAAGAAATCATCTTCACTAAGGGCTTACATTTTAAACTTTTACATTTTCAAAATTCAATTATAACAGAGAAATTAATATATAATAACACCATTATATCCCAAATATTTGGTTTGTATTGTTTTTATGGAATGGTATTTATCATCCTCCTTCCTATTCAAATGAGAAAAAAATTATTTCTCATGTGTATGCTAGATTACATCCTCTCAAACCAATTTATTTACTTCAATTTCTATCTCACATTTATAGTAATTATAATAGAAAATATGATTTAATCTGATTATTATTAAATTATGATGATATTTTATGTTCAATATATAATATATTTATTAAAACATTCACCTATTAGGGAATTGAAATTGTCACTCATGTGTGTGTATGACTTAATATCTCCATGAAGTGATGTAATTAAATTTCAATATCAAAACATTGATAATGTTTATGAAATATTATTTATTGAAAGAAATTATATTTATAATATAAATATATTTCAATAAATGAAAATTATATAAAAAAATAACAAGATATTGAACTTTTGTAACATAATTATATAAAATAATAACAAGATATTGAACTTTTGTAACAAAAAATATCATATAAAATGATGATGTTAACGCCAAAAAATAGTAATAACAATATATTACTAGAAAATATTTTTTAAAATTTTATAATATAATAATGTATGTTTTTAGAATAATGAAAATGGGTTAAAAATAAATTAATATATTTTTTAAAACAATTATACATATTTTTTAATTACATTCAACTAATGAGAACCATGATGTAATGTATTTTATCTCGATATACATTCCATTGGGAGAATTTTGAGATTTTGAACTTATTTTTTTGTTTTATATACTATACATTTTATATAAATAACAGTAATAACTATTTATACATGATTACTAATGTATGAATTATTGATTACCCTTTCACGAGGTTATGATTTTCATTTACCAATGAGAGATACATTTATTTGGAAATATATTATTGGGATTTCATTATTTTTCTATGATGGAATATTATTATACATCAATCAAAAATACTTAAATATTATTAGAGTTTTTATATTAATGTATTTTTCAATTTTTATCCAATATGTTCCTATGTTTTCAATTTAATTTTGCAATGATGTTTTTATAATGAAATGTATTTTATTTTAATTTTAATAATATAGATATTTATATGTGTAGTTTTATTTAAAGAATATATTTTATTTATAAAAATATCAATTAATGATATTTTTAGTTATCATAAATTATTTAGGGGATTTAAATTATTCATTAATTATATTTAAAAATTATATGTTTTCAACATTCTTTTGAAAACATTCAAATGAATTTTTTTTAATGTATACTGTATTAATGGACTGTGTAGTCGTTTTAACCATTTTATGATATTTAGATTCATCTAAATTTCTTAAATTTTTTTACAGAAAAATATTTTAATAAATTATCAATTTAATATTTCACATCCAAATTTTTAATTTTTTCCTAGATACATGATTTTATTATAAATCCCATATTTCTAAAATACTAATAGTCTTTTTATATATCTTATTAATTTTGTGTTGTTTACATTATTTATAAATATTCCCATTATTGCGATCTATGAACAATTTATATTTCATAAATATCCATATTTATTTTATCATTTAAATTATTATTTCTTTATCAATGTACAATTTTTTCATATGGAGTTTTAGAACTAATTTTAATTTACTGAATTTGAAAAATCATGTAAATAAATATTACATAATAAATATTTTTTTTGATGAGGAGAATATATTAAAAATTGAATTGATTAATCAATATAAAATTATTTAATTATTATGAAAATATTTTTGGGACCATGTTACATATATCATACTGATGAATCGACAAGTCTTATGATACTAACCAGCTGTCCTAACTAGTAAATTTAGTTTATTTATATACATAAAAAAATTTAAACATTCATGGATGAAAACAAAGTTGATTAATATATCATAATATCAATGATAATAAAATCTAATGTTATGGATTTACATCTTTGAAAAATCATAATCTATTATCCATGAGATTATTTAATTGATATTATCCATTAAATAATTTCATGTATAAGTTATTCATCAAATGGAATGTGTTTTTAGTTATCAATATTTAGATTTATATTATTACTTATTTATTTATGGTATCATTTTCAATACAAAACCCATTCTGAGAATTTGATCTCACTATTTATTTGATTACATCCTTGGTGTATAAAAATGATTTATATTGATGAATTCATTGATACTGAATGAATTCTTTTATTGAATTTTATATTTAATTTCCAATTTAAATTTTGAATGACATCTATATCTAGTTCATCCTGAATTATAAACTGATCTACATTTTATGATGTTTTTCATCATCTTCAAGTAATTTTAAAAAAAGGATAGGAATGAAGAATACAAAAAAGGGAAGCATAGAAGGAAACCTCTCGCCCACCCCTACCCAAAAAGAAACTATGGAGGCTTGAAATGATGCAGCCCTAAAGCATCCAATTTAATAAAGTCAATCCCATTAGGTTTAATATATGCCGTAGAGTGTAGAAACACTTTCTCCATGCCATTAAGGACCACCAAGGCCATGTAGTCAGCAACATTGTTCCCCTCTCTCCAGGTGTGAAAGATTCATGCATTGTTCGTAGTCAATCTTTTACTTTTCCTTATGACATAGCAAATCGACCTAGGGACTTCACTATCCTCCTACATGAAATTTTAGACAATTAAAGAGTCTGTTTCAATTTCAAATACCTCCATCCCCTGCTGCCAGCAAAGCCTAAGACCTATAAGCATTTCCATTTTATGATTTTTTTCATTCTATCGTATGTATATGTAATAATGTCGACACTATGACTAGGTTTCATGAATTGGGTTGTTAACTATTGGTATCCTAAAAATTTTAATAGAAACCATAATAAATATATGTTTTCATGGTTTTGTAAAAAAACATCTAATGATAATAAACCTGAAAAGGGTGGGTACTGTCAATATCAACCCTCATTCTATTACAATGAGAGTTCCCACATAATGTGAACCTACCATAGATATCCTATCAGATATTCATAAAATAAGAAAAAATTATTTTTAGAATACATTATGAATAATTTTGTAAATTTTTATCATATAATGTTATCACAAAAAATAATATATTTATGATTTTGATATTAATAATTCATAAATTTTCGATTTCTTATAGCTATTCAAAATGAAATTTGTATTATATATTATGATTTGAAATTCATAATTTTATGATATAATTTATTATATTCCATTATTAAGAAATAGATCATGGAATAATCAATGGAATTAATACCCTTATAAAATATAGATATTTACATATAGAGAAATCCAATACAACTAGTGTTGGATGTGATTAGATGAGGGTCATATACTGTAAATTATCATTATTGTGAATAATAACCTTGAACATATGCAGAAATATGATTTCCCTCAGCATGATATACTTATTCATGATCATTTCATAATAATAAAGGGAAACAGTTATACTATGAATATATTGGCTCCACGAAATTTTGGATTGGGGGAGGTTAGGGATCTCAAATACTATATAGGAAGAAGATATAGAACACATGGAATAAATATATTTAAATGTAACTATAATTCATAAATATTTCCCTGATAAATAATGAACAGAAATGAATAGGATATTCTATATCTTAATGAAAAGGGAATAACACAATGTTATTTTTCTAAGGATACTTTTAAAATGAATTCCATATATGTTATGACTATATAAAAAACAAGGACCAGATGATTTATAATTTAAACTGAGGGACTATAACAAGTTCCCAAATGTTTATTGTTCCTCAAACATTATCATCATATGATTAAATGATATTTTTTTATCAATAAAGTGAAGTAAATAATAATATTTGATTTTCTATTTGGAATTTAGGAGAATATGATGTCAGTTAAAAACAAATAAAAAGGGAAAATGTCAATGAAGGAAAATAAAATTAATCAATATCTATAATGTAAAAACTATTGAATGAAAAATACAAAATAATGAATAAAGGGAATAATATTTTTTAACACATCATTATAGAAGGGTTATCATGATATTTAATGTTAGGTAATGAAATAGAAAACTAATTTACATTTCATTAACTATAATGAATTTTTGAATTATTAAATATGAATTAAGCATCATTATGGAAACATACGAACAACATGGATTAGGTATGAAGTAAAATCCTATGTGATCACTATTAATAAGGTTCATGTTCATAAATTTGTATGGTATATACATTAAAAATATCATCAAATTTAATTAATAAGAAAACTATTTTTTGATCTTCACATTTATGTCTTTATCTCATGATTTCCATGAAAATATGATATTTCCCCATTGCCTAATGAAGTGAGAGACCAGTCAAACATCATATTGGAAATATTAATGCCATAATTGTGTATTAGAATGGTCCCTTTATGACACTTTATAGATAAATTTTTTATGAATTTTTTATTATGACATTGCATAAATTTTATATAATACATGGTATGGAATGGATTTCGAAATATGATAAAAAAAATTCAAAGAGAAGGAAATTAAAATTCATGATGAAGATAAAGAATTAATTATATTTATAGTTGATATTTAATCATCTTACTCATTCTAAGAACCACCACTCTAAATTAGATTGTTGGGAAATTAGAAAAAAACATCATATGGATTTAAAATGTATTAATTAAATTTACAATTTACCTATAATATACGAATACTTTGATAAATTTCCTACAAAATAATATAGACATAGACCAGATCATGAAGATGTGTTTTCTCATGATTTAATACCCTATAAAAGCACTATATTGATGAATCCCAATATAATACACATAGTGTAATTATTTAAGTTGATAAAACAATTATAGGTGATTTGTGATATTGTATTTATATGTTTTATTGTTTTTCCTTGGGGACCCAATTTTTTTTAATAATAAATATGGATCCTTGAGGCTTTTTATTGATTATTATGAAATCAACTCTATTATAAAAATGAAAATATATCATTTTTCTTTTAGAAAATAATTATTCAACAATCCTTATAAAGATAAATTTTTTAACTATTTACCATCTTTATAGGAATCCAAAATTATGATTAATGAATTATTATATTGGGAATATATATTTCAAAAATGATATGAACATTACATATTTAATGTAATTTACATTCTATTGAATAATTATCCCTTTGTTCCTACGGAGCTATTGAATATGGCTTTCAAGGAATATATTGATAGTTTCTTTGGTATTTATTATTCTTATCAGGGTATATATTAAATTATATGATCACTCTGAGAATCACATACATACCATTATTGAGAAAATTAAATGCATTGTTTTATATGGTAATTTTAACAAGTGTGAGTTATAACATCCAAAATATTATTTCCTTATCCATATTGTCCCAAATGGTGGAATGAAAACTAATAATGCATTGAGAAAAATAAATAAATAAAATCAATAAATGAAGGAAAATTATTAATCTCTGTTATTTCATAGTATTTACATGTTAATACTAATTATTATTTCCAAAATAATCTTGATGGGATACCCTGTTAACCTATATTACAAGTAATGGGGTTCAACTTGAATCGAAAATTACAATGAAGAATGTTTTGTAAAATTAAATAAGATATTGTTAAATGTTTTTATTTTTTTACTACTATAAGGAATTAATTGAATCTTGATATATAGGCATAGATCCAAGAAGGGAAACAAAAGTGTCTTAAGGAAAAATGATAACATTAAGTATTCTTAATAAAGGACGATAAATATTAATGGACAAAACAATCAAAATCCTTATAATGATTTCATCTTTATAATATTTTGTATTAAAATATTGATATAATATATCTACGGTTAAGGATGTGAGATATCAAATTCTTACAAGATCTAAAAACACATCATTTCACAAAGAGTTCTAAATATTACGAAAATGAGCAGTCATTAACTTCTTAAGTGTTATAATTCCAAAATAAACTACCACCATGGGAAGGAATATAATGTAATAGATTCCTCGAGTATGAAATATATTTGATTTTTGGAAAACTGAGGAATGACATTGATATTTTATTTATGGATTTTTTAATAGTTGATATTTTAATTATTAATATAGGTAAAAAATTTAATCTTTTTTAAAGTTAAATAAAAAATAATATATAATTGAAAATGTATAAATACTCTAGACTGATTTTGAGAATCATTAAATGATAATTAGATCCACGAATTATTGGAAATTAGCAGTATATGTATATTAAATAGACGTATGATATACTAAAATATGTGATGTGTTTAATATATAAAAATATAAAAAGGGAATAATTGGATGATCTCTATGGAATTAGTTTCTCTATAATCCTTGGTATCACAATGATTTATATTGATTAAATGTGATAATTTTGTGAAAAAATATGAAGAATAAAATTAATGATTATATATCAAGATGATCAATTTTGAAATAAATGGACATTGATAGAAAACAATACTGGAAGATTTATTCCAAAAATATATTTTAATAGGATGAAATATTGTGATATTATTATAATTTTTTTTAAATAAAAAATATTCATAGATTGAGTGACATAATGTGGTTTATTTTTTATCTCCTAATAAAAATTTTAAATTTCATTGATATAAGATATTATTTAAATAATGAGATCCATGAATGTATCAATATTAATGATTTCTCAGGATATCATGATGAAATAATCTCAATTATAACTAATCATGATATATTATTTACATCAACATTTTGGGGAAAGACCTTATATGATTTTTGATATCATCCTTCATTTGAGCACTAGTTTAAATAATCAAATTGACAGGCAATATGAAACTATTATTAAAACATTAGATGTCTTTTAATGATCATGATAAAATGACTATCCAGGTATGTGGGTTCATTATTATCCATTGGTTAATTATTCCTCTAATAATATATTCCATTCAAGTATTCAAATGAATTTGTATCAGGAATTATATGGAAATATATGTCATAATCTAACTTGTGGTGATAAATTTAGAAATTTGATTATTTTAGTACAAGAACCTATTAATGAGGAAAATACAATGATAATTTCTACTCAATACTATCATAATGAAACTCAGAGTCTTTATAAGAGTAATGATAAAAAATAACGAATGGTCATGGAAATTCATGGGGTAGATAAATGATTCTTCAATGTTTCTTCATAGATGGGTATTATAATATTTGATAAAAAATTGAAATATAAACCTCAGTATGTCAAAACATTTGAATTTATAGGACCAATTGTGGATGTGGATTACTATTTAGATATTTAACCATGTCTCTCAAAATTACATGATGTGTTTTATAAATCATTTTCAATGAAGTACATACTATAACAAATTCATGTTCTCACCTCCTAATAAAAATAATTTTAACCCTATCTATATTATTATGAATATCACACCAAGTTCATTGACAATAAATAACATGTAATATGGAATTGGATATCCATAGTATTAATGTTACATAAAAATCAAATCATAAAAAAATGAATCAATATGTGGACGAGAGTATGTAATGATAAAGAACCACCTCTATTGGTTTAAAAATTAATATCTAATAAACATTTTCGGGAATACATTTTTATAGGAGGGATGAATGTAAAAATAGATATTTAATTGTACTATGTGAAATTTAATTTTTAATGAATTTTTAAATAAGGTTTTTCTTATGAATTAAAATTTAATAGGGCGAATACTTAATTTGATTTTACATATCCCAAACAATACAAGAATGTGTTTTTGAAATTTTCATTATGAAAAATCATTTTATATATATTTATAAATTTACTAAATAAATATGAAAATTTTATTTATAATAAGATGTTATAATATGTAAAATTATACATGTATTTAGTATTAGTTTTATAGAAACAATGGTAATCTTATTTGGAGGTGATAAATAATATTTTCGATAATTTATTTTAAACTTAAAATACTAAAATTTTAATTAATTAATGTATCATATATAATGAATTATTAACATAAAAATAATATATTATATATCTGAATATATGAAATTATATTCACATTAAAAAAATTGAATGTCATATTGTTAATTTGAAAAGAAATTATGTTTTAAAAATAAATACCCTGAAATATTGTTTTAATAAATGTATTTTGAGTTTAGTTTTAAATTAAAATTTCTCCAATAATGTGAATTGAATTTGATAAAAGGGATTCCATATTTGGAATAAAAATTACAAAATTTGATTATTGTTCCAAGATTACTTTTGGTTATAATAAATAATAAAATTAGATATTGTTAATTCTCAAGGTTATTATTAAAATAACTATATTGAGGGGATAACAATAAAATATGAGTTAAAATAAAATAAATATATTTTTAAACCCATTAGATGGTTATATTTTTATATATTACTCATAAATATGAATTAATCCTCATTTTGGTACCATTTTTCCAAGAAATTGACTTGAAATTATTCTAAATCTTTGAAAAATTATTTGTGTTCCAATCTCATCAATTATTAATCAATTTTTTTATTCAGGAAATTTTATATTATATTTTTCATTTACAATGGATTGGAAGGATCATTTATATGTTTTATATACATTTCATTTATTAAATAATTTATATAAATTAAAAGGGTATTTTTTATCATTTATGAAATTAACATACAAAAACATTACTATAATTGTTTAATATATTTTTATTATTTTAAAATTGTTTAATTATTTCCAGAAAATGACTTTTAATTAAATAGTAATCATATATTTCAATTTAATTTTATCAAATTATCTAAAGTAAATGTTTTATTACAAAAAATATATTTTTTATGATCTAATAGTTATATCTAATAAAATATTAATTGTGTGTTCGGTATTTTTTCATAACAGTTTCATTTTATTTTGATATTTTAGACATAATTTTATCTTAAATATACAATTTTTTTTAATCATGTATGTGCATATTAAATAAATTATGTTTCAATTATTCTTTATATTTTTACTATTAATATTATTAAATTAACTGGGGAAAATCATTATAAAATCGTATAAAATACTTAATACAAAAATTTATTGATAAGTAATAATGTTTATGAATTTTATTATTCATTAAATATAAGATTATTTTTTAAGGAATTATTCCACAAATAGGGCCCAGTTAAAGATAGCCCCACAATGGATCGACATGACCTTTGAGAAAAAAACTATTTCAAAAATTATAAAATGGTATTTTCTTATATACATACCAATATATTACGAAATCATAGAAAAATTCATTCATGGTAAGGATATCATCATTTCTAATGTCATAAAACCAAATATTATTCATTTCTATCATCGAGAATTCAATTATTACTAATATTTTTATTATTTCATTAATGTTGTCAATGGATTATCATTATGCTCATGTTATTTATTAAATTGAATATGTTTCTAGTTATCTTTTTTTCATATTGACTATTCAATATTTTCATATGGATGTTTCCTCTATTTAAAATCCTTATAATTTGAGGTCACATTTTCCTTCATTTCCTTTACCGATGATATATATAATATTTCATTGATTGATTTAAGGATGTGGAATTTTCACTAACATAATGTATTTTTTTCAAAATGATAAATTTGGAATCATGTTTTTATACAATTAGTCCTGAATTCTAAATTGATCGATCATTTTTTGATTTAGTCCATTCAATATTATTTAAATGAAAAGATGAATACATAATCTCCATCTTAATGTTGTCCATAACTTTAAAAAATTTATTGAAGTATGATTAATTTCTCACCTCTAACAGATAATGCAGTGCCTAAATTCAAATTTTATGTCACGATTGTGATGGATTCAAAATAGTGGATACTATAGATGAGGGATGCTAATAACACACTCCATGTGTCTTGATCATTAGAGATGAAGGAATGAACTGTTGGGAAGAACATTATTCTAAAAAATGAGCATATCTTTTGAAAGTGGAGGATGCTGGAAAGTGTATATAAATGTTTAAACTAGTTGTAAAATTCTAATAAAGGAATGAATTATTATATTTATATGAAATATTATACTAGTTTTTAATCACACACCTATATGAATAGTGTAATGTATACTTTTATAATAATAACATCATATGTTGAGGATGGTTATGGAGTTAACATTATATCATGATTATTTGGATAATTATATCTATATCTAGTATCCCATTCATTTATAGTATCAATATAACTAGGAACATGATTACAAACCCACACATATATCTTAATGAATCATGTTAGAACTAATATTTTGGAATCATTTGATCAATGATATCATGATTGAATAGACTTCCATCCATATATATTTTATCACTGTTTATTGTGAAAGCTGATTGATGATGGGATTTTTGTAATAATATTTCTATAAGCTGGTGATAATATAAGCATTTTTTTAATGAAATGAAGAATTGATCAGATAACGTCGGAGGTGTTTATTGGGGATCACATTCCTAAAAATGGAATATTGGAAAAAATGATTATATGATAGAGAAGCTATTTAACATTTTATTTTATTTGTGATTAATACATCCAAAAGTTGTGTCAATACATTGATTAATTAGATTTTAAATATGTGAACACACCCCCAAATGAGAATTTATATTTAAAGAGAAGTAATGTCAAATGGGATATGAGTTCAAAAACAAAGGGATATTTTATATATATTATTTTTATGCATTATTTAGGTCAATATTATTAAAAATCCAACAATTCTACTACCAATTGTAATTTTATTTATGTTTAGGAAAATTTCTATAATGGAACACGATGAGGTAATTTAGTGGGTTCCCCATTACACGGTGTTTTTAAGGGCATGGTTCGTTTGGAATAGTTTAGTTTCTATAAAGTTTTATATAATTATAATTTTTATGTGATTTATATTTCTTTACCAGAACTGCAATTATGGTTTTTCATTTGAATGAATAGTAGTGTGTTGGATGATTAAAACTCAACTAGTGGTCACACATTCAACAAAAAATGTGTAGAACATTAGATTTATGAAATTAATGAAGGATATATTAGTTTAGAGGGTTATTGGTAAATATTATAATTGATGAAAAAATTAGGATAATGTTTTGTTACTCATTTATCATGTTTGACATTGATATAAATATGATATTTCATTCTCATATGAAGCATATTCAGTTGTTGTGTCAGATTATTTTCTTTCTATTTTTAGAGGGTGTGTTGGACCTATATAAGATCGATGGAAAACTAAATCTACTTATATTGTTTAAAATGGTAATAAGTAATGATTTTTAGGTATTGTTTCACAATATATTGTTTTTTTCTTAAAATTTTAAGGTATACTTGGAACCCACATATCTACATTTTGAATTCAATGAAATAAGTATATTTTTCACCTCCTAAAATAATTTATTGCAAAACAAAAATGATTCTGATGGGGATGATTTATAAGGTGTGATAATTATTTCAAATTAAAAAAGAAATTTTATATAACATAATAGAAATGATCATGTAAACATATTTTAAAAGACTATTTGAAGATAGTGATGTCATGATAGAGTTATAGTTCATAGAATGATGGTGGTGGTGAGATGGAGTAATTGTGTCAAAATATCGCCTTCTGAAAAATATGTGTAAATTTATAAATTTGAAATTATTTAAAAGGTTTAGGAAATAGGTTGGTAATTTTATGTTAGTAGATATAATTGACCATGACAGTGGTACCCCCAAGGATATTTGATTAGAAGAACTTCTGGATGCATCAATATGTTAGTAGTGATTGTTTGATGAACTATATTTTAGAACCAATATTTTTCATTAATAAAAATTGAGTATAATATTTGTGTATTGTAAAGGAAAGGGTATTATGATGTATGAGTTGAGGACTGGGATAATGTGGAGCATCCTGAATGGAGACAGTTTGGTTCAACAATACGAGATGTGGAGCATCGTGACTGCATGATGTATTGACAGTGATCTCCATGATTACATCAAATTTGAGTGCACCATTAGGAAAAAAGGAGTGCATGAAATGAACTTTTTGAAATACGGAAAAAACACACTGGAGTTGAAGGAGATTCATTAATGGATAAACTTTAAATATAAGGCTTCCGCTTTTCTTTTTGTGTGATTTTTTCATGGAAAAGATGAAATCACATTTGTTTTATGAAGGTAGGGGTGCTCTGAAAATATGGCTTTATATGTGAGCTTAAGAATCGCATAAATATTTATTTTTTTATTGACTATTACAAGGGAATCTTCTTAATGGTTTCTTCACAATAATGGTGTAATCATCATTGAATTTTGATCTTCATGAAGCCAGTTTGTTCCACGAATGTCGTTAGCTTATGATGGTTGTGATATTTATGAAGGAGGGCCATGAAATGAATGTTTCAAAGTTACGTATTTAGTGAAAAGGGATTTCAATTTTCAACGAATATAGTATATGGTGAAATAATAACATCATCTGTGATAGTGACAATGATGTTAATTCTAATCCATTGGAGAGACCTTTAAGTCGATAAATTGAGAAATAAATATCTAAAATTATAGAGCTAGGGGGACTTGATGAATGTCTTATGATGTTAGTTTTGTGCTATCCAAAAATTTATGGTAATGGTAGTGCTCATGAATATAGTGAATGTGTCTAAAATCCATTATTCCATAACTAGTGAAGATTATTCAATTATGGTTTGACTGACACACAATTGGCGTATGCCCCTTTGACTAGCCCTTAATGGTGAACCATGTAAAATTGTTTTATTTCCTTTCTATATATAAATTTTATATTGATGATCGAATCCATAATACAAGATTAAATATTCCCTAATAATGTGGTGTTAAGATCCATCATATTAAAAAAATGTCGATATCATGATTCACCCCTCCCCTCTCATGGTGTTCCATGGTTTTACAATATATGGAAACAGATGTGTATATATAAATAGGGATGGTTGTTTTAATTTTGGTGGAGATATTTGTACCTAATAGAGATACAATTGTATGTTCTTGTTCCGTATGATAACATTCCATCGTAATTATCTTAATAATGTGATGTTACCTTCCCCCTTGGATTAGAGCCAATGGTAAACCATGAAATCTCATTGTGGTGTTATTTACATTTCATATTTTATTGTAAATACATTTTCATAAAGTGATTAAAATGTTCTACTAATTGAATTACATTTTAATATTATGACATATAATATTTTTATTCTATGTTGTATGAATTAATAATTTGTTGTATTCCTATTTTTTGTCAAATAGATACATCCCAGTTGTGATTATTTATGTTGTTTAATAAGATATTGGGAATAACCCCATAAACATGAATTTCCAATGAACAATGTATTATTTTTAAACATAATGTTAATATGTTTAAAAATACTTCCTTCATTAGTAAATTTCAGCCATCATAGCATGATGGACTCTCATGAGAACTCAGATAGACATTCCTTATCAGGCCATAATATTATGAGGAACTAAAATGTTATGAATATCCAAATATTATTATCGATATGTGAATTCCTATCCTCTACTGATATAATGGATTAAAAAACATATTTTTATTATCAAATTACAACATCATGTTGATGAATGATCATTATATATAGTACATATATAGAAGATTACATCGTCTAGATCATATTAGTTAGATTTCATGATATTAATAAGCCTCAAGTGATGATGTATGACTATTTTTACTTAACCCTTATCTCATTATTATTTCAGTTTAAATAAAACATCTAAAATTGCTGTGACAAGAAGTCCGATAGTTTAGGAAGATATCTAGTGTTTTATCTTCTAAAAAAATTAGCACAAATTTTAATTTTGATTAATTTCTCGACCAAAAAAAATTATCAACATTAGAAATTTACTATGTATGGTAAATATTCTATTATAAAAAATTATACTTACTATATCTTCAAATCCATTAGGGAATTATTATCTGTTGGGTCACCATTTCTCCCCACTAATGTGATATCTTCTAGTTTCACTCTTATCGTTCTCTATAAAAAATATTCAATAACTCTCATGATTCATATAATTTTCATATTTTTAGCTTTCTCCAATGTAATTCATTGATTGATGTTATAGTTTCTCATATGGACAAACGTTCTTTCGGAAAAAACTTCCCTAAAATTTCTTCATCCAAATCTCAATTTTAAATTATTACATCACAAAAAAGGTACTCCATAAAATCCACTTCACAAGATTAAATTACACTTATAATATTACATTTAATAAATATCCCTGATTTCTTCATTATTCCTTGTAGTAATAGATGGTAAAAAGATGTTATAATAACTCATAATTCCCTTTTGATTTTATATGTAAAAATATTGATTTTAATAAATAATAACAGAATTGAATAAAACTACATTAACAAAAAAATTTATTCATTTTATTAATCTCAATAATTCTAATTGATATTTATTTTTTTGTCTATATGGTTAATAATAATAAATTATAAAATGAACTTCATATATGTGATTAATTAATATCTAAATTATAATATGTGATACCATTTATGAGAAACCATATTATATTTCTTGTCATTATTATTTACCTCATCATGAAAAACAAATAAAAATATCCATATAGGATCTTAAAAAGTTTTCATTAAATTTTTTAAATAATAACTAAATTCCTTTTAGGCATTATCCCATTTCATATACATGATTGTGTATTAAAATTTTACTATCATCTACAACTAAAGTAAATCCAATCACTTAAAAATCATTTGTTTTATATTAACATTTAAATATATATATATCAGTTCCACCACATTTAAAAAATTCATACGATCTAGATTTATATCATGATAACTCTTGGGAGGAGAAATAAATATTGATATATGATTATAGAGTCAATATTCTATGATGTACTATAACTCACCCTATCAAAAGTACAATTCTGAATCCATATCATAAACAGGAAAATATGGGAACCATGGGAGGAATGGAAATAAATTTACACCTTATATTTTCTTTTTAGAATGCAAAGTGAAATTTCATTGTTAAAATTTTAAAATGTGTAATTATTTTTTGGGACCATGATTATCTTACATGAAGTTTCCTTCAAAATAAATTATTTTTTACCGACGATTTATGTAATTTTATAAATATGTTATATGTACCTTGTAAATGAAAAAAATAGTGCTTTATTACTCTATGAAATTTTTTTACACATGATGTATAAATATACTCCAAAAAAATTGTAAAAGGGGATATCAATCATATTTAAATTATTTAACTATAAATTTATATTCTAGTATATATTTATCCTCAAATATTATAAAGGTCGAAAAAACACATTAAAAATAAATAAAACATTAGAAATATAATCGCTATTTTGAAAATGAATAAATAATAATTTATAGGTTCAATGAATTAAATGATGAATTATTGAAATATTAGGTATTTATTCGATTTATAAAGCTTATATTACTATTGTCAATAGTATATTAATATTTAGATCATTTATCAACCATAATATATAGTAAAAATCTTATTAATAATATTTCTTAATAGGAAAATAAATAAAATCATTTTATTGTTCCTTTATTTCTTATGAAAAAATTGATATATTGGGGAAAACATTCATTTTTATCCTATACAACATTTTTCTAGCCATATTTTTGATGATATGAGATGATGGTATTTGTGTTCGGTGAATAGTCAGTCAACGTTGGATTTTTTTATTATTGTGTCTATCTTGTTAGAGAATTATGGTGGATCAACAATGACATAATCATTTGTTAAAGCCCTTACCCATTTCGGTATTTATATTTTATTTTATTTGAAAAGAATTATTTTTTGAAAATATGGTCATTATAGGAGGAATTTTATTTGGCTTCTCATTGATTAACTCATGAAATCTTTGTTTTTACTCTCATTCAATGATACGATGAATGTGGAACAATTTGGTGTCTTGTATGTCTGATAGATTATGAGAAATCATGGGTTGTCCTCTATAGTTATTTCTAATAGGGAATCGATGTTCACATATATTTATTATAATGGTTTGTTGGAGGTTATGGGATCCTATATGAAATTAAGAGTGGAAAGTCACTTGAAAAAATATGTACAAATAAAAAGTGATGCCTTAGCTCTTAAAGATATTCTCTAGGATTGAGTGACTTATATTAGTGGTTCTTGTGAAAATATTCTTTATTTTAGTGATATTTTTTATAAAATATTTTATCAGACATCAATAAAAATGGATCCCATTGACAATTTTCATGGGAGGACATATAGATTTACATTCATTTTGGAAGAGTTGGGAGAGTGGTACTTGGTTTAGAAAAGTCATATTTTGGAGAGAAAAGAGAGAATGTTATGTAGCGAAATAGATTGATCAGAGCATTGAGTTATAAAAAATCATGTCAAGTCTCTTTGTATCTAGAGTTATATATTGAGGTTTTTGAATTGCTCTTCCATAGAGCATTTCAACACATGTGACATCATCAGTAGTCTATATAGGGTATGATCTCACCGAGGTTTTTGGGACCCTTGGAGATAAATAAACAACATTAAAGGGTGTCCTATTGGATATGAATGTAGTCAAATTTGAAATCCATCTATGACCTATTTAATGTTTCTTATATTATATGGTATCAAATAGATCATTAACATGTCATTTAACAAGAGGGTGATGATCATGAGCACAACATCACTGTTCATGAGGAAATAGTTCAGATTATGGGTAGACAAGATAAGGTGCTACATGGTTAAAGTATTTATCTAGACTGTGTATTATGGATTTGTGGAAAAAATAATTAAAATATGTGGCTTTTCGTCTTTTTATTATGTTTTAATGAACATATATTTTTTCAAGTAAATGTGATTTTTTACATTTGTGGAAATAAATAATTTATAGATGGTTGATTGAAACACCATGTAACCTTCCTTAGCATAAGATTCAACTTTTTCTAGTTTCCATTTTTCATTGGGTAGATTACAAGATTCATTGAAATAGGGATCCAAAGAAAATAAAAATGATGTAATGTCCAAGGATTTATCTGGGTTTATATTAAAGGAGTCTAGTTATAAATTTAAATATTTATTTAGACCCCTATTTTTGATACATTATAGCCTCTATTTATGGTTTGGAGGGTTTATATAAAAAAATAGGATGAAAACAACATGATGGAAACATTAATATTGTGAATGTTTTATGAATTTCTTTTCCAAGGAAGTCTCTATGAATCTCATTCTGGGTGTGAAACATTTGCAGTCCATAAAACCATTATATGAAGTGAAAATGTTTATTAGAGTTTAATTTAATCTAAGGAAACTACTTTTTTGAATATATAATTCATGGGAGTTCGCATCATGAAGGGTATTCATGAAATGAATTAATTAGTTTTAATGGTTTTAAACACACTGCACTTCTGACCCTTTTTACATTTGTTTACCAGGACCTCCTCTCAAACCATATGATTATTTTAGATGAATTTTGGTCATGTACCTCATTCATTATCACATTGTTCTATGTTTGACTTCAGTGGATGTTATGATTCATATAGTCAGATTGGAATATTTCTATATCATTATTTCTTTTGGTTTCAGTGGTGGAAATCCATGTACTTTTATTAAGAATCATTATTGAATTTTGTTTTCCATATAATATTTTTAATTTTTGTCATTCCTTTCCATTAGAAAAAAATTTGATGGGTTTTTCAAGAAAAATTTTCAAACATGGATAGGATTGCAACATTAATTTGGTATGTTTATATATCATGTTGTATCTAATTCAAGAAATTCAATATATTCAAGTTGATGTATTTGGGTTGATTATTGAAATGTAATATATTATAGGTAAAAATAGATTTTTTTGTAAATGTGATAATGGATTTTTTTAGGTGGGTTTTAAAAGACATAGCACATTTGGAAGGTTCAGTGCATCTAGCAATTGACATATGCGACCCTAGTTCATTTTTAACCAATATTTACTTATTTTTTTATATCAACAAAAACTAGAACGAATCAATATCAGTTAGAATCAAGATATTGTTGGTTTTTTATTCTTTTTTATCTAGTACCTATTCCAGTTTTCTATGTACCAAATTGTGTTCTCTAACTTTTATGACTAGTTTGTAACATGATAAATTGATTCTTATATTTTTATCAAATATTTAGTTAACAATTATTCATTTACAAATACTATATTTCTAGATTTTTTTATTATGAAATGAATTTATATAATATAATTTAACTTATAAAAATTTATTTATTTATGAATAATAATTATAAAGTGTATTTTTTTAAAGGATGAACTTATGAAGCCTTGATACGTGATATTGAATGTTTTTTTGTGGTATGCTGTAGGGATCTATTATCCCAACCTAAATTTTATTTTGGTTTGTTTTAGACCTCATATATCCTGAATTAGGGATGTGTAAGGGAATCATTTAACATGTGGGTTCCTCTTGTTTTTTATCACCTCTATAGTGGGGTTGATTAGTGGGGACAGATGATCACACTGATACTTGATTAGTTTGGTCTGTTTTCGCAATCTAGTTCTGTCGATGTGTCTTGAAATTTTATACCTCTCAATTGTTATATATTCTTTCTCGGTTTTAATTTCATATTTCATTTGTTTTTTATGAGACTATTGGATTGTGGACCACTATGGATGACTTTTCTAGTAATATAGATTTGGTTCATTATAAGTCCTTTTCCATGGATATGATTATTTTTCATCACCATATCCCAGTTATGGGTGATGGGGACACTATCCATATAATTTGAACAAATATATAAATATATATATGTTTTTTCATATATAAATCTTATTTTCCATATATTGTAATAAATACAAGTTATATAATACATTCGATCAAAAAAATGGTGAATACAATTAATCATACAAATATTATCATGATAACATATTATCAACAACCGGATCAATATATCAACTATCAAAAATGTTGAAAAAATTTCATTTATATAGAGTTATCTAAGTTTGAAAATATAAATTACATTAAAAATATGTAATGTAGCATCTATTTTTTTTATCATTTTAATTAAAATGATAGAAAATGTCAATTACTCTACTAAATATGATCACATATAAAATTTTAAAATATGTGAGGTATATATTAATTATCAACTACCGATTTAAATCCATGAACTGATTTCTATTACTCTAACACATAACAATGAAATTCCATGTATTTTTATAAAATTGTTCGGTTATCCTTAATTATTACCTCTCATAGAATCATTATATCTCATTGATTTTACGATTCCATGACCTAAAATAGATAGATGAAGACAATTAACTAGACTCATTAACTAAAATTCCTTCAGCAGGATTGATCATTGACCAATTTTACAATATATGCAATATAAGAACATAAGCATTACATTTATTCTTAAACAAAACTATCATAGGTAGATTATATGGTAATAATTTCTTAAAACTCATTCACGTTGTCAGAACCTTTCCATCCATTATAATATGATGAATTCTTCCGAAGGATAAATTCAAACCTACTTTCAAACAAATTCATATTCATATTCAATCATATTAAATATAAGATTGAATAATTTGTTTTCATTAGGTTATTTTTTCATCAAATTCATTTCAAATCATTTGCGAGTAATTCAATGATACAAACTATATGCACATTTTGATTAATCTGAAAACTTGGTGGATATAATTTTTTTTTACAAAAACACATACATTTTTTAAATGAAATCAAAAAATATTACATAGGTGATAATGAATTATTAAATTGAACATCATAATACTAAGGAATAATTTCAAATTTATGGTTTATAATAAAGACTAGCTTTTTGAAATTGATTATTTTACAAGATTAGTATCTTGTTTATTATAATTTCTGATGTAAATTTTTAAAATTGGAACCCACCAATAATGAGCCACATTTAAAATTAATCATATCCATTTTTGGTCGATGATCTAAATTTCCTAATGACATACAATATAATTAGCATAAAAAATTCGTGAGTAAATCGAGTTGACAATAATTTTCATGTATATTTTATATGACTCTAGGATAGATGAGTAGTCGATTTTTTGTTATAACCACTTAAATGGATAAACCCAACACTCTTAATCTAGTATTTTATCAATTATTATTTCATAAATATTTTAATCCTAGAGAAAAATATAATAACATTGATTATATTTTTAATGGTTAACCAATTAATATCATCCACTATAGTGGTTAATTCATATACATCTAATGGTCAAGATTGCATGTAAAGTACGATCGAGGTTTTGAAATGTGATGTTTTTGAATGAATTTGAAATTTATAATTTAAATGGTGGTTTTATTTCACCATTTCATTTAACATCATTTCTATTGTGTATATATACATAAAATTATTTATTTTAAATCCTCTACCCTCAACCAAATCAATGGGTCCAAACCAAAATGATGTGTACCATTTAATGGTACCCCTAATATGTGTTACTAACCCCCGTATATTTAGAAATCATGCTAATTTATAACTAAATATTTCTCATTAATATTGTACACGAACTACTTTTTAATGTGTAGATTTATATTAAATAATAAATATATACATGATTAATCAAGGTGTGATATAATACCATACCAATCATTTCATAAATAATGAATGTTCTCATAGAAATTTGGAAATGTAACATCATGTCCCACTCCCTTTGGTATAATTTACCAATGATATAATTAAATTCATCATAACTCATCGAGAGACCAATTTATAATATTTTATGAAACAAAATTTCTGCTAATATCTTCAATTAAAACGTAGGTCATGGTAGATGAAATATAAATCATATATAATAATTCATATCATTTATTTATTTATTTTATAAATTATATAAATAATTATATTATGTTAATGTAAAATATACACTTTTTCAGTGAGAATAATATATAATTTGAATAAGAAACATGGGTATAAATATAAATAAATGGAAACATAAAAAATTTAAACATGAGAAGGAATCAAGTATAAAAAATTCTTAAAAAATTGAATATTTTGACCAGAATTTCTTCCCTTGAATTTATAGAGATCTTTTATGGGAATAGTTTTATACAAATATGTCATCATACATACGTAAAAAAAAATACTAATTCATAATGTGGATATATCTACTAAGTATCCATTTTTTACCAAATAAAATAAATTTTTAAAAAAACATGTTCTATTTTCTAATAATATCACAAAACTTTTTATCTTATCTATTTACTTCCATAAATTAAAATTTAAAAAAGGTAATCGATTTTGGATTATGTTCTATTTATATAGAATTACAATTATGGGAAATATAAGAAGAATTAATGAATCATGTTAGCCCATTAGTACTATTAAAATTTTTCATTTTTGAAAATAATTATTTGGATTCGAATTAATTTTTTTATTTCCTATGAAATTTACTTTTCTCCACAATGATATTCATAAATAATTTCATTATAAATATAAAAGGAATAATATAACTCAAAAAAGACCCAATAAAATTATGATAAATTCATTAAATGCTATACATTTATCGCTTAAGAAATATCATTAACATACCTTAAAATGATCACATTATCTTACCTTTTTATATATTATATTGATAGTGAAAACCCATAAGATGTATACATAAATTATTTTGGTTACATGGGGAAAACATTCAGTGTCACTCAAATTGTCAATCATAAAAATGTGATATTATACCATGTAAAATTCCCATAATTACATTATATATTCCTAACAACATAACTTTGTACCTAAGCTAATTTTATTTTAGAGATATATTAGGATCAACAATATTCATGATTTATATCACACAAATCCATAATCACTAGTTATATTAGGCTAAATTTAAAAAAACATAATTAATACCAAAACAAAAATCCATGAATTCATTAATTTCCATTATCTTACTAAAAAAACATTCTTTTCCCACATAATCAATATTTTTCGGTTATTAAAATATCTTATCAGTTTAAAAGAATTTTTGAATAAACCAATGACAATGGTATAGAGTAATTATATTTGAGAAGAAATTGAAATATTATAATGTAATCTGAACATCAGAAAATGGTTGTTGATAAGGGAATAAATTTTGATTCTGTATATTATAAAATTGGACATTCTTGTTTGTTTTCACATCAAAACATTCCATTTCAAACACATTAAATGATTCCTTTTGAAAACTATTGAAAATAATGTCACAAGATGAAACAATTTACATTATAATTTTTTAGCCAAATCAACACATCAATAGTTTTTTTAGAATACATAGATGGGAAAAATTATTTATAAAATAAATCAGTTTCAAATTTGATACAAGATTTTTAGTAAGTTTGTCCCCCACCTTGATTCTGACTCATCATGAATATTAATTATATTAATAAATAAAAATGTTAAAAAAATTATTTACACAATAAACTTTCTATTTGTGTTATTCTATTAATATTAATTATATTCATTTTATATGAAAGTACATAATCATGATAGTTCATGTATGATTTTTTGATGATTCATATGTCCCAAATCACTAGTGTAAGTTTATTATTGTACAATTTGTAGTTATTAAATAATATATAGAATAATAATAAGGATATATTTATCATTAATATTCATTAATTAGCTATTAAAAATATATAATAATTTTTTATGATAATCTAGTTAAGTTATAATCATTGAGGTGATAGGTTTTATATATGCATGAAAAATATTCCTAATTTTCATTTAGCAGCATGGAAAGAATGTAAACATAATTTTATGTTCTTATATTAATTATATGATAATAAATTTAATATTAACTTTTTAAATAATCTTTAGTAATGTATCCATGAGATACAGTCATGAAAAATAAATAACATCCAATTATGTAGGTGCTTATCAACAAGTACACATGAACGTCATTATCATTTTTCAATGGATGGAAATGTATAAAATCATATGATATATAATCATTAAAAAAAGATAAATATATCATTAATATCATATAAATATAATAATATATTATTAATATTATAATTGATAGGTTTTCACAAAAAATGAATTACATTAGTTCTTGAGGTGGTAGTCTATCTTACAAATGAACAATATTTTCATTTCCTATTATATGTAAGAGGTATAAATATATTACTTGTATCATTAATAAAAAAAATGATTTACGGATGATCCTAGTGCGAATATTTAATTTTTTTAGAAATAAATCAACGAGTTAGAAGACTAAATAATATGAAACTCTCAGTTAAGCATTATAACTCTTCTTTGGACAACCACTTTATGATTATATGTAATGCCTTACTCAAATTGTTTTTTTGATCAAAACAAGATTTGAAAACATGGGTAGGGGTAATATTAAGGTATTTTAGGTAGGATGTTTTGTATAAAATGTTTCATGAATATTAAAAATGGGATAATATGGGGTGTCCATTAGTTTAGAGGTAACACATTAATTTATTTAAATAATAATATTTATTAGTTTATAACTCAAATAAAAAAAGTTCGAAAGTTGAAAATATACTAATATTTGATATTATAATTTTTATAAATTCCAATATGGTAGAATTTAAAAATTTATATATGTATGTTTAACACTTATATCATATATTTCACCCCTAGTAAACATATTTTATCCTTATCGATGGTAACATGTTTTTACTCATTTTAAAATTCATTATAAATAATTGTATCTTTCCAAAATTATAAAATATTAATTTTGGTGATCCAACATAATTAAAAAATTTTATCATTAAAAATTCATAGGTATTTAAATATTTTACTTAAAATTAAACATAAAAAATGCAACTACAAATTTTTATCAAAAAATGTATCATTTTCCTTAAAATCATTATATACATATTTTAATATTAGAATTAAATATAGAGAAATATATTGGAATTAAAATAATATCATTTAACTTATTTTTTAGAAAAATATATTAAATTAAAATAGAATATTGTAAATTCTTGAAGAAAACAATTTTTTTTAATAATGTTCAGTATTTTAACACTTAATTAAAAAATAAAACATTAAATCAAATTAACAAAAATTAATCTTAATATAATTTTGATATTATAAATTAGAAGATAAATCCTATTTCAAAAAATTAAAATTATATAATATTAAATTATTTTTATAAATAATTATATAAGATTCATTAAAAATATATTTGACTATAAATAATGATTTTTTCCATTTGACAAAAAATAATGGTTAATATTATGTCAATGAAAAATACATATATAATATATAATTAAATAATATTAATCAGACATCACTTTTATTTATCTCAAAATTAGTTGGGTTGTTTCTTTCCCCTACACTTTTTAAAAATTTCCACCGAAACTTTTATTAATATCTTAATTATGTGGGGACATTTTTACTTCACAGAATTTCTCATTCCAATGTTTCTTCATCAATCATATGGATTTCCCAAAATAACAAAACATGGTAAATATATTTATACTATAACAAATTCTACATATGGTATAGAATTAATACTGTTTTTTTCTTCATAATAATTTTTTATTCCTACTAAACTAATTCAAGGATAAAAACAAGACTTACATTTTTGAATATATTTTCAAAATAACGAAACATGAAATAATTCATGAAAATGAGATGAACTCAGAGGGAAGGAATAGAAATAGTAAATTTGTAAAATTTTCTCTATAGTACCATATTTTCTTATGAACCATTGAATTAACTCTCCCATTTTCCAAAACACATAACAATTTATCAATGTAGATGAATTAAGTAAAATATGATCACCTACCTAAAAAAGACTATCATTCTTCTGGATGTCTGAAAAAATTTCTCATGCCTCTATGCCATAGACATATATTAATAATTCATCTTAATCTTTTAAACCATTTTATCAAAAAAATCTAGTCCTAAACACATTACTTCTCATAATTCTTCCCAAAAACCTTTAATATTACTCTCTATTCGATAAAATTCATCAAAAGGTAAAATTTGAACATATGAATAAATTTTTTTATTCTGATAAAACTAAACCAAAGTATGATATTTAATTTATATTATCTATTAAAAAAGTTAACATATATGATGAGTATTTTATAATGACAGAATCATTTACTCTAATAGTCTATAAGATTTTAATTGAATGGGTATACATATATTTATTTAACTCCAAAATGATTTATAAAGAAAATAAAAAATATTTGAGTTTAACATAGGATCATGATGAGATAAAATAGATATATGGAATCTATTTAGTACAATTATATCATTAACATAAATTAACAATATTTTATCAAAATACATATTATCAGGAATCTGATGAAGGTGCATAGATTTATTTATTTAATTAATATTAACAAATATCTCATTACTACGACAAGTTTTCATTATTAATAAAAATTTAAAAACCAATAAAAAGTTCTCCCATATATATATTGGATTTGGAAAGGGATTAAGATCACCCTTGATTAATTTTCACTCATCATTAACATGTTTACATTTAAAAAATTCATAGTAAAATAACCAATATCTATGTTCATTACATTTTTCATAAAAAAAATTAGGGGGTGAATGTTTTTTTCATTACTTGGGTTAATATAAAATGAAGTGTTATAATACTCATCCAACATTTTATTCCTTAACTATGTGTCACAAGAAATACATAACATTTTTTTAATCTGAATGATAATTCGTTAGTAATAATAAATTTATGCAATATACCTTTCTTAATTAATTCTAACTCTTCCTGTAAAATAATATATTCTATAAATGATTTATAAACCATAAATAACAAAATAGACCATAATAAAACATAAAATGGAATAGAGGGTACTACTATATGAAGAATTTAGATGGATTCATTTATCAAATCATTATCAGTGTGATGTTTTGTGTTATAATATAGTTAATGTTGTGATATCTTCTCAATTCAATGTACTAGTTACTCTATATCCATTTCATATACTATTATGAATTCAGAAGTAATTATCATTTATCAATTTTATTCCCCTCCATTGTCTCTTATTTTACTATTTATGTTTTAACATGTACCAAAATATATTATGATTTATATATATTTCAACCATTACTCTATTAAAATGATGTATTGGTATTTTAAATGAAAACACTAAAATACTAAGTTAAAGGTCATATGTGGAGTCTATTATCTCATGTTGGATTACATGAATTTATTAATATAAAAACTACCAATAATTATGAATTTAAACAAAAATCAATGCCCTAAAAATGAATCATTATTGGAAAAAATTACCATTCAAAAATAATAGAGCCAAAACTAGATAATTTACAATTATTTATATCTATTTGTAGAAACATTAAGATCATTAATTTTACCATGTAAACCTAAATCCATCTCTAATTATATTATATAGTGGGATAGATAATCCTGAAATGTCTTACAAAACTGACCAGTAGTAGAATACTGATCTAAGAAAACAATGAATCATGATCACATTTTTTGTATTTCTGATTAATCAACCACTTTAACATATACATGATAAATAGTTGTTATATATTATTTATGATATGTCTAATAAATAAAACCTATATTATTGAAAAATAAAACATAATTAACATTCAATAAAAAACCGTTCATTTAGGTTTTTTATAACAATACTTATATGATTGTAATGATCATAATTTCTTATAAATTAACAAAAAATACCATTATAAAAAAATCGTTAACATAGAGAAATATTAAGAGAAAACATTGTTCATAAGTTACCTTATTTTAGGTGGAAAATTATTCATCCCAAAGAGTGTAAACACAGTCTCAATATTCCTCTAACAATTAAGAAGTTAAATCATAATGATATAATCCTTACTATCATTCACATTATTGTACATGTGTAGTGATCACACTTTGAAGAATACTAATATCCCAGGATCTGATCAAATAAGGCATCGATATGTGGCCACGTATAATTATTCATAATATTAATGTTAATTTATTCTATATAGTAAATGAAATTCCACATGAATCCAACATAATTTTTAAAAAATTAAATAGTATCACGCCATCTTGAAGTGTTAGGGTGAATGAAACTATTATCAAGAATGTATTATAAAAACATTACCAATTAAATATTGAATAAGTTGTTTTTGAAAATATAATAGAGTCAGGAACAATGTAAATCGTAGAATAATCATTTTTATTTGGTGTAATACTACATAAAGCAACAGTAAATATATCAGAATATTATTATTCTACTAAGACATCAATAATCTAAATTGTTCTATTATTTTTATAAAATGAGAATTGTCACTTTATTTTCTAACAAATAACAATTTCTTAACATCTTCTTATTTTATTTATTGTAAGAAATTATTATTATTTAATGTATAACTATTAATAAAAAACAAATTATTTTCATCTTTCTTATCTCATGTAAAGATAAACATAAATCCAATATATACCCATACTAGTATCAAATTCTAAAATAGGAAAGATAACTATGATTACTAGGGAAAATCTTCCACATATAATAACATGATGATCATTGAAAATAATTATTTCTTAACACTACCCATATATTATTTTAAAAAACGTTCTAATTTCATTTTATGAAGTGAAATTTCAATTCACAAACAAATTTTGGATGAAATTTATTTTTTCTATGATGAATCATATAAGAAACTAGAAATATCAAATCGAACATGAAATTTATATAATACAACATCATTTTACATCCCAAAATATAACTATATAGTTATAAGGAATTTCATCACACCCTTATACTAATATTACTTATTTATCAATTAATTTATGTTCTTATTGAAACACACGTATGTGTATTGACCAATATATATACATTTAAAACACATTATTTCATATTTAAACAAATTATTTCATTGTAATCAGAATTTGATTAAACATTAATGAGAAATATTTATTTCTAATCATGACATATATTCCAAAACATACTAAATCAAAATGACTTGCATTATTTCATTATGTATTACCTAGTGATGTTATTAAAATATTTATCAAAAACTAAAATCATTATCATTCTTATTTAATTATTTAATTGATTTATTTAACTAATTTACTACCGTATGGTTATAATTTTATTAATATATTCTTGGGATGTGTGTTCACTATCAAAATCAGTTTTGAACTTCTCATCAAAATGATCACGATTCTACCAACATTTTAATTAATAATGTCCTTAATTTCTTCGATATATTGGATTTAAAGCTATGAAAAAAAATTAATTTCATTTTTTGGGATTCCAAATACAATTTGGCGCATAAAAATATAATTGAATAAATTTTTATTCATACATGGCCATATATTCATCATCATTATTCCATAATTTAAGGAATTTCACTCCATTATATTCCAAACAACCATAGAAAAATACTTACCTAGGAATATATTCTTAAATTTTTCTCATTCCATAATTCCAACCTGTTATGATTCTCTTGTATTCATATCCACGATTAACATAAAAATTGATAATTAAAATCATTCACCTTTTGATGATTCAAAATACTCATGTTTTTATATGTATTTTCCAAATATATTTTTCTCATGCCCCAGAAATCACTGAGTCATCATATTCACTAAATTATTGAGGTTTTTGTCTTAGAAAATTCAATATTATTAACATGTTTCTCTATTTTAGATCTTTCTTCCCACTATAATGCCTAACAAAAATAATTATTGAATGTTTTTCCTAATAAATCAAATCTATTAACATTTTTTTACAATTTAAAATTTTACATGTTATTGATTTGGATGGATTTTGACCTCATATTTCTTTTTGTCTTTCACTTCCCGAATTTTATATGGAAAATTGTTCAGAATATATAATATTTAGTTGAAGAAACATGGAAATAGTAATATTAAATACCATAATAAATGTTAATTATAATATCTTAAGGATACTTAAATAATATTTCATAATCTCTAAAATTATACAATCCCTTCAACTAAGCCCAATTATAATGACTATACCATAATCAAGCCATTTTATTAATTATTATGAATATAATTCATTACATTTAATTATTGGATATATAATATGTTAACAGAATTGGATAGATAGGTTATCACCCCTTGAAAATAAATATTACATCGTAATGTATAAATTACTACTTCGTATCCATATTTATATTGTAAAAAATATTTAAAATAAAAAATATTTTATTTTCCCTAATTTCTCTCAAAATTTACATCATAACCTCATCAATCTCCATACTCAACCATAAAAAACTGTGAAAACATTAGAAACCGTTAGATGAGAACCAAAAATATACTATAATATATAGAATAATACTGAAATAATCCCGCTTTCTGAATACTCATAAATAATTTACATTTTCAAAATAAATTTTTGTCTGAAACACACATTTTCATTCCTTTGAGATCAAAATATCCTATAAAATAATTTCAAAAAAAATTATAATAATTATAATGGAAAAAAATGAAACTCATAAATTTAATTTGATATAATGAATAATCCAAAAAATGTTGAACATTTCACCTTCAAAATTTTTCATAAACATCAAGGTAATTAATAAACTAATAATTTCAATATGTTAAATAATATTATTTTCATGAAAACCAATTTCATACATAGAAAAATAATATATGAACATTTTTTAATCATTTTAACTTCAATCATACCATCATTCTTACAGATTGAATATCATTCTAATTAAATTACAATAATCTCAATGGAAATACAAAACCGATTAACTTCATGTTATTAATAAATTCATTCGATTCCAATATTCATGTCTCCCAACATTATGATCTATATTAGTATCACCATTCATCATGATATAAATAGAGATCACCCATCATCATTTATAATTCTCATGAGAAAATTACAATATCATAATAGATAAATTCCTTTTTTGAATATAATAATAAAAAATAGAGATAATGGTTTCCATTGAATAAAACATGAAATATTTTAAAGTTAATGAAAAAACAAATAACATCTAGAAAATTGAGAAGAAAATTTTAATTATTATACATTACAATGTAATAGTTTTATTTTATTTTCATCTAAATACAAAAAATTATTCGTTCTGAAAACAATTGAATGAACTTTAAGGGATACATTAAAATTATTTTATATTTTTTCCATAGATATTGATAAATTAATTAATTAAATAAATTATGTACATATTAAATAATGTTTAAAAATTAAATTGTTAAAATATTAAAATTTTTATTTTAAGAAAATGTGTCCCAAACATCAAGTTCAAATTCCCGTGTTAAATTTTAACATATTGAATAATAAAACTGTTTTAATTATTTAAAAACTAACAATAAGTTTACATTTTTATTATTCTATTTTTTATTACCATGTTATACATAATTGTGGTTTTGAAAAAAGAATTGTACTATAATCATGGGGACGATAGGTCGACTATACACATGTACAACATTTTAATTTTTTGAGTAACCAAAGTGAAAGAAGGTAAATGTAATTTTGACTTCATATAATTATTATAATATAATTAATATCATATTATTGACTCAAATACTCTTATATATAGTATAAATGGGATAGTTCATGAAATTAGAATCACATTACTTTATGGAGGAGGTAATTTACATGTACATTGAAATAGAATTACAAAATTTAAATAGATTTAATGGTATGAAATAAGATGATATATTGTCATTATGGAATCATTAAGAATCTTAGTAATATCATATATATTCATTAAATCTGTATTTATAAATAATATTGAGATGTAGTATATAAAAATGAATCACATTAGTTCATGATCTAATAGTCTACCCTTTTCATTTAAAAAGGCATCATTTCCCATTTTATTGAAAACAAAGAATGAAATAGTTAATTATAATAAAATTTAACAATCTTAGTATATATTAGATTTGGGTGTTATTATTTTATAAAGTATAAAAACAATTCGATGTATGTGGAAGGAACATTAAAACCAAAATTCTTTATCATGTTGGGGGGGTGAAGGATGTACAAAATGATTTTTGATGGTAATTCCTTAACCAAATATCATTTTAATTGTGGAAATTATAGGAGAGATTTATCCTTTATAATATATATAGTGGAAACATGTGGTATTTTAAAAATGAATTAAATATATCAATGTCTTAATGAAGACAATAATAACCAAACTGGTCTAATTCCAAATATAAGATGAGGAATGGTCGTTCATCCAATAGAATTTACATAATACAATTCTCCAATTTAAGCATGATCACTTATAATTAACCCTTAATAGAAATGTTTTGTCCTTATATACGGTAACATATAATGATAGTTTTTACTATCAATTGTGATTTATGATAAATCATAACATTTACCCTGATATAAATTATGGTGATACAATTTATTGAAATGATTTATTGAATTTCAATTCAAGGATTTAGATGAATTTAAATTAAAAAATAACCTATAAAATTCAATGAAAAATGTGTTTGTCAGAGAAAATTCATATTAAGTATTCACTTTTTCTAAAAAATTGTTGTTTAATGACAATAAAAATACACTAATTTGATTATAAATATTATAATTGAAAAAACATTTTTATG
Organism: Viscum album; assembly: GCA_963277665.1. Taxonomy (NCBI): domain Eukaryota; kingdom Viridiplantae; phylum Streptophyta; class Magnoliopsida; order Santalales; family Viscaceae; genus Viscum; species Viscum album. Next base: position 1,057,445,158 of record OY728142.1, read on the forward strand.
ATAATAATTGTTTTAAAAAATTGAATTTTTTAAATTATTGAAATGAGAATATAATTTTCAATAATAATTATTATTTATCCATATTCATTGGAAAATCAATCTGATGATAAAATTTGAAAATAAAATTCAAATATAATATTGACATGATTAATTAAAAACTAATTTAATTTATTAATATATATATAATATCATTTAAAAATCATTTAATTACATTGATCTATCATATAAAATCCCTCTTTTTTATGAAATATGTCTTTTTACCCTTCTAAATAAAACAAATTACAATATATTTGTTAAATAAATAAATAAATATATAATATAATTAATGATGATTACAATGATATATAAATGAGTTCACTAAACATCTTCTTCGTTTTTATGTAATAATTTAGTAACAAATTACAAATAAAATTTAATTGTAAACTTTTCATAAAATTATCATACTCATTTTTTAACTACCCATAATTTTTAAATTCGAAGAATTATATTCATATGATAATATAAATTTTTTACAATATTTATTATAAGGAATTTTAAATTTAATATATATACTGTTTTTTTAATCATAGAAACAATACAGTCAAATATGAATTATTTATAAAATGAATATTCTATATACAATATACATAATAAAATTATAATTATGATAGAATCAATCATCATAACTATTTCAATGACATTTAGATAATTTACCTAATAATGATTCTGATATGAAAAATTACTTTTAATTCATTTTCTATAATTAATTTTATTTTAAAATATAAAATTCATATTTTTAAATCATTGATAGATTTAAAATATATTTCTAAATTACTCCATTGAACTGAAAAATTAACAGTTTATTCTTAATCCATATGTTGATACATATAATATTCTAATTGTTATATTAAATTTCAACATTAATACTATGAAAATTTTACAATAAACGATATAAATACCTTAATTATTTAATTATATTATAATTATAATTGAATAATTTATAAATACTTTATAAATTAACACATACCCTAAAATTTCATTTATATATATTTTTTAAATCTGTAAATTATAAAATCTAATTCATTGTTTAATTTTTTAAATTTATATTTTTCAATCCCATCATGTTTTATAAATTAGGATACATCATATCTTTAGATATATGTTATTACTTATCATATTTTTGGATCGGTAATTGAAAACATTGAAATAACTATTGTTTCGTGGATACATTATTTAATGATATTCATCATATAAATAGTAGGGTATGATTCAACATTTTTAACTCTACATGATGAAATAGAATCTTATGATATCTCGGTCTGTTGTCATATAAATAAAATAAATCTGAATAATCAATCTATGTTAGGGATTATGAAATCATACTTCATAAGTTGGGATTTGAAACCCTAAAAAATAACAGGTCATATTATAAGACTATAGGTTTGATATGTAATACAGTAAAGAAATAAATCATTTATCATTTGATTTTATAGGTCTAAATACCTGGGTTTCATTGTTAGTGCTATAGAGAATCATGGATAACAGAGAACACATATTACAATAATAGTATGTGATTATATCCCAAGACCACATTAATGATACTAAGAGATCATAAAGACATTCTAACTAGAAATGATGATCAATAGAAACTACACTGAACATCCATGATGTCAAGACCCGTCCTCGGGGCCCGTGCCGTGACTACCCCAAGCCCGCCTTCCATAGGCCAGGGGCTGGCGACTAGCACCAAGGCGTAAATTCGGGTAAAAAGGGAAGGCATTTCCATTGTAAAGTAAACAAGCACCACAGAGTAAGCAAGCGGAAAAGTAAACACTAAGTAAAAACAGAGTACAACTGAAGTGCGGAAAAGTAAATGGGCCAGTATACAAACCCAACTGAAAGTAAAGTACAACTCGAAAGGGAAAACAAAAACTGTAAAGTAAAAGCCGCTACACCGAGCTGTCCAATGGAAATCCCACCTGAAGGGTGGGTACAGATAGCTCCAATGCTCCTCAGGTCCCGTCGTCCGCTCCGAGCATGTCCCGCCCAGTGTTCCACCTCCAGGTACCGTCCTGCTCTGCAAGCCTCAGCCATGATCAACGCTGTTTGTCGTCTGCAACCAACCCAACGTAGTGCGGGCATAGCCCGTGCAGGGGTGAGTATAACGATACTCAGTAAGGACCCCGAGACCCTCAAGGTCTCACTAAAACCAACAAGGATAACCACAAGAAGATCTCAACAGATAACCTCTACTTAGATATATGCCCATACATATACCTAAGTTATCAAGTAACCCATCTCAATCATGAGGCAAACACAAGGTCAAAAGTCTCAGCTCAAACCAGGATTTTCATCATCGAAACCGTAACTGCTGAAGAGCTCCGTCTCTGGAGTGTACAGTGGTCCTGTCACAACTCCGAGGTACTGCTCACTAACTTAAGACTGCTGTAGTACTCCACCTATCGAGTATTGCGGGCCTTCCGCTACAACCAAGCGCTCCCATGTGCCGCTACAACCAAGCGCACCATTGTCGTGGGTCTGCCGCTACAACCAAGCGCTCCCCTGTGCCGCTACAACCAAGTGCACCTCTTTCGTGGGTCTGCCGCTACAACCAAGTGCTCCCCTGTGCCACTACAACAAAGCGCACCTCTGTCCTGGGTCTGCCGCTACAACCAAGCGCTCCCCTGTGCCACTACAACCAAACGCACCTCTGTCATGGGCCTTCCGCTACAACCAAGTGCTCCCCAGTGCCGCTACAACCAAGCGCACCTCTATCGTGGGTCTGCCGCTACAACCAAGCGCCCCAAGCCCGCCTTCCATAGGCCAGGGGCTGGCGACTAGCACCAAGGCGTAAATTCCGATAAAAAGGGAAGGCATTGTCTTTGTAAAGTAAACAAGCACCACAGAGTAAGCAAGCGGAAAAGTAAACACTAAGTAAAAAATAGAGTACAACTGAAGTGCGGAAAAGTAAATGGGCCAGTATACAAACCCAACTGAAAATAAAGTACAACTCGAAAGGGAAAACAACAACTGTAAAGTAAAAGCCGCTACACCGAGCTGTCCACTGGAAATCCCACCTGAAGGGTGGGTACAGGTAGCTCCAATGCTCCTCAGGTCCCGCCGTCCGCTCCGAGCACGTCCCGCCCAGTGGTCCACCTCCAGGTACCGTCCTGCTCTGTATGCCTCATCCACGATCAACGCTGTCCGTTGTCTGCAACCAACACAACGTAGTGCGGGCATAGCCCGTGTAGGGGTGAGTATAACAATACTTAGTAAGGACCCCGAGACCCTCAAGGTCTCACTAAAACCAACAAGGATAACCACAAGAAGATCTCAACAGATAACCTCTACATAGATATATGCCTATACATATACCTAAGTTATCAAGTAACCCATTTCAATCATGAGGCAAACACAAGGTCAAAAGTCTCAGCTCAAACCAGGATTTTCATCATCGAAACCGTAACTGCTGAAGAGCTCCGTCTCTGGAGTGTATAGTGGTCCTGTCACAACTCCGAGGTACTGCTCACTAACTTAAGACTGCTGTAGTACTCCACCTATCGAGTATTGCGGGCCAGCCGCTACAACCAAGCGCTCCCATGTGCCGCTACAACCAAGCGCACCACTGTCGTGGGTCTGCCGCTACAACCAGGCATCTCAAAGTCCCGCAAGGAAGTATCTCGAAGGACCACCTCGTCATAGGGGTCTCAACGCAACAGACGGCGCGTCAATCGGACACCCGGTCTGTGAGTTATTCGCCTTTTCGTCCGAGGGGCCCGGTTGGTTTCGTGAGCGAACCAATCCGGCCGTAACTCAACTATACCCCGAACACTCACAGGGTATACTCATAGGGACCGTTTTTCAACGTGAACACCAATGTCGTTGACGGTTCGTCAAACGGATGTCTGGTCTGAAAGATATCATCTTTTCCGTTCCAGGGGCCCGGTTGGATTTCAGTGCGATCCAACCCGGCCACTATCCATCTGCATCCAAAACTCGGGCGGAGGATGCCAAAAGTTCCGTCTCATCAAGAGGAACTCAACGCAACAGACGACGCGTCAATCGGACGCCCGGTCTGAGAGTTATTGGCTTTTTCGTCCCAGGGGCCCGGTTGGTTTTTAAGGCAAAACCAACACGACCGTACTCCACTTGCGTCCAAACCTCGGGCGGAGTGAGCCAAAAGATCCGTTTCACTAAGAGGAAACTAACAAAGCTGACATCACGTCAATCGGACGTCCGTAGCTCAGGATATGAGTGTTTCCGCTCCGAGGGCCCGGTTGGTTTCGTGTACGAACCAACCCGGCCGAACCCAATGTATTCTGAAACTTGAGTGCGATAAACCGAAACGACCGACTCGCTCCAAGGATTGTGTTGCCGCTGACGACGAGTCGTTTGGAGGCCCGTAGCTCAAGATACGACCATTTGAACGAAGTCCGTCCGAAGACGGGGGGTCCGGGTCCGGGCCGACCCGGCCCGACCCCCCTGGTTGGCGCGAACCGGGACGGGTCCGACTCGTTTGGCAAGGCCCGGCCCGGCCAGGGCCGGTCCGGCGCGGCTCGGCCGAGCGGACGAGCGGCCGACGCAGGGAAAGCCGCTGCCCCGCGTGACACCCCCGCGGCACCCGTGGGACAACCCCGCGCCACCCGCGGGGTGTCGCACTGGACACCCGCGGGGTGCCGCGTGACAACCCTGCGTCACCCGCGGGGTGTCGCGCTGGACACCCGCGGGGTGCCGCCGCCTCCGGCAGCCGGCGCCGCCGCGCCGGCGACCCGCGCCGCCACCGGCTTCCGCGTGCCGCCGGAGTCGCTGTAGTGGCCCGTTTTCCTTCCCGTCTGCGCCGTTGTTCCTCCCGGGATCCGTTCTTTACTGTGGGATCATCAAACACCCGTTGCGGCACGTTCCGTTGTCGCCCGCCAAATCCGCACAAACGAAGAACGGCGGAGGGTCGTCGGGCCGTGTTCGTTTGGCCCGCACCCTCCGCGTTAGAGATAATCAACGAGAGAAAATAAAATGTTCAACACATGAACCAACAATTTTAATAAATTAAAATTGTTTCTTTGATTCCGGTTCTTTAATTTTTAAAGAACGTTCACGGAAATAAAAAAGGGGGGGGTAAATCCCAAAATAAATCCCTACCTTTTTGATCGTCGCGCGCGGGCGTTCTTCCCGGAAAGGCTCATCGCGGAAGAGGGGGATCGTCGCGTCGTCACGGAAAGGCATCACGTCGTCGTGGAAGAGGATTCGTAGATGAAGACGGAGGTTGTTCGAGGTGGAACGGCGTCGCCCTTCCTTTGATGTGGAAAGAAGAACGAGGGATGGCGCGTCGTCGTTCTTCGGAAGAAGGACGTGACGACGTTCTTCGTCGGAGACCGATTCGTTCTTCACGTTCTTCGTCGTTGAAGAAGATGTTCTTCAAGCCTCCCAAATCCTCCCAACGTGACAAGACTCAAAAAAAATAAAATAAGCCCAAGTCTTATTTTATTAACACAAGATAAGAAATTGAATTTCAAAAGAAAAGAAACGATCAATTAATCTCAAAGAATTAATTGTAACAAATCAACAGCCCAATTAAATGGGGCGTTTCTTAACCAGAAATACGCACGGTTGACTTCTTTTAATAGGGGGGGGGTGCGGGTGCGTTACTTAAGAAGAAAAGAAACGGTGGGGCTCGTGCGGGCCCCACCTCACAAATATCCTACCAAGGGGGTAGGATATTCCTGGATAGCACCCTATCCAGTTCAACTCAGTTCAAGTCGCCTTTAAGTGGCTTCAAGTGGCTTCCAAGTGGCTTAAGTGAAATAAAATAAAGTTGTCGCAAAATTATTTTATTTCTTATCATTATGTTAGAAAATTAAAAACCACACCCGAGAAAACGCAACTCCGGAAGAGGCGTTTCTAAGCGAATATCGTCGCTGCGATTTCATCAATGCCCTCAGAATTCGATTCCGGGCACCGGTTCAAAAGATAGAAAAACCCGATCGTCCGTTCACTGAACGTACCCGAGCCAAACTTTGGAAAATGATTTCGGGCACACCGGGCCTCGGAATCAGGCGCCGTCAGAAACTGCGTTCTTGTAAAATTCCAAAGAAAATTAAGAAAAAAATTTCCTTGAAATTTACGGGTCTTTACATTACTCCCAGCACAGGGCTTTACGTCCCCGTAAAGATTCAACACAAACTAGGGATACAAAGGCGGTACTGAGCACGCATCTGAGCCTTCTGCTCCCATGTGCTCACCTGGACCTTCTCTGTCGTGGACCGGACCACCTCTGGTCCCACGAGAGCTGCCATGATTTCTTCCTTGCCGATAAGAGAAATCTGGTCTCATCCCCTGGATGAACCACGTTCTTCGCCTAATACGGTAAATCCCGACATGGATGATACTAATACATACCAAGGATGACGTCGTAAGGCCTCGACGCTACTACAAAGAGATTCAACCGTTACTCTCGCCTCCAAGGGTTGAGTCACACTGTCGGCATTAGTGTGTGGTAACTGGGTCTCATCCAGTAGATGTCTCACAAGTGAGGGTCAAGTCAACAGTCAAAACTGGAACCTCTTAGTAACAACACAAGAGAGGACAAGGAAGTAAATGCCACAAGAAAAGGTGCCTTTTATTACTGCAGCTCAAGTAAAAAGACACAAAGCATCTACAAACATACATCAACAAAACTAGAAGCAACATGAACAAAAGTCTCCAGGTTTGGAGCTAGTTCCGTACCTGTCCATCTGCTCCCGGAGCCCCATGATCGTAGGCCTCAACTGCCTGAAGATGAGCTCTCCCATGTCCTCCTGTCCCCTGCGGTCGGGGTGGACCGCCTAGTGGTGGTGGTGGCAGAGCCTCAAAGCGTCGCCCACCACCTGCTGCTCGGCCAGCTCCTCTGCCTCGTCCGCCTCCTCCCTGCGGACCGCCGCGGTCGACCCTCTGCCTCTGCCTGGGTGGCCCCTCCACCGTCTGCTGCTCCTCGGTACGGCGGGTCGGGCAGTCACGAGCCATGTGGCCCTGCCCGCCGCACGAGTAGAACTGCCTGCCTCTCGGAAGGCTGGCTTCGCGCTGTGTGCCCCGCACTGCTGAGCCAGTGTCCCGAGGTCGTCTGCCAGAACCCTGAGTCATCCGTCGGCTACCTGCTGCCGAAGACTCCGCCACCTGCCGCCCTGCGGTAGGCCTCGCTGTAGAATCAGCCAGAAAGCTCTCGATCAGAAGGGCTCGCTCTATTACTCCTGCCTGGGTCGGGATACTGAGGGAGATCAGCGATGCCCTGATCTCGTGTCTCAATCCCTGCTCGAAGGTCCGGACCCGAAAGAAGGGGTCCCGAACCATGTCTGTCGAGTAGCGAGAATGGTCGGTGAACCTCGCCGCGTACTGGGCTACCATCAAGCTGCCCTGCCGCAGCTGAAGAAGCTCCTGAATGCGCACCGCACGGAGGGTGGCCGGGACGAACTCTGAGAGGAAGAGGATTTCGAAGTCCGTCCAGATGAGGGAGGCCTCATCGTGCACCTGGAGCATCAAGCTCCACCATCTGCCTGTTGCCGCGTGCAGGAGACTCGCTGCGAGGATCACCATGAGGTCTGCTGGTGTCCTCACTAATCTGAAAACCCGAACAACTGCCTCCAGCCAGTCCTCGGCGGCCTGAGGGTCCGTCTCCCCGCGGAACCAGGGCGGTTGCTGGCACTGGAACTCATGCAGTGCACTAAGGCGACGTGCATCGTCAGTGGCTGGGGCTGGTAGCATCGGTGCCTCGGCGGGTATAGGTACCGCCTGTGCCTCAGCTGTCAACGGGCCCTGTACCGAGTTCTCGACGCTCGGTGGGCTGTCATCACGCTCCACTCTCGGAATCCTAGCTGGCTATCGTCGTGGGGCCATCCTGAAAGAAACAGGTTCGCCAAGGTCAGGACAGTATACCTGGTGAGCTGACACAAGTAATCACAAGGAAAACTTGAAACACGCATGCAATCAATGTTTTCGTGAATTAAGTCGTAAATCAGAAGTCAGGGTCCTGGTGTACGGATACGTCGGTCGCCGCACCAAAACTGGACTCCCTGGACTGATAACCACACCCAATACGCTAAACACTATTGCTTCACATAGAAGAAAGATCAAAGTCCCCGGTAGAACGGACCGCCTCTGATACCAATTTGTCACGACCCGTCCTTGGGGCCCGTGCCGTGACTACCCCAAGCCCACCTTCCATAGGCCAGGGGCTGGCGACTAGCACCAAGGCGTAAATTACGGTAAAAAGGGAAGGCATTGCCTTTGTAAAGTAAACAAGCACCATAGAGTAAGCAAGCGGAAAAGTAAACACTAAGTAAAAACAGAGTACAACTGAAGTGCGGAAAAGTAAATGGGCCTGTATACAAACCCAACTGAAAGTAAAGTACAACTCGAAAGGGAAAACAACAACTGTAAAGTAAAAGCCGCTACACCGAGCTGTCCCCTAGAAATCCCACCTGAAGGGTGGGTACAGATAGCTCCAATGCTCCTCAAGTCCCGCCGTCCGCTCCGAGCATGTCCCGCCCAGTGGTCCACCTCCAGGTACCGTCCTGCTCTGCAAGCCTCAGCCAAGATCAACGTTGTCCGTCGTCTGCAACCAACACAACATAGTGCGGGCATAGCCCGTGCAGGGGTGAGTATAACGATACTCAGTAAGGACCCCGAGACCCTCAAGGTCTCACTAAAACCAACAAGGATAACCAGAAGAAGATCTCAACAGATAACCTCTACTTAGATATATGCCCATACATATACCTATGTTATAAAGTAACCCATCTCAATCATGAGGCAAACACAAGGTCAAAAGTCTCAGCTCAGACCAGGATTTTCATCATCGAAACCGTAACTGCTGAAGAGCTCCGTCTCTGGAGTGTACAGTGTTCCTGTCACAACTCCGAGGTACTGCTCACTAACTTAAGACTGCTGTAGTACTCCACCTATCGAGTATTGCGGGCCAGCCGCTACAACCAAGCGCTCCCATGTGCCACTATAACCAAGCGCACCACTGTTGTGGGTCTGCCGCTACAAACAAGAATCACAAAGTCCCACAAGGAAGTATCTCGAAGGACCACCTCGTCATAGGGGTCTCAACGCAACAGACGACGCGTCAATCGGACGCCTGGTCTGCGAGTTATTAGCCTTTTCGTCCCACGGTCCCGGTTGGTTTCGTGAGCGAACCAATCCGGCCGTAACTCAACTATACCCCGAACACTCACAGGGTATACTCATATGGACCGTTTTTCAACGTGAACACCAATGCCGTTGACGGTTCGTCAAACGGACGTCTGGTCTAAGAGTTATTGGCTTTTTCGTCCCAGGGGCCCGGTTGGTTTTTAAGGCAAAACCAACCCGACCGTACTCCACATGCGTCCAAACCTCGGGCGGAGTGAGCCAAAAGATCCGTTTCACTAAGAGGAAACTAACAAAGCTGACGGCACGTCAATCGGACGTCCGTAGCTCAAGATATGAGTGTTTCTGCTCCGAGGGCCGGTTGGTTTCGTGTACGAACCAACCCGGCCGAACCCAAAGTATTCCGAAACTTGAGTGCGATAATCCGAAACGACCGAATCGCTCCAAGGATTGTGTTGCCGCTTACGGCGAGTCGTTTGGAGGGCCGTAGCTCAAGATACTGCCATTTGAACAAAGTCCGTCCGAAGACGGGGGGGTCCGGGCCCGGGCCGACCCGACCCGACCCCCCCTGGTTGGCCCGAACCGGGTCGGGTCCGACTCGGTTGGCCCGGCCCGGCCCGGCCAGGGCCGGTCCGGCTCGGCTCGGCCGACCGGTCGAGCGGCCGACGCGGGGAAAGCTGCCGCCCCGCGTGACACCCCCGCGGCACCCGCGGGGTGTCGGCCAGACACCCGCGGGGTGCCGCGTGACAACCCCGCGGCACCTGCGGGGTGTCGCCCTGGACACCCGCGGGGTGCCGGGTGACAACCCCGCGGCACCCACGGGGTGTCGCGCTGGACACCCGCGGGGTGCTGCGGGACAACCCCGCGCCACCCGCGGGGTGTCGCGATGGACACCCGCGGGGTGCCGCGTGACAACCCAGCTTCACTCGTGGGGTGTGGCGCTGGACACCCGCAGGGTGCCGCGTGACAACCCCGCGGCACCCGCGGGGTGTCTCGCTGGACACCCGCGGCACCCGCGGGGTGTCGCGCTGGACACCCGCGGGGTGCCGCCGCCTCCGGCCGCCGGCGCCGCCACCGGCTTATGCGGGCCGCCGGAGTCGCTCCGGTGGCCCGTTTTCCTTCCCGTTTGCGCCGTTGTTCCTCCCGGGTTCCGTTCTTTACTACGGGATCATCAAACACCCGTTGCGGCACATTCCGTCATCGCCCGCCCAATCCACACAAACGAAGAACGGCAGAGGGTCGTCAGGCCGTGTTCTTCTGGCCCGCACCCTCCGCATTAGAGATAATCAACGGGAGAAAATAAAATGTTCAACACATGAACCAACAATTTTAATAAAATAAAACTGTTTCTTTGATTCCGGTTCTTTAATTTTTAAAGAACGTTCACGGAAATAAAAAAAATGGGGTAAATCCCAAAATAAATCCCTACCTCATTGATCGTCGCGCGCGGGCGTTCTTCGCGGAAAGGCTCGTCGCGGAAGAGAGGGATCGTCGCGTCGTCGCGGAAAGGTGTCGCGTCGTCGCGGAAGAGGATTCTTAGATGAAGACGGAGGTTGTCCGAGGTGGAACGGTGTCTCCCTTCCTTTTATGTGGAAAGAAGAACGAGGGATGGCGCGTCGTCGTTCTTCGGAAGAAGGACGTGACGACGTTCTTCGTCGAAGACCGATTCGTTCTTCATGTTCTTCGTCGTTGAAGAAGATGTTCTTCAAGCCTCCCAAATCCTCCCAACGTGACAAGACTCAAAAAAAATAAAATAATCCCAAGTCTTATTTTATTAACACAATATAAGAAATTGAATTTCAAAAGAAAAGAAATGATCAATTATTCTCAAAGAATTAATTATAACAAATCAACAGCCCAATTAAATGGGGCGTTTCTTAACCATAAAAACGCACGGTTGACTGCTTTTAATAGGGGGGGGGGGTGCGGGTGCGTTACTTAAGAAGAAAAGAAACGGTGGGGCTCGTGCGGGCCCCACCTCACAAATATCCTACCAAGGGGGTAGGATATTCCTAGATAGCACCCTATCCAGTTCAACTCAGTTCAAGCCGCCTTTAAGTGGCATCAAGTGGCTTTCAAGAGGCTTAAGTGAAATAAAATAAAGTTGTCGCAAAATTATTTTATTTCTTTACTTTAAGCCCGAATAATAAAAACCACACCCGAGAAAACGCAACTCCGGAAGAGGCATTTCTAAGCGAATACCGGCGCTGCGATTTCATCGGTGCCCTCAGAATTCGATTCTGGGCACCGGTTCATAAGTTAGAAAAACCCGCTCGTCCGTTCACTAAACGTACCCGAGCCAAATTTCGGAAAATGATTCCGGGAACTCCGGGCCTCGGAAGCAGGCGCCGTCAAAAACTGCGTTCTTGTAAAATTCCAAAGTAAATTAAGAAAAATATTTCCTTGAAATTTACGGGTCTTTACACATGAAATCATCCTTTGTAAATTTTAAACTTGATAAATGATGATCAAAAGAGTTTTCCAAATGAATTCTCATATCCATTTAATATCCATGAGTTGATTTGAGTGGAATATCATATATACATGATAAACCATCCATAATAGTGTTATATTTCCATTGGAATAATAATGGAGAACCAGAGAGGTAAATTTCATTATTTCATCAGTTATACATTTACATATGATTGATCCCAGGGATTTGTATTTATATACATGTAAGGGATTGTCCATGGGGATTTATGAATTATTCTTGACATTATATTGAATGGGTTTATTCATTTATCAAATCATTTATCATAGTAATTAATACAACATGTTCTCACATGTTATATCCCATGTAATTTCACTGCCAATAATAGACAACCACTTAACATCACTTGATTATCATTCCTTCATATTGATCATAATCCGATGAAATGTTTCATGTAATGTAATCACATGATGTGAATAATATACATACCATATTTTGTTTACTTATAATTTGTTCACATTCTTCAATTCCAGCCTAAATTCGTTGGAAACATATACTCATTCTACGAGATGATGGAGGCTTATGAAATTCATAATTGTTAATGATAGTTATGTTTTTTTTGGAAACAATTATTTCATTTCCTTCACATATGGTTTCCCATAAAAGTTTAATCAATTATAAAATAAGATTATGTATGTATTGTTAGTCTCATTATTATTCATTCCTTTTTATAACATCCCAAATTGGCCTACGATTATCCTAAGTAAATCACTGGAAGTGCTATTATAGAATTTTTTTCTTCTTATGATTGTAGTGTGTGAGAAAAAACCCTTTTAGTATATGACCATAAATCTATATAACATATTTCAGAATGGAATATACTAGTAATTGTTTAAACCTACTTTTTAAAATCCCTTATATACTTAATTAGACATTTTATTCCCAAATGTTAGAATGTTTAAATCCTTCCCATGTCCCATTTATTTTATAAACACCAAAAAACATAATTAAAAAGTACCCTCTAAAATAATCCCAAGATATGTATATCCTAAAAATAGAGTATAACCATGTGAAAACACATATCTATTCCAATTATAAAATACGATCTCTACGTTGGATCACATGGATAAGAGAAATAGGTTAATCATGAACCTCGATAATAGAACATCGGGGAAACCATTGTGAATCTGACAGAATAGACATTAACTAATATTCATAGCCATGCCAAGTGTTAATCAAATTTTCAAGAGAAATAATTTCATATAGGGGAACTACCCAACAAACTAATATTTTATGTTTAATAATAATATAATTACATATGTTGTTAACTATTGTTTCCATTATTCACTACTTATAATAAGATTGTTTAAAATAGACAATAAATTTTTTGTCACCTCAATATTTTTTTCAAAAATAAAAAACACGTCTCTAATAAGCTATACATCATCTATTTCAAAAAAAAATAATAATAAACATGGATTTACCTGAATCCAACGATTATATATCATGTAATGGAAATACATAAAAAATGTTCTTTAAAAACCTCTATTGGGAACCCATTTGAATTAAAAATATTATTGAAATTATTTTACCAAAAATTATTATTGTATTATTTTTTTTAGAAAAAAGGAAACATGAAGGCCATGTAAATTATTGATTTCATTCATAATAATTTCAATAATATATTAAAGAATGTATATCTGTCCTCATACCATTATGATAATGTGTATATAGAGAAATAAATCTATGAAATCGAACCCATAAATATTAAATTACTCGATTATACATTTAGAGGACCCACATCACCCATAATAAGATATTTGAAATTTTTATAAAATTAGTATTGACTTCCACATCATGGATTAATCACCATATTATTTGGAACAATCTTATTAGGTGTCTAGTATTTTCATTTCTATCCTCCATGAATAAAACAATACATATTCTATTTTTTCATATCATCCTTAAAATCTCCCAATAATGTGAATATCGCTCCATCTTTATCCGATGTTGTGAAGAAAGACATGGTGTCTTTTGATTGGATGTTATCCCTATCTAGTTATCACATATATATTTTTTATCACTATAAAAATTTCAATGTTGATCCTTTCTCATCCATTCCCATTTTCAGTGTTCTAATATAGAATTCATTTGTACATAAATATAGTCTAGGTATTGTGTTTAAAGTTAATGAATTTTAGTTCACTATAGGTTACCATAATCAAACCTTGATATAAATGTACTGTATGGAATGAACCTATCTCAATTATTAAAATTAATTTTACCTTAATGGGATTTATCATGATCTATGCCTCTTCTTTATTTAATGGGGGGGAGATATCACACAACATTCTTAGTTAGGTGTTGGTGACCTCAAATGGATAGATAATATGGAACAGGTTATGATCATACATCAAGAATACATGCTTTCTATTTTACTCCAAATCACAGGTTATTCGTCAGTGGTCCCACAATCCAATACTATTGATTATTTAGGGTGTTCTATATCACCATATATCATTGACTATAGATACACATCACCCCTCAATTTATGGATGATTCATGTGTCCATAGCTCTTCAAGTAGTTATCCTGGTTAACTTTAGCATGCTGGAATTTCTAGGCAATAGAATTGTGGCTAGTACTACTATATATGGATAATATTTTAGTCCCGTTATTCATTTGGTGTGTAAAATAAGTTCCCTTATATTTCATTTTCTATAGAGATTCATGTATATATGATTTATTATTATTGTTCTTTTTTATTCTGTGTTATCCTTCATAATAAACAATATTCTACATTATAATAATTTAGTGAATTGATTATTCCTTATGATTCATGTTGGAATAATAAAATATATAATGGGGAATTTTTTTTGAATATAATGGTAATTTATGTTTAATTATCAACCTACTAAATGCCAAATCAGTTTTTTGAGGTGATATTTATATTATATTAATATCCAGGAGTTAGGTGTTTAAATAAAATTTAATATAATATTTATGTTATATGAATTAATAAATAATTATAGGGATATCATTTAATTTATTAAATGTGAATATATAAATTAATAATATATGAGTTTTATGACTCTCTAACCGCTATATTGGAACCTCATCATAGTTTATGTTCAATTTATCATTTTCACACAAAAAATCCTGTGAGGAATTTCTTGGATTAAACATCATTGAAATATTATGTATTTTTTAAAAGGAGATTTCTTATTTTGTGTTATTTAATTCATAATCTCAATGAATTAATTTCAATGTAATCCTATACTATCTATTACATCATGACATGAACCACTGGGTTCGATATAGTCTCCCAGATGACCTTATTTGTGCCTTTCCATACCCATGAAGACGTTGACTAGAAATGAGGGTAGACACTAATTATTGGAGAGGCTATAACATCAATATTATTTCATCGAGAAATAAAAATTAAATTAGATTACAAAAATAATATTAATTAAATAATTAGAAAAATCAATTGGAATCTAAATTGGAATAAATGTCAAATAACAAGTGAAATACTCCAAAGGTGTTAATCATGTCTAGAATATAATTATCATTATAATAAATATATATTAAATAAATATTATAAGATCCCAATGTATTCTATCCTAGTACACTATAACTATGTGATCAACTATTCAACTATTAACCATAGGACCCTTCCACTTCATCAGATATCGTTACATGAAAACAACAAGAGAACCAAAATTCCCAATTCATTTGTCATCACATGACTCAGTAGGACCACATAAATCTTCCATAATCCTAGTTTGTTCATTTAATGTATTTTTATGGAATAATAAATTTAACTTGGTATATAATATAAACACACAATCCCCAATAGAGCAGGAATGTGCTATCCTAGAAACCACAAATCCCCAATCACACCTCAATTAACACCATAGCTGAATGATAATTAGAGATGGCATTGGAAACTATACTAAACCCAACCTACTAAATCAAGATCATAGATACAACATTGATTCATCCATATATACTATCTGATATCCTCTAAAAATTTAGGGTATCTACCCAACTAAAAAACACAATTTATACACTTTAACACCATGAGGGTATGGAATACGATTGATACCAAACCACCCCGAGTAAACCTAGAACATATTCACCATTTATTCCATATAGATATATTGAATTAATAGTTCCCTTATCACTTGTTTCTATCATAAGTATCATTCCCCATTTATGGGATGTACATCAGTAGATGGTACAACAATCTAAAATACTAGCCTAAAATCCAAGGAAGTGGAAACACACATCACAAGGTAAATCATGGTATCAAAAATAAGAACATGATGTAAATAAAAGAAATAATTAAACATGTGAATCAACATCAATAATAGAATCTATATATCCTAAAAAATCTCTTGTAAACATAATCCTAAAGAAACTAAGGAGATACACACACTCAAATGAATTAAAATTAAATATTTTTAATAGATATTCCAAAAAATATAATTATATCATGAAAATACATGTAACAAATATCCCATCAAGATGAGGAAATTTTGACATCACAGTTGAAAATATTATCATCAAGTTCAATTCAATATGATTTCACACAATCCATTATCTCACACCAAAAATAATATTATCACATCATAAGGGAGCCTATATGATGTTTTAATATAACATCTCATTGGTTTTAGGGCTTGGAAGGCTGGAAGGAAATCATTGAATTGAAATAACATACCAGAGGTTCACCATCATCAATCATGAATTGTAAATATAGTTCAAGAATAACGAGGATTGAATATCTTGAAAATTTGGGTTCTCTAGGGTTTATGGTTAAGGATAAACCATAATTTATTATTTGAAATACCAACAATAGTTCATTGTGTAACAACACGGAATAGAGGGAATGATGGAAGAATGGAACCAGAAGATGCGTTACTTCCCCCATGGTGTAGAGGTACACTGGATGAAGCCAGAAATATATAGTAAAATTCCTATTATATATATGATTTCTAGGGGAAGGAAACTATGGTATAATAATGAAGTATTTGGTGTGGATTTTCTTACATAATCCCACAAAAAACATGAAAAAAATCAGTATAGGAGGGATATGGTATTTCTAGGGGTATTTGGTGGTTCAATATACATGAAATCCATTATATAAAGCATATAAATACGTCGTGATTAATCGTCATCAAATATATAGTGAATCCATTAATCCAAAGAAAAACTAATCATTAAAATACATAAATATAGATTGATGAGTACACTGTAATTTTTATTATTATTAACACTACAAAAACCACAGGTGGACCAACTTATATAAAGAAAATTTATTCTACAATGAATAAGCCACAACAGTGAAATATCCATGATCTATTCCTCTATGATGATTGATAAATTTATAAAATCACTATATGCACCATGGAGTAATATTTATATATGAAGTGTGTAGAATATTTATTTATAACACCATATTGTAGAATTGTTTACTATGGTGAAACCACCTCCTCTACGTAATGGTAATATGCATGATGGAACTGCCAACCAAGTTTTCTTATAAGGATTTAAAAAAACTAATTCTTAATAAAACTTTTTAAAACCCTTTGTCTATAACCAAAAAATGTCCCTAGTATACCAAGGAGGAAAACAATGAAAAAATTGCCTATGTTTATTAAAAAATAATTTAAAGTGATAAAATTATCCCCAAAAAACTTCTCATCCTCAAGAATAATATATAGGAATTTTAATTGAATAAATTAGACTATTTAATTATAATTTTAACCAATAATGACTAATACTTCACTTGTATCTTCCAATGATTCCACCAAATCTAGAAATTTGGTTTCTTATTCTCATGGTGTACTTTCCTACTCATTTATATAATCTATTCCATATTATATTATTTAAATGCATAATGAATTGTATCAATATCCTAAAATTTTATAAGCTTTAAAGGTACATGAATGTTAATATCATGTTGTGACACATGAAATCTATTATGTGTACATTCCTAAGGATATCCAAGATTGAGATATTATAACAATGTACCTTGAAACATTTTTATCCAAAATGGTCAAAAAAATTCTACTATGGATTTCATTTATTTCCTTAGATATTATTGATTTAGTCAATAACTAACTCTTAATAAACCCTTCTAACATAATATGAACTCCAATGGTATATTATGGCCAAAAGAGAATTGTTAATTCTCTACACATCTATACTAAAAAAAATTATGAAATATCAATAGACTAAACTAACAAATAAAAAACTGTAAAGTAGTAGGTCAGGATAAATCCATGGAGATATCAAAATTAGTTTGATTTGGTTTTTAAAATATTTATTTTTATGAATATGCTGATAGCGGTGATAGAATATTATTGTTATTTTATTTTTAGAAAATTATTGAAGAAAAGTGAAATAGATTTATTGGGTTGATATTATATTTCAAATGAGTGATAAGTTTTTATAATTTCTAAGTTTAAGTGAACTTTTGTTTAGTTAAATAGGTTATTAGTTAATGATTTGTGTTACTGTTAATACGAGAAAGATAAAACGATCGATGTATCCTCTACTTAATGTGGAAATACCCTATTTCCCTTGGTCTGATAATTTAGGGTTTCAACGAATCATGTTTATATTAATATTTTATTTAAACATGATTTCATCTAATTTTATAAATGTACAAAACTTAATTAGTGATGTGTGACACAAAATTTTAATGATCCTTTAATATTCAAATAACAATGGTCATGATAAACAAAAAAGGAATGGATAGGAAGTTGGTTGATGAATTTCAACAAACCAACTACATGAACACATAAGTTGAAATAAATCAGACACCACTTATCGATTATATTAACATAACCTTATCCAATAGAGGAATTACCCCCTAATACTTGTTATTAGAGTATCAATGGGAATGATAAATGAAAAATAATTCATAATTAAAATGAAGATGAACTCATGGAGTACCATTTATAATGAAGCTTCTCACTCCAAGCATTGGTCTCAAGGATATCTCTAGTAGAAGTAGGCTATACAATTATTTAGATGGCCTATATGGGATCATGTATTACTATAAGTAATTTAGAATTAGTTGAGATTCATTCTGGGATGAGTCCTATGTCATAGATATTATCAAATACTGAAGTTATGTTGGAATTTGGGATGGAAATACCATATTGAAAATGCATGTGTGGTGTAAATTATTACACCATGTGTTAAATTGAATGTTGGCTTTCGTCACATCGTGATGGTTCCATATTTTCATGAAATGAAAAAGTAAACATTATTTAATTATTACATTGTGTGATTTCAATTTTATACACCATAAATCACGTTTTTCTAGTGGTTGTTTAATTCTGCGACATAGTATTTCTCCATGATCATCCAACAAAATTCAATTTCACACCACATTGCTTCACTTGAGTAACAAACTATCATTTTTATCTATTTTTTATTATATTCTATATCCTACCAAAATTGAAAAATTGATTTAAACTATCCATCATTTGGAAATAATAATCATTTCAATATGTAAATAAACATAAAAAATAACCATAAAAACACATGCTTGAAATACACATATCAAGTATCATTCTATAGTAAAAATATTATATATTCCTTGTATGAACTATAATAAAAATATATATAATTATGTATCCAATCAAAAAATGTACTTCATCAAAACAAAAGACACCAATATTACTACCTCACATTCCTTATTCAAACATTTTGGTGAATTAAAAGACCATCCACAAAGAGCCTCATAAGGATTAATTGATATTGATGCCTGAAATTTATTATTTATGGTGAACTCAATAAATCATAAATGATCATCCCATGATTAACCAATTTATTGAACACATTATTATTGAATATTCACTAAGATTTGTATAGTACACATGGAATTTCCATCAGTCTGAGAATGGTATGTTGTGGTTAGTCTCATATAAGTCCCTAGGGTTTGCTAAATCATTACAAATAATATGATGTCAAATATGCATCCATATATGAAAAAATGATCATTTTAACTCCATTTAATCATAAAATAGCATAAAAAAGAGCATTAGTAGATCATTCATTTATTGAGTCATTTTGATTGGGAAAAGGCGGAAAATAATCCCCCAATGATTAACAATAACTAATATTGTGTCACAATTCCAAATGGTCCTAGTTAACCACATATAATTATCTATCATGATATCCTAACACTTCTATATGGGATCATGAGGTGGTTGTATCGATGTTCCAAGATACATGTACTCTTCTATCACCCTTTGAAGATATGGCATCGAGAGGAAGACCCAATAATCACATTCTACATCACTGAAAACAAGAATTTTCTCCTACTGTCAGTGATGATATTTAATAAAATTCAATTTTAATTATAATAGATAGTATGTAGATACCTTAAAATATTGCCTCTGATTTTAGATGAAACTACTAATGCCGCATGTACAATGACCACATCATCATCTCTAAAAGAGAAACTATATATCAGATCACCTCCAGGTTGTTGTTCCCTCATCACACCACACTCTACGTCTAAAACATATACATCCCAGGAATGATACAAAATATATTATTTGACTAAAAAGGGATAAAATGTGATGGATCTTTGTTTAAATAATGAATCTATTCTCTAGTAAGTAGATAAGAACAAAAATAACCACCACTCCTCATATGACCTCTCACGAAGCTCCTTCTCAGCATGCATCTTGTATGTAATAGAATCTATGAATAATTAACCATAAACAAGTTCATAATCCATCAAAAAGTCATAATTGTACATATTATAACCTCATATCCCTTTTTCAAGTTTATTTATCACTATTTTAATATATATAGAAGTAGATTATATTCTATGTATTTAAATTTTCATTCACTAATTATATTTTATCACTATCACTTTAGGGTATAGACCACAAATTCCATCTCCAGACCATGGGTAGGATATTTCCACTCATGGGGAAATAGCTGAAAATAACAATACTATAATTCCTTCTCTCTTTAAGTCAAAAATTCTCCAAGACTTATGATGGATGCATCATAGTATAATGCATTACAAACCCCAGTATCAAATGTTGTAAATATTGGAGTTTTTATAAACCATCATTTAATAATAATAATTGTTTATTCACCTTCATTTGGCCACTGCAAAATCACACCATTATTCATCATCACTTTGATGGGTTATTAGAGTCAAGTTATGTCTAGATTAATTCATCAAAAATATCATGTGATGCCCATGAAGCTCATAATATTTAAAAAATTCTAGCGATTTGTTTGGGAATACATTTCCTCATATATTTATTCATACATGATTATCCCAATATCTGACACTACACTCTCAACAATCACATCTATCATATCCAAATTCCATAAATTGAAATTTTGTTGTGAAGATTATGCGACGAAAGTATACTGAAGACTATATAACTACATATCATACTTCCCAACTTTCGTTGAGTATATGATGATATATTTGACAAATAATATGAAGAATGTGTACAAAATTGGTTGAATGATTTTTATGGGGTCTATGAACACTTACATCATGTTTGTTAGCCTAAACAGAAACACAAAATACAAAAACTTCCCAGCCATAATCTGGAATTACATCTTCAAAATTTCCTCTACATTAACTAGAAATAAGTGATATCATGTCCTGCGATCTATCATAGAGAACCATTACACACCTCATAGGTTATCAAAAATATAATCAAATCACAAAAGAATATAATGGTTCTTGATCATCAAATAATCCATCTTATGATATTCATTTATATGCCCTATAATACCATTCTATTAAATAGAGAACACAACAAGTGTAGAACATAGTGATGTTCTAGGCCTCATAAATACATTTTTTTAAGAAATCCAACATATTCATGAGTTCGTTCAACTCAATTAGATAAATCTAATATCAGGGTATCAAAATGGGATGTTCACCCTTCACTATTTTAATATAACCACTAAATCCTCAATCATGGTTTGGGCTATTAATTCTTCATGAAAAATTACCTAAGATAGCTCCCCAAATGTAGGAAAAGGATAAATAGTTGCTGATTATCCTTCCATGTGAACCAAACCATCCATATTCATTATAATCATCATAATCTATTTGAATAATAGTCCATTGTTTCGTATCGTTGTTCCTAATCTTCATATCTTAATTATATTTCAGCATTCAAATAATTAATGGAAATATATATAAAAATGAATTAAAAGTTAGATCAGTATCTATTCATATAATAAAAGTTGTTAATCATTTCAATGGAATACATATAAAAATTATTACCTCCCACAACTATCAATACCCCAAAATGACTATTGGTCACTCTATGAAAAAAAAATAACAGAAATTTGATCCCATTGATGTACTAATGACGACGTGTTTAGAAGTTAACATGACATGCTAGTAAAGTAAAATAACCTCTTGTGAGAAAAAAAGAAAAATGTGAATCATTAGAATCGAATAAACTGGTAGATAATGTATAGATGATTAAATATGTTCCTAAAAATGTAGATGAAACAACTTAATCATATAATATAACTTAGTCCACAACATTCACATTTGTAACAACATTAGGGCTATGTCCAAAATGACTAATTCGTAGTCTATGTTCACTTTTATGAACCCTATCCAGATCTATAGCTCCATGGACATTCCTACCATAACCTCTTTCCCAAAGATCTAGATTTTTTTGATGTTGAGATTTCGTTCTACAAAAGTATAACATTTTCTAAGATAATGATCATACAATATTATATAGTCCAAATAGTCCATATATGAACCATTATGTTTTCTCTGTAAAAGATAATGAAGAGGGAATTTTCTATTCCACATGAATATTTTAACTCTCTATATCATCAATCATCTTCATGTTTCATCAATTGAAATTGGTACCAGTGGATGTATTCAGATATCCACCTTACTTATCAATGAAGTGTATGTGAATAACAACTACCTTATCTTCGTCCATTATATTACTGATTATGAAGTATTACATTAAAACCTATAGGTATTTATCAAATATGATGTTCATGACATAATTTACAATAACATCCCTAAGCCAGAACTCATTCGTCGTATCCATTTCTTCCTCATTTATGGCTTGGCGTGAAAAAATAATGATAATATTAGTAAAATATGTGGAATATGATGATACAGTGATTGAACCGGGATGTAGATATGTGAAGTCTTATTCTTGGTTGGGATTTAGGGTGTCTGAGAAAAACAACCAAAAAATTACATGAACACCTCATGTGAGAGTACCTCTCCTTATCTGGCTTAACCCATAACACCCCACCAATGTGTGTTGGGTCCCTATTGCATAAATTCCAAAATATCCACCATTTTGATTTTTGGTTCATCAATATGGACATAGATTAGCTCAAGGATGATAAAAAAATCATATCCATTTTTTAGTCAAATTGTTCTACGTATGGCTAGAGGTTGATGGATCTATAAATTCGTTATGTGGATACCCATGGACCTCAATGGATGCTATAATTTAACCACTACTTATACCGCTAGGGCAGGTGAGATAACATGCTAAGGATAACCTTTCTCAACTGGTGGTCAGTTCAAAAACCTGTGAGGTGAAATCTTCTAAAAAAGTATGATTAGGGACATTGAATGAGAATAACAAATCCTAGGGATCGTAGATGGTTCTTAGATGATTCTACCCTCATCACAATAAATACACTCCTTCTAATATCCCTTTACTATGTACACATACAATTTCCAAAGTTAGTATATATATAAAAACACAACAACATACTCAATTTAAATTATTAATGTAAATTAACTTATATCAAACCAATATATAAAACAAATGTAAACCACAATATCAGTGAAGTAATCACGAACAGATTTCAAAAATCAATGAATTTAATTAATGAACTACAATTTAACAAAAAAAACAAGTACATATATGGAATGTGGATACACATTAATAGGTATGATACATGAATTCATCAAAAATATCATAAATCACATATCATCAAAATGGGTTAACCCAATATGAACATATTCAATTGTAATAACAAAAAATAATTTTTATGTTTATTGAAACTTAGAGTTAGACTATACATTGTTGGCCCAATACATTCAAATCATCCCTACATGAGTCCCAAACTATCTAATCTCATCAATACCTATCCCAAATTAAGTTAAAGAGAAACTATAATTTTTTAAAACATGTAACCCTTGATACTATTTTTAAACATCCACGTCCAAACAATTATTTCTAATACGGAGTTCCATATAACCTCATGAACCCCAATCCTTACACAAGAAGTTTCAGAATACCAAAGATTGTCAATATCGATTGGTTGGAAAATTACACGGTTGATATCATTTTGAAAATTAGATAAAATAAATAACATAAAAATTCATATAGTAATTAAATATTTTGAGTAATATAATCGAATAAATGATGGCACACAAATCATTTAATAAAAATTACACAATTTTATATCCTTGTAAAAATTATAATCAAAACAATAATAAATAAATAAATATCCATCAATGGGTCCCTCTAGAGTAATCCCTTGTCTACAAATACTCTATGTCCACTACTAAACAATCCACCATATGAAACATTATGTTCATCAGATATTTATCATTTAAATCTAAAATCACACCAAAATGTCATGTTTAGTGGTTAATACCAGACTTAAAAGGATAATAACAATGATCAATAAAACATGTATTCTCATGTATGATTGTGTATAACATAATAAATATAAATATTTCAAAAAAACAAAAAATATAAAATGAACTATTCATTCACTCGAAAAGATGTTTTAAATCCCCAGTCATACCTACATCTTCTCCATTCATGAAGGATATTTTGTAGTGTCAATTGTAACACAACTTTATATAATATAGTCACTAATGTTCCCAGATAACTCATGTTGGCATTCTAAAAAAACATGATTTCCTCGATCCATAAATTTTACCAAATCTTTATTGAATCATCTTGGTATCCATTAGTATACCTTGAGTCCATGGATGATTATGTATTCCAGTCCACTTTAGATGAACACCCTTCATTGTTAATAATTTTTCCTCAAACCCACACCCTATGATCAGCTCTATTTTCACCCGTGTTTCAAGTCCAGGTCACTCCGGTTCTATGGGATTCACATCACTCATTATGACACCATTCCAAAAAACCAAAAAACATATAAAGGATGTGGAGACATCAATCATTGAGGGAAGAATACAGACAAACATCACATCATTATATAGATAATATAACCTTGTGGACATGAGTTTACATATTAAACATATAATATATTTATTATAATAAATCTCTTGTAAAGAATCATAATTGATCTCATGGGATACGTACAAAGACCCATGGCAACACAATCAATCATGGACATTAGTTAATGTAATAAAATCAATTATATAATTAAAAAACAAGTAAACATGTTTCCATGATGTTATATAAATTTATAACACTAGTTTGACATTGTTATTCTAAAGGTTTGTTTAAGATATCATCACATGATCCATTCTAACACACCAACCAGAATATGATCACATTACAAGAAATTCTAAAATCAGTTATAATCTGACATGTTATCTGTTCTATAGAATGGAATAGTGGAACAAACTCATGGGTCTGAACAAAACATATCTGACATCAATAATCGTTAAATGAGGATGACATGGATAGTTCATAAAGGATGTTTAGGGATTCTATGAAAAAATGTGGGGGTCTTTATTGTGGATGAAAGGGGTTTTTGTGTAGTGGTGTTCTGGAAACAACAACTATGGAATAAAGGGTGCACTAGAAGAAGACCACCATAACATAGGGCCCTGCCATCATAGTTTAGATTTGTAGTAGAAGATCCCATCATGAATTGGGAAATTTATTCAATGTAGGATATGAATTGGATTCTACCTCTATATAGAATGAATAAAATCCATGACAATATGTTCTATAATATGACCATCATGGAATTTAGAATAATGTGAAACATATGAAAAATATGGAATTTATAGGGGGTACATGGTGGTGTAAACTAAATGGATAATTTTGTTTTAGGATTTTAATTAAATAATGATGACCATACATTAATTCACAAATGGAACCCTAAATCAAGATCATATCACAACATTACAATACATTACTCAAGTAGAATGATCATACAGTCTTTTAAGAGGATCAATACACCATGTCCATATCTAATTTTTTTTCATAGAAATAGGTTATGCAATATTGACTAGTATGATACAGTATGGATTCCATGATCCAAACATCCATGGAAAATCATATAGTGTAAACATCACATCACCATCAATAACACATTACAACATTTTGATCTACAATGAAACCATTATTCCATCACACCACTATAGTGTAGTCTTTTTACGATAGTGAAACCACATCCTATATAGAGTAATTATATGAGATGTGGAGAAACCACCGATGTTTCAAAGGAATGATTTAAAAAATTACACTCAATCCACTAATAGTATTACAAAACCATGAGACATAACCAAATATATCCCAAAATAAAAACAATTGGGACATGTTTGGAAACACTGCTTCCATTATAGAATCAATAGAAATGGGGTTATTGATGACACTACCATAATCACATGAATATAAAAAAATTTAAAGGAATATTACATCAAATAATTATTGATGAAAACAAATTGAAGAGATATATTAATTATCCCAAGTGTGTCTCAATCAATCCATTTCTCTTAACCTAATTGTCCTATACACATCTAACCTACATGACCCCATATATTCATCAACCACCAAATAGAAGTACCACTAAAATGTGTATCTTAATAGTAAAATCCATTTTTTCTAAGGTACTAGTATATACATTAAATTAGATCTCAATGATATTTATTAGATATCGATAGAAGATTATGAGTCAGCCTGATGATGTTCTCACCCATTTACTTCACGCAATTCCCCCAAACAATCTAGGTAGCTCTCCAGGCATCAAAATAATACGGAATTAATCTGAGTATATGACTTTTTTTCCCCTATGGTTGGAAACCCCATGATAATGCACAATAATCCACTTCTCCATAGTAAAATACTACTTGGGAGAATTCCCCCTCCTTAATATACACTCATCTAAGAACCTTTTATGATAATATAATGAAACCATTAGGGATAAGAGGATGAATTCATGTAATTGTGGATTCCCAAGTTGTTATTCACATAAGAATTTAGTGTCATCAATCCCAAATGTCACCTGTATGAGTTCCCTCCTGAATAATCCACGTGTCAGGTGGGGCAGGTCCTTCCATTTCACTCATGAATCCCCTAAGTGAATTTAGCTATCTCATGTAGTACATGGGTGAGTTAATTTCAAGAATTAATGTAAAATACATAGGAATGGTTAATAAATATTATCACATGTATGACCTAGGTTAGGTCCTCTAAATTCTTCCTCACCAAGGTATCCCCTTATCAAAGATCTCTCCAACACAACAATGTACTAGCTGGGTGATGCAAGCACTCAGAACCCTATCATATCATTATTTATTAGTAAAAACTCTCCATTGAAATCCCATATGATATAGAACAAAGTAGGATCACATTAAAATAATCCAATAATGAATGATAAAAAATGAGAGTTATTATCATAACTTCTTGGTAATGTAATACCATAATAAAATAAGTCATACATTATACCTCCATTAATAGTGAGATCCTCATAGTGTTCTCAATCGTTCATTCGTATGTTAACATGTACCTCACACATGGATGTAATGCATTAGACCTTGTTATTTTGGATTGTAATTGGAACATATTTCCATTCTGTTCCATGAGGGCTAGCGTTTTATTCTCTTCCTCCTTTAAATAGGGTAAGCTGAGGGCATCTCTCCTGGAGTATAACCCAATTAACTCATAAAGGGAATATCCTTCCACTCATACCATTTCCTTCCTCGATCAAAAAATAACGAATATTTTGGAAAATGGTTTAATATCCACTTCATATTATTCCCTACAATGAGGTTGACTCGAGTGGTATTTGAGTTTATTGTTGATCCTGACACTATGACAATCAAATATACATAAATTGTACACAATCTATGTTTTATGACGTTTCCATTCCACTAACATTACAAAGGGTTATGTTTCCAATGAGACACCCCCTAAAAGTGAAATATTCCCAATGAAGTTACCATGGGAATAAATCCTTGGTGTATTCCCCAACTGTTAAAAATTGAATGGGTGTAGATTCCTGTCCAAATAGGATATGGAGTAATCATCTAGAAGATTTATACTTGACACCCCAATCTAACCCTAATATTTACTGTGACATATTCATAATTAGGTATCATCTAATCCGGAGGACCATATTCATTCTCCCCCAATCATCATCTTTATTTTTATGTACTTTTGTTATGATAAAACCCCACATGGGAGGATGTATTCCTTCTAGGTCCTTGTTAGCATTCCTCATCTGCTCAATTTCTTGGTGTATATCATCCCATAAAAGAGAAATATTCCCAAAAAGTAACCTGAAAGGAACATTTCAGGGTTAGTCCCACAAAATAAATATCTGATATGTTTTCATAGAATTTTCTATCATATGACATCAGACTAAAATCTTTTTTCCTTATTACATGACCATAAAATTTATGTTATGTATCATTATGTGGAAGTGGACTACATGGTTTCTAATCCCGATCATGAAGATAAGTTGGAATCCCACTTCATGGGCCTAATCCCAAAATTGAAAGAAATCTAATATCAAAAGATGATAATAAATTATAGGGTGTCTAATTTTTTTATTAAATACAAATATCAAAAATCAACAAACAGTTTCTTTATTTTTCAAGCTTTAAAAAATTATTTATGGTTCCATTTTTAGAAAACCATGGATACTTATTTATTTATTTATATCAATACATGTGTCAATTTGGTTTTTTAAAATATTAGGGTGGACACTAAGATATTCATAATTTAAAATGGATTCATAAATATTTCCTAAATATACAATAGTGTCCTGGGTTATTATATGATTCCCACAAAAATGAAATGATGATCTTTACCTCCAATCTACTTGAATAATGTGAGTTCATAAGTGTTTTTGTCAGGTTCTCCAATGACCACCTACATTTTAAAAATATATCCAAGTTTCATCATGAATTTTTGATCAAATGGGGTTTTCACTTCAACAAAAAAACCAGTTTTGAATCTGACCCTTCACGAATGGGTGTGAAATTAAAAATGTGATTCTTCATGTGAATGATTATGCAACCACACTAAACCACAAATAAATCATCGGGCCCTATATTTTTCATTAATTAAAATTTTGAACCCATGTGAATCATATCATTTACAAAAAAAACTATGTCATCGACCTATCAGGAAACTTTCATACTCTTATGATGTTAATGTGAGATGAATATAATTCCTTTATAGAAACTATTTTCACATGTGTTAATCTATTATGATGCTCATTTTTTGATATTTATCATTTTTCATTTATAAATTCTAGGATCCATCAGATTATCTCACTTAAATCTAATGAAATCCTAACACTGGCACTAATGTAGGAATTAGTTCTCATAAAATCCAGATCCTCATAGAACTAGAGGATATTGTCATGGACCATGGATTGTCAACATATGATTTCAAACTCACTGGTCCTATATTTCCTCCATATCATATATATTGAGACCTCATAGTCAAAGTATGTGTCCCTTCATGATATGAATCCTCTTCAACCATCCATTTAATGATGGATTTTTTGAAAATGAAGACAACACCCATCTTCATGTAGACCGATTTTAAGAGACTTTCCATAGAATAAAAAATATTTTTGTACTGTAAAATATTGAAGAATTCGAATAGGGTTGAGATAACTTCATCATGATAACATTGCAGTCTTCAAAATATTATCCTCTCATTAAGTATAATTCCATCGACATGTTTTTCCATGTCCTTTGTATGATAAGAATGTCACCCCACAGGCTCTAACTTATTTCACTCAATCCAATGTTCCTAATACGTCGTGTGGAGTGTGGAAATTGAACAACCAAAAACTAGATCACATCCATATTCCTATCATCTAATATCAACCACAAGTCATGGGTAAATCCCACAATAGGTAACATATACATGATAATGCACATAAATTCATCCAATACAATATGCAAGGAATTAAAAAATCCTATTAGCTTTTCATGACAAAAAATAGATTATACAGCCATATCATTACCAATAAATATAATTATTAATGGAATATCCCATTAATAAATATATGATAGGATTAGTGAAACATTCTTTATCCTACCAAGGAATTAGAATATATGTATTTTCGATCATAATTAGTCACTCAATAGGCAATATATTTGCTGTTTGAATAGTAACAAGTCCATGTAAACATTACAAAAATCATCAAGGACATAATGATTGATGTAGAAATTGTTAGGAGTTAGGAATACCATCCAAGATCTGAAATTAATGTGACAAATTATAATAATAATATGGTATCCTATCTGTGGATATATAATACTATTCCCACCCCAGAGGGTTGGGGAAAAAATTCTATAATAAATAAAAAACATGATCTAGGTCAGATAATATCCAATTGAATACTATAGGACCCCTTAAACAACCACAAATCGGAATGCATATATCCCTACTAGAAAAAAGTATTTTTAATAATTTTTTTAAAAAAAGAGTTTCTATCAATAACTATATCATATAAAAACTTCTTTTTACACAACATGTCACTCATGTTCCCCAAAGCAGATTTCCTAAGGAATAAGATCATTTTGGAAAATTAAATAGAATGAGTAAATAAATGTTCTTTCCCACATTAAGGAATGTGTTATTGAGTCCATAAAACCTCTATAAATTGTGGTATATGGTATTAATGACATGAATGAAACTTATTTAACCAGAAGAAATAATTATGAAGAGCATCCTCACAACATTGGTACCAATAACTCTTGAAGTCCTCCTTAGTATAACTAGATCGAATGTACCCTTCATGGACAGGAAATGATCAACCATTAGAATCCTTCTCTTATTGAGAACCATTCAAACCCTCATATTGGTATGATTATTTAATGTTAGGATATTCCCCACCTTTACATATCCTCTAAGTAGATTCTCCCTAGGTTATATATGTCATAATTTCTCATTTTAGTCATATTTAAAAACATTATATTATTCCTCCCAATCATATAATTTTCCATGAAGTTTCTCGATGATGTAATATATCATTTATACTAGAATTTTCTCAATATTCCAAATCAATTTGAAAAGATCCTACATATTGTGAGGTTAATGAGATGATGACTGTAGTCAAACTTGATTCCATATCGTTGAAAATTTATAAATATACTCATTAAGAAGATAGTCCCGTGAAACACTAACTCTCCTAGACAACCCTCATTCACCATCCCTCTAACATAGTATATGATATACCTTACAATCTCACAACAAATACAAAAGAAATAGGTAAACACCCTCTTTCATCCAGAAATATAGAGTAAATTTCTATATAACATGAATGCGACTCATTTCTTATGTGGAAACAATTGGATGAAGATAATTTACTGATCATATTTTGTAGCTTAGCCAATGATCATTATTCTATTTAAATTTTTTTAGTTATAATATGGGATTGATATTCCAATGAAAATATAGAAGACTCTTTTTCACTTTATGGATAGAATATTAAATTTGGATAGGTTTAAAGATCATATAAGCATAATCAAGGAACCACATCATCAAATTGAAATAGCTTCCAATCCAAAAATGCAATCACTGAAATTATTGGAATATTGAGAGATTATAAAACATATATTTAGTAATATTTTTTTGAATGTTATGTTGGTTTATCACTAACTCCCTGGTCAATGTCTAATGCATGGTATGGTACATGAACTGGCCATTCCGTTTTATCTCAGTTCCCAATTACCAGGTCCCTCTAGAAATGACGTCATGAAACACAATTTCTTATAGATATCTATCAGTTGAAAACTATTCTGAAGAAAATTAAATGATCAGAAGAAACATTCCTGGAAAAATAATATAAGTGTTTATCCAAACAAGAGTGAACCATTGAATGTGTCTTTCATGAGGCATCTGAAAAGGTTTGGAATTATTCTTTTTTAATGAAGTACAATCATCGTACACCAATAATGACTTTGAAAAAATTTATCTTATATGAATAAAATGAAATGAACTTCTCTAATTATCAAATAAATATATTTATGATTAAGAGAATATACGTGTATTATTATATCACATCAATACTGAAGAATCCTTTCCCACAGGGATTGGGGGTATTTTTAAGTAAAAAACTCTCATAAGGGTGAAACATATAATCTGAATGTTTGAAATAGTGGAGAGGGAAGAACCCAAGTACATTGAGATAGGGTAATTATTTCTTAATCTTAATCCACAAGAAAGGTTACTGTTTTATTATTTTAGAGAAATGTCAAAAGAAAAATCCCTCAATGCATGTAAAATTTCATGACCACTAATACTCAATAGGAACATGCACAACAATAATATCAATAGATTCAATAAGATTCCCCATCCATATGAAACTCCATGTTTATTGTTGAAGTGGAATATGATTCCTTATTAGGGTGAATAAAATATTGATAAATCTTCGGTTAAAACAAAACAAAACATCGCATTGCATTAGAAGATAAATTTTGGTGAACATTCTGTCTTATCATCCAAATTCAAATGTGACATATGAAGTCCATTATGAATTGGTGAATTTAATTAGGACCACCACTTATTATGTTTGAAAATATGAAGATGATGCATTTTAAATAGAAGATGATGTTTACATAGAAAATGTCACACATTCTAAAATTATGGTGGATGGTGTTCATTCAGTTAACCAGAGGCTCAAAAATAAATATGGGACTCCCTTAATTTCTCCCCCACCACATCCTATGTGAGAAAATATCCAAGGAAACTGATGATAGTGAAAACATATGTCACCCATCACATGAATATTTTTAATCTCCAACAATTTAAGAAATAATATATCAATATGTGGAATGGAAAAATTATTAGAGATAAATCAATGTGGAACTACTTTGAGGAAATATCACTACTAGATATGATCTTCTTGGTGAGAATCATATCGAACATCATTCCAATGTATGTCAGTGATGTGGATTGACTGAAACGACCATAAAAGATTCACCCCCCAAGTGGCATACTTCCAGAAAATATACTTGAACCCCACAACAATTATATATCATGAGTTACCCTATAAGGTACCCAACTATATCTTGTTTAGATTCATATTCATGGGACATCCATTGAAGGTTACTAATTAGTAGTACATAAAGAACCTCCTGTATTGTCTCAAGCCATTATTTCACCTATTCATTATAATTCATATTTGTAAACTACATACCTAATCATTAAAATTAATAAATCAATGATGGTTCTATTAGAGGATGAGAATGTACAAGATGTACCGGTACAACAAAAAATGAATCCATTTAATGAAATCGTAGATGCGACTCATCCTCTTCCAAATAGTGCAAATCATACATTCATAACATTCACTGGATTGAGGTGTCCTGAAAAGAATCTAATGAAATTAATTTAGGTGTGTGGTCTATTGATGGGATCCAAAGAATAATAAGATTCATCAAAATGCATCTGTTATATATATATTTATATGGACTATCCGTCACATGGTATATAGGTCTACCATCCGTATTAATTTTCCCATGAAATGATCTGTGATTACAATTCCCCTATAAATTAATCTATACATATAACAAGATAAATTTACTAAATCTATCAATGTTAATAATATGAGAAAATGATTTATTATTATTCTATTTCTAGGTGTATGATTATTACATACACATTGAATTTTTAGGTCCATAAAAAGGTATTGTTGGATCTTTTGATCACGAACCATCATGATGAATATTGATTTCCACTGAATCCATTAATGATTCCCTGCAACTTATGGGATAATTCCATAATTGAGTTGAGGTTATAATTTTTCTATTTCTGACAAGGGAAAATTTATTTTTAGTTCTAGATTCCCAGGTAATGATAATTGTTTTTGTGGAAAAAACAATAGTAACCATACAAGAAGCCTCTAATCCAAATGTAGATCCAACTCCCTCACCTTCTTGCATGAGACTTCCGCCATAATATAAAAACAAGAACAATAACTTAGTTATAATGGATAAATATAACCTAATCATTCCAAATTTTATTACTATATAAATGTTGTTTATTACAACTATGATGAGAATGTATTTTTGCTACATTATAGTTTCCTTAGAAAAACTTTTGTGAGTTTAAGAGGGCTCATGAGGCCATATCTTGTTCTGCTAGATTATTTCATGAATAATATTCCCGTATACATAATTTTTGGCAAATCATTATGAGACTTTTTAATTTTTAAATACATTATAAAAAATATTTTTGACTCTATGATGGTGAGGATTAGAAAACTACCATCACATTTTGAATGTATTTCCACTACCTTTATATAGAAAAATGTTAATGGAATAATGTTACGAATAAGGTTGAATATAATTTTGTTGATTAGAATACATGAATAAAAAATAAATCAATCTCTTCATATACTCTTTATAGTGTTAAACCAATAAACTCTACTCTGATCTCCTCTATTGAGGCCTAAGTTGTTTCAATAAAATTATAGTCTTCCTAGACCAATCATCCAAAACATGGTATACCAAAAATATTTAAAAACAAGAATAGGAAGGTCCACTAACCCTAAGAATTGATGATTTTTTTTAGTATTATATAACATGCCTCTAATAATTCCATGGATGAAAATCCACCAAACATTACCATGTGGGTTCTCCCTCCAATAAAAATGTACCTCAGAAAATGATATGTTATTTGCTTTGATAGTGGTATCAATCATAATAGATCCATTCTAAAATGATGCTAAATATTTTAAAATATAGTTAGATATGAAAAATAAGGAAACCAATGGTACATGAATCATTATACAAGAAGAAGGGGAATATATAGTCATTTGAGAGCTCAATAGTTTTGACACATCCTCACTACAATGATTTTAACTACTGAGACTCATGGAAAATTTATTCTTTGGGTAGATAAATGACATGATTATTACTCTAAATGTACCAAGAGCATTCCAAGACTTATCATTATGGAATATTGGTGAATATATGGGCGTAAATATTATTTTCCAAATATGTTAGGATGGTATAATCGACCAAAACCAATTCACAAAAAATCACACCGAACAACTGATCAACAATCTAACATTCGAACAACTGAAAGATTATCCTATAAAGTTATTTATCTGTAAAACTATATATAAGAATCATAAATATTGGGTCATTGAATTATAATATAATAAATAAATTGGATGTCATTCCAACAATGTTGTCAATTATGGTTTCTCGTAAAATATCAATGGATTTTACAGAAGCACATGAAGAGGCTCTGATAATACATGAATAGTTTGAAGCAATGTACAATACTATTGATTCATACCTAGTAGATATTATCTATATTTAATTTCATGTTGGAATTATCATTACCAAATAGGACATTTATGATGTGATACATGGACACATAAGTCCTTGGTATGTGTTAGATCAACTAAGAAATGTTGATGTAAGATGATTATTCATTGAAAATGGATCAGGGTTTTTTTTTGATATTATCACTTTTTTATTTTTTTATAGTATTCTAACCTATATTGTTCTGTTTTTATATTTCAGTTATATGATATGTGTGAAAAGCATCATTGGACATATTATGATTAAAACAAAATTGAGGTAATTAATATCATAATTTGTATAATGTTCTTCCAAAAAACAATGATTTCAATGCATTGCTTGGATGTACTTGAATTCAACAACATAAAGAGTTACCTACATCATATCACTGATGTCTATAACACCACATAAATTGTAATAGTTTGACATTATATGGTGAGAAATTCCTTTTTGAATATTGTGTGACTCATTACATTTATTCCTCAGTTTATTAGAGAAAAGATAACATACCCAATACTGATGATATTTCTCAATTTACTACCTCAAAAGTTCGGTAAATGGCTTCATCCAATCTAGTATATGAGTTCAATGATGAACATGTTCTTCCTATAAATAGGATCAAAATGTGGGTTCTGAAATGTTCATATACTCTCTAGCCCTCATAATATAATTTTGGTCTGTAGAACCCAAATGCAATTTATAGGTACATTATCATACTATTTTCCATTAAGAATTATGATAAATATCCACAACATTTTCCATATTAAAAAATAACACCACAACATCATCTTTTGAATTTGAATTAATTTCATCAACACTATCAGGGAATATATATATCATTAAATATGAATCATAGAATTACAATATTTAAACAAATTAAAAATATTCCCATTCTTCAGTCAAACAAACCAGTTAATGAATGAACGGAGGAATAGAAAAAGTGAAAGAGGAGTATGAAGTGGAAGATAAATATTATATTAATTTTACTCCTAAAACATTTCAAGGTGTTTTCTCTACCCCAATCGATGTACCCCGACATGTAAATTGGGGAACAAAAGGAGATCCCCAAGCTATGATTGTCAGTATAACTATTAACAATGAATAAAATATCTATATTCCATTTTATTTTAGAAGAATTAATATTTATTAACATGTAATTACACATAAATGAAAGGCCATGACCCCATTGTATGTACCCACTATTATTGTATCCCAAAATACCTTCATAGTCACAAGATGTCTGCTAGAAAAACACATCTAACTAAGGATAATAATTTTTATGTCAATGTTAAAAATATAAAATTAGGAAAATTAATTAGGTACTATAAAAAAATATATTCCAAATAAACTCTCATCTAATATGTCGTATAGAGAATTATGAGTGTTCATTGACTTCATAGATCTCAATCGACACTGTTTAAAAAGTGATATCATGGTTCCCATTATATAAGATTTGATTGATGTGAATTCTGCATATCCAAATATCTCATTAGTGGATGTCTATTCAAGGTATATCAAAAATAAAATATAAAAAATTGACAAAGAATACACCTTTCTAGGGAACCCCATGTAATATCTTATTTTCAGGTGATTTCTTTCAAACTACACAATTTCAGTACTACATTCCATTATTCAATATCAGTCAACATTATAGCCTTTTTGATAATATATGTTGAATTCTATGTCAAATATCTTGTGGTAAATTCTCAACAACATTCGGGTCATCCTATTGATATAGATATTATTTTCAACAAACTATGACAACATACCCTAAAATTGAACACCCAGTAATTTGATTTTGGTGTAAACAAGGGAATATTTCTCAGATTTATAATATGACACTCTTGCATTGAGGCATATCCAAATGGATACTTCCAACGTAGTTGATTGATTGTATTTAGGTTATTGATCCTATATGTTGTAGGGTTTCACAAGTATATGGGGAAGCGAACTATAGTGAAGATGCTCTATCAAATATGCTGACTATTGAGAGGTGTTCGATGTGGTCCTTCCCCGATCATTATTTTTTATTACATCATGTTGCCAAGATGCTGGGTGTTTTGAATTTTTGAATTTATAGAAACTCCATGTCATGTAAAACACCTTTCATTCACATTTTATTAAAATTTATTTGAATGTGGTCTCCCATATGCTTTTTTAATTGTATACTGTAGATATTTTATGGAAAATATTACTGGAACGTAGTTTCTCTTAACCATGATAATGAAAATATGGGTCAAATAATAATGGTCTTATAAATATAATGATGATTTTGGTAGTATCAAGATTTATTTGGTTATTTTGATAATGGAACTTTCATTGGTAGAAGGAAATATTCTCATCTTATATGTGACTACTTTAGAGTGGCCATTGGTTTCATTCCTCAGACAAAATAGTGGAACTATATATGAAAATATTAACTATTATCTTAATTAAACCATGATTAATAATAAGAATCATTATTCATAAATAATGATTAACTATATTACATTATTCTGTGTAGTTCAAATTTGGTGTCAATACTTAAAATATAACTACGTCCATTTGGTATCTTAAACTGACACTCTCATTTAAATTCAACCTCTCAGTTGTTTACCAGATAGTTGTCATGATTGGTTATCATCTTGTTGTTGTTTTATATATATTTATTCCATATAATTTAATAAGGGGAAATATTTTACATATTTCCTTATAAAAATAATTCCCTGGAATATACGTTTATATATTCAAAATTATCATAAAATAAAATATTCTCTCTCTAAGACATATTCAATATATGAAAATTTTATTTTTATAGAAAATCATATATCCCATTAGGAAAGAGATTGATAGACCCTATGATTAATAAATGTAGTTTCAGGGTATTAAAATCTATCCCGAAATTGTATTCATTCATTATTCCTTATTATTATTAGATGTCTACACCAATAACATGGAAAAGTACAAGACATTCACTAGAAGAGTAAAAAAGACACTAGAAACACAATAGAAATTTATTATTTGTAATTTTCACTCAATTTTGGTAATAAAACAAGTAAATATTGATTAAACTACAAAAACAATATTTTTTCCACTTCCATGACTATGTATGGTGATTAATCGATGGATTATTCTCGGATCCAATATTGAATCATGGACCATTCTCACAGAATGATCAGAAAGATACACTAAATATGCATCTAAAACATTGGAATATCTTGATAGGGAAAAGAAATCATCAACATTTCATATCCCAAAATGCTCTCACCTTTTGTTTACTATCTCATATAATATATTAATATGGTCACGTCACCCATAAACAAGACAATACAAAAACTTTTTGAATGAAACTCGTCATTGAATACCTCTAAAGTTTAAAACATCTATTTAAAATATCTGAGAAATATATAAACAAATTTTGATTAGTTAAATTGATCATCAATGATAGAAGGCCGCATAAAAAGGTCATCTATAAATGAGTCATTGATGGAATCCTCATCAGGTTCATTGATGGAGAGGATATTATCTCAATTACATTAGAATTCCATGCATATTTCTATTTCACACATCTGTAACTAACGTTTCTTTCTCACCAAATGTGACAGATCACAAATTTCTATCCATTGATGAATCCATATTGTACAAAAATAACCAAAATTAATCAACAAAGACTTTTTCTTGAAAATTTCACCCATCAACCCCCTGAGTTATTTCCAAACACAAATACACTCTAAAAAATTATTGATATGGGAAATGGATGTTGTGGAGACTTATCCTCCCACTATAGAATAAAAATTATATTATGTCTTATATGTTATATGTGTATTCTATAAATTGGATAAACCAATACCCCTCATTGACTATCAGAGAAAATGAATCTTTAATTTGAGGTATTCCAAATTTACTACTAGTTTTGGTTTCCCACATAAAATATTGATAGATAATAGAACCATCATCAAAATTTCCAAATCGAAAATGTTTTTCATGGAATTTAATATTGAGTCCAACCATTCATACCAATGTCACATAGTGTAAAATAGATAGATCTCCGATTTCAATTAATCTTTATATTACATAATCATTAAAATTATTGAAAAGGGTTAGAAATCCTAGAACAATATGATTATATATTCCATATGATCCAACAATACCACAACCCATACTAATATACAGTTGACTAAGTATTCCCTTGTATATGGTAATTAATTAGTTTTACCAATTGATGTCAAATGTCATTCACTATGATTGTCCAATTGTGTTCAATATTCTGAATAAACATATTCCAATAAGCATTTTGATTTATTGGAATGGATTGATGGGATGAGGATTCACACCTTGCATTATATATATGATAAAAAAATGTCTTGGGATTTTAACCATAAATTCAACCTTAATTAATTCCATCATTGGAAACTAGTTTTGGTGCTTTGGGCCATAATGATAGCTAGGAAGAATCCTCCAAATCATGATCTAGAATGCGAGGAACCATTTTCTATATATATGTCCATTTCTAATGAATAATATTCAATGATCACTATGTATGCAAATCATAATATCTCCTAACCAGTGAAGGTATTCACCTAGAATGATTCATGTGATTAACGAATCATGGTCCTTGTCAAAATACATTAAACTATAATACATTAATATTCATTGGAAAAATTATAATATTCCATATGGAGTGGTTCTCAATGAACGACCCTAAATGGAATGACATATAGAATCATAGTCACATGAATTAAATTTGTTTTGAATAAAATTTATAAATTGTCATAAAAAATGGCCTTACCCTAAAAATCGAGCATAGGATGACCTGGGTGATGAAAAAAGAAGCCAAATTCAATTATAATGTAATGCCTCTTCTTCTAAGATAATTTCCCATTGGACCTATTTGTACAAAATAAAAATAGTTAAAACTATTAATTTATACAAGAAGATTTTAAACAATACAGTGATATCCTTTTTGGATGACACTAAAAGGAAATAGATGTATCATCATAGTCAAAATAAATTATGTTTTATTAGAAAAACATCATCAAATGACATTAAAATATAGTATTACCCTATACACTGAGAATATGATACCTTGGCATACAATCCTTGGAATTACAGAATGTTGATCTGGGGATGCATCTTCATTTGATAAATTTTTTAAATGGTCCTATTCCAATTAACTAAAACAATAATACACCACTATCAATACTACCTGGCATAAAAAAATACTATTCATTATTTATCACATAATCCAAAAAGAAAATCCTATATTAATATAGTCACAAAACATAAATTAATTCGATAGTGCATTCATCACATGATATTAAAATGGAGTCTTACCATATTCTCCATGTATTTGATTCCATTGTTAAGAATCCTAGTAATCTATATATAATGAGAATGAGAATCCACTTCTTCTAAGATGATTTCTCAAACATGTGGGAATCAATTAATATATAATGCACATGTCCCTAATTAGAACTTTGTCTATAGAATATTTACCCTTATCGAATGATGGTAAAATGCATGGATTTTTTTTTGAACTATGTGTGCCTTGATTCATGTTTTAATGGTAATCATAGTAATTCATAGATACTATATCTATATATTTCAGAAATATATAAACGGTTCCTCATTCCTAGTATAAGAGTCAATTCATTGAAATGAATCCATTCAAAGATCTCTCAATGGTTTGATTCATATTTCCATAGGACACACAGTGATTCCTAAACCTTGTCCATCGGTCCATTGAAAAATTCTTCAACGAGGTAAGATTGTCTTCAATAGTTTTTTAGTCAATCTATTTCATTGACATATGAGTATTCCATTTCATCAGACAAAGCCACTTTATACCATTCAATTTTAATAAGTATGAACACTAGATTTTATTAATTCTCCACATGAAAAATGGTAATAGATAACAATTATGTGATTGTCAAATTGATCGTAGCTCATATGGGATTAATAAACATTGTAAGTACCTCTATGCATAGTTAGGTCACATCAGTGACCAAGCATCACAAACATAAATTTTGTGTGTTTCATCTCGAAGGACTTTGTGTAATGAAATAATTCTTACCTCATAATGATTATGAGTAACATATATACAATAATCATGATGATAAAATAAATGGTTGACATTACATTAATATATTTCTAAATATACAATCATTTTGGCATACTCTTGATAAAAACCCCATTACAACAGTTATTCACTTACTATACCTATATGTGAAAAGAATGTGTGGGTTGATTCATTTCATGACGATGTTTGTAGTGACAAATGCATTAGATATCCTATCACAGCCTATATATGATCAAATGATCCCTCTATTTTTTTTATCATGATTAGTGTGGGGAAAATATCAATGAATTATGAGTTTCTAGATTCACATATTAATGAGATATAAAGTGACACATAGACAATCCAACCTGGGACCAAAAATAGGGTTTCCCCACTCTCTGATATAGTTTCCAGATCTGCATGACGAATTCCAAGTAGTATTAAATTTCAAACATTAAACCTTTTTCAAAAATAATTCCCCAAACTAAATTTTGTAAAGTATTGTGCATAATAAATTATCTTGACCAACATGCACAACGATTCCTATAACCACACGATACATAGTGAAACCTATATCTCAAATCCTATGTTCAGAAAAAAAAATCACTTCATTAAATATGAAAAATATATGTGTAGGGAACACACTACTAGTTTATCATCTACTAGGTCCTAAATACCCCCTCCATTATCATTTATCATCCTTTAAAAATAACTCATCATTCCTTGGAAGACTCAGATCTCTATATGGTTTATCTAGATCATGTTAATAAGTGAACCCTACTCTATAAAAATCATTGTTTTTTCGAGTCATGTTACACCTAAATCATAGATTTTGATACTTCACATCAAATTATGTCATATCAATCAATAGAATATCCATCCTCACTAAAAATACCCTCAAATTTATGTGTCCTATGAATAAATCATAATGTATGTCTATTTTCTAATTTTTTCCAAAATCATCCCTTTCATGTCAAAACCTTACCGATAAATTGGATACAGGAATCCTAGGGTCATGTGTTATAGACTCCCACCAACACACATAGAGATTTTAGGAGTAATTTTACGAAATTCGTCATGAAATGGTTGGTCCTATATTCATGATCATAAAATGAACTCCATTTTTCCTTGTCCAATGAAATTAAACAGTGGGTAAAATTCCTCATAGTAATTTGTTAAAATACAAGGATCATGTTTCTATCAAATGATGTAAACCAACATGTTGTTTTCACCCTATCATGGTAGGACCAATCATCCGACTGGTAGTCTATCATCTCACATTACCTATAGAACAACATGATTCTTGAATCTTGATTTGATGATATACATAGTTATGATTTGATCATCTTAGACCTTGATGAAAAACAATAAAAATTATCCTACATGAATATAGACAATACCTATAGGGGTATATTCTATGGATCTTTTCATGGTTTTATTCTTTTTCACTATTTTTTATGTTGTGTCACAAAAATAATATATTCGGGGTCCATATGAAATAAATAATGTCTCTTATCTATGTTTTTGGATTAAACCAATGCATGAAGTCTTCCATTATATGACTTTGAATGGATTTATTATGATATACATAATTATACATGAATCCTTCATTCTAGGCCCTACTATGAAAACTACACTAATACTAATATTCTATTTTGGATCCTAGACTATGTAATTCTCATAAACACAATTATGGAATACATTGATCTAAATGGATTCAAAATAATATAAAAACATTCCTTTATGAAATCATATTTTACATCATTGAAATGTTACATAACATAATATTGGATATTGGTAATAAGATCATATAACAATGAAGAATAATATTTAATTGATAATCAATAATATTCCTCATACATGAATTTGTATAATATGCCTCCAAATAAGGAAAATCAATAAAATTTATTTTCATCACCATTGTAATGTTATATTATACAAGTACACATTGAAGAAATTATATTGAAAGCAGTTATTGAACATCATATGTATTCATCTATTACATGCTTGTCTGATCCAACACATTAAAATATGAGAATCCCATGATCTCAAATAATGAAATCCCCCATATCCAACATGTATCGAATATTCAAGGATATATTTGAAAATAATTATAATATATTGTGGTTCATGGAATGGTGTGTCCACCACATGACTAGTATAACAT
Source organism: Viscum album (assembly GCA_963277665.1). Classification (NCBI taxonomy): domain Eukaryota; kingdom Viridiplantae; phylum Streptophyta; class Magnoliopsida; order Santalales; family Viscaceae; genus Viscum; species Viscum album. The sequence goes on from OY728142.1 coordinate 1,057,488,406, forward strand.
ATATGATCTTCCAATATTCATATCATATTTTAAATTGTAATCATTTCTTACATAAAATTCAGATCTATATTCCAGCATGAGAACATTTTTTAATGATTCGTGATTTTATTATATTTCCCCTTTATCGTATATTATGATTACTAATATATTGTTTTTTATTCATTCCTTGATTCATTCCTTTCATAGACCACATATCATGGTTTTCGGAAACTATAAACTTAATGAACCACTATGGTCAATAATAATAAGTGTTTTGAAATACCAAGGAAACATTTTTTTGACTTTTCAAAATATTCATCAATAATAGCATTTCATAATGTACCTCAAAAAACGTCCTATCAACAAAACAATCTTTTATCTCCAGGAAAAAAATCCTATTATCCATGTATGATCCAAAAACATTGAAATATTAGTCTATTTTAAAACATGTTATGTGGTAATTCCATGAATACTATACCTATTTCATCTATTCATGTCTAAAAATTCTGTTATGATTGAAAAATAATTACCCTATGCATGTTCGAAATGTGTTGGATCGTCTTGGAATGTATGTCCTACATGGGCCATTATACCCCAAATCTTATGTATAATGTGTTTGACATAAAATATTAGTATAATCTATCTAACATGTGATAGAAAAAAACTGAAATTAAATAGAAAAAAACTCACTATGTTGAAAAAATAAGAACGGGACTGTATGATGGATTAGTGTTTTATCTCACTATATATGAATGAATCATGATTTAGGAAACACAGTGAAAATAAAATTAAAAAGAACGAAATTATATTGTCTAGACTTTTTAAATGGCGTCTTAACGAAATAAAATTATTTCTAGCTAGGTCCTACTGTATTTTAAATCATAAAAAATTAGGGATACATCAAAAAATACATAATATATATGTGGCCAAATATGTGGAAAGAGAAAGAAGTAGACTATTCTTGTAGTGTCCCAAGACTATAGAAAAAATTATAAATAAACTCTTTATTCGTATAATTTATATTAAAAAAATCAATATATTTAAATTCATTTAAAATATACTAAATCATTTTTGTGATAATTACAAAGAAAAAGGAAAAATAAAAAATTTGTTGATGCAAAAATACATTTCTTTTAAGGAGAAAAATTCAGATGATAATTTATAAGTTGGAATCAATATTTACTGAATTTAAAAAGACCATCAATGTAAAATCTTAATTATTATAGGGAATATATATCCTTATCAAAATCCAATGGAATCGTAGGATGTTGGGTAGTCTCATCCTTTTCTATATGGAAAAAATCTTCAACTGTGGTAGTAGTGGTAGTCTTTACAAAATCCTACACATCTTCTATAAAATATTAATGTTGTACAAGATCCCCTATGGTAGTAACAATCACTTTTTAATGATTTCATAATTTCATTGATTACCCTTAAATTTATTTCATTCACTCTGGAATCCTTTAATCATGAATGATATCCTCCTAGGGTAATCCATTTCTTTGATATTGTGTCTTTTGTGTGCATTTTTTATTTAATGTTGAGTTTTTGTGACTCCTGTTCTCATTCCCATAGATTAACATCATCTTTATTTATATAGTGGATAAAAAAATAGTCAAATCCAAATTTCCCAAACAATTTGATCATTCCCTGCAGCCAATGAAGTGGTCCGGGAAGATTCCCCACAGTTGTATTTGAGACTAATACTTGGATATCCTTGAATTAAATCCAATGAAAAACCCAAAGAGCTTCACGATCCTCTTGAATTTTTGAAGAGCTAAATACAAGAAGTTATGTGTACTCGAAGGCTAAAATAACCATTGAAGAATATGTTTCCCTTTATCAAGTATCATCGTCATCACTATGTGAATTTAGTAGACATGGGGTGGTGGCATCCCCATCTGTATTGACCAATGGGATCAAATGAAATTAAAGAAGAAAAAAAATTAGTTATCAACATTGTATTATTATAAATATAATGGTAAAAATGGTAAAAATGTTTTTATATGAATCTCACTCATTAATATATAAAATTCATTGATTTTTTCCACCGTACTATATGTGTCATTAATAGTTTGGGTTGATATATCTCAATATATAGAATCTTCATGAGTTTTTATGGAACCCACCATATAATGATAAAGGGAATATCACACTTTAGTACCATAATCTATTGTTCTATCTAGATTGGGGGTAGAGAGATCCTAACGTCAATGTAGTGGATTTAGTTAGAGGTGTTTTAAGGGGAAATGCATACCATGTCCTGATCTATTATTGAATACATCATATACAAAGAGGTATGTAGTGTGATAAATTATAAAAGGTAAAACATACTTCCATCAAATTAATTATTTAAATCCCTTAACTCAATTAATGAAGAATTAAAATATGAATATTGGAAATTTTCTTCCAGTTTCTCTGTTTCATTATATGGTGTTTTTTGTTTCACAATATCCTCACTTGAATGATTTTATCGGTATCTTGGATCTAGGTGAAAACTAGATTTCATGTATACTTCATCCACCAAATCCAAAAAATGAATGACATTTTTAATCTCTTCAGAATTAAGACCATCTCCATAACCATCATCAGATGGTCTTGGATCCACGTTAACCACTATTGGGATGGTGGCTACTTGATAATTTCTTTTCATTGGATCATACTGTGTATGTATAGGATAAAAAATATGAAGATGAGAAAGAGGTAACTATTTATACATAACACCTTATGATAATAAAGTATCATTTTTATAATTCAATTATTACTATATTTTAGATGGAATAGATGAGGAGTCATACCATGAAAATTCTATTATCATTGGAATAGTCTCACCAATGTGGATTTGATACTCATCTAGAATATACTATATAATTTTCGGAGGGTCTAAAAAAATTCCTTGAGGGAAGATATGGGAATGTATTGAGAAATACACATGTATGATTAAATTTATATTTTTGACTTGTTGATAATAAATTAGTTTTATAATAAACTAACTAAAGCTAGTGAGGTTGATGGATGATATATTTACTCTTTTTATTTCCTTCATATTTAGTAGTGAAATAATAGCACTCATATATACAAATGCCAATATTGTAGGATGAAAGAAATATTTCTCAGATTCCTTCTCCTCTTCTATGACTATCATGCCCATGGTTAACTACCATAAATCATGGGTGGATTCTACAGCCCCTATGGGTTCCATTCTACCCATATTTCGGTGACTCTAGGTAAGGTGCCTCATCATCCCACTGTATGAACCTACATTATCTGTTCCCTTAGGAAGAGTCCCCCATTAAAAAAAATAGTTAAGGAATGATGAAAAAAAATAAAGAGGGGTACATCATAACATTAAAAATAAATTATCATTCATTAATTTCATGATTATTAACCCCTTAGATATAATATTTATTCATTGTATCATCCACTAGTTTTATGGTTTCAGAATAATAATCAGTGACATATTGAAAAATTTCTAGTTATATAATGAACCTTTAAAATTCAGACGGATCATTGTCATAATTGATTCATAAATTTGTTCTAATGGATCCATTCTTTCTAATAAATATTTCATCCTAGATTAATTTCTATAATTTATCAATGTTGAAGGCTATATCTTTTCAAAACTCAAAAATATTTTCCCCGATAATATGATTCTTCCATGGTCAGTACTGAATATGGCCTAACATCCCTTGATTTAACTAGTATACCAAACCTCTAATTCATAATATAGGGCTAGGAAATCAATGGTTGAGTTTCCCCTAATGATGATGAGATGATAATCATGCATCATCTAGTGGAGTATTTTATGTTCTGTCAGATGGTACAACCTACATCTGTGACAATTTTTTGTATATTGAGGCATTTTTTTCATCATTCATGGGTGTATCATTCTTAACAATTTTTCTAATCCGAGTAGATTTTTTTGCTTAAACTGAAGGTATGATCATTATTAATGCCCATTGATGGTATCATGATATCTATGCACCCACATACCTTTATGTAATCCAAATATATTCACCCAATGTAGGAAATAGAATTACAAATTGTGTTAACTCAAAATCCCTAAGGTCACTATGTTTTTAAGATACCATGGGGTTCATCTCTAATAAGTCTTGGATGATAGGGGATATAGTTGTGTTTTATATAAATAAAAAATGGAATGAAAATAATTATAGATTAAATGATTAAATGATAACTTATCCATAAATCATAGTTTCTAATACACTATCATTAGAAGAAATGTTATGTTATCTTTATTTATCATCATCTTTTCGATCATTAGTGACTGATCCAATTGGTGGATATAGCATTCCTATTTCTTCTATACAAGAAATTATAATATTTTTTTGTAATATTCATATACCATAGTTATGAGATGACATAGATTCAAAGGCCTAGTGACAATAGAATGAATATTTGAAAAATATTAAAAATATTAATATATGGTTCAAATACATTTTCTGAAAAAGTGGAATAAAAAACTCAATAGAGTCTCAGATTTGAAATTAGATACCACTATTTTTTTTGAAATGAGTTATTTGCTATAGGAACAAAGTAATACCTACCAACATTAGACATTTTTTATAATGTTTTGAGTGGAGAAAATGATAAATTATATAATTAAATTACATAAATTACAGGGCATTAGAATAGAGGGCTATGAATATTCTTTAAATATTCCACTTCATCTAATTTGTTGGGTTATCCTCATAAATATAAGTAAAGAGGGGAGATAATGGAATAATATTGACGGAAATCGAGTTCTTGAATCTTCATTTGGAGCAACATAAGGATTGATAATGAAAATGACATTTGTTGATCTCCATAATGAATTTGATGGATGTAAATTCTAAATCAGTGATTACTACAAATAATAGTGAGACTTTATTTATATTTATCCATCTTGAGATTTACCCATGAATTAAGAAAAATAATATTCTAATGAATCTATTTTTGGATCAATCATTCGTTTTGAATATTTATTTTTTGTAATATACTATAGGAATTGAGCCAATTTTAATTTTTTTCTCTTCATTATTCTTCCAAAAAAATCATCTAGGAAGGCATGAACATTAATGTTGTTTTTAATTTTTTTTTTGTTATTTTAACTCCAAAATAAACTAGTATTCATTATTAAAATTCTATTTTTCCATAAATTTTGATGAATACAGGATGGAATACACAACCTTGAAATAGAAATCTGCAATGAATGACGTGTTTTCAATACATATCAGAGCATTGTAGTGAGTTTTTTGGAAAACCCAATATCACTGGGTGTGCATGGGAGAATACACATGAATAACATAATATTTATATGAAAATCATGACTATAAACTATGTAATCTACCAGGAAACACATCTTGTTGTACCATCTTTATGATTCTAGTGTTTCCATGCAACGAAAAGTATAAAATGCCATGTGACATGAGTCACCTTCCAGGTGGCCCTTAGCCAGAAAACTCAACATGTATAGTCTGAGCATGCATATGAATACATGTAGTATTACACAAAATTTGTTACAAGTCACATATCATGTATGTCGTGGTGAATTACTTGTCATGTATATGGTGTACATGCCTATATGACCATGCGTACACACCACATACGTTGGATGTACATGAGAAATGAAAGATCACATGCTGAGTGGAAACCCAGATCCATTTACATTGTCTAACGTGATATACATGAGAATGGGTCATAGTACACATACATTGTTATGTGACACAGTGTGTTCTATAACATCATCAACATGATATTTAACCCAAGATAAATGTCTTGTATTGTGGAAAAAATTCTGGTATGTGAGTGTGAAACGCAAGAAATTACACAAATTCCGGTACATGTCATGTACCCTAAATAACACAATATATACCCTGTTAAGGAAATGATGGAGACCTCCTTCTTCACAGTAATCATTGTTGATATTTTATGTCAGATTCAATGGACTTGTAACAGTTTAGTGTGATCCCTTGGACAATTCTAATGAGGATATTGTATACCATCATGTCCTCAATATAGTGTTGTTACATACATATTATAACACCCCAGGTAAATAAAGAATGTGAAATTTTTATATTTATCCATATTTGTGAATAATATATTAATATTACTTTAAATGGAACGCTATGCTTGATGGCGTACCCAATACGCAACAACGAGTTTTTTGGGAATCTTACGTTGCACTCTAATAATAAAATGATATTATTTTAAATGGTAGTTAACTCCTTACCATTGTGATGGCGGGAATGAATAGAACTAAAAAAAATGATTATATATGTTTGTAAAATGTTAGAAGATTAAAAATGAGAATGAACCCAATTTTAAGCGTAAACATTCTAATATTCGTTAAAAGGTTGATTAACTGCCTTTTGATGGAGAACCTCTTTTAAATCCACTTTTTGACAATTTTATGTGTTATATTAGACAAAATAAAATTCTTCTTTAGAATCGGGACATCAAAATTTACTTTGTGTACATTTTTTGTATTTTTTCGAAAAATTTCAATTTTTAATGAATAGTGAAAAATGTTGTATTTTAATTCAAAACCTCTTTTCATCTAATTTATTTATATGATTAGATTATATTTTTAATTGGTTTAAAAGTGATATTAGAATATATTTTTACCATTTAATCCAATAGTGGTCATTGGAATTAATTTCACTTTGAAATTGGACTTAAACTAGTGTCAATCTTTTGATAAAATTTGTTTCACAAAAACACGTTATTTGTTTTGACAACGGGAATTAATTATTAAATTTATTAATGCAACTTATATGTTCTGAATTTTGTAAAATATACATCATTTTTTAAATCAGAATATCAAATATATCTTCGGGTGAACTTTTGGTAATTTTCTGAAAAACTTCAATTTTTGATGAATAGTGAAACCACTAAGTGGTACTTATAAAAACCGATTTTCCGTTTAAATGAAATTTTTACATCATTGTGTTTTGAATTTCAAAAATCCAACATACATGGTTGTCTTTAAGAAGTAAATGTGGTTCAATGGGATTAAAATAATTTTTTGGTGAATAGTAACTTATTAAGTTTTTAATCCTGATTAGAGGTAATTAGTGTAGTTTAAGGTAAGAATAATGTTTTAATAAAATGAAATGACCTAGACACATGTCCTACACTCATTGGATGTGTCATTTCCGACCAAGAATATCCATGGGTCAACTTGGGGACCCCATGAAGCCAGTTTGGTTGGAAAATGACATAAATGTCTTTTTATTTAATGTTAAAGTAAAAATGACACAAACATGAGATGTTTTACTAAAACAATTTTTACATGGGGTTATACAAGTCATATTTTTGACTATAAATAATAAATGGAAAGCTAAAAGGATTTCCTACATGATAGTATTTTTTTATAATTTTTAGACATTAAATAAATTAAATTATTTATGACATGATGACGAAGCAGCGATGACCTCATTATTTAACGATTTAAATAAAATGGAAAGATAATGTAAAATATAAGACCTAAACATTTTCAAAAACTATTGTATGGGTGGATTTCGAACCCTTATCACCTTATCCTAGAATTATATCAATGTGGGACCTTTTAAATCCGAAAATAATTTTCAAATAAAGTAACATTTCTTTACTTTCCAAGAGTTCCCCTCCTCTCCTCTTATAAAAGGCCCCATCCTCTACCTATTTACCCACACTTCCAAAGCCTTTGGGTCGGCCAAAACCTTCCCATTTCATCTATACACATCCCTCTCTAACTCCTTGAAGCCTCACTTTGGGCAGAAGCATTTCCAAGGAAGGCTTTGAGCTCAAATCAAAGGAAGTTACCCGATTTAAAGGTAATGTCTTCACTTGTGTCGTTTTGTTTTATTTTGCTTCTCCAACCCCTAAACTCTTTTTATTCATTTATTTTGTAACAAATAAATTATCTGAAATATACTAGGATGATTTTATAAGAACTATTTGAGCTAAAATTACACACACCTACATCTAATGATTAATGAACATACTGTTTCCGTGTATGGAAAATTTCTACCTCCCGAAACGATGATTGTTCAACATTCTTTTAAAACCTACAAAGGTGGCCATTAAGATGTCACTATATTTATAAATGATATATAATATGTTTATGTTTTACTTAAGCTTCTCTATTTTTAATTTATGGCATACCTTTATGGTTTCCATTATGGGTAAACGGGATATGTTCATTTAAGGAAGTGCGGACTACCGCCCCCTCAAAGTTATTTGATTCGTTAATACCATATGTGGTACGTATAACGGATATATTTAATGATATTATATATTATACCATACTGGAATTAAAATAATATTATTTATCATTATGTTTTAATTCCATTAAATATGAAATAGAAATGGATGTAGCGTTCATGCGTACGTACAGCTTTCCGTTTCCATGAACGGTGCATTTCATTTCTTATCCCCAAATGTAATGTACTATTATAAGTACATATATATAATGGATATATATGATGTATGTTACATCTAAATGATTAATATAATTCTGGAATTAAAATATACATACCTCTCATTTTGTTTTAATTCCATTAATATGACAAAAAAAATGAAAGTAGCGTTCATGCGTACGTACGGCCTACTGTCTCCATGAATGGTGATTTTAATTTATCTCCAAATGATATTAAATGGTATAAAATGAACATATACTGGATATATATGATATTAAAAACATAAATAATATTCTGGATATTATGTACCTATAACTACATGGAAAATTATTTTCCTACAAGTTCATATTTTGACTCATGTACCAAACATCGACAAAAACGTCTAATACGAACTCACTTTATTAACCAATTATTATAACATTATAATATGTGATATGAACTGAATAATAATATTTAAAAGAGTTCCTTAAGCAATTATAAATTGACCAATGTTTATTATTCAGGAATATAAAGAAACAAACAAGACAAGTTGGACTTCAGGTAAGGGATCCTACTCCTCTATTTTAAAGTACACTCTTTTATGTCATTCCTTATAAGCTCATGTTTATTGTGATTGGAATGTTCTTTTATATTAAACATACAATAATTTTTATGTTCATATAATTAGAGACCCTATTCTCTCTCATCAATCCATTTTGGAAGTTTTGAGTGGCGTCGTTAGGCTGCTGAATTTTCATAAGAGATCCAACCTCTCTCTTTCTTTTTAAGTACTCTCCATTATGTCACTTCTTTTAAGATCCTCTTTGTTATGTTGGGGGAAGTTCTTTTGTATTCATATTTCTGTAAACTTTATGTTGATATGATTACAGTCCCTATTTCCTCTCATCAATCCATTTTGGATGTTTTAAGTGGCGCCGTTAGGCTGTCGAGTTTTCGTAAGGGATTTTTCATCTCACTTTTATTCCCGTGAGATTTATTCTACATTTGCCACAATTTCCTTTGATTGGTGTATGTAATTCCCATTATTATACACTTTTTGTTGTATAATTTAATTTATTGGTATTTACATCTTCATTTAATTAACTTTCTTCCATGGGTTATACTTTTCAAAAGTTACCCAACTCGGTAAGGGGACCTTTCACCCTCCTTTTTTTAAAAGACTTCTTTTGTTATGTCTTTTAATTCACATACTATTATGTTGGGATATGTTCTTCTATATCCTTATTTATGTAAATTTTATTTCCAAGTGATGATATCCCCTTTATATCTCTCATCAACCCTTTTTGTAATATTTTATGTGAAGCCGTTAGGCTGTAGAATTTTACCAAGGGAACTTCTTAACCCAATTTCGATTTCTTTGGGTTCAACATATAGTTATTTAATATGTCATCCTTTGAATATGTTTGAATGACCTTTGATTTTTTTACAATTAATATTCACTTATATTGGGTGTATTTATATTTGTCACACATAATTATGAGATTGATTTATCCTTAATTTAAGGATACCTTCTATATAATGGATTTCATCTCATTTTAAATTTTTTTTTGAGACTTCATTGTTGTTATTCACCAATTAACTCTTATATGGTGTGTATATTGTCCTTTGACATATTATATCATGAATCCCTTTATTCTCATGATATTATAAAGTTCAGATTAAATGTTATTCCGCTCTTATTTGTATTCAAGAGTCTCTTATTTTGTTAAAAACTATTTAACAAAAATATCATTTAAAATGTTTTAAAGATTTATTATTCTAAATCTTATCTTTAATGTCTGTGTTTTTGAAATGGTTTTCAGAATTTATTTATATGTACATTAATATTTTAAATTTATAATTCCATTAAAAGATTCAAAGTGCTATGGGACACTTTGACTCAAAAATATCTTTTAAATGGTTTTTTAAAATGGATTGATTAATTCAATATCTGGGAATTACTTATTGTGATTTCAAATGAAATGTTGTTACTGAAATGTTTATATTTTCAATATTTTATGTGTAATGATGGTACTTGGACATTTTATGGGTGGTTACATGATAAACCATATGACGGGTGGTGCCATGAATACTAGGACTGGTGGTTACGATATAACCTCCAATGCATTGGGTATGGAAGTCGGCCGTATGGCTATTCCATTAAGTATGTGTGGAAGTCAGCCGTATGGATATTCCATTAAGTATGTGTGGAATCTGACCATATGGTTATTCCACTTAAGTATGTTTATATCCCAAGTTACCTTTATATGTTATGTGATCTTTATATGGGTTTTATAGTATTCCTTTGGTTACTGAAGGGTATGTAATGAACTTTTATTCAGTGAAGAGTTTTTACTACTTCGAAAAGGTGAAAAGTATTACTTTGATAATGTATACAAGGTTTAATTGTTGTTTTGAAAAACTAACAGTTTTCATTCTTTGTGTATCCCTTACTGAGCTTTTTATGCTCGTCCCATGTTTTTGAAATGTTTTTCACATGACTTAACATGGAATAGGGTCAAGGATGGGATCAAGGGAAAGAAATGCTACCTAAAACATGGAACTAGACATGTTTCTTTTCTAGAGTTTTTATTTTATGGAAACTTAGTAGAAGTTTCTACTATGTAATCTTTTGAGATGTAATAATTATGTCCTAATTCTCTTAAAGCCTAAACCTGAAAAGATCGTCAATGTGAATTATTCATTTAACTCAATATTAAGTAAGGTTTAATGTCAGGGCCATATTGTTGGTATCAGAGGTCAGTTTAGATAACTTTAGAGGTTAGGGTATCCTCTAAGCATAAGTGACATTACCATAATGCTTAGGATTTCAGAAATAGAACTAGTTGTAGATAAAGTGAATGAGTAAGTATATATTAGTGTTTATCATCCTCATTAGTACATGATGGTTTTGTTGATATACTCACACTAACCTTTCTGTTTTTAGTGAATGGATAGATCTAGCAGGAACCAAAGAGTCAACAGGTTTGAAGGAAACTGTGGTGGTTCTCTGTTTAAGATACTAGATAAAATGGGGGATTCAATGAGGAAACTCATGGTTGTTCTAAACCTACTGTCAAGGAGTCATGATCAATCACTTGAACCTTGGAATGTTCTGTAATGCATCATGTATGATATTACCTATCGATGTGGAAGTTCAGGTAATAATTATAAAGGCACCCATTAGAGTTTATATGATCCTTACTTTTGAGGTAATTATGGGTTATTATATGATATGCTGGAAAATGAAAGGCATTAGATAAACTTGAGGTTAAAATATGTTATGATCATTTTTTATGATTTTATCTCGTTTTGGGGAATGTTTTAAAATTATATAGTTTTGGAAAAAGGACAACACGCAGACCGTGTGACAACCCATCGCGTCGGACAAAGCTGTGGGAATCAAACCCACAACCAATGTGTGACCGGTATTTATCACCTACCACTGGACTACGTGAAGTCCCTGGTTATTTTGACTAATTATTTTTAGTTAGATGATTCTAGGAATTAAAATTAAGTTGATTTTGGGCTATCTATGGAAATTTATTAACCTATCATGGAGGATATGTGATTAGGTTAATTACTTTTCAATACGAGACTTTAAGAGATACTGATGTTGTTTGGAGATAAATGTTACGATTTAAATCGGAAGACTATGAGACTAAATCCTTCAAATATATGGGTTTCAATCTTAGTTTGGTTTAATTTGATGATTTTTATGGACAAATTGATTATCGAATGGTCCTCTTTGAACTTTGGGTTTTGTTGGACAAATTTTGGAGATTAAGAATAGATTTTCTTTTTATAAGGGGTTATCCTTTCTTGGGTTATCTGATCTTGTACTAACCTTTTTCGTTTTGGTTTTGGTTAAAGTCTAAAGACATGGGAAGTATATATTTCTCTATTGTGGATTATGAGATTCTCTAGAAATTGATTATAGTACTCTTAATGCGAACAAGTCTTCCTAAATACTCACCTTTTGGAGAAAATAAGAGTTTGCTTAAGGAATCTAGTAAAAGTTGAAAGTCAACATGATAAGTGATTATGTTTCCTTATGAATAAATTCCTCAATAAAAAGTAACTTAAAACAAAAATGTTGTCTATTAACTTTTCCTACTGGGGAATCGAATACAGTTTAACCCATCACAAGTATGTGATTTTCTTATGGTTTACATTCTCCTAGACATGTTTACTATCACCCTCCATCAGAGCATGACCCTTTGTTTTTTTCTTCCATGTCCATATTTTCATACTTGGAATCCTAGTATGGGTTAACTAGGGTGACCTTTGTACTTATATTTCTTTATTTTAAAGTGATTGTTTTACCGACTCTTGTTCCGATGTGGGACTTTCAAAGATGTTTCCACGCCCAATTTTAAAATTGCGAGGACGCAATTCCCAAAAGGGGGGAAGGATGTAACACCCCAGGTAAATAAAGAATATTACATTTTTATATTTATCGATATTTGTGAATAATATATTAATATTACTTTAAAGGGGACTCTATGCTCGATGGCGTACCCAATACGCAACAACGAGTTTCTTGGGAATCAAATGGTGCACTCTAATAATAAAATGATATTATATTAAATGGTAGTTAACGCCTAATCGTTGTTATGGCGGGAATGAATAGAACTAACAAAAAAATGATTATATATGTTTGTCAAATGTTAGAGGATTAAATATGCGAATGAATCCAATTTTAAGTGTAAACATTCTAATTTTCTTTAAAGGGTCGATTAACCGCCTTTTAAAGGAGAACCTCTTTTAAATCCACTTTTTGACAATTTTATGAATTATATTTGAGAAAATAAATTTCTTCCTTAGAATCGGGACATCAAAATTTACTTTGTGTAAATATTTGGTATTTTTTCAAAAAAGTTCAATTTTTAATGAATACTTTAAAATGTTGTATTTTAATTCAAAACCTCTTTTAATCTAATTTATTTATGTTATTAGATTATCTATTGAATTGGTTTTTAAAGTGAAAATAGAATATATTTTTACCATTTAATCCAATATTGGTCATTGTAATTAATTTCACTTTGAAATCAGACTTAAACTAGTGTCAATTTTTTGATACATTTTGTTTCATAAAAACACGCTATTTGTTTTGACAGCGGGAAATAATTATTAAATTAATTAATGCAACTTATATGTTATGAATTTTTAAAAATAGACATAATTTTTGAATTCGGAAAAAAATATAGCTTAGGGTGAACTTTTGGTAATTTTCTGAAAAACATCAATATTTGATGAATAGTGAAACCACTAAGTGGTACTTATAAAATCTGATTTTCCGTTTAAATGAAATTTTTCCATCATTGTGTTTTGAATTTCAAAAATCTTACATACATGGTTGTCATTAAGAAGTAAATTTTGGTTCAATGGGATTAAAATAATTTTTTTGGTGAATAGTAACTTATTAAGTTTTTAATCGCGATTAGAGGTAATTAGTGTAGTTTAAGGTAAGAATAATGTTTTAATAAAATGAAATGACCTAGAAACATGTCCTACCCTCATTGGATGTGTCATGGCCGACCAATATAATCCATGGGTCAACTTGGGGACCCCATGGAGCCACTTTGGATGGAAAATGACATAACTATCTTTTTATTTAATGTTAAAGTAAAAATGACACAAACATGAGACGTTTTACTAAAAAAACTTTACATGGGGTTATACAAGTCAGATGTTTTACTATAAATAATCAATGGAAAGCTAAGAATATTTCGTACATCATAGTATTTTTTTAGAATTTTTATACATTAAATAAATTAAATTATTTATGACATCATGATGAAGCATCAATGACCTCATTATTTAACGATTTAAATAAAATGGAATGATAATTTAAAATCTAAGACCTAAACATGTCCAAAACCTATTGGTTGGGTGGATTTCGAACCCTTATCACCTTATCCTAGAATTATATCAATGTGGGAGCTTTTAAATCCTAAATTCATTTTCAAATAAAGTAACATTTCTTTACTTTCCAAGATTGCCCCTCCTCTCCTCTTATTAAAGGCCCCCACATATACCTCTTTACCCACACTTCCAAAGCCTTTTTCTCGGCCACACCCTCCCCATTTCATCTCTCCACATCCATCTCTAACTCCTTGAAGCCTCACCTTCGGCATAATCCTTTCCAAGGAAGCCTTTGAGCTCAAATCAAAGGAAGTTACCCGATTTAAAGGTAATGTCTTCACTTGTGTCCTTTTGTTTTATTTTGCTTTTACAACTCCCTAAAATCTTTTTATTCATTTATTTTGTAACAAATCCAGTATATTAAATATACTAGGATGTTGTTATATGAATTATTTGAGCTACACTTACACACACCTACATCTAATGGTTAAAGAACATACTATTTCTGTGGATGGTGAGTTTCTGCCTCCCGAAACGATGATTGTTCAAAATTCTTTTAACACCATCAAAGGTGGCCATTAAGATGTCACTATATTTATATAAGATATATAATATGTTTATGTTTTAATTAAGCTTCTGTATTTTTAATTTATGGCATACCTTTAGGGTTTCCATTATGGGTAAACGCGATATCTTCATTTAAGGAAGTGCGGACTATCACCCCCTCAAAGTGATTTGATTTGTTAATACCATATGTGGTACGTATAAAGGATATATTTAATGATATTATATATGATACCATATTGTAATTAAAATACTATTATTTATCATTTTGTTTTAATTCCATTAAATATGAAATAAAAATGGAAGTAGCGTTCATGCGTACGTACGGCTTACCATCTCCATGAATGGTGCATTTCATTTCTTATCCCCAAATGTAATGTACTATTATATGTACATATATATAATGGATATGTATGATTTATGTTACATCTAAATGATTAATATAATTATGGAATTAAAATATACATACCTCTCATTTTGTTTAATTTCCATTAATATGACAAAAAAGGAATGTAGCGTTCATGCGTACGTACGACCTACCGTCTCCATAGATGGTGCTTTTAATTTATCTCCAAATGATATGGAATTGTATGAAATGAACATATACTGGATATATATGATATTTAAAACATCTATACTATTCTTCATATTATGTACCAATAACTACATGGAAAATTATTTTCCAACAAGTTCAATTTTTGACTCATGTACCAAACATCGACAAAAACGTCTGATACGAACTCACTTTATTAACCAATTATTATAACATTATAATATGTTATATGAACTGAATAATAATATTTAAATGAGTTCCTTAATCAATTATAAATTTAAAAAAGTTTATTATTCACGAATATAAAGAAACGAACAAGACAATTTGGACATGAGGTATGGGATCCTACACATCTCTTTCTTTTTAAGTACACTCTTTTATGTCATTCCTTCTAAGCTCATATTTATTGTGATTGGGATGTTCTTTTATATTAATAATACTGTAATTTTTATGTTAATATGATGAGAGTCCCTATTCTATCTCATAAATCCATTTTTTAAGTTTTGAGTGGCGCCGTTAGGCTGCCGAATTTTCGTAAGAGATCAAACCTCTCTCTTTCTTTTTAAGTACTCTCCTTTATGTCACTTCTTTTAATCACCTATTTGTTATGTTGGGGGATGTTATTTTGTATTCCCCTTTATTTAAAAATTATGTTGATATGATGAGAGACCCTATTTCCTCTCATCAATCCATTTTGGATGTTTTAAGTGGCACCGTTAGGCTGTAGAGTTTTCGTAATGGATTTTTTATCTCACTTTTATTCCCGTGAGATTTATGCTACATTTGCCACAATTTCCTTTGACTGGTGTATTTACTGACCATTATTATAATCTTTTTGAAGTATAATTTCATTTATTGGTATTTACATCTTCATATAATGACCCTTCATCCATGGTTTATACTTTTCGAATGTTACCCAACTCGGTAAGGGGACCTTTCACCCTACTTTTTTTTAAAAGACTTCTTTTGTTATGTCTTTTAATTCACATACTATTATATTGGGATATGTTCTTCTATATCCTTATTTATGTAAATATTATGTCCAAGTGATGAGATCCCCTTTATCTCTATCATCAACCCTTTTTGTAAAATTTTATGTGACGCCGTTAGGCTGTCGAATTTTACCAAGGGAACTTCTTAACCCAATTTCGATTTCTTTGGGTTCAACATGTATTTATTGAATATGTCATACTTTGAATATGTGTGAATGACCTTTGATTGTTTCACACTTAATATTCACTTATATTGGGTGTATTTTTATTTTTCAACCATAATTATGATATTGATTTATCCTTAATTTAAGGATACCTTCTTTATATTGGATTTCATCTGATTTTACATTTCTTTTGAGACTTCATTGTTGTTATGCACCAATTCACTCTTATATGGTGTGTATATTGTACTTTTAAATATTATATCATGAATCCCTATATTCTCATGATATTATAAAATTCGGATTAAATGTTATTCCTCTATTATTTGTATTCAAGATTCTCTCATTTTTTAAAAACTATTTAACAAAAAAATCATTTTAAATGTTTTAAAGATTTATTATCCTAAATCTTATGTTTAATGTCCATGTTTTCGAAATGGTTTTCAGTATTTATTTATATGGACATTATTGTTTTAAAATTATAATTCCATTAAAATATTCAAAGTGGTATGGGACACTTTGATTCAAAAATATATTGTAAATGGTTTTTAAAAATGTATTGATTAATTAAATATCTAGGAATTACTTATTGTGATTGAAAATGAAGTGTTGTTATTGAAATGTTTTTATTTTCAATATTTTATGTGTAATGATGGTACTTGGACATTTTATGGATGGTTACGTGATAAACCATATGACGGGTGGTGCCGTGAATACCAGGACAGGTGGTTACGTTATAACCTCCAATGCATTGGGTATGGAAGTCAGCCGTATGGCTATTCCCTTAAGTATGTGTGGAAGTCGGCCGTATGAGTATTCCATTAAGTATGTGCTGAATCCGACCGTATGGTTATTCCACTTAAGTATGTTTATGTCCAAAGTTACCTTTATATGTTATGTGATCTTTATATGGGTTTTATGGTAATCTTTTGGTTACTGAAGGGTAAGTAATGAACTTTTATTTAGTGAAGAGTTTTTACTACTTCGAAAAGGTGAAAAGTATTACTTTGATAAAGTATACATGGTTTACTTGTTGTTTTAAAAAACTAACATTTTTCATTCATTGTGTATCCCTTACTGAGCTTTTTATGCTCATCCCAAGTTTCTGAAATGTTTTTCACAGTACATAACGTGGAATAGGGTCAAGGATGGGATCAAGGGAAAGTCATGCTACCTAAAACATGGAAGTAGACATGTTTCTTTTTAAGGGTTTTTATTTTATGGAAACATAGTAGAAGTTTCTACTTTTTAATCTTTTGAGATGTAATAGTTAAGTCCTAATTCTCTAAAACTCTAAACCTGAAAAGATCCTCAATGTGATTTATTCATTTAATTCAATATTAAGTAAGGTTTAATGTCAGGGCCTTATACATATATATAATTATTTTATTTTGGTGTTTTTGGTTACCCCATAGACCTGGGGGGTGATCCTCTTTAAAATATTTTACCCTAGTTGGGGTTCTTAGAATTGGTATTAATAGTTAGGTAAGGGTGAAAATCTCTAAAATAGAATGTCATTCCTTTTTAGGTTTTCTATATACCCACATTTCTTTTAGATTATTCCCTCATCAATGTATCAAGGTCTATTTCTTTCCATCATGTAGTAGTATAATAATGTTTGTATCTCAGTTGAACCCGTTATGTTTGATTAGTGTTTCATTACAATGTGACAAAATTATAATGACATCTTGGATGAATAACATCATCAATATTATCCTTGAAATGTGATCTTCTAGATATGTGTTGTTATGAACCCTTATGTTGGAATCATTGGCTTGTTTTTTTATGAGTAATACTTGGGTTCATGGAGTTTATTTTTACCATATCAAGTAAATATTTTTTTTCATTATGTATCATATATTTATTAAAATACCTATACATTACTGTGATAAATAAATTTTATGCTTATGTTTTGTTATATTAAGGTGCTCTAATGGTAATTTTAATAATCACCCCTCCATGATATCTGAATACAAATGTTGCATCATATATATATGATGAACCTTTTCACAGATTCCTTTGATGAGAAGGAACATTAGGAGAATAGTTTTGGTTGTACTATCAAATGATAATATTTGTGTTTCATTCAATAGTAATTACATACATATGATAGTCGAGATGTTATTTTACATCTTTCGTGGGATGGATTTTCCCTTTATATCATTCCAATGTTTTTCAAATACTCGGATGTTCGGTAGATGTTATTCATGAATAATTTCTCTCTGATTTTCATTATTTATCTCCACTACGCGATCTTAGAGATGTGTACATGTGTATAGGTACATTAAGCTATGGCCACCCATGTTTGTCTAATGCCTACTCAGTGCTAGTCACCGTTGACTAGCCTTTTGGAGGTGGTCTTGGGGTAGTCACACTGGATTGTCTCTTTCCAAGAGAGTCCTAGTTTTGGGGGTCAAACATAGGGTTATAAGATTATTTTTTCAATGTATCAGTGGGATTGGTATAATTTTTCTATTTATTAGGTCTATATTTAGATTTTTGGGAATATTTTCTACTTTTTTTAGATTGCATTTTAGGCCAAGGAATGTAGTGTTACTATGGAAATTGATATATCCATTCTCCTAGGAACATAATTCCTTATATATGAATCAGTTCATTTAGGAACAAGATTCTTGTAATTCACTAGTACATGCATCCTATTAGAATGGGTTGATGTATTCATGACATTATTGAGTCAGAACCCTAGTAATAAACATTAAATATGATATATTTTATCTTATTTTATAGTGTATTCATTACAAAATTCTTTTTAGTTTCTATATTAGAGCATTGTGTACACCATGAGGCAAGATAAGGCCTCTATTCATGGACTATACTCTAGTAGATTGGGTGGATTCATCCAGTGAGATTGAGACATGGATGGATCTTTTAGTACTAGATATGTTTTTACAAGGATCAATTGCATATAAAGAACTTATATGGTACATATTTCATAGTATCTAGGGCCAACATGACTATCTAATATCAGGTGTTTGATAGAAGTCATCGAAAATGATCTTTCATCATTCATGAGGACTGTATGAATAGTTCATAAATTCGAGGATGATGTGATTTTTTCCATTCATGTAGGAGGTCATATTTTGAGAGATTTTACTAACCATCATGTTAGTATAATAGAAACTGTAAATGGATTACCCATTCAGAGGTAATGACTGGGTAAGAGATATTTTCATGATGTCATTCATGTTATAAGATATGATGGAACAATAAAAGGTGGATAGAACATTTTTTTATGTTACACCAATGTGGTCCACCCTAGGATCAATAAGTTGGTGATATGAAAGAAGGATCACTGTAGGAACCATAAGATCTTTTCCTATAGGATCCATGAGTTATTCAATGTTGGTTATGAATCCATTCTATTATTTTTTTATTTATGATAGAAATATTTTTGAGACATGCATTTATATACTATTTTATTAATTTATTTGTTGGGTGAAGTATGATTAATGTGTGGACCAATATTGGTAACATTTTATTTATATTTGAACAATCTAGAGAGAGGGATGATTTCCCCACTGGGATGAATTATTGTAACATAATAAAATACATTGTGGGAATTTCAGTGCCACCCAAACATGATAGTGTTTAGATATGGTGAATGAATTTCATTGACTTTTGTGTTTGGGGATGAATGTTGTACTAAGGGTCTCAGAAATATTTTCTTGTGGAGAACATGTCATAATGGGAAATAATGTGGTCCAAATGTATGATATTATATAGGTTCCGAGTATAGATCGAAGTAAGATGCGTGTTTCAACTACACAGATTTTAGTTTTAACACTGTGTATTAATCCACCTATCCATGTATGTATCCAATGTTCTGTATAGATGGATAAAACTATTTACTTTTAGATTAACCTTTTTTATTCTATATATATTATCAGTTATCACGCTCTTTTACTAATAAAATTACTAGACTCTATGAAGAGTGAGAGAGGGTTCTGTTGAAACAACACATAGTAAATGTCATACCCTATTATGATTCACTTAGTATGTATGGATTTCCTAAAATATTTTTCAATTTAGGTTCAATAGTGGGTGTAGTGAAGTTATCATACTATGGGATGTTGTTTTCTTCTTTTGATAAGGACATATTCCATGTAGAAAATTATGACTTCATTTTTAGGAAAATATAATTAACTTCTAATCAATGGAATGTACGTCCCCCATAGTCATTAATGCAATTAGAATCATGTTTCTTATAGTATTGGCGGAGTATGAGGAAACTAATCATGTGGTTGGTTCATTCATACCACCAAATATAATTTATCCTTTCAATCATAGTACACACCTAGAGGTGATGTGATTTTTTTATTCCATATTAGATAGAAGAAATTGAACCCTATGTTTTGAATGACATAGAGAGAATTAGATTCTTGAAAAGGACCATTGACTGTCTAGTATGTTTAATGGGTCATTAATATGTTATACACCTAAGAGGTTGATGAGTACTTGAGGTTGGGTGCGGATTGATTACGCTTAATCTCAGAGACATGATGAATGTTATACCCTGATGAGGATCATTTACCTCTTAAAAAAATGATTACAAAAGAAGTTTTTGTTTTTTACCACAGGGTAGGTTATCACCATCATATGATATTGAGGATGATATACTATATATGTTATTCCAATGTTACATTAGTTGTTTTTAGTTCGTTGTGATAATATTTTGTGTGTTGTACACCCCAGTGGAATTGAATGACTTCTGTATTGGATTATCATAATTTCATGGATCGTTTAAATTTAGTCTTCTCAGTAACAGCCATGTGTAGTATGTTTTTGAGGAGGATCATGGGAGAAACATGATGATGTAGTGAATCACCCATCATCAATGATTGTTACCCCCTTCACATATTCAATTAAATTATGATATGATACTTAATGATATGAATTGGAAGTTATTTCCTAACCAAATATATTCCATATTTGTTTCCAATGCATGTATCAAGGTGGCTATTAGGTCATCCTTTTTCAAGAATGGATGATGAAACAACTCTTGTTATAATAATATGTTCTAATGAGGTTCATTCCAAATACTGGTGTAATATGTAGAGGAATGTATGTTCATGGATCACATTGAATTAGTTTGGATGATGGGTGAGTTATATAATGAGTTCGTGTTAAAATCATGTTGTCCCACTTATTAGTTGGTGATGACTATAGGAGCATGGTGTAGTGATTGGGACACCTTTTCATCCTATAGATTGGATAGTTTCATGGTATTTACTTGATGATCATTTATATGATACTAAAATCATATCATGAATAGGGGAGGGTAAATTAGGATTTGGGACTCAAATTTGATTAAGCAAGATTTTTTCTACCCTAGTAAGTTGTCTATGTAAAGCTCAGTGTTTTAGATTTTGAGTACATACTTCAAGATTAAATGTGATATTAGGATAATATATTCAAGTAACATCTCCCATATATGATGTCTTTGTATCATTATAGTTACCACTCCAACATTATTGTAGCACCAGTTGTAGAAATGAGTGTGAAACCATGAAGGTCATCTGTATACTGGTCGGAGTCACTGAGAGACAACACTTTTTGACACAGTGTTGGTTCAATAATTGGTTCTATGGGAAATATAATACCATGAGGAGGATAAGAACATTCCTTTATTTCAATGAGTTTATTATGTACTGACGATATAGTCCTTTGGATTTTGATCATGGATAGCATTTGTTTTTAAAGGACTCACCTCAACTAGGTCTTGGATGATTTCTATTGAAGAATGAAATCATTAGTTAACATAGAACTTTTTTATAGTTACTACATTGGGATAGCGATGTGGTGTATAGATAGACCATGTTACCTAATTTTAATAGGTTATTGGTTTCTTCTACCTAATGTAGAGCAATACATCTTTGAATGAATCATTTCACGATGTCGAACTAGGGAGAGACGGAAAATGAGGATGGAGTTCACTTTTCCTGATGTTCTTGGCATTTGATAAAAAACAAGATGAGATCAATAATGGGAAATTTTTTTCTACAGTGGATATATTTTGGTACCACATGAATCCTATAGGAGATCTCATCGGGGAGTGTGGCCTAGTTGAGAGCTCAGTATCATAACATATGAGTATGGACTACACCTGTCATGATAGAAGGATTTAAATCTTGTGATATTATAACATTATTATTTTTTATATGTATTATAATTGAATATTTATAGGAATATTTCCCATAGAAGCACTAAGATGGAATGAGATTATGAGGCTTAGTGAGCTCAGAATTGATATTTGAAAAATAGAAAATATTTTAATAACATAAATATATTTTTTTCATAAAAATGATTAATATATACTAAATATAGCCCCATATTTAAAATTTTATAACTACATTAATTATACAATTCATGATTTACCAATAGAACTAAATTATATTTTCTGAAGTCAGGCCAGTGTGAATTTTTTTTGATATCTGAAAATAAATAAAAAATTATATATATATATAATATTTTATTGGAGTAATGAACTAGTAATATTCTATAAGTAATATATTGTATCAAAATTTAACATTTACCATAAAAAACTGTAAATTTAGGGGAGAATGTGGATAAATGTTTTTAGAAATTTGTATAATGGATCTCCAATTAAAGAAGCTCGTGTATTTTCCACAACAAAAAAATAAGTGGCTCTTTCCAAAAATACTGATCTAGGGTTTTCATCATCATTTTTTATCTAAATTGATTCAATCATTTCATTTACCCCAAATGAACATGAATTCATTGTTTAATTTATTATTTCAGAGAATGATCTTTTCTTGTTTATATTTCACCATCTTGTAATTTAAATGAATTTAATTTGTCTGAATTTATGTTTTTACTTCGTTCATCACCATATGAAAATGAATCAAAGATCACTCAATATTTTGACATTTTCCATTTCTAATGTTCTTTTTACATATTATCATCTTAATCTATGTGTGTATATTATTTACATTTTATTTTAGACTATGATTGAAAAAATGCATTGTACATGATCATTCCACATTTAGGCATTGCTTCAATATATCACTAATGTATGTCTTAGATTGAGATTTCTTTACAATGGTATTGTATGTGATGTTGGTAGTAGATCCACGAACATATTCGGAGTTCATTTTTTAGGATTACACAGTCATAATTATAGAAGTGTCATGGTTGGAATTTTATTTCCAATAGTTATGGGTAGGATCATTACATTAGTGGAAAAATAGGTGTGGCTATCCCATGTTATGTCAGTTCGGTGAGTTTTCTAGAAACCTCGATGTCACCGCTGTTTGAGATAAGTCACATGAAGAACCTAATATTTCTGAAACAAAAATCTATATGTCATTTAGTCCATAGAAAAACATTCCATGTAGTATCCTATATATGCTGGTATGGTTTCCATGTAGAGGTATGTATCACATATTGTGTGACCCTTATCCAACCATCTCATCATCTACAAGGAGTACACTCCCAAAAATTAATGAATTCGGTCATGTCGTGTGTACAATGTCACAATACATGTAAAAAATGAATGATGACTCAAAAATTATATGGATTATATGACATGGTGTCTATCGGGCCCTATATGTCATGTACATTGGATGTATGTGGGAATCCATATTTGGCACAATGAGGGATATATCCAAACCAAACATATATTGTGAATGATATTCCCATTCATGAGATGATGATACACTAATGACTAGAACATCCTATAAATGTCATGTTTCACCAGGGATACATCATGTATTGTGGAGAACGACATGACATCTAAGCACAAGACATGGGTAATTCTCTGAATTGTCCGACATGTTGTGTACCCAAGGGGGATAATTGTGTACCAATTTAATGATCAGTTTGATTTCACATTCTTAGTAAAAAATAATTCTGATCATGGGTGAGATTCCTTGTATTATTATTTTTTGAGTGTGTTACATGGATCTAGTCCTATGATGGCTCAAAAATCGATAATTCCCCTCACCACATGATTGTAAGCCAAATGTTCCTTGGATATAGTATTTGGTATAACTCATGTCCATGAGTGATCATATATTATTTCCTTTACCCTAGGTGGTGTTCTTATAATCATCATGCCCAAATTTACATAGGCATTTATCCCCTACATTATTTATTAATCGATAACTTTTTTTAGTATAACACCATGACTATATGGGAGATTTCTCGTGTATTTATCAACATCTATTATTTTACACTGAGGTGTAGTACGTTTGATAGTGTATGTCAAATGATCCCACATGTATTCAATTTTTTCTACTTTGGGAGAGACTTGACCAAAAAAAATATATTCCACAGACTTCACCAATGAAAATAGACTCACAGAGTGGGACAAAACATGATTATTATTACAAACCCTCACGTATAAACCATATGATAGTTTTTTATCAATAATTCTATGAGTTTTAGAGTCTGTTATGAGTATATATTGATTATATTAAATTATTTAATGTATAATATCTTTATCGACATACTTGTGTGACAATGGGATGAATATTATTGATAATTATGTCTGGCTAATTGTGGGTGTCATACAAATAACTGTTATACTCACCTTCTAAAGGGGTCTTCTCACACATGTCATGTAATATAATGATGAAAATTCATTTCAGGGAGTTTACAAAGGGCCAGGATAACGTGAATCAAAGATTGGGGTATATATACCTAGAGGTATACTAGAGTTTAATTTGACTACAGTGCCTTACATTTAGGTAGGTTTGAGATTATTTTACATACTTTTGTAGGATTTAATTTGGCCCTTAATTTTAATCTAGTATTTTTTAACATCAAATATTAGTTATATGTTATTAATTCATTACCTGTATCAGATTGTATTTACAGTTCAACATTGTATGGGACTAAAGATGTGTGCATCTGTACATGTACATTACTATAAGACGTAAAATGAGTGTGTTACATCTATAGACCACTACCAACTATCCTATAAACTCTTTGATATTGGCTTGGGGTGGTAACATTCATTTTATCATTATATAGGAAGGCGTCGGTGGGTCTGATCATTCTAATGGATTCCTATTGGGGAGTAAAATTAATTTCCTCAAATTGTTAACATACTTGATTGATACTATATACATTAAATCCCCTGAATGGATACTGGAAATAGATTGGAAGAGTGGTCAAAACCATCCTCTTGGAACCCTGACTTTTATTTGCACAGTGTAAGAACTAATGTATACTAAATTTCACTACATAAATAGTTCTAGAATCTAGTTAGATTACTTATCTATGTACTATTATAGTAATAATTAGAATATCTTCTCCAATATAGGGGTTTCCATGACAATGTAAATCTTAATTACTAAATTGGATACCAAGACGAAGTTCTCAGCCTTATATTACAATTGGATTCACAGATAACAAATACATAAATACTCTGCAACGTTGACAAAAATATGGAAGGTGGTTCTTGGATGGGATGACTGGCTTTAGAGAAAACCGCCTCTAATAGTATTGACCATGATCTATAATAGGAAATAATATAATCAAACTACCATACATATCAAAAAAATAAATCATATTGTGCATTGAAATTGAGGAACCACTCATTTAGGTGCTCAAAAACCCATCACCAATACATTTATAGTGATGTCACTCATTAGGCATTGATCTTACTTTTTAAAATACTTTCCTTTAATCAAAAACATAAATTACAAAGAGGTTATTTTCGAAAAATTAACTAACATCACATTCTATGGTATTAAATCCTCTTACATATCTATAATAATGGGTTCTCCCAATATAATTTACACATACAATAAACTAGGGGAAATTTATCCATATATCATATAGAAATTGTTTTCAAATTGGAATGATTATATTAGTATCTTGTGAATTATATATGGATTAATGTACTATATGTTTGGTATGATCATATACCACCATATTTATTATACCATTTAAAATGACCTCTAATTCCAAAATATTCTATCACACCCAATATGACCATATCCAATGTGGTTTGAAACATCCTCCAAAGAGAATGTTTGAGTCTTCCTTTCATTTTTCTGATAGTTCTCTTTTGGAAGCACAGAAGATATATAGATCATTGTGGGTATTTTTCTATGGATTATGAGGCTGTAAATATGGATGAAATATATTGTTGTACATGGAATAGGAGTAGTGTACCATTTTCTAATTAATATATATTCTTCTAGACGATGTCTTTATTGTAGACAATTTTGTGAACCATTGAAACAAGGAATGAAGAATATAATTATTTAGATTAGGGTTAAATATTTCTCTCCAGATTCAGTGGTCATAAATATATATCTAATCACTCTCATGAAATTTATTATTATACTGCCTTAAATGATTCACCAAATATGAAATCGTGGGGTCATGAACTTCATGGAACATTTTGACAAATGAGTATTTAAAAGGTAAAAATTTCATGGTCATGAGTGTAATGAACACTAAATAAATATTGGTCAAACCAATAAAAATTAAAAGATACTCATAGAGAACATATAGACTCTGAAACAAAATATTTGGGATGAAATACATTGTAACATACAGTTGTTCAGAACCCTACCTGTGAACAATCTTGGAGAACTACTATTTATCCCATAACTGATGGAATAATTAAAAAATATTAGGAAAATTATATCATTTCAACACCATATCATGGTATATATTTATTAATTAACACATAGATAATTATAGAAATAAACTTTTTATATAAAACAAAAGTGAACCACACAGTGATGTAATCAACCCGATAAAGACTTTTAGATCGTTTTTGTATTGATATACATTGATATTTTCAGCTTAGATCTCAAAGAAAGATAAAAGTCTATTGAAAAAGTATCCATGATTGAAACAAGATTTCTCTAAAAGGTAACTCATCTACTATGTATATTCCCCAAAAATTCATTTACAAATATATCCTGATAGAGATCCACGATTAGAGGAATTCTCTTAGGGGTGTCGTTGCTCTTACAAAAATATCAGATATTACCATATATGTTGTAAAAAAATAGATATTACACATTTAAAAACCAATTCTAACTAATTATAGTTACCAAACAGCATATTTAATGAACATTTGACACTTTATTGAAGTGAACAAGACACATCGCCCAAAAAATGATGCTATCTCATAATATTGATTAACAACCCATACCACGAATCATGTTGAAGGATTTTTTCACATTAATCATGATTTGTTAAATATATCTATTACTAGAGGTAAAAATTGTAAAATATAGGAATATTTAAATCCTTTACTCACTCATACCCAATTGTGTATTAAGGGAGAATGACATAAAGGATAACATGATTGTTATGAAATTCAACCAACTAATTTAGTAGATTTGAATGAGTGGGATGTTCCAATATTAAAAATGGTAAATGATTAAATAAAAATTATCAAGAAAATTCCTATTACATTAATAGTTACCTCACTTATATATATTGAAGTCTTGCCCACTAGGTAGAAATGACACACCTCAACCCCATGACCGTAAAATAGGGACACACGATTAGACCATGTCGCCATCTCAGTCTACTACTAATGACCCCATCTTGACCCCTAGTTTCCTAAATGTGTCTTCCACCCCTATTAAATAATAATGTAAAATATTTTTGTGTGAAATTATATAGATATCCCATACATTATAAATTTTGACATGCTCTTTGAGCTGCTGAGTAGACCATGATATAGTGTCTGGTCAGCTCACAATTGATGCATTATGGGTCAACTATTGTTGGAACCAAAGAAAAATAACTCTACTACATCTAAATGAACATATTATGATATATGTTCTATAAAATCCTATACCTACCATCATTATATGTACATATGGAAGTAATAGTATTTTCTCCAATATATGCGCTAATGTGTATAAAAATACTAAATTATTTACCCTACTCTATGTTCGTCATGATGGTTAATGAATTCTATAAATCCTATAGGTATGAATGAAGGTTCAGGGTCTAGACATGATGTTAAATATCGACGTAAAATATGATACCAAACATCCTATCGTTCTAGAAATCATTTCCACATAAAATAGGTGTAAATATATTATGATAAAAAATGGAAATCGTGTGAGATCCTCATCTTGGAACATTTTTGAAGCTCTATGAACACCGAGTCTCAGTCAATATTAAATGTATTGAAAACAAATATTTCAATGGACATTTCCTTGAATGACTACTTATTGATACCCTCACATCATCCGTTATATCCAATGACATCCTACTAGGGCATGGAAGATCCTTGTAGCATGAAATCAACCGAATTCACCATAATTATAGCCAATGTATAATGGATTTAAATCATAGGATCCATTTTATCTACCCAATAAATAACATACTATATTTAACGTTGGTTCTAAAACAATACATCTTTCTTGATATTAAAATTAGTATAATGGTCAATAATGGATCTCGGTGGATATAATCATGTTTGTAAAGTGCATACAATATACACCTTTAGTTTTAGTGTGGGAACATTCTCTAGAAGACCCTCATACTCCATTGGCAGTCCATGTAAAATTCTATGAGGTGGAATCTTGTATTACATAAATAAAATTATTAACATAAACAAGTCTTAAATATTATTTGTGATAAAAAAAGTATATCCCTTTTATTATACCAATATATATATGTATTTCTATACTATAAGTAACCCAATATGCATTCCCATACATAAGTCACATTCTTCATTAGTAAAATAAATCATAACATCATGATAAGTTAACCAATTCAATTCAAACAACAATATATCATAATGTAAGGAAAAAAACTACACAAAAAAAGAATCTATCATGATCTAAGCATAGAATAAATTTTATTTATTTGATGAACTACAATTAATGAAAACAATCCATATATATATGTGTGTAATGAGATTATAATTTTCTAATAATAATGCATGAACCCATCCTAGATCTCCTAAAAATATTAAAAATAATACCTTCAATGGTAACCTTGTTGTTCAATACACATGTGCTGGCACAACCGAATGAGACTCCCCTACCTTAGTCCCACAAATCTATCTATTTTACAATATTTAAATTGTTATTAAATAATTATAAGTATAGATTCTTCTCTAATAATTTTTATCAAAACATTGAACCAAAAAACAAGTTTCAAATCATAGTCTCAGATTTCCCCGTCAACCCCTCCATATACTCATGAGGATGCTAACTAGTTGTGAGGGTCTATGTTAATTTTAGTGGGAATATCCCATTAGTATCATGTCACAAATATATATTAAACATAATAATACATTATATAATATAAACAATATCATACAAAAAATAAACAATAAAAAGATAATAAATGTCATATATGTAATAAAAGGATCCAAAAGTGTAAATTCAAACTGGATTGGATAGTTATTCTAATCCAATAATTAAAATATAGGGTCTTTCAGAGACTCTTGTAGTCTTTTACCCTCACCACGATCGTTTAATTTTTCATCCACAAAAGGGATCTTTCCATTTTCAATATCCATAGTCATGAAATCTAAAAGTGAACAATAATTTTAGTGTAGGTTATGTGTACCAGTCTCTATAGGACACCACTACTATGTTCAACCATATGTGATCATGTATCTTAGGTTAATTCATGGTTAAAAATATTAATTAAAATCATAACAATCCTATCACATTGTCCAAGAAAACATGAATTAAACATGATTAAACTACCTAGGGGAAAATCTAATTCTCTATGTACTCATACGAAAATCAGAGAATATAGAAAGTGATTAAAATCAATCCCTTATGTTCACATATTTTCCCCCTACCATCTCAAGGCATTGAGTCAAATATATCTTTACTATTTTCATTATTTATATCCTTAATGGTTTTGGTATCCAAACCATTGTACGAAATATATGCCTTAGCTATGTCCGGCATACCATCGTCTCACAAACACATTGCATTAGGTTTCCTCCCCACAATTTAAATACAAAATCTATTTCGTAAGTCCATTGTAGTCGTTATGACAAGATATAAAGACTACCCATTTTGGGTATTCACAACAAAAAATGGTCTACCTATCTTAGGTAATGATGAAAACCCCCAAGTAAATGGAAATACACATCACATGGTACATAATACAAGTAATGAATGACATATCATCTTGTGAATATAGAATAAAAATTCCAACATGTTGTTATAATAAAACATAGAAACAGTGTACCCTTAATATAGCCTTTAAATCATACATCATAACGTGTCTCATGGTATGAACACACAACCACATGAAATAACTTTCATGAAGGATAAACAAGGCATGGAAAAATAATTATTATATCATGTAAAAATGTATAAACAAGATACCTAAATGGAAATAAGGTTCTTACCCCAAAGTCATTGATACATACATCAAGGATAACACACCATATCTTGTCCAAAATCTAGAGTAGAACCTATATAGGAAAAAAATTCTCATGGGACTTACTATAATATTTTTAAGCATTTCATAGTACTACATTCATTAATGATTACATGAATCAATAAATATTAATTTTATTTATAAATTAAATAAAATTTCACATGATGTAATAATATTACCATGATGGATAATATATGAATTTTGGATAAAATCCCACGTAATGTGATTGTAATTTCATCCTCAATGAATAATATGAATACCACATTCCATAAAACTCTATCCCTATTGTATTATTTCATTCTACAGTCCATGGTTATTATTCAATGATATTTTAAGATCATATTTATTTTTATAATTAACTTTTATTTTCAAAATGTTCAGCATTCCATAATATTTTATTCAATTTGTATAAAATGTTTAATTTATCATTACACTTTAAATAATGGGAAATCTAATGAATAAATTCCTATATCTAATTTTATATATCAATTTCTTCAACCTAGAAGGGTAGATGAAAAGGGTTTAGTCTCACCTAGAAAAACTGAACAAAGGCCTGATTTTTTTCAACAAAACTCCTTATATCATATGTATGGGAATTTTTGGATTTCACGAGCTTAATGAAATAATGAAAATAAAGGTTTTAATATTGGAGGATTTATTTAAAAAAATTATAGATCAGTTTAAAATAATAATAAAAGATTATTATCATAATTTAATTTATGTTTCATGTTATTCATAATAGTGGAGTGTTTAATTTCAACCCTAAGTATGCATCATGATACTTAAAAGATTTAAGGACTCAATCCCCATGACTTATGGAAATTGAAAATATCAAAATAATCAATATATTTAATTTAATTTAAAAAGGAGATATATATCATCAATATTTTGTTTAAAATAACACATTTATGTATGAAGTATATATTAAATAAGTGTTACATCGTTCTAAACATACAAACTGATAGGTACCATTACGAAACAACAAAAAATGACAATTTACCCTTAGGAAAATTCTATAAACCAATACGTCATATGTGGATACTGTTTTGTGGTTCCAATCCACTCTAATGCAGTGCCTAGAAACCATTATGTTACCCTTGTTAAAATGTTGTTACCCAAACTCCGGGTATCTAAACCCCATATTACACATATGTAAAGCCTCAATGTAATGTAAATTCATGATACATTTTGAAATAATATATATTTTTAAAATAAAATTCTAAAATAATCAATGAGTAAGGTTCAATGTTTAATAAAAAATTCATATTTAAAAATATCAATATATAGTTTATACATCACCTAAAATTAATCAATTGGATAATATGATATTGTTCTTAATTAATAGAAATTATATTGATAATCCCTTAAAAAATTTATAAAAATGGAACTAAATATTTGGATTTGGGGATTCACAAAGAAGAATTACACATCACATTAATGAAACTTTAAAAATAAGATTATAGTTAAATGATGTAGTTATTAGACCATATAGAATATGATCCACAACATTAAAGGAAAATTTCACTCAATGAATGTAAATTGTAACTAAAACCCATATTATCACCGTTATTCATAAACAATGAATCAATTGGAAGGGGGGCTAATGATTGAAATGTAAATCACGTAATATATAAGAATTAAATCATAATTATATCAATGTTTATAACTTACCTAACATATATAAATTATTTTCAATAAGAAAAAATATAACATAATTGAAAGGTATTGTGTTGAGAAACACATATACCTTGTTTTCATGTTTATTTTATCATTTTATATCCTCATATACACTAAATAAAACTATTTTATTATGTAAAATTTGAAACTAAATCATATATAATTCCTTTTATAAACTACAATTTTAGTAAAATTGTACATATATATTATTTATTTATAGTTTATTTGTGACATCTTGTGTTGGTAATATTAATTTTTTCACTCACACATTGTATTTTAGATGTCAATCATCTTCACTATAATAAAAGGTCACCATTATAATATTTTTCTTAATACTATAATAAATTTTTTATACTAGTTAATAGAGTTAAAATATCATTCTAGAAGAGTTTTGATTATGTTTTTTTATAATGGAATTAAATCATATGAGGTTTAGGATAATATTAACTATCATAGGTTGGTATATTATTATTACATTAATTATTAATGTACCTTTTTTATAACAATATATCAAAAAATATTAAATCATTATTTCTTAAAATTAAAATAGTTATTCAATAATACTACATCATTATATAAATTTATTTCATTTTTCTTATAAGAGGGTAAACCAAACCAAACAAGGACATGATATATCCAATGATTGGGTTTTTCTTATTAATTTCATATTTTTAAAATAATATAATTAATATACATAAATAAATATATGATTAATATTTTTAATGTGATACAATAAATATTAATAGTGTTAGATAAATAATTAAATATTAGATATATTGAAAACTAAATAACATCACATTATAGAGGCGGTAATCTACACTTATAGTTAATGGGTTTTCCAATTTCCATAGAATGATAGAATAATATAATATATTTGATCTATAATGAAGAAAATGATTTTATACATATAATGTTTATTAAATAAATACCATTTCTAAACCTACCATTAGTGGTGGATTTGAAAAACAAAATAAGTCACTCCATGGTTACGGTATTCCACTCATAAATATGTATCATGTTACATTTTTATAAGGAAATGAAAATCAATATAATAATAACACATTAATGTTACAATAACATAGAATAATAATAACAATTGTATTATATTATAATGGAGAAAATATATTTTCTGCTTAAAGATTGAATAAAAGGGTTATGAAGTCATCAATACTAAATTTGAGTGTTTAAACATACACATTGAGTACAACATGGACATATATGAATTGAAGTATTTATTTAACAATGTGATTCAAAAAATGGTTTGTGGATATATAAGAAGTAAAAAATGGAATATATTCAGGGTCAACATGAAATTGGAAGTTTCGTTGTAAGAGTAGTGGAATGGCACATTAATTAGTGATATCGTTGACATTATTGTTTATATAACTTATTAATAAAAATGGATCACATGTTTTAGGTATATAGTGGATTAATAAGATTGTAATAATTTATATGATAATTTAATTTTCATAAAATACCTTAAACATTCATTTAAATACACTTTTACCATGTTCTATACATTTTACACTTATACATTACCCATTAAATAATTTTCTTATTACAGTAACGAATTTCTAAAGAAGTAAATATTTTACGTATAAAAACATACTCCAATAAATAATATTTTATTACTTATTCTAAATATTTCATACAGTCTACAAAATACAATTTTTATGTTTGAGAAAAAATAATTTTAATATCAGCACACCCAATTCATTAATACAATTAAAAATAGTGTATTTTATGGATAAAAATTTGTTTTTGATGATGGTATAAATTTTTTTAAATCCAAAATAATAATAAAAATTTTATGTGAAGTAGTGTTCTTTTGGATTTAAAATAAATAAAAAAACCAATTATAACGTCTTGATAATACAATAAAATTAGAAACCTAAAAATAATTTTTATTAAAATAAATATTTTTTATCATAATATTAAAATGGATTTTCAGAAATAAATATTTAAAATCATAACCATTTTGAATAGGTATCATCATAATTTATAGGAATAGTTTTACACCTGTGTTGGTATATGTTGGTTGGGTTTTTCATGGGGGATTGTTGAAGATAAATTAGATAATATTTTGAAGAAAATGGGATGTTCACAATTGGTGTGTTGTTTTCCAAAACTACATGCCTATATTGAGAAAACAATAAAACACAATGTATATGGGAATTTTATTATTGGAACATGTTTTTAAAATTCATTCAACCTATTAGTATAAACACTAGTCCCTATGAATCAGAACATGGTTATGGAACATGATTTGAAAAACTATGCACCCCAGCTAAAGGAATCCATGTGCATGAGGATTTATTCCTCTGAAAAAAAAATTATATTACAAAACACCCCTATTATTATATTTAAATATCCTTTATTTAAACTAAATTATTTCATAATAATTATAAATATATTGGAAGGTTCCAGGTCTCATTGAACCCTGTTAGTGATGAAATAATTTTACGTTTGAAGGATTGTCTCTTTGTTTTTATGTGTCTTATTCCACTATTGTATTTCATTCTCTCTCTTGTTTTCCTCAAATACATTGTATGGATGATTTTATCCATTAGATATTGTTTAGATCTAGGTTTTATTATATCTTATTAATGTTGATAGTGTATCTAGGTTTGATTCTAGTCTTTATCTTCCATTGTAAATTTATCACCCCATAGAAAATTTGGGGGTTTTGGTTTGGAGATTGTCCATGATCAATAATGATATAGGTTGTATAGATGAAAATTTACATAGTATTTAATAAATTTTATAGGAATTTAATTCTGATCTTTATATTTCTACATTTGAGAATATCAACATAAATTATATTAATTAGTTTGTAAATTAATTAATGAATTCATGGAATTTATGTAATTTTTTGATTATGAAATTGATAGAAACTCTAATTATGAAATTGGTGAATAATGTGATGTAAAAATGAATTATTAATTATTTTATGCTTTATTGCCGATAAATTTTTTAATAGTGAATTTGTCATATTGTTACATGTGATTAAATTG
This sequence comes from Viscum album, assembly GCA_963277665.1. Taxonomy (NCBI): domain Eukaryota; kingdom Viridiplantae; phylum Streptophyta; class Magnoliopsida; order Santalales; family Viscaceae; genus Viscum; species Viscum album. The sequence continues at coordinate 1,057,523,977 of OY728142.1, forward strand.
ATGAACGATGACTAAATTGATAATTTAAATTGTATATATCCCTGATAATGTTTTACCAGAGGTATAAAAAATGTATAACCATTATGTATATGATATATTTGATATATTTGATACTCTGATATATTTGATGATGAGTGTGGTATAGGGACTGGTGCTACAAATACCCATATTTGATAACAACAAGTGTGGTACATGTACTGATGCTCCAAATACACATATGTGATTATAGTGGGGTAAATCATAGGGATTGATGATCCAAAATCCCATGGGGATCAATACATGACATTCTAGCCCCAATATATTGTAATTTTAATATTTTTCTACGTAGCCATTATATGATGGTTAAATAAATTGAAAAATAAAAACCCATGATGCAACTAAATGTGATATCCCTTGGGGATGGTTCATACTCCTACATGATCCAATGAATGTGTTGATGGTTTGGGTATTATTGTGAATCCAGTTCATTATGTGGTTGATTAATGAATAATGAATTATAAAAATTGTTTAAGTTATTGTTTTACTTCATTATTTATGCAACTTCATAAACATTTATTAAATGGATAATTTATTTTTTTTTGTGGTGTCCTACAAATTCTTACTCACAAAATACATGATATTCCTAGTCTATACCTGAATAGTCTTCATGTTGATGGGATTAGATAAGCTAAAGAGACATATGCTATATGTCTATGATGTGATGGAGCATGGATAATATGAAAAAAAAAGATTTTAGGACCTTCTTGGGAGTTGTTAGTACTTCTCTATTTTGGGTTCATTATATTGGTAGATAAAATATATATATCATTACATATCTACTTTTTTATTTGTTATATTGTTTCCCACTTTTGGGTTTTCTTGTGATATTGGTCAGTACAAGTTATGGTATTATTATAGTAATTGGTTATGTCATTTGGTTAATGTTTTTTATAGCTACATTTTGAAATAAATTTTAAACTATGATATAGTTTCTACATGATATATATATATATATATTACAATATCTACTAACCAGCATCCTCTGGTAGAAAAATAAAGGTTCCTAAGGTCACATAGTGAATCGGCTCGAGGAACCTGCATGGGTCAATTGAGTCAACATGTTACGAAGTGGTATCAAAGGGATTCATTTAATTTCATTTTATCTTGAGATTTGGAAAATTTGATAGGATACCAGGATGTGTGGGGACTTCATCAAGATCTCATGCATGGGAGTAACTAACCCATGTCTGGGAGAAAAATCCAGGTACCTAGGGTGGTATTGATGTTATTTAGTTCTATTGTTAGACTTAGATAATGTTTCACCTTGGGTGATGAACAAGTTGTGTGATATTATTATTTTATCATATTTTTTCATCAATAAACTAAATGGAACAACTGTTGTGTAAGAATGCATAACTTTTTTCAATCAGAACATATTGTAACATGCATCATTTTAGTCACTCGATCATTATGTGAAATTCATCAATTTAATAATGAACATAAATTCTAGTATTGAATAAGTTGTTTAATTTGAAATGATTTTCATTATTGATTAATTTAAATGAAAAATCGGTTTATAATATGAAATTGATAATTGAAAAGGATGATTAATGGTAGAGATATCACCTCAGTGTTGACCATGTGGTAGGGTATGCGTGAATTTTTTTTTTTGTTTTTTGTGAATACAGATTACATAAATAGGATAATTTTATGTCACGTGTTTGATATTTTTTATACAAAATATAGAGATATTCCTCCATGATGATACATTATAATAGGATGACATTAGGGTATGGTTGTAAATGTCACTTGAAAACAATAGGGGGACTATAGAGAGTTTTTATAGGGTGTTATTCCCAACCCCCTCTAAATAAATTTTCTATATAAATTATAGGTGTTATGAATAACCCCACTAATAATTGAACTTCAGGTAGGTTCAAAAATCCTTCTAAAATATATTGCATTATTTTATAAATATTTATTAGGATTATGGAAGTGGTTATGTCAAACCCACCACTAATTTAATAATTAGAGACGCTATAAGATTTTTTAGATTTTAAAGGCACAATATATATATCATTGATTCACACTGTACATTCCATATATAAATATATAATATTGTATATGGTTATTATGATATACATATATAATGAATGTTTCTTTTAAAAAAAATAGTTGAGGTTCAAAACCTTGGTAAATCTATTAAAGTAGAGGGGATTTTGAACCACCTTCTAACTTATGACAATATAGGGGGTTCATTAACCACCACTAATCCCTATGATTATAAGTGGTTACAAACCACCTATAATATATGAAATTATAGGAGGTTGTGAAACCCCAATAATTTAATAAATTCTAGAAGGTTTTGAACCCATTCAAATATATGAGATTAGTTAGGGGAGTCAACCCGCACTAATTCACAAAATTTGATGGGGGTTCATGAACCACATGACATCTCATGGATTCGAGTAGGTTCTCAAAGCACCTCAATTTAAAAATAAATAAATCTCATTTAAATTAAAATTTTATAATATATATGTATGGATGTGCATGTATTTGTATATATATTACATAAACACATTACATAAATGTATTTAAATAAATTAAAAACATGCACACACACACACACACACATATATGAATGTATATAAATAAATTATGAAAACATAGTTATAAATATATATACAAATAATAAAAAATATAAACATATATAAATATTGGTATACAAACCATAAATGTATTTATATATATAATTTTTCAAATAAATGATTTTATATGTGGATTTATAATTAATATACATTGATATTTTGATTTATATTATAAATATATTATATTAAATATTAATTTTTTCTATATTTTTGTTTCACTACATTTAAATTATATTATATATAAAAATATATATAATATTGTCAAAAAATACACCTAAATATTAATATATTATATATAATTAATATATATATATACATTTTATAAATATTTATTATATATGATTTACATATATTACATTATTACATTACATATATTGTAGTATAACACGTAAATAATAAATTAATTAAATATGTATATATATATATATATATTTCAATTATATAATACATTTCCAATTACATAAATGTATGTTATTTTCTATGTATACAAATATTTGTATATGTGAAATAATTGAAATGTATATAATTACATATATAAATATATAATAATATAATATTAAATATGATATATTCATAATATAATTCATTAAGTATTAAAATGAAATGTATTTATAAAACCCAAATATAATTTTTATAGTTTAACAATTTGCAAAACAATAATATTAATAATTAATTAGATTATTGTTGAACACACACACACATATAACTATATATAAACAATTATATAAAAAATATTATAATTATATTATATTTACCAAAATTATAGAAATTCAAAAATATATACACACACCCAAATATAATTATATTTAATAATATTATTATAAATATATATTTATATATGAAAATATATTAATTTGATATATTATAACTTCACATATAATATATATACATAAATATATATATTATCTTGACTTTTTTGTATCTAATATTATGTATAAATATATATAATTTATTATAAAAAATATAATGGAAAAATATTTTATATACTAAACAAAATAATTTCATATATATAAAAATATATTATATTATTAATATATATATATATATATAATATTATTAAATAAGGTAAATAAATATATTTTATTATATTAAAGAAATGAAATTTCATTTAGTATAATTGTTATGTCATGGGAAGGAGGTCCATCGACATTTGTTTCGAATCCCGAGTGATTTTATTTTACCACCTCAGTGAGGATTTGTGGCTATCTGGAATGCTACATGTGTGATCAGTATGGTGTCGAGGGGGTATCTGGGTGTCACTCATGTGCATGTTGGGGCCCGCAGAGATGAAGGGTTGTTGTGGTAGTGGAGGGGGGTGGGGGTTCAGGGGTGTTTGTCCAAGTGTGTGTTAGAGTGGGTGTTTGAGTGTTCATATTGTGATTTTCATTATTGTTTAGGGCGATCATCATGGGGTTTTCTTGGGGGTGATCAAGGTGTTGGTTGAGTCATTTAGTTTGGTTTTTAGGGTCAGATTTTCCCAAGGGGATGTCACAATGTGATTTCCAATGTGGGATTGTCTAGAAAGTCCACATTGAGGTGGAATTTTATTTTTACAAAAAAGGCTGTTTTGGAGAGGTTGAAAGGATAATCACCAATAATCAGTGTTTTTTAAAATACATTAGGGGTTGTAATAACCTACGTTAAATTGAATTTTAATTAGGGGACTTTTAAAACCCCTAAAATACCTGGAATTCGCATTAAATAAAATGGTTTTTAGCCACCTCTAATTTAACCACCCCTAAATATAGATACATTTTACATGTGCTACCATAGAACATCCCATATCTAAAGTATACGAGAACATTAGATAATTTTATGGGAAAATGATGAGAAAATATATATGAATGTGTTAAATCTATCTATATTTAAAATATAATACCCTATAATAACCCTATTTTTTGAAATACATGCATACAAAAGTTAAACTAGATGCTCTGATGGATCTAGGTGGGGAGGAAAAAGAGTAGTTCAGTGATATAATTTCTCAGTTTATGGTATTTTTGGGAAGATACCTAGTGAGGATTATGTAGATTGTGTCTAAATGGAAACATGAAATTCAATATTCGAACCCTTTTACTTTCATCTTAGTGGATGGACCTGAGGTAGTTGAGTTATGGATTGTGACTGTCTACGTGATAAATGACCATTTTGATACTCATAATTAGAAGAGAGTAATGCTGTTGGATTAGTTATTACATTTTCAAGATAATAATTGGTGGTGAATCCAAACTCATTATGGAAAACCTCAAGATATAGATTAAAGGACATTTAGTCAATGTTCTTGGTGAACTTTTACCCAGAGATGCTCCGGAAGGAGAGGGAAGCAAGGTTCATGATGTTTTCCCTGGGTTGTATGACTGTATTGAACAATGTGGGATAGATTACTAATTTTTATATCTTTTTCACATCTTTGTTAGGATATAAATATATTTATGAAAAAAAAATTCTAGGTTGAAATAAATTTCATATTATGTTCTAGGTAAATATCTTTCATCTGATAACGTTTTCTAATGTATTGAATTAGGGTATTATTTCTGAGGTGAACATGAAGGAGGCTATATTTGGAGGACATGTGGCTTCTATTATAAAACTAGGATGTACTTCATCCCAGATTAAGAAGTTCCATTGTGACAATTCTAACAATGAAGATATCAAGATGAGTAGAAATTGGGATGGATCAGTTAATTAGTTAATTACACAAGTGATCTTCAACAAGTGTGGTAGGATTGGTCACCTTCATATATATTTCCCCCAAACCACTATTTGAGTGACGATGTTGGGGTATTATGGGGAATATAAAATGGATCAACTATAACCCATGATATGTTAGTACTAAATTAGGAGTTTGAAATAATAATAGTGTTGAATGGGGGTCTTCGACACCATTTAAGTCTTGTATTTTGAGTTGTACTACACATGAAAGATGATGTAGTAGAGGTGGAACATCTGGGAAATAACGGTTGTATTACTAGAGCGGTTGAACATAAGGGATTGACACTTCATCACAAAGAATAGTGGATTTAATGTTTTAGGAAGTTTATCCTACACATTTGGATAGAGAGGATGGACCATCAATAAGCATAATTTCTATTCTTTTTTGCTTCTATATATGATAGATCTTTTTCTGAAACATTTTCCTCTAATTCATTTTTATCTGTAAAATAATTTAATGGGTTATGTTTATCTATAATTTTATTGGGTGGGGTTATGGCCATTGATACATCTTTGTGAGTAATGTTGATGGATGTCTACTATAGAAGGGATGTTATCTCGAGGTTTGGGAATATAGTTTTCGTTTGAATATCTACATTCATGACATGTCAGGATTTGACTTGGTTTTGTGTATGGACTAGGTATTAGCATACTGAGCACGTATAGATTATTTTCATAGTAGAGTGACCATTAAGTCTTCTAATGGTGACAATTATGTTCTTCGTGGACTGTGAGATATTATGGAATGTCATATAGGGCAATTTCATCAATAAATCTCACATCCTCCTGTCCAATATTAATATCTTTTTTGGATGATGGGGGTTGAGAAACATGATTTATTACCACCCATATTGGAACATTTATACTTTTTGTTTCCTCAATACATCTATGTGATTCCACATAAGAGGGTTGTGGAGTTCATGAGTGACCTCATGCCTAGAGCTGATCTAGTTTTCATTCCACCATATAAAATTAAACCAATAGAGCTTCAACATCAAAAGACTCAACTAGAGGTTACGTTTGGGTATGAAATTTATTTTTATGAGTACATATAATTGGGGATCACTGATATTATTATCTAATAAGGATCACAAGATATTAATGTTCTGATTTTTTTTTTGAAGTTGGCATATATGAAAAAGATGAACTAGTATCATATTACATGTATCAGTGATATCATTCCCTCGTTGAGGGTATCTTGGGGTTTCTAAAAGGTTAACGTGCAATTGGTGATTCAATAGCTGTGATGTATACCTTATGATATACCATAGATTTATTTCATAAGTATGTATATTATTTAATAGTTTTTTGTGATGCTATTCGGGTTGACAAATGTACTAAAAGTTCTTATCTCCATGATGAACTGAATCTTACACCCATACAAGGATCAGTTTGTGGTTGTTTTGTTAATGAAATATAGGTGTAATCATTGATTCATGATGATCATTCCAATCATCTTGACATAATTTTCAGTACAGTGATTGAAAATATCATTTGAACAAAGTAATGTAATATTAAATTCTAGAATGATTGGGTACTTTAAATGGGTCACATCATATCATAGGAAGGTGTGTCAATAGACCTGAAGAAGTAACAAGAAGTTGTATCTTAGGAGAATCCAATGAATGAATTTGATATAGATATATAATGGTTTTGGGAGGATAAAATTTGAGTTCTATCGACAAAATTCATGGTTGGTAGGAACACATTAAGTCTTGATATGAATTTATCAAATTTTGAATCATATTGAACTAGTGATAATGCTTGCATGGAGATAATGAAGTAGCTAACTATTGCACTGATCTTGATCGTATCTGAGCCAGAGTAGGAGTAAAAATATTTTTTGGAAGCAGATGAGATCAGGCATGGAAAAGTGTTGATAAATGGAGACTGAGTTATGGGATATGAGTCATAATACTTTAAATCATATGAATTTAAAAACCATACACATGACCATGAGTTAGTTGTAGAGGGTTATTCTATGAATTGTTTATTGAATTATTTGTAGGGTGAAAAGTTTTCTATGTATACTAATAAAAATAGAATTTTTACATCATTTTAAAATGTGAATTTAATATCTGATAGTTGATATGTAGGGATTGTATAGAGCCATTTTATTCGGATAAATATTTTACACCAATGAAGGGAAATAGTATCATTGTCACTTTATTCAAGAAAACTCATATGGAAGAATTTTAAGAGTCGAGTGATCAATGGAATATGAATATTTTTCTTATAGATATGCATGATGTGGTTCAAGTGGGATAAGAGGATATGACCCTCATATTAGTTTCAACTGATTTCACACTTTTTAGAATAATCCGAGAGACACATTGTTTAGATCCTGCAGTGTTTGTCCTTAATAGAAATCCTTGTTGGATGGGGGGAACCTTACGACTTGGACATAGATGAGGAAAATATCATCCATATTATGAATTATGTTGTTGTCCCTATGTGTATATAGGAGGAGATGATACATGATTTTAATGGATCATAGTGAGTGGAATATTAGTGTTTGACTAAGTGAACTATGACCTATGACAACAGTACTATTTCTTGAGATAAAAAAAGGACTTCAAAATGTTTTTTACATGGTTATAGAACTATCACTAGGTGAATCATGAGCGTCAACGACCTTTCGGATTGCTATAACCATTTACCATTCTGGAATATAAGTGGGACTACATTACCACACACATCATGGTGGGTCTCCCATGGATGCCTCAGAAGACATATTATATTTGGGATACTATAGATTAATGGATGAATTTAATGACATTATTTATTATATAAGTGACCTTTCCAGTAGATTAATAGGGGATATGTTAGTCTGGAACAAATTTTTTTTAAAAATAATTGACTGATCCCACTTTTTTCTCATTTCAAAAGTCTCCAAAATATAAAATTTTAGAAACCTATAATCTATTATTAAAAGAAATATCCTTAAAAAAGTAATCATATTTATTTTTCACTCTTATACATTTTCATTTTATTTTAACCCCATGTAAACCAATATTAACAATTACTATGGTAAATAAATTTCCCTATGTGTAATACCCATTATTGTAAATAATTTTATTATCCTTATTAGATAATAATTATAATTAAACACATAAATATTAAATCCATTTTTATTCATTTAAATAAGAAATCTGATTAGTTTAATTCAAATTTATTCTTAGAGGCAAGTCAAATTTTTTTTTCTAAATAAGCATTCAAATGTTTAACAAGAATTAATACCAAAATTCAATATGAAATTGAATCCAATGACATAATTTTTGATGAAAAAATATTTAATTGAATTAATTTTTCTTTCAAAAAAATATAAAATAATATTGGGAATTTAAATTATAAATAAAAAAGGATGCTATAATTAAATATGTGTATTTTTATATATTAATCAAAAAATAAAACATTTCTGAATAATATAAAAAATTCATCATAAGTTAATTTTGATATTATGATTTCAAAAATTGATGTAATTTTTAAATAAATAAAATCTATAATACTGTATAAAGGGTTATTTATGATATAATTTTATAGATATAACTAAAAATATATTTTTAAGAGAACCTATTTTTGATGAGCTAAATAAATTTTCCTATTCTAGTTGGTCCTTTGTTCTTCCTGATTATTGTAATGATATTCTTTGCAATGATATAATTGGTACTGTGTATACAAGGTTGTGTAATGCTCCCCTTTCCTGAGTGGTTTTTACTGATTAAACATTTCTAGATTTAATCTTATGGGAGCAGGTTTTCACCAGGCTCTTGGGATTTTTCAGTATATTTACTTAAAAATTATAATTTTATCACATTATACTATAATTTAATAATTTTCACAAAATTATTTGTATTAAATATGATTTGTTTTGTTTCACTATAATTAACTTTTTTGAGATCACATAATCCCAAAAATAAATAATAGTACTCCTATATTAACTAAAACCAAATTTGTTATCAAATTTATCCAATCTAATACATTTATAACGAATAATACAATAATGACTCCCTATGTTCATATTAATCCCTTAAATATGTTTCAACACGTAAATCACATTATCATAAATTTTTTAAAGTGTAAAATCATTATTTAAAAATAATCCTTTATGATCAAGTAATATGACATATATATCACAATTGAATAAAAAATTTCTCAACATGTCATTGATCAATTAAAAACACTATAATATATAAAAATAATTTACAATATATTTTGAAACCAAAAAATGTTTATAATTATCCACCAGAAAAATGATGTGAAAAAAATCATAGTAACCAATAAATTATTTTGGATAATAATAGTTACTTTACCCATGTTTCACCAATGTTTTAGATTCATGTTCCACGACCATACAGGATGTAATGGGTTGTCACACAACATGATCGTGTACTTTTTATAAAACTATAGAAAAGCATATATGTTAATTATATTAATTAATATCTATGATCATGTAAAATTATCAATAATATACTGAGAATTTTAAAAAATTCATTTAAAAAAAATATATTTTAAAAAATGATGTTTTTATATTAATCACATTATATTCAACATAAACAAAAAATTTAATTGAAAAAAACTACTTCCTCAGGAAGCACATATCCAAGATTATATTTAGCTCAATCCTGAATTTTTCATAGTGTATTAACATACTATCAAATAACATTTCTATGTAACTAGTTACATTTAACATACTCTATAAAATCCTTGAATAGAAACTACTACAAAACAATCATTAGAAGATTCAATATTCTCAAGACTATAATAAAATTGATAAAAATATTTCTACAGGACTCTTTCATTCCAACACGTAAATAACTAAATAATTCCAATTAAATTGTTTTCATAACTTAGGGCCTTATTAATTAATCAAATGATATAGGAATTGACTTAGATAATGACCATGATCCCCATATTTAAAATATTTTTCAATTATTTGTTACTTTGGTTGAACATTATTTCCCTAACTATTGTTAACTATAATATTAATATTTATTCAGTAATTATTCACTATTTCAATCTTACTCTTCAAAAAAATAATCATAAAATTACATTAATGAATATTTCAGGATGCCACTTACAAAATTTTTTACTATTAGTGAATGGAATATTTTATTATTTTTCATCTTTATCACATGAACTTTTTTTAGAATCCATGCCTCTCTTCCTAGATGAATATAGAAACTCGATTATGTTTTATATATATCTTAAATATAGATAAATATAAGGACTTACCCTTAGTACATTACATATTCATTAATTAAATGAATAATTCACATTGAGGATATTTTCAGGTTTAGAGTTTTAGAGAATTAGGTCATAACTGTTACATCTCAAAAGATTACAAATTTGGCACTTCTACTATGATTCCATAAAATAAAAACACTTAAAAAGAAACATGTCTAGTTCCATGTTTTAGATATAATTTCTTTCCTTAATCCCATCATTGACCCTATTCATCATTAAGTCCTCTGGAAAACATTTCAAAAACATCAGATGAACACAAAAAACCCAGTAAAGGATTCACAAAGAAGGAAAACTGTTAGTTTTTCTAATCAACATGTAAACCATGAATACTTTATCAAAGTAATAGTTTTTACCTTCATGAAGTAGTAAATACTCTTTCTTGAATAAAAGTTCACTACTTATCCTATGTAACCAAAAGATTACCATAATCCCATATAAAGAATACATAACATATAAAGGTAACATGGGACATAAACATACTTAAATGGAATAACCATACGATCGACTTCCACACATATCACTACATGGAATAGCCATATGGCCGACTTCTATACCCAATGAATTGGAGGATATAACGTAACCACCCGTCCTGGTATTCACGACACCACCCGTCATATGGTTTATCACGTAACCACCCGTCAAATGTCACAGTACCATTATAAAATCATAACACAAAAAACAATTAAAATGAAAGGAAAACATTTCTACATTTCAATCACAATATATCACTTAAATATATTGACATAAAAAATCCATTATCAAAACCATTTTCAATACAAAAATACATAAAATAGTATATGGTATTTATTTACTTTTAAAAACATTAAGACTTGTTGAGGAAGCCAAAGATCAAATAATACTCGTGGTGGCTGAAAGTTCATTGTCACCGCATATGTTAAAAAGAAACATAATTTTGGTCATTTAGTAAAACACATCGTATAGAAAAGATTCATTTGGAATAAAATTAAAATTCAAAGGGGTTTATAAACCATATAAAAGAAAGTTGTGTATAAAAAAAATACCACAATTAAAGGATATTGAGACAAAGTCCCGTTCAAAGACAGTATCCTCAGATTAAGGATAAATCAATTATGTAATTATGTGTGACAAATATATATATACACAATATAAGTTGATATTAAGTGTAAAACAATCAGAGGTCATTCTCACATATTCATATCATGACATGATCAGGAATTATAGTTTTAACCCAATGAATTGAAATTGGGTTAAGAAGTTCCCTTACAAAAATTTGACAGCCTAACGACGTCACATTAAAATTCAGAAAAAGAGTTGATGAGAGAGAAAATGGTATCTCATTACTTTTACAATAAATTTACATAAATAAGGATATATAAGAACATATCCCAACATGATAATATGTAAATTAATAGATATAACAAAAAATAGTTTTTTAAAAAGTGGAGGGTGAAAGGATCCCTTATCGATTTGGTAACTTACAAAACATAAGCCACATGAAAGAAGGATCATAAAATTAAGATGTAAATACCCATAAATTGAATTATATTACATTATTAATACACTCATGGGAATTATATACACCACACAAAAGTAAATAGTGTAAAATTTAGAATGAATATCAAGGGAATAAAAGTGAGATGAAAAATCTCTTACTAAAACTCAGTAACCTAACAACGCCACTTAAAACATCAAAAAAAGAATTGATGAAATAAAATAGGGTCCCTCATCATATGAACATAGAAAGTAAATTAATAAAAATATAAAAAAACATCCCCCCAACTAAGAAAGATGATCTTAAAAGAAACAACATAAAAGAGAGTACTTAAAAAGAAAGAGAGAGGAAGGATCCCTTACCTTAAGTCCGACTTGTCTTGTTCATTCCATTATATTCCTGAATAATAAACATTGTTCAATTTATAGTTCCATAAAAACATAATTTAATGTTTATTATTCAATTAATATAATTTATTGTCATGTTATAATAATTAGTTAATTATGTGAGTTCATATCATACGTTTTGTCGATGTTCGGTACATGTGTCAAAAATGATCTTGTTTGAAAAGCATTGTCAATGTAGTTGTATGTAAATCATATCCAGAATAGTATTAATGATGTAACGATCATATATATCCAGTATATATTCGTTTTATACTTATTACATAATATTTTTAGATAAAAAAATGAAATCCACCGTTCATGGAGACGGTAGGCCGTACGTACGCATGAACGCTACTTTCAATGCTTTGGCACACTAATGGAATTAAAAATAGATGAGAGATATATATATTATTATTAAATTATAATCTATATGCTATATAGGTCACATATGTTCATTAATATCATTCTTTATACATTCCACGTATTGCATGAACGAGTCACATCACTTGAGGGGGCGGTAGTCCAAACTTTCTCAAAAAAATTATCGCATTGGCACAACATGAAAAGCATAAAGGAATGTTTTAAATATAAAATACAGAAGCATAAAGAGGACATAAATATAATATATATCATATACAAAAATAGTTCCGTCATAGTGTCCACCGTGAGAGGTGGTAGGAGAAGATAGAACAATCATCGTTTCGTGAGCCAGTAATTCTCCATTCACGAAAACAGTATGTTCATTAACCATTAGACGAAGGATTGTGTAAGTTTATAATGAATAATTCTCATAAAAACATCCTAGTTTGTTGAAGATACTTTTTTTGTTACAAATGAAATGAATAAAAATAGTTTAGGGGGTTGGAAAAGAAAAATAAAACAAAATAACATTAGGGAAGACTTTACATTAAAATCAGGTAACTCTCCATTATTTGAGCCACAATGGTTTCATGAAGAGCTTTATACCTATGTTAAGGCTTCTACGATGAAGAGAGAGATATGTAGGGATAAAATGAGCAGCGGTTTGTCGAGCCAAAGTCTTGGGTCGTGTGGTTAAGGGGGTATAGGTGGGGGCCTTTTATAAGAGGTAGGAGGGGCACTCTTGGAATGTCTTGAAATGTTACTTTATTATAAAATGATTTTAGGATATTAAAGGTCCCAAAATTATATATTTCAATGATAAGGTGATACGGGTTCGAAATTCACCCATCCAATAGGTTTTTTACAAGTTTATGTCTTAGATTTTACATTATCTTTTCATTTTATTTAAATTGTTCATTAATGAGGTCATCGTTGCATCATCATGGTGTCATAAATAAATAAATTTATATAATGTCTAAAAATTATAAAAACATACTATGATTTAGTAAATCTTGTTATCTTTCCGATGACTTTTTATATTCAAAAATATAACTTGTATAACCCCATGTAAATAATGTATTAGTAAAACAATACATGTTTGTGAGATTTTTATTTTAACTATAAATAAAAAGTTATTAATGTCAGTTTCCTACCAATGTGTCTCCACTGGCTCCCCAAGATGACACATGGATTGTCTTGGTCGTACATGACTCATACAATAAGGGTATGACATGTGTCAGGGTCATTTCATATTATTATAACATTATCATTACCTTAAATTACACTAATTACACTTAATCAAAATTAATTAAACATAAAAGTTTCTATTCTCTAGAAAAATTATTTTAATCCCATTGAACCAAATTTTAATTCCTAATGACAACTATGTATGTCATATTTTTGAAATTTAAATCACAGAGGTGGTAAAGTTTCATTTAAATGAAATATCAGTTTTTTAACTACCACTTATTGGTTTCACTATTCATCAAAAATTGATGTTTTTCAGAAAAATACCAAAAAATCACCCTAAGATATATTTGATATTCTGAATTCAGAAAATGAAGTCTATTTTAAAAAATTCAAAACATATAAGTTTCATTAATTAATTTAATAATTAATTCCCGTTGTCAAAACAAATAGCGTGTTTTTATGAAACAAAATATATCAAAATATTGACACTAGTTTAAGTCCAATTTCAAAGTGAAATTAATTCCAATGACCACCATTGGATTAAATGGTAAACATATATTATAATTGCACTATAAAAACAATTCAAAAGATAATGTAATAATATAAATATATTATATTAAAAGGGGTTTTGATTTAAAGTACAATATTTTTCACTTATTCATTAAAAATGAATTTTATCTGAAAATTAACAAAAACATACACAAAGTAAAGATTGATGTCCCAATTCTAAAGAAGGATTTTATTTGGTCCAATATAAAATATGAATTTTTCAAAAAGTGGATTTAAAAAGGGTTCACCATCAAAAGGCGGACAATCGACTTTTTAAAGAATATTAGAATATTTACGCTTAAAATTGGATTCATTCGCATTTTAAGCCTCTAGCATTTATTGGAAAAAAGTAAAAAATATTTGCAAAAAATATATAATCATTTAGTAGTTAGTTCTGTTCATTCCCTCCATTAAAACGGCTTGGTGTTAACTACCATTTAAAATAATATTATTTTATTATTATATTGCAACGTATAATTTCTAAGAAACTCATTGTTGCGTATTGGGTATGCCATCGAGCATATCGTTCCTTTAAATTAATATTAACATTTTATTAACAAAAATTGATAAACATGAGAATGTAATATTATTTGTTTAGCTGGGATGTTACATCCTTCCCCCCCTTTTGGAATTACGTCCTCGCAATTTTAAAATTGGGCTTGGAAACTTCATTTAAATCCCCACATCGGAAAAGGGGTAAATTAAACTTTCACTTTAAAAGAAAGAAAGGGAAGTACAAAGGTCACCTGAGTTAACCCAAACTAAGATTCCATGTAGGAAAAAATGGATATGGAAGAAAAAACAAAGGGTCATGTTCTGAGGGAGAGTGATAGAAAACATGTTTAGGAGAAATTTAACCACTAGAAAATCTGAAACTGGTGATGGGTTAAATGGTATTTGATTCCCCAATAGGAAATGTTAACATACAACATTTTTTAAGTTACTTTTCATTGAGGGATTTTTTTATGAGCTTAACTAAATCATAAGGAAACATACATAAATGTCGTGTAGAATCTCACCTCCTACTATATTTCATAAACAAACTCATATTTTCTCCAAAAGTTGAGTATTGAAGATTACTTGTTAACATTAAGAGAGCTGTAATCAACATCTTGAGAATCACCTAATCCACAAAAGAGAACTATATATTTCCCATGTCATTAGACTTTAACAAAAACCAAAATTGTTAGAACAAGATCACATAATCTTCAAATAGAAAATCCTTTATAAAAAAGAAAATCAATTCTTAATCTCCAAAATTTGTCCAAAAAACCAAAAGTTCATCGAAGACCATTCAATAAACAATTTTTCCATAAAATTATTCAATTTAAACCAAACTAAGATTGAAACGAAAATATTTGAAGGATTTAATCACATAGTCTTCTAAGGTAAATATCAACATTTATCTCCAAATAACATCAGTTTCTCTTAATGTCTCATATTGAAAAGTAATTATCCTAAACACATATCCTCCACGATAGGTTATTAATTTCCATAAATAACACAAAATCAACTTACACTTGATTCATAAAATCATCTAACTAAAAATAATTAGTCAAACTAACTTGGGACTTCACGTAGTCCAGTGGTAGGTGATAAATACCAGTAGCACTTTGGTTGTGGGTTCAATTCCCACAGCTTAGTCTGACGCGACGGGTTGTCACACAGTCTGCATGTTGTCCCTTTTTCAAAAATATATAATTCTTATAACATTCCCGAAAAAAAGTCATAAAATCTTCAAAAAACACCATAACATAATTTAACCTCAAGTTTATCTCATGCCTTTAATTTTCCATCATAACATATAGTAACCCATAATTACCTCAAAAGTAAGGATCATATAAACCCTAATGGTCACCATTATAATTATTACCTGAACTTCCACATCGAGTTGGTTCTCTCGTACATGATGCATCTGAGAACTCCCAAAGGTTCAAGTGGTTAATCATGACTCGTTGATAGTTGGTTTAGAATAACCACGAGATTCCTCATTGAATCCCCCATTTCATCCAGTCTCTTAATAAGAGAACCACCATAGTTTCCTTGAATCCCATTGTCACTTTGGTGCCTACTAAATCCATCCATTTACTAAAACGAAAAAGGTAAGTGTGAGTATATCAACAAAATAATCATGTACTAAAGAGGAAGATAAAATATAAGACATACTTATCCAAGTTATCAGAAAATCATTCCAACATTAAAAAATAACAATGACTCTATCTAATATAATAACCATTGTGGTTATACACAACTTGCCACTTATTCATAAACAACACTCTAAACTCTAATGTTATCTAAACTGAACTCTGATACCAACTATAAAGCCCCATCCATAATCATTACTTAATATTCATTAATTAAATGAATAGTTAAGATTGAGGATCTTTTCTGGTTTGGAGTTTTATAGAATTAGGTCATAACTATTACATCATACAAAGTAGACACTTCTACTATGTTTCCATAAAATAAGAAAACTTAAAAAGAAACATGTCTAGTTCTATGTTTTAGATATCTTGTCTTTCCTTGATCCCATCCTTGACCCAATTCATGTTTATGTCATGTGGAAAACATTTCAAAAAATTTGGAGGAGCATAGAAATCCCAGTAAAGGATACACAAAGACAGAAAACTGGTAGTTTTTAAAACAATAAGTAAACCAAGAAAACATTATCAAAGTAATACATTTACCTTTATGAAGTAGTAAATACTCTTCCATGAATAAAAGATCACTACTTATCCTTTGTAACCATAATATTACCATAGACCCATATAAAGAACACAAAACATATAAAGGTAACATGGGAAATAAACATACTTAAATGGAAAAACCATACGGTCGACTTCCACACATATCACTACATGGAATAGCCATATGGTCGAATTCCATACCAAATGCATTTGAGGTTATAACGTAGCCACCCGTCCGGGTATTTACGACACCACCCTTCATATCGTTTACCATGTAACCACCCGTCAAATTTCCATGTACCATTATAAAATCATAACACATAAAACAATTATAAAGGAAAGAATACATTTCCACATTTCAGTCACAATATATCACTTAAATGTATTGACGTAAAAAATAAATTATCAAAACAATTTTAAATACCAAAATACATAAAACGTTATATGGTATTTATTTTCTTTTAAAAGAATTACGGCTTGTTGAGGAAGCCAAATATCAAATAATACTCGTGGCGGCGGAAAGGCCGTTGACCACGCGTATGTTATAAAGAAACATAATTTTTGTCGATTAGTAAAACACATTGTACAGAAAATATTCCTTTCGAATAAAAGTAAAAGTCAAATTGGTTTATAAACCATATAAATGAATGTTGTGTATAAAACAAAATATACCTCAATGAAAGGAGATTGAGACGAAGTCCCGTTCAAAGAAGATATCCTGAGATTAAAGATAAATCAATTATGTAAATATGTGTGACAAATATAAAGACACCCAATATAAGTGGATATTAATTGTAAAACAATCATAGGTCATTCTCACATATTCATATCATTACATGATCACGAATTAGAGTTTTAACCCTATGAATTGAAATTGGGTTAAGAAGTTCCCCTATAAAAATTCGACAACCTAACGACGTCACATTAAAATTTAGAAAAAGAGTTGATGAGAGAGAAAACGGTATCTCATCACTTGTTAAAAAAATTTACATCAATAATGATATATAAGAACATATCCCAACATAATAAGATTTAAATTAAACGTTATAACAAAAATGAGTCTTTTAAATTGAGGAGGGTGAAGGGTTCCCTTACCGATTTGGTAACTTACAAAACATAAGCCTCATGAAAGAAGGATCATAAAATGAAGATGTGAAAACCCATAAATTTAAGTATATTACATAATGAATACAATCATGGGAAGTATATACAACACACAAAAGGAAATAGTGGAAAATGAAGCATGAATCTCATGGGAATACAAGTGAGATGAAAAATCTCTTAGAAAAACTTGACAACTTAACAACGCCACTTAAACCATCCAAAAAAAGATTGATGAAATAAAATAAGGTCCCTAATCATATGAAAATAGAAAGTACAGTAATAGGAGTATAAAATAACATCACCCAACTAATAAAGAGGATCATAAAAGAAACGACATAAAAGAGAGTACTTAACAAGAAAGAGAGAGGTAAGATCTCTTACCTTAAGTCCGACTTGTCTTGTTCATTCCTTTATATTCTTGAATAATAAACTTTGGTAAATTTATAATAGATTAAGGAAATAATTCATATTTTATTATTCAATTATTATCATATATTATCGTGTTATAATAATTAGTTAATTATGTGAGTTTATATCATACGTTTTTTCAATGTTCGGAACATGAGTCAAAAATGATCTTGTTTGAAAAGCATTGTAAAGGTAGTTGTATGTAAATCCAATCCAGAATAGTATTAATGATGTAAATATCATATATATCCAGTATATATTAAATTTATACTTATTTCATAATATTTGGAGATAAAAAGAAATGAAATGCACCGTTCATGGGGAAGGTAGGCCGTACATACACATGAACACTACTTTCATTGTATTGGAAAATTAAAGGAATTAAAACTAGATGAGATATATATATATATATTATAATTCCAGTATAATATATATGTTATATAGGTCATGTATGTTCATTAATTTCATTCTTTATACATTCCATGTATTTCATGAATGAGTCACATCACTTGAGGGGGTGGTAGTCTACCCTTCCTCAAATGGAATTATCTCATTTGAAAAACATGAAAAGAATGAAGGTGTGTTTTAAATATAAAATACAGAATCATAGAGAGAAAATAAATATAATATATATCATATATGAAAATAGTTCCATAATAATTGCCACCATGAGAGGTGGTAGGAGAAGATACAAGAATCATCGTTTCGTGAGGCAGTAATTTTCCATCCACAAAAAAAGTATGTTCTTTAACCATTAGACGGAGGTGTGTGTGAGTGTAGCTCGAATACTTGTCATAAAACATACTATTATGTTGGAGATATAGTTTTTGTATCAATAGAAAGGAATAAAAAGATTTTCGGGGGTTGGAGATGAAAAATAAAACAAAATAACATTAGAGAAGACTTTACCTTTAAATTGGGTAAATCTCTTTGGTTTGAACCAAAACGGTTTCTTGAATAGATTTCTACCTAAGGGAAGGATTTTAGGTTTAAGAGATGGATGTTGAGAGATAAAATGAGCAGAGTTTGGTCGATCCAAAGACTTCAGAGGTGTGGGTAAGGGGGTATAGGTGGGGGCCTTTTATAAGAGGGAGGAGGGGCACTCTTGGAATGTCTTGAAAAGTTACTTTATTATAAAATGATTTTCAGATATTAAAGGTCCCACAATAATATATTTCAAGGATAATGTGATAATAGTTATAAATCCACCCATCCAATTGGTTTTTTACATGTTTATGTCTTATATTTTAAATTATATTTTCATTTTATTTAAATCGTTCATTAATAAGGTGATCGTTGCATCATCATGGTGTCATAAATAAATTAATTTATTTGATGTCTAAAAATTATAGAAAATTACTATGATGTACGAAATCTTTTTAACATTACAATGAATATTTATAGTCAAATATATGACTTGTATAACCCATGTAAAAAATGTTTAGTAAAAAAATAAATGTTTGTGACATTTTTATTTTAACATTAAATAAAAAGTTATTAATGTCATTTTCCTACCAAAGCGGCTTCATGGGGTCCCCAAGTTTACCCATGGATTATCTTGGTTGGCCATGACTCATAAAATAATGGTAGGACATGTTTCAAGGTCATTTCATATTATAATAACATTATCTTTACCTTAAATTACACTAATTACCCTTAATCGCGATTAATAAAACATAAAAGTTACTATTCACAAAAACATTATTTTTATCCCATGGAACTAAATTTTACTTAATAATTACAACTATGTATGTAGGATTTTTGAAATTAAAATCACAGAGGTGGTAAAGATTCATTTAAATGAAAAATCTGTTTTTTAACTACCACTTAGTGGTTTCACTATTCATCAAAATTTGTAGTTTTTCAGAAAAATACCAAAATTTCACCCTAAGATATATTTGATATTCCCAATAAAAAAATGATGTATATTTTACAATATTCAAAACATATAAGTTGAATTTATCAATTTAATAATTTATTCTTATTTTCAAAACAAATAGCGTGTTTTTAAGACACAAAATATATCAAAATATTTACAGTAGTTTTTGTCAAATTTCAAAGTGAAATTAATTACTATTACCACCATTGGATTAAATGGTAAAAATATATTCTAATTTCACTTTAAAACCAATTCAAAAGATAATCTAATCATATAAATAAATTATATTAAAAATATGTTTTGAATTAAAATACAACATTTTTCACTTAATCATTAAAAATTTATTTTATCGGAATAATAACAAAAATATACACAAAGTAAATTTTGATGTCCCGATTCCAAATAAGGGTGTTATTTGGTCCAATATAACATATGAAATTGTCAAAAATTGAATTTAAAAAGGGTTCTCCATCATTAGGCGGTTAATCGGCCTTTTAAAGAATATTAGAATATTTATGCTTAAAATTGGATTCATTCGCATTTTAAGCCTCTAACATTTATTGAAACAATGTAAAACATATTTGGAAAACATATATAATCAATTTTTATTTAGTTCTATTCATTCCCGCCATTACAACGGCTAGGCGTTAACTACCATTTAAAATAATATTATTTTATTATTAGAGTGCAACGTAATATTTCAAAGAAACTCATTGTCACGTATTGGGTACGCCATCGAGCATAGAATTCCCTTTAAATTAATATTAAAATTTTATTCAAAAAAATTGCTAAACATGAGAATTTAATATTATTTATTTACCTGGGATGTTACAATAACTCATTTTCTTGATCACAATATATATAAATGTAAATCTCATTAGTTCATTAATTCACATTAGTGAAATTATTACATGTTTCATTTCATTTATTTTCTTAATTCAATGGCCTATTTTATGATATTAACAAAAAATATGAAAATGAAACACGGTTTGAATTCATTATCATATAATATAGAAACATATTAACATATATCGAATAATAAAAAATTATAAGTATGATCACAATATTGTTTCTCTAGGTTCGAGTCAATGATATCCATTGAAATTATTCATATTTGGGTTTTGAAACCTAAAAACACATTAAATTCCATCATAATAGTCCATAAATATGTTTTTAATTTCCAAATAATATCCACCAAGACTATGATACTATTTGACCATTAATGACTATTTTCTTGTATAAGTAAAATCTCATGTAAGTTTTGATGTACAACTATTATAGTTATTAATCTTATGTACATTTATGCTAGAACAATGTCAACATGTATTATGAATATATGGATGTAATTTCTTACAATCCACTAACTCTATACTTCACCAAGAATACAATATATATATATATATACTTAGACTTATCTATAGGGTTATAACCATGTCATTCTGATCCTTGTTTTAATTATTAACTAATAAACTCCATGATACCAACTATATAATCTCAATACTTTTAAACATATTACTACATGATTCACAAACATAAATATAAAACAATTAAAAAAAATGATCATAAATTCCTAGTGTATATGGAAAACCATGTTCATAATACAAAACCTGAAAGTAAAATATCTAATAAATATTTTATTTTCAATATTGAGCTCATAAATCCATTGGAGGTCCTAAAACCACATGAGATAAATAACATAATTCCTGAAAGTAAGGGGTATGTCAAAAATATTAGTAAATGAATAAACTTGTTAATGAATCATAACATAATATTTAATGATAAAAACTGTTATCATAAAATATTAGGAACATCAATTATCACATAGAAAAATAATACAATGAACATTGTATCATATGATCATTCAATCATATGAAATTTGGTAGCAACAAAAAATATAAAAACAGTATAATAAAAGAATAAATTCGAAGACAAAATCTCATGGTGGACAGAGAACCATTATGGATTAGGTTCACTACAAAATAAAATTAATGACATCACATGACACTAAAATATTATCCAATTCAATAGGGAGAGATATAAAATCCAGGACCCACTAATCATATTTATTTCATATGAATTCATATTTTTTCCAAATAAATATATGAATAATATGTTTTCAATTGAAAAATTTCAAATAAAAATAAAATGGGTTTCAATATCATGTCTAATAACCCAATAAATGGAAATTTATTAATGAATGAATTTCAAATATGAAAAAAGGAATGTATTATCCTATAAATTGATGGGATAATAATCTAGGTATACATGTGGCAGACTTATTTATATAATTTATAATAATTACAAATCAATAGATGTATTTTTTAATGTCTAATTTAAATGCAATTAAAAGGAATAAAAATATTCATTAGTAAATTATAAATTCAATTTTGGAAATAACATAATAAAATTGAGAAAATATCAAGGAAATGTTTTTCTTTATAAATATACAAGGAAAATTATAAATGACTCATAAAGAAAAAAAATCATCATGGAGATTAAAATGAACTCTCAAATCATAATTTTTGGAAAACATATTCTATCTACATTGTGGGTTAATGTTAAATAGAACACTATGTGAAAAATGATTGGAATATTATTTTTAAAATATTTCTTGAAAAGGTAAATAAATTATAGATAACATTAAACAGTCATAGAATAATGTTGAATATTTTTTTAATGAGAAAAACAGATTAATTAAAATATATAAATAGAAGAGAAATAGATTTATACAGATGATATAAATAAAGTAAATATTCTGAAAAAAATATTTTGTTAGTTTTTTTATACACCAAATAGTGTATAATGGTACTATAACTTCGAATAATCATCAATAACCAATAGAGAATAAAGTTTTAATGTTTTATTATGAAATTAGTAAATAATTGTATCAATGTAAATTTATGTATAAATAATCCTTATTAAAATGAGTCTAATCCATAATCCCTTTCCGCTTTAGTAATATTTTATTCATATCCCCAATGAATTAAGTAAATGAATTATTACATAAAATAACAATATTAATGAATTATTCCTGATATAATATGAAACTTTTCAGTATTTAAACTATATTATGGAGTCTATGTTCATAGAATATCATTTTTGTAAAATAATGATGTTTTAAGATGAAACCCATACAAAGTTCATGTCAATGTGTTGAGAGTTAATCCATTTAGGGATTATTTGTAAAAAAAATTATCCAAAATAATACAACTGATGATACAAAATAATTTAATATCATTTCATTCAAGACATAATATATCAATAGTATAATAAATTATATAGGTGTATGTCCCAATTAATGTAAATTGAATTATGAATCCATTGACCTCTCACTTCCATTTAGTGAAGTAATCATCAACCTCATGTATAATAGTTTCAAAATATTCTTCAACTATTATAGATTAATATTAATATTTATAATTTCCTTCATTGTCCGTTTTATAACTTATTATATCCCATATATTAACATTTTTTCATTCTCGCTAATGTTTCATGTGTTTACTCCCTTGTTTTCCCTTTCATATTTTATCATGAATATTACAGATGTGGAATATTATATTAAAATACATAATGTATATAATGATATTAATTTAATGAATATCAATATTTTTTAGATATACATTTTTTGTAATTATTGAATATTTCTCATATAGAATGAATCACATCAGAATATATAGATTGTAGGTCATACA
The DNA here is from genome assembly GCA_963277665.1 of Viscum album. Classification (NCBI taxonomy): domain Eukaryota; kingdom Viridiplantae; phylum Streptophyta; class Magnoliopsida; order Santalales; family Viscaceae; genus Viscum; species Viscum album. The sequence continues at coordinate 1,057,548,293 of OY728142.1, forward strand.
TATGCACAGGAGACATTACAAATTCCATTACAACTGAAAGGGTAAGGATCGATATTGTATATTAATTTTTAGGTAGAGTCATTATATATAAAACATACATATTGATTAAATATATCATTTATTATCTTAAATATATTTATTTATTTAAAACTACTCACAAAACTTTTGAGGTTATAGTCCACCACACAAACAAATGATGTTATAATTTATAAAATATAATGTAATGTAACATATTATATTATATATTTTATTAACATAATCATTAAAATTTAATCAATATAATTTATATATTTCAAATTATACCTCACTATCTTCTACTTAAATTATATCTATAAAATTAAACACATCGCTTTGTGTGTTGGTTGTCCTCTATACTCACGTTCACCAATATCATATTATCTATGGAAGGAAAATTTAGAAGGTATATCTAATTTCATAATCCGAGAAGTATAAGTAGATAGTAAATATAATATATAAGAATTAATGATTAATTTTGATCCCCCCATTTGAGGCCTATGTGGAGATTTAATTATGTCTGTTTTTATGGACGTCGATTGACATATACACGATCGACAGTTTTGTTTACTATTTAACAATATAGAATATGGATTAATGTTATGATCCTAACATAGAAAATCTCTGTATATTTATTATATAGTAGTAATTTTATAAATTTTTATAAAAATTATTTTAATGAGTTTAATGTATAAATAAAATAAAATGCCAGTTAATAACGTTACATATTTAGTGGAAAAAATATTTTGGATTCCAGAAAAATCTATTATACGATATATTGATATTAAAAATGGATTATATGATTATATGGGGAATAAATTTTTTTATTTATTAATGTCTTGGTACATCCAATGATTGTTGATGTGTGATGCAGATAGGAGAGGGGTGATTTTCTATACGTGGGGGAGGGGATACAAATGGAATATTTGAAAAGAAATAATTCCAACGATTGTTTTCTCATCAAAAGTTGTCTAAATAGACAAGTATTTATAATTACAATATATAAGATCTAAACATGACCATAAACATTTAATTATAATATTTTTGATATATTTTTATCCTTTATGTTTTTATTTTATCGCACAGAAATGTCCATTTTTATGTTAACCAATGAAAAAACTTATTACGATTTTCGATATTCATTTTGTGAAAAATTATTGTTTCCATATTTGATAATAAAAAAATTAATAAAAATATAAAATTAATTTTTCAAATTCATCCTTCAAAACATAGTGAATTTAAATTTAAAATTAAACCCATAGACTTTTCAAATAAATTTCAAAGGAAAAAAGTATATATATATATATATATTAAAAATAAATATTTAAGTGATTTAAATTGCCTATTTTTAATGAATAAATATATAGTTTTAAAAATTTTACTATTAAAAACAATATAAAATAAAATTTTCTTGTAAAATCTTTATTTAAATTGGTACTTTTCAATGAAAATCATTATTCATTATTATCCATCCAAAAAATAAACTATTCACTGACTGAAAATTGCATATTTAATTTATTTAAAGCTCAAAAGGTACAAGCTCCCTCTCCGAAAGCTCACGGAGGTCTAAAGTGGTGAAGCCCAAGGGCATCCCCCTGGAAAAAATTCTTACATACCCTGGGTAAGGACCCCACATTCAGAAACACCCTTCGAGGATCCGTCGGACCGCTCTCTCTAGATATGGCATCCGCCGTAAAATTTGCTTCTCTCGGAATATGGCGATAAGTACAATCATTAAGGAGCAAAGAAGCACATCTACGAACGGTATAAGTATAGACCCATGGCACCTTCACGTCCTCGTGCAGAATTCGGATCAGGATCTCGGAATCTGATTCAACTTCGGCGCAGACCATGAAAAGACCGGTACAAATTTCCAAACCTGAGAGCAGCGCATGAATTTCCGCCCCTAAGGAATCCCCGGGGCCGTGGAAGCTGCTGAAAGACAAGATAACCGAGCCATTTCCGTCATGCACCAGCCCACCTCCTCGTATCAGACCGTCAACGAAGGAGCCATCAACATTCAGCTTGAGCCCCAATAGAGGGGTTGTCCATTTTACCCAACGACCCGGCGACCTGCATACCTTCGGTCTATGCAGGAAATCACAAAGCCACCGAGAATTCTGCCCACCTTTCAGCAGGTTGCATAACTCAAAAACCAAACTTTTCATCTTAACCCTCATTGCGGAGAGGGACCACCAGCTCTCAAAACGCGCCTTATTCCGCGCCTCCCAGATCGTCCAGAAAATAGCCGTAAGCACCACGCCGCGGATTTTAGACTCCATCTCATCCTGCCCCGTACCTGAAAACCAGCAACCAAGAAACTCCTGCATGGAGGAACACACCGGATTGTACCTGCCCCTACCATCCAAACAGGACCATAGATAAACAGCCCAGTCGCTCTTAATAAAAAGGTGCAGAACAGACTCCGCCTGGGGGTGAGCACAGCAGAGACATCTGGAAGCAAGGTTAATACCTTTCTTCTGGATATTGTCATCCGTCGGCAGAGCTTGTTTCCTTGCCCTCCACACCAGAAACGACATCTGGGTTGGAAGTTCTTTGCACCAAAGGCGCGATCCCCACTCATCATGAGTATTCCCCTGGTTGAGCATATGCCAATAATCCTTCCCATTGAAGACCCCAGAGCTGGATTCAGTAAAACAAAGTCTATCGGCGACCTATGAAAACATAATCTTATTATGAACCTCACGCTTTTCCGGACTAAGAATTGCCTCAAGAAATATGGCGTGGCGGCAGGCTTCTTTGACAGTAAAGTCCGGGACTGGGCAGTGAGGGAAGAAGAGTTTCTCCCCAATCCAGTTGTCTCGCCACATGTTAATGTCCCCATGACCCACAACCCAGCAAGCAGAATTTTGAAGAAATTCCAGATGTAGTCTAACCGTTTTCCCATGTCTGGAAAGCTTCCTAACCTCCCACTCCTCCCAATTCCGACCGTATTTAATCCTCAGAACTTTATCCCATAAAGAGTGTCCCTCCAGAAAATCCCAGGCTAACCATGCTTGCAAGGAGAGCATTGAGGCCGAGATATCTCTGAGGCCGACTCCACCTTCCTCCACCGGTAAAGCTAAATGGGACCAGGAAGTCCAGTGGGCTCTTCCAAAGCAGTTTCCATCCCAAAGAAAATTGTTCATCAACTTCTCCATAGCATCAATAGTTCCTTTAGGAGGGGAGATGACCGACAGAACGTGCATTGGGATAGAGGAGACCACACTGTTAATCAAGGTCACCCTACCACCAAAAGACAAGAATCTGGATTTCCAGTTAAGAATTATTCCCAGCATCTTATTTAATAAGTCCTCAAAAAATACCTTTTTAACTCTGCCATATGAAATAGGAGCCCTGAGGTAAGTCATAGGAATATGTTTCCTTTGAATACCCAGATTGTCTTGAATGGACCGGACCCTCCGAATTGAGCAATTATTGGATATAAAAACGCTGCTCTTTCTAGAATTAATTTGCTGACCACTGAGATAGGCGTAGATCCGCATCAGAGACATAAAATTGATAAGGGATGACCTCCTGCCATTAATAAAAATGATAATATCATCAGCAAACATGATATGAGAGAAGGTTCCATCCGATGCACGGGCCCGATATGGCCAGATCTTCCTATCCCTCAAGTAACAATGAAGATTACAGGAAAGAGCCTCCTGGGCAATCAGGAAAAGGGAGGGAGAAAGGGGGTCCCCTTGGCGCACCCCACAAACACTCTTGAAAAATTCGAAACCTTTCCCCAACAAGGATATAGACAGCCACGGAGAGGAGAAGCAACGAAAGCATAAGTCACAAAACCATTCATGGAAACCCATTCTTCTCATCACCCTGCTGATAAAACTCCACTCAAGCTTATCATAAGCCTTATCCATATCCACTTGGATAATCAAGTTGGAACCAACCACTTTCTTATTCAGATCCGCCGTTAGTTCTTGGGCCACTCCCAGAGCCCCTTGAATGCCTCTACCCTGGATAAACCCATGCTGCTCTTGAGAGATAATTTTTGGCATCACCTTGTTCAGTCCTCTAGCCAGGAGACTACCCAGAATCTTATAAGAAAAATTACACAAACAGACAGGTCTATAATGCGTAACATCCGTAGGGTATTTTCTTTTCGGAACCAACACCACCCTGGATGCACACGAGCCCCTGTTGAGAGAACCTCCCCTGAAAAAATCCTGTATAGCCTCAATGACCTGAGACCTAACAATGACCCATGCTGCCACGTAGAAGGAGCCCGGAAACCCATCCGGTCTAGGAGCACTCTCCGGAGACATTGATCTGACCGTTTCCCAGATCTCGGCCTCTAACGGAAGTGACCGTAAGGACTCATTCTCAAGTTGGGAAATACTCTGAGGAATGCACCCCATAAAAAACTCTTGGTCACGAAGAACAAAATCCCCTCCAGGAGGTTCCTGACGCCTCCCCCCCCCAACAATTGTTCAAAATGATCCAAAGCAAGCATCCCAGCCACATTTACGTCAGAGGAGTAAGACCCATCCTCAAGTCTAATGTTAACTTTGGAGATTTTCCGTTCCCTCAAGAAAGCATGGAAAAAACTGTTGTTTCTGTCCCCTTCTTTAAGCCACCTGGCTCTCGATCTTTGTCTTAAACCAATCTCCACTTCCAGAAGCCTCTTCACAAGTATGGATTTTTTATCACAAAGTAGAATGAAGGAGGGTTCATTCCACCTGTGCTCCAGAGTTTCTTCTAAGAGGTCGATCTCAGATTGTAGTGACTCCAAGGAGACCTTCACAATTTGATTGGAAGCAAACCACATGCCGATATCATATTTGAGGTGTTTGAGCCGACAGGACAGCGCCACCCAAGCATGTCCTTCAACCTCCTGAACCCAGGACGTTTCCATCATGTTCATATTGCCATCCATGTAATGCCAATCCGCTGAATACATAAAACCTTGTCTCTCCAGGTTACCCTTCTTAATGTCAATAAGTAACGGCGAGTGATCCGAGAGGGCACACGAAAGATGAGTGACTGTGGTCTTGGGAAAGTCATCGAGACCTTGCAAGTTCGACAGGCATCTATCCAACCTACACCATATTCTAAGGTCCCCGCGACGATTATTGCACCAGGTGAATTTTCTCCCCAAGAAACCCAAATCCAGGAGACCCTTCTTAGAGATGCAGTCCTTGAAATCCAGCATACCGTTATTGGAGACCATGGAGCCACCCTTCTTCTCAGACCTGTCCACAATAGCATTAAAATCCCCACCTACAAACCAAAAATCTCCCTCCAGATCAAAGGAACCAAGGTACTCCCACAAGTCCTTCCTAACCAGAACATCTGTGCTGGCATAAATAAACGAAAACCGAATTCCTATACCTCTGAAAACAAGATTAACCGAGATACACTTCTCCAGGATCTGCAGCAGCTCAGCCTGGATTAAGTTCTTCCAGAAAATCCATATATGTTTGTTAGCCGGCTGGCCATGCAGAAAATTACCAAACCCCAACTTCCTGCTGAAGAATCTGATTTTCCCCGGATCCTGTTTCGGCTCCAAAATGGCAACAAGGGAAACCCCATGTTTCTTGCACTCAGTAGCCAAAAAAGAACATTTTCCTTTCCCTCCAAGGCCTCGAGCATTCCAAATAATCAGAGAATCCATTACACAAAGGGAGACTTGACCTTCCGGTCACTGAAGCATGATCTAGGAGTTAAAAGGTCTCTATAACACTCCTCCTTGGCCATAGAACGGGTTACCGGTCTTGAGGAACCCGCCGCTGAACCAATCTTGTCTTCTTCTTCAAGGGGCTGTCAGAGTCTTCAAAGGAAAAACTGATCCCCCTTGGAGCAGAGGAAAACTTTGAGGAAGATTCCTCCTGGTTAAAAGAGGCCAGTAGCAACCGAGGAGGGGAGTTGCGGGCCGAAAATAATTCCTTCGCCACTCCCTATGGAAAGCCCTTCCGGGAATCCTTTGAAACGGAATTGGAAGCACAACCTACCGAGGCCAGTGCTGAAATGTTCAAAGCTCCAGCAGCCAGCGAAGAGGAAACCCGAACCTCTCCAGCAGGCGCCATCAATTCTTTTGGAATACCTGAAAAAATCGCAGAAAAAGACAAGGATCTACCTTTAGAAATCAGGAAGGAAACCCCCTTATCACCCAGAACCCGTGAGAGAACATCCTCATTACTCCACGCTAGCATGTCAGACCCTGGCAGAGATTGTGGCTTCAACTTGGGTGTCTCTCGCAGCAAAGAAGCCGACATATAATTACAGGATATGGAATCCTGGGAGGAGGAATCCTTACAACAATCATTTGATAATTCAGCCGCAGAAGATGTGCCAAAGGTCCGGATCTGCCCTGTCGAGGGAGAAGAGACAAGGCCTCCTGCTGACCCCTCTTCGCCTGAACCTGATCAAACTCCCCTCTTAGCCTGCAGACCCGGAGACGACCTGATAGAAGTCGGCGACAAGAGTCTTCCTTTAAAGGGAACTCTCCCCCGATTATTGGCATTCTTAAGTCTTCTACAGAAATCCACCGAATGGCCCTGAAAGCCACAGGAGGAGCAGAACCTGGGTGGTGAAAGAAAAACCAATCTCTGCCGCCACGTAAACCCACCCTGAGACCGGATCAGAACAGTGGAGGGGAACTTCACAGATAAATCCATTTCCACACACATCCGCGGATTAGCTGCGTCCATCAAACCCTTCGTCATCTCGTCAATGCATAAAAACTTCCCAATAACATTTCCCACCGCCTCCAGAATGGAAGGATTCTGAAAAGGAATGGGTAGGCCTGGAAGCTTGATCCACACCGCACAAATAGAAGATTCTTTCCCAAAGTGGCACTCCCAGGCCCACCGCGATAAAGTGAAATGGAGAGAACCACAACATCTCCCCTCCCTTGACCAGGCGCGCACGAAGTCCGCTCTATCCGAGAGATGAATACAGAAGGCAAATTTCGATAACTCCGAGACCACCGCCGGGTGATGCAGCCCCCAGGATTGGACGAAAACCCTAAACTCCTCCACTCGCGGTTTCACCATCCCAAATCGGGACACGAGGGTTAGGCAATGCACCTCCGTAGCACTCTCCATCTCCATGTCAGATAAGACCACCACTGGATTCCCATCAAGAAAATCCGAATGGCGATGCTCAATTTGAATCGAAGGAATAGCAGCAGGCCCGCCCTTCAGACCAGCCCCTTCCCCCCTCCCCCGGCAGACCACATCCTTAAAAATTATTTATATTATTTTCACATAGAATGAAGAAATAATAATTTTATTGAAAATTTAATTTCAATGAATAAAATGGCATTACATGAAATTGAGTGATTAGTTAATAAGAATTTACAAATTAAATTATATTGGTTAATACAATTTTATTAATTTAATAAACTATTTTATCCGATTTATACCAATTAATTTAAAAACAATTTTATAATAATCTTATATAAATATATATGTTAGTAGTATATCACGGTCCATTAAAACATAGTGTTTCTTGTGATAAATGTTATACAAGAAATTTAATTTACTTGTAAAAAAATAAATTATCAATTTGTTACATTATCATATATACTAATTGTTTAATATCATATATGATAAAAAGACATTATTTAATTATTTCAAAACTATTGATGAAATATAGTCTATAAAGTGACCCACCCTTCAGCTACGAAGACCTATGCATTATTCATATGAAAAAAATGAAACATAATAAACACGAGAGAAACAATATCAATAAATGTATGTATTTCAAGATATATCCATATAGAATATCTTTTTATTAACCAATAAAAATTATAATAATGTATAAAAATAAATATGAATAATTTTTTTTATTATAGTGAATTCGTAACACAAGATTCAACAATATATGTATACATTGATGAAAATATGTTAATGGGTTTTTTTTGAAATATTTGTTGACGAAAATACACTTTCATTTTGATAATTAATTTTTAATATAAAAAATTTTCAAACGTTATAATGAAATCATATTATTTTCATATAATGTTTCATAATTGTAATGAAACATTAAAATAATCGAGTAATCATAACGGTGGGAAATTTCATTCATACTATATAAGTTATCAAATATTCATCTCAAAACATTTCTATTAAAAACTAATATGTTACTCGGTTCCAAAATGATAGGATGTTATTTATTAATTTTATAAAACAAATACGAAAATGATAAAAAAAAATTAATAATATTTAAACAACCATTATAAAATTATTTTTTTTCATTAAAATACATGTACATGGATGTGGAATAAACCTTCAACAAGTCTTAAAAAATGCCTAATTTATATGAGATTATGAAATATACCCTTACGACTAGTGTATATTTTTAACTGTATTCCACATGAATGAAATATAATAAAATAAATCAATATATAAAATTAAATCAAAGTGACTCATGATATAATATATAAAATAGGTAGTATATACACCACAAAAATGAAATAAGTGGTTAATGTTGCCTATGTCTCACCGAACTAAAATGGAGACGAAGAACTCTCACATCATGTTCAACATCCATCATACATATTCAATCCTCATTTATAATTAATATATAAAAATGTTAAATATGTTATATAACTATAATAACATATATATCACATAAATTTTCATTTATTTATTATTTTTAATCACTAAAAAATTACATTTATGTATTAAAAAACTCTCATTGTGACCATAACATTATTTTTCAAGTATTTTCTGATTCGGTTATTCTATGAATTATAGATTTATTATGGTTAGATATTACACATAATATTATTCATGTTATATGAACCAAGCATTTAAAATATATGGATATTAACATTCATCCATATAGGATGAGATAGAAAAATGTGATACATTGTTCATAGAGATGGTATGTAATATATACACGTGAACAAAACATCAAAATATCAATGGATATAAATAATAAATGTGTAACAATACTTCAAATATCTAGAATAATTATTATATAAAAAATAAATAATATATATATATATATATATATATTAGTTATTTTTTAAAAACCATACCAATAATTGGTTGATGGAAAATGAAATACACGCTACATTATGATGGTAAGTCATACCTATAGATAAGTGACGTTCACAATTGTTATTAATAAGAAAAATGTGTAACATTATTACAAAATAATCATAATATCATCTCATCATATTTATGAGCCTGGATAAAATATTTTATTATGTGTACAACACATTACTGTAATGTAGTAGAATAAATAAACATTATAGAGTCTGTAAAGATGATTGTCTCTTTTTTGTAGTCCTTTTACATATCTTCTTAAGGGACATAGGGATTATATTTTGGAAATTCTAGATCCTAATGAAATTTTATACGGTTCATTAGAGAATAAATTTTCATCTTTAGGTCCAGATATATAAATCAAATTGGTACAATGATATTAGTGTGAGGGTGGATTGTTATAATTTTAGGGATACGCACTTTTAGAACATATTAAAATATAAAATTAATATAAATAAATTATCATGGTCAAAATGATCCAAACTAATATATATTTTTCAGCAGTGGTTATATGAGTTAATTTTTTCTTTAAATAATTTTTTTATTATATCGGATATGTTTTCACTATTATCATTTTCTTTTAATTCCCCACTAACTGTTTTGACAAATACTGTACTATTAAAATATTTTACCCATTATAGGAAAAAATATAACTATAAAATTAAAATTGTCTCATATATGTGTCATGGTAGATTTTATTAACTATATAACTTTCTTTTGATGAATATATTATTTTTATAAAATATTATTCATTTAATAAATTACTATTTATCAAATATTATTGTGGTAAATTTTTGAACTACTCGTTTAATTTAACAATAATAAAAAAATAAAAATAAAGTATGTCTAATAAATTTCCTAATAATCAACCAAATATTTCCTGTTTATCTATTACAATCATGGTTAACATTAACTTTTAAAAATTATACTAATTTTAATGATTTTTATATCAATTGTTTTGTATTGAATAAAAAAAATACTTCCTCAGGGTTGTGTAAGCATTTAAGGAAATTATTTATTCCCCTGAAATTAATAAAAATGTACCTTGATGAGAATTAATTACATATATATATAAATAGGTTTTAAAACTGTTTATGTCCTCATGTTTTCCCAATGTTAAAAATATTAAAGATAACAGAAACTAGAGTGTGTCATTTTTTACCTTTCTTTATATAACTTATTAGAAGGTTATAATCTCATACAAATGGATGAAATGTTTATATAAGAGAAAATTATATAATTATGGATGCATTTTTACCATCCAATTATATTTCTTAAAGTGTATAGGACATTTATTTATCCAAATCAATTTTTTACCATATTTTCTAATTTACCCATTACCGTGGTTACAATCATTAATATGGCTACTATTAAAAATGAAAACACAATAAATGTGACATATTTACAAAATTCAGACATCTTGATTAGAAATATGGCTATAATACTATAATCAAAATATAAAAATATCCATATATTAATATAAGATTGAAATAAAATATAAAAAAATTAGAGTTATTCCTTTTTTTATAATTTTTTATAGAAAAAAAATTATACAAATTATTCAAATGAATATGACGTGCATATTTATAATATAATTAATATTTTTATTATAATCATTTTTTAATAATGGAACATCATAAATTGTACAAATATTTTTTTTTAAAAATTAATCTTCAAATTAATTATTTACTAGATAATATATATATATTTAAAATAAAATAATTTCACAATAAGATAATTTTTAAATTATCATGTCAAAAATGAAGATGATTTTAGAAAATAAATTTTTTCATATGTTCTAGAAATTAATTATAATATTCTATAGGATAAATAAATATATAAATTTTTTTAATAGAACATATTTATGGGACACAAAATTAATTTTAAAAAAAGGTGAATATTTCATATCAATTAATCAATTATTATTTTTATGAAAAGGGTTTCTATATATATATATATATAATAAATATGATAATAATATCCATACACATCAGTTTAATGGCTATGTTATAATAAACATAATTAAATTATAATATTTTGAGGTTAGTTTTTTCTCAGTTTTTCATTTTGTATACACTTTCAAACATTCTATTCCTTAAAAAAATATGGTTTCTACAAAATAGAATGAAAAATAATTCACTGATGACATATTGTCACCACCACATTAGGGAAAACAAAATATCTTCTATCATGATCTGGTTGGATTATTAGATACATTAATGTGGATGTAACTATCGAGAACCATATGAAACAAAATACCTATACTATATGAAGACATTTATCAAACCAATATGAGAATGGTGATAAATAATTTTCAAATAGAACACCCTTTTATATACAATGAATAATTGAAGTGATGAAAAATTTCCTCATTAGATACTCAAAATCATCTTCATACTTACCATTCCATAATATTTTTATATTAATTCTATTTATGGATGTCATAGGAATTTTCATCTAAGATTGAATACTAATTAATATCATATAACTGTATAAAAGAAAAGAAAAACTCAATAAATATGAAATAGTAATGGTTTCTTCCAATGAAATGTCTACCTAGATCATCGAATAGATCCATGAAAACTCTACAAAAGGTTATGAAATATACACAAAAATAAAATTCATAAACCTTGTATTTAAATATAACAGTTTAAAAAATAGTTGTTTATGATGTAGAACTACCAAAATTATCTTAAAATCCTATATCTGATCATCTATAGTCATAGAGTACACAAGGAGGTCAACATTGAATAAAACGTAGATTAGTCCAAAAACATCTAAGACATTGACTTTTTCAACCCAATAAATACATATATGATGTTCTTAATTATAGATCATATTACAATATTATCATATCTCGAAAAAAACATCATAAACTACTCTCCAAAATATATTCATATCTGATCCACATCTGACAAAGTCATTATAGAATGTCAATTTTTGAGAACCATTTAGATAAATTTAGATGATAAAATAAATTACTAATCCATTAATGAGAATAGTAATTGTTCATTGTCACATTATTTAGGATATAAGAATTGATATGAAGATAAAGCCTTCTACTAGCCTTCATTGCAATGAAAAATTAGTGAAACTATACGTTACATGATTTGATGAAAAATACTTCATTTCATGAGATCATAAACCTATATCAATAAATCCTAAAAATACAAAAGAACCATCCAATATATAAATATTGAGAATTTAAAATTTATCAACTATAAATCTATCCAAAAAAATACCACCTATCAGAGATAATTCTAAAAAAATATTCAAGAAATACATTCATGTGCACTTTGAAGACATTTGAAAACACAATTTATGATCCTATAATGAAACCTAAATCATCATTACCATCAAGGAATACATATATTTTTCTATTCCCTCAGCTCATATAAGTTTCTCTCTATCAAAAAATAGGGCAGACCCCAAATCAAAATCATAGAACCCAACCTTCGTCTTGAAAAAAGAAATCCAGGATAGAATACAACAAATTAAACAATTTCATACCACATATTATTTCATTTGGTTATATGTAAGTACATAAGTTAACCATATTATATTTTCCACCACTGAACTTACTGAAACCTCAATATAGAAAAATTATCTCTTATGGAATTCGAATCCTCTCTACAACATTTGTCAATGAACTATGAGGGGTATGTAGAATGATGGGTTATGATGCTCCTGAATGAAACAATGAGATATCCCATGTCCCAAATAATAGATGGTTTCTATAAAGGATTTCAATGTTCAATGGTGTTGGAAACACTTCAGTTGGCTGTTGAACCAGATTTTTTGCAAATCCTTCATGACTATGATATACCCCACCACTAAGACTAAACCGCAATATATTAAGATGGGTCATCCTAGGGATGTCCTCTTCCTATATCATCTACTCTATATAGATCATATTCTAGGGAAGCCAACATCTTCTTCTAGGTAAGATAGAACAAAAAAATTATAACCTAAATTAGACCCCCACCTACATGATATTAACATAGATTGATTGCGAACTCTCAATATAAGAATCTGTGACTTATACAATAAATAAAAACATCCAGTCCATTGAAAGGGGCATGAGAACCCCCACACATAAAAAATGATAGGATGAGGAGTGGGTCCTACACCTGGGTACCTAAAAACACAAATGTCATGGTAACTATGAATACTAGACGACAAAAATTATTCATGGAGAATCCTGATCACTCCCCTACTATGATGATCTAGTCCATTCATGTATTCTAAAAATAACTGATGATACCTCCATTACCGTGAGATTTATCAGGAACAAAAAAAATTTACCGAAAAATGATATTTTTACACTAATACCCTTTGAAAGGCCATGATCGGGCCACCATATCCGGAAGTAGGTCATAATATTTTAAAATAACGGACACGAATGGGATCCAAAACACAGTCACATTGTTTTTCTCCTATCATATGTTTTGAAACTACAAATTATTGTACACCATTTTGTAATAAAAATAAATACTACATGAACGTAATTTCAAAACCATTCCAAAAGAATGCCCAACCCTTTATTATCCTAACAGATCCGGAACTACTAGTAACCAGATACCCTACATAGAATAATTATGAAAAATGAATCCAAGTTATCATTATTATTATCAATTAAACAAATGATATCTCAAACTCACACAACCTGTCATTTTTCCATAAATTAAAAACCGAACGTTATAACTTCAATTAACTTTCGGAGTAAATCTCTTATAGTCTCATCCTTTAGATTCATCATTACTATCTTCATCGCAAGGGTGATATAATTTCTCCTATTACAATACATGTTTGGAATGCCTTAGATGAATAGTTAAACATATATATATATATATATTCATTAAATATAAAAATAATTATGGTTTCAAAATTGATAATATATTGTAGCTTATATGATTTAAATATGTACCTGCTCCTATGGTTTACCCATTCCTAACTGTGGTAAAAACTAGAATGATGAATTATCCATTCCTACATCTCTATGTGGAATTTAGTATCTCATCTATTATTAATCATATTAAACAATAATTTCTATAAATCAAATCACTAGGGGGACTAAATAGATATTCCCTAGGTATTCAACCTTGATTACATTTCTTAATAAGCTCAATTGACAGCGTTCCTTGTCTAACACATGAAGACATCACCTGTTACAAATAAATTCTATCATATCTCTCCAAAAAAACATTTGGTAAAGCAATGTATCGAAAAACTCTCCCAAAAGAATACCTCCTAGGGCAATAATTTTAGACTTGAAAAAATTAATCTGGAATGCATCCCCCAATAGTCCATTGGTTTCTGAAAATCACATATTCTATATTATCTATACAAGTTGGATGCATTACCCTCTATGAATTACATGTGTAATGAGGGATAATATAAAAGCATAAAAAATTCATATTCTAATAAAATAAAAGATCCATGTTTATTCATGTTATATGATACCATTAGATGAAATATAAAAAAAACTAAAAGTATATAAGAAATAATCCATAGTGACCACGAATCGCAAACATCTCTAGAAAAACACCATGATATATTAATTTATTTCCCAATTATAAACTATCTCTTATGGTCTTAATAATCACATTACATATTTATAAGGTGAACATAATAGGTATACACAATAGGATCATCTATCAAGATTTATATGGAAATTATAAATAAATCATATTAAATCATATATAGTAAACATGTGAAGATTACTAATTAGATAAAAAGGTATACTAAATTTCTATCATAACTAAGGCTCCCTCGAAAAGTATCACATACAATTAATTTATATTATCCAACAAAATAAAAAACATATGGTTCCATGATACCACTCCCACACTTGTTATCCTATTTTCCCAAGTATTACAGACCCTAATTCCACTCTTTGCAAATAAACCATTCTATTTTAAAATGATTTCAAACAAATATCATATGATTCACCAAATCCAAAACAATATCCCATCTTCGACAACCCCATCTCAAAATAATAACCATGTGTCTTCTTGGATCCACCGAAGACCTTACATAATGTTGAATAACTCAAGACATCACATACCTTATAGATCATACCTATAATAATAATTAAAATATCAAAAGATACAGTTGTGTGAAATAACATGAACCCATTATAACCCTATACAGACATATTTGATAATGGTAATCATATCTCATAGTATCACATTATAATAACTATATAATAGCTATGGATAGAGGGGTTACGTAGCCATTCATCCCTCGCCAACCATGATATTGGGGAAAACAACCTCCAGAGTCCACTGTGTGTTAGTTTCCCTTACAACATCAGTTTGGTATCATTGAAAATAAAAAATCATTGTAATTTAATTCTCAAAAACCAAATAATGGAAAATGACATATGGGTAACCTCATCGTAATCTATAATCTCTTGGAAACTTTTAAAAACATTAAGGACTAGATATCACATAAGAAAAATAATATTATAGTAAGACATTAATCTAATTAATTATACTATTAAATTTATCTTTTTGTTAGTTACTAAGTTATAACCACTCATTTCAATGGTTATTAAATATTTAACATCATCAATGATTTTCGTATATCCTCCAACCCAAGGGGTAACAATATTTATAATATGTTATCATTTCTCAATTACAGATACTCTGGGACTCAACATCTGATTCCAAAAAAAGTGGCATAAACAATGAACATTTGTCTATGCTAAAAATTGGGGAAAATGAAAAATGAAAAGAAGAAAAATATAATAATAGAATTTAATGTATAATCATTACCATATAGAGATACCATTTATCAAAACAACGAAACCCACAAAAGCCCAAAATAAACATGCTCATTCAGTGTTTTCCCCATCATCAACATTGTCATGTATGTCACTATTTATCCATTCATTTCATAACAAAACTATTGCATACAATCTTCCACTCATCACCAATTTCACACCATAAAATCATCCCACCAAGGCACACATAACATCACATATCCTGGTCCCATGACATGATCAATCACAAAAGGTACGAAGAGAATAAACAATAGCCAATAATACATCTAGGACCAAGAACCACAATATCCAACGTTCATAGGAAAATATGATCACTTTAACAAAATAAATTATTATTAACAAAAAAACAAATTATTTACCATCATGAATTATTAAATTCATTTATCAT
Organism: Viscum album; assembly: GCA_963277665.1. Taxonomy (NCBI): domain Eukaryota; kingdom Viridiplantae; phylum Streptophyta; class Magnoliopsida; order Santalales; family Viscaceae; genus Viscum; species Viscum album. Next base: position 1,057,564,506 of record OY728142.1, read on the forward strand.
TGGTTATAATCATTTGAATAATATTTCATAAACTATCAAAAGTAATAAATTATTTATACTTTATTTGAGAAAAGCATCCATTTCCATTTATTTTCAAGATGAATGATAACACCTAAGCATGCCTATATATTATTTATTCCAAAATAATTATCATATTATGTTCATTATTCAATTTGTTGAATAAAATTTATGTCATGTGAATTTTTAGATATGATAATATGTTATATATAAAATGAGTATGAAAATCATTATCACATAATGAATATATGGGATTTCTAAAACCAAAAAAATTCTAATTATTTAATTAGAATTTAATCATTATTATATTTAATTTGACAATTAAAATATGATATAAAAAATAATATTATTAAAATTATAATTAATGATGATGAAAAAAATTGAACCCCCTACTTTAAGGATTTGAATGTTTCTCTAATGATAATATAAAAATAAAACTATTTCATAGATCATGTCCCACAAATTTAATTAATGGTCTACATAGTATTTTCACCATTAAAACACCACCAAACATCAATATAAAATCATAAGAACAAAGGAAATCAATCTATGCATAATATAAAGGTAGAACATAAGTAAAAGAAACATAACATATAAAAATACATATTATATAAGTTGTTATATATCCATAGATCCTCAAAATTTGATATCTAATAGGTGGGGATGAATCCAATATAATGGTCATCCAAGGCCTTTGAAAATGTTTTCATAGGCCTATAGTCTAGATGAGAAAGAGTTCAAATAATGAAATTTTTTACGTGGATAAAATGATTGTTGAAAAAAAAATTAGAAGACTATGGTGCAACATAGTATACTGGGGTGCAATGATGCTAACATAAAAATAAAATTATTGAAAGAGACCACGCCAAAAGATAAATTATCAAATCCTCATCCGAGAAATTCTTCATGGTCGATGAAACATATAAAATGAGTTATGATAATGATAACGGAACAATTTATTTTCCATTCCAAATAATTTTAATACCAAAGTAGATAGTGATGCAGTAACTGACCTCTACGTCATAGATGCCCAAAAAACCTGGATAAAATGCATCCTCGTTTTCTTTTCTACAACCCACCCTCACACCACAGAAGTTAAAAAAAATAGTCGAAACACCCAAATATCCCATCACTATCCTATATATATCATCTCTTAATCCATGCCACATTCTTATCACATGACAAGGGACTTCTTCATAATGTATTCATCTAGAATAAATGCCCACATTGAAGAAGAGATTTTTCTAAACTCTCTTCCTTATACCCCTAATCCTCCTATCATCCTATCCAAATCCTAAAACACTAAATTCGATGAGGTATATTGATTAAAACTATTAAAAATATTTCCATAAATAATTTTTTTTGTTTTAAATTCATAAAATTCAAACGATGATTAATTTTACAATATAAATTCTAAATTTATGTCCATTTGATCATATTAAATTTCAAAAAAAATTATTCTTATATTTTAAATGAAAATAATAAATATGAGAGAACAACCTCAATAGAAAATTTATAACATAATAATAAATGATATTATTTATATTTCATATCAATTTTATTTTAAATGAATGTGAATATAATAGTTTGAATTAACATATATTTTCAAAATCATATTTTAAAAGTTATCAATTTATATTATAATTTGAAATGAACATCACGAAAAATTATATTATAATTTTATCTTTTTAACATTTTAAATATATATTCAATTTTTCATTAATTATTTATTATATGACCATAAAAATTAATATATTCATTTTTATTAATTTACATTTCACATAACTGAAAAATAAATGTACCATCAATGGGAGGTCAAAATATTATTTTATTATATAATTTTTTTTGATCTATTTATTTACTCGTGGATTTATTTTTAATTTTTATATTAATGATTTATTTACTAGATAAAAATCATAACAATGTTTTTAGTTTTTTTGATTGGTTTTTAGTGCCTCACAAGATATTAAAAATAAAATTTAATTCTATGAAATTGTTTTCAAAAATTCATATGTGTTTCATATGGTGTCAGACATAACAATACCTTTACCAAGTGTTTATGACAAATAAAAATTATTGTTTTGTAGTTTTGACACAAGTATTAATGATTGAGATTCAGATCCATCTTGGAGAAGGTTTAGTATATTGTTTTATGATATTTCTTTATGGTCAACTTCTCCCAAAAGTGATAGTGAATAAATGACTTCACGCAACAAATCACATCCTATAACTCAATGATTGGGGTATTGGTGATATTATCATGAGGGAGAAATTAGATACATAAATATAATACTCCATTGTCATGAAACATCAATACATAACCCAACTATATACCTAAAGCAAAATAATTCACTAAATATATATATCTCATATATTATGAAGAATCATTATTTGACCTAATGAAAATCATAATTTAATATCATCAAATGATCTCTGGATCCTCTCAACATAATCAAATTTAACTACCATTTTGTTATAATACATAATTTGAGATTCAAAAATGATGAAATTAAGAAAAAACTACAATTAATATCTTACACGGTCAGGAACAAAATAAATATAGAATATATTTTTAGAATTTATAGAGATATCACTTCATGGATATTAATATAATTATTTATAATTCATTGTTTTTAGACCACCTGACCTAGAAACATCTCATAATATATCAAATTTTTTTAATTTTGGTAACAATTCATTAAAGAAATGTTTCTTCAGTGTATGAACAAAATGTTCATGTGGTCCTCATTACCTTACATTATCTTGCAGTAAACTAAGATATCTCCCATAAAAACCACAATAATTTTTTATTACTCTCAACTGTGTTTTTTTAATCACGGATCTATCTCTAAAAACCATCTTGATCCCCTTTTTTGGTCAAAGTGATCATAAATCTCAGGTTCTGTGTAGTTATCATTGAGAATTACATATTCGATTTATTCATAATCACTAAATAGTAAATGTCTGAAATAATCTTTCATGGAAAACGAATCCAATGATACCCATGGGGACATGCTAGGATGTGTTAAACACTTGATCATAACATACAATTTCTAAAAAGCAATTTCAAGAAACACAATTGGATCCATTTGGTATGATAGAAAGAAAATAGATCTCATCTATGTTGTATATGAATAAGGACCTCTACTACCCACTTGGGCTTAAACCATGTAAAACCATTATAAAAAAATATGTAATCCAATCCAACTATATGAGAGACTCACAAATTGAATTCTTATCAATATCATGAAATAGAAAACAGAAATATGAAATGAAATATATCAAATACATGGAATAATTGGTTCATCCCAACACGATTTGGATCCCACCAACACTGAAGAATGGTACAGATTCTATTATAATAAATGAACATAAATATCATATAATTTTAACAATAAGATTTTTACAGAAAATCAACAAGTCTATAGTAAAAAATAAGATCCATGAAGTCGATATCTAGAACAAATAAAATATCATGAAATATTTACCACTACAACTGTATCAAAGAACTCCTGATGCAAAACACATTATTAATTTCTCTTCCTAGTGGTGTTGAAAAATCCCACACACAACATAAAATAGGATGACAACATGAATTTATAAATCACATTTTTAAAATTTAAGGATTATATACCAATTTTACCAAAAAAATTATCATTAACAATGTTATAAACGTTGTTTATATAAAAATAACAAACCTAATGTCAAAAACCTCAGACACATGTGATAATGTAAATATGTTACTTACTTAATAATGACTCATAAAACTATTATAATGTTGTTATTCTTGATTCTTGTGGATATAGGATTTCCAAATCAAAGGCTAAAATCTAATCCTATTATGTTAGTCTACTTATGCCTCATATCCCATGTTATATGAATATATATCCTCGATTCTCAATGGATTTTAGATACTAATTTGTTATAGCTGACCCACTAAACTACAATGATGGAATGTATTTGGATCTTCATATAAATTTATTTATTGTATTGTGACATACCATAATCGTATAAAATTACATGATCATTCTCTATAGGATTAATGAATTTATAATCATAACAACATTTCACACTTATACCACTATTAAGTGTCCTCAAACATCCACGTCAAAAAATGAGTGAATTTAAATTTCATCTATATTAATGGAAGAAATAATAAAAGTATCATATTTTTCACATATGTATTATATATTTATACCTAGTTTCTGAAATCATAAATTGAATTCATTAAGGAATAGATAATCAATGATATAATCTCAAGTATCAAACCCATATAACTCTTTAATGACTAGTGATTGCCATTATTGAGGTTCTCATGAGAATGGTGGACTAGAACTATGAATATTATGTCAATTTACATAAATTAATGATTCCATTTATAACATTCATGAAACACAATCGATTATAAAATTATTAGTTACTCTACAAATTAATAATTTTTTATCATATCCTAAACTCTCTCTCAAACTGATGTTTGAATACATGATGTCTTTCTTAATGAATTCCCACTACATATTTCCCAGTCCCTAGAGAATATAAGATTAAATGATATCCTTTAATATAACATATGTCTAATGAATAATAATGTTATATTAAATATCTCTATCTATAATTCATATCCATACGTCCTTTGGGATGTAATGGGGAGTCTTGTGCACACTTTAATCAAGGACCTATTGGAAGGTATGAATCCTTTCATGTTGAAAGCTTTCCCGGGAGGGGAAGAAGAGTTCATCGGTACTATATCTAAATAAGTATCTCTTTAGGACAATGAAGTCATGGAGTCCATTCCTACGGAAGTTGGGATTCAGAAATCAATACTACACATTAAAGACAATAGTGCCCCATGCCCCGACTACTTCTCATCATCTTTCATCAGGGTTACCTGGGACAGGCTAAAGAGGACATCACTGAATCCATATAGGATTTTCAAAGGGGGTAGCCTACCCCGTCTGTTTTCTCCCACTACTATGGTTCTTCTTCACAAAATCAAGATCCCGACATTCATCCTCCACTATCATACACTCAACATCTATAATTTCCATTACAATGATATTGAATGTATCCCCTATTCTATAATCTTGGTGATTTTTCCTCATTGGTTGTATATGGAGAGGCATGGGTTAGTGCAAGATCTATTGATTTAGGGTGTAATTTATTTGGTGTAAGAAATGATCCAGAACATCAACATCATTTCTCGTAGCTTAAAATGGGACATCAAAATGGTGTTTTATAAGGAATATTACCGTGTTGAATGGGATTTCATCAATAAGGCCCTTTTAGGTATGGGATTCTCTCCCTGTTTAACAAACATTATTATTCATTTCTTTAGTTCTTTATGGTTGGATGTTCATTTTATGGGGATGTCTAATGATTTCTTCAAGTATTCTAGGAGTTTATGACAGGTTGACCTCATCACACAAAGTCTCTTCATTATATCATAGGATATCCTCACCCATATCATTCACCATAACATGTGAAGTGGAATGATCCTAAAATACAGGAGAATTTTAAGGTCCCATCCATATCCCATATGAAGTTCACAGAAGAAATATTCATTTTTTTAATCCTTCTAGGAATTCAATATGTAGATTTACCAGCATAATGAAAGAATATTGTCGTTGGAGTGGGTAAGTCATCAACAAGTGTAAAAGAAGCTTATTACATTTGAGAAAAACATCACACCACCAGGAAGTTTCTTTATGAAATATCCTTGATATCCAACATTGTAGTTGGAATTTGAATTATCTATGTGCCCCCACCTCCCCAGTCCGTCTTCGTATAAATGAATATGATCAAATTTTCAATCACATCACAAATAGAATCCTCTGCTATGAAAAAAGGTTTTTGTTGTTGGGGGACATATCGCTCTTGTGAATAGAATCCTCCTCACAACACCAATCAATTCACCTTAATGTGTTAATGTTCCCAAAAGGGTGAACTCAAAAATTGACAAGATTCCAGCCTATTTCATTTGGGATTCTTGAGCGAAGGGAAATAATTCTTGGGTTTCTTGGGGAGGTATAGACAGGGAGATTCAAGAAGTAATGATAAATGTTCATAGACTTGTAGATAGGCTCCTATAAATTCATGGAAAACTATCTTGGAAACTAATAGAACACCACTCCCTATGGTGTAAGACTATAGTTGTCACATCGGTGGGTGGCTAAGGGATGGAAAAATTACATGGGTCACCTTTAATGTCTATTTTCTCTCTACATTCATCTCTCCAATCCCAGGTTTTGTGGATTATTGGTTAAGGGATGGTGACCTTCAAGGATGTGAATTGGGTGAGATTCAATCTTGGATTAACTGGGGGTCCAGCTTAGGAAATCACATTTGAGGTGGCTATTAGATACTCATACATTATGAAGTCAGTGATTTCTAGTGATAAACTACACATTTTTAACCTTATTTACATTAAGGAGAAACTGGACATCTGTGTTCCTTCCACATAATGAATTGGAATGTTCTATTATAAGGAATGTTTCCACATTATGGTGATCTAAATATTGGAGGCCCAATGGAATGGAATCTTATATATAAAGAGTATTCCTATAAAATATAACAACCTCACTTTAAGGCTTTATCAAAATTCAGTTTCCACGGAATAGATTGTTAGAAATTTTGTTATCTCCATGGATTCCTTCTTGTCATGTTGTAATGACCATAAGGATGAATGCATTGGATATCGTTTCATTGAGTGAGAGTGGGTGTGAGAGGTATGGTCCACCTTCGAGGGTTGTACTACAGTTCCCTCTCATCCTCCATTGGAGACCACATCCTTGGTTCGATGGTTTCAATGATTTGGTAACAGGGGTGTCAAATGAACGAATCGTGCTTAAATCCCCCGTGAATGTGTCTAGTGTCTATAAAATTCTATAATCAATTATTGATTTGAGGGGGTTATCTCATCATGGAGAGCTATCACTAATCATACTCAGAACCTACTTCTTTATTTGATTAGAAGTATGAAAACTAACACGATTCACCCTCCCTTCATCTCCTACATCTTACTACATAGGCCATCACAACTACAAGTATCCCTGGAAATCAATGGTTCTGTTTTAATCCACATCCCTCTGGCTGAAAATACAATAACAATGATTACTACATAGTTGGATTCATGAGGGGTAGTTGGGTTATTCGTGACACCGTGTTGTCCATTATGATGTTTTTCACAATGAAACTTGGTTAAGGTTCTTCTACACATGCGGAGGCTCTTTCTTTGCTTATAGGATACAGTCATTGTAGAAATGGGGCATTGATATTGAGGAAGATGAAACTCTATTTTTGATTCTATTCAATTCACTACATGAAATCATATATATTCCCTTGTATATATACAACCCCCACCAGGATGTATGATTCCTTCCTCTCCAATAATATCACATTGATACACATCTAATGGGAGGGAAATGAAATGGTTGAATAAAGGATTATTTTCCATACCAAAATTCCAACACATCATGTTTTTACAACTTAAATAAAATGACACCTGATGTGATGAACATTTCCAGTGGGTATTCATTCAGGATTCACTACTTTAATCCCATATAGGACTCTCGTTCTATTTTGGGATCCTTATTGTTTTCTTACATTTCTTCATTAAATAATGAATAATGATGATGCTGATGATAAATTGATTACCAAGGGAATTAACTAATTATAGGGGTTACCTAAATGTCATAGTTGGTAAATTATCATGATAAGTGAACATAACTTGTGAGTAAATTGTATAACATAATATCATAATAATGAAGGGACATGAGCAATCACATGGGAGAATAATGTAATGAATACGGTATCATGAGATCATTGAATCACCATAAATGTGGTAGAAACATATAACATTAGATAAATATAAGTCATGGATAATGGATGAGACAATATCACATGGTGAAAAATGTCCTGTATTAGAATATATTTACACCCTATTTTTGTACATAACATATCATGATTCTCAATCATTACAGATAAATTTTATAACTATTAACAAAGACATATCATTTAAAATTCTTGATCTGTGTATTTCACATAATGTAATTAGAAACAAATGAATAACATATTAAATACTCATGTACATTAATTGGGTTTCACATTGTTTATTCATATCATATTTAAAATAAATTTCAAAATGAAGGAATTGTTGAAATGATTAGAACACATATATTACCATATCAATGGAAGAGATAATAAGGTATTATTATATGTTATTGAATTATATAAAAAATTAAAAAACCTCCTTAATAAAATTGTTATTTAAAATTTTGATTATAACAAAATCATTAATGAGGAAAATAACATTTCCAATTTGTATTACATCAATGGATGCCATCATAGATGGAAAAATATTTTCAATGATCACATTGAACATTTCCATAAACAAAAAAAACATTTACATCATATAAAATAATAATTTAAATTTAAAACATATACTAATATCAACATAATCTTAATTTTACATTAGAAACATAAAAAAATCATGAAAACATTGATTTTCCATTACAAAAAAAAGAGTTCCATTCTTAAAGAATACGTCATAGAATTAAATATTTATTTATTATTAGTTAATGAAATGTAATGTGTCATTTTTTTGGATTTAATTAGGGATATAACTTATAGGATTTTTTAAAAAATTAAATAAATTTAAGAAAATAATTTTAGAAAGATTATAATTTGTTTTTTAAATCATGTTTAGAAAACACGGATTTGAATGAAAAATGAATTTATAATAAATAGTGAAATGATTTCATATTTTTTAAAAAAATTTATTCCATAATTATATGTACTAAAGGGATGAAAACGGTATTATTACTTTATAATTTCTTGAATAAACAATGAATTATATAAATAATGGATTTTCTTGAAAAAGTACAAATAATTTCCGTCTATGGAAGTTCAGGAGTAAATAATCCTGAATATAATGTGATTGAAACACAATCCCTTATATCTCTATTATATATTGAGTAATAACATGGAATTAATGAATCATGGGAATTGTATCCTAAAAAATCTTGAAATATCATTGACTCATGATATAATATTTAATTTTTTAATATATATTACAGTTAAAATAAATTAGGGTTTTAAAAGAACATGTGCCATAAAAAAGGATGTTTTTAAATGGAAACCATTAATGTTTTACTATTATTATGGTGAGAGTAAATAAATGGTGTTGTTATTTAATGAAACATCTAAAAACTATAAAATAATATCAATTTATTTTATATCTAATTTGGCATTCAATACTGAGAGTAAATAACCAACAACATATATTTCATTAAATATAAATGGTTTAATAGCTTATTGAACACAGAACCCCATGTTTGAGAAAACTATACTATATAACTCTAGTATTTAAATTTGAGTGTATGAATAGTTGTAACTACAATATAAAAATTATGTTAATTTTTTTATTTAAAATTAAAAAAGTCAAAAAAAATAAAATTTAATATTTTTTAAAACATATTTTTCTAAAAAATTAATCAGCGATAATTTTTAGACATAATTTAGGATTAAATATTAGCAATTACATAAAATTAATTGAAAAAATAGAACATCATATTTTTAATAATAATATTTAAATTATCTTCAAAAATATTTGCTGGATTTTTGTAAAATATTTAATTTCTTGATGAACAGTGAGAAATACTAAACAATAATTGAAAACTATCATTCTGATTAAGTTATTTCAAATGAAAAATTATATTTTTCATTTGGTATCAAGTACAATTTGATATATTATATTTATATGGATTTAATTTAGGTAGTTCTATTCAATTTAATAATGCATTTTAATAGGAAATAATTGTAATCCTTAGAACATTTTCTCTTTAGACATTTTTTTCTCATCACGTATGTGGTGTTAATTTGAAATTAAAAAATTTCACATATGTAAAATTAATTTAGAAAAATTGATTCCATATTTTCAATCAATATAATATTTATTTTCTAATAAGATCAACATAACATTTGATGAAAATGAATAGTTAAAAAACTAAACATTAATAATCATGGTGAAATTAAAAATAGATTTATCTCCAGTGATCATAAAAGGTAAGTGTTAAAATACTATAGAAATATAGAAAAATATGTTTTATTCTCATATATAGAGACAATAATTACTAAATTTTTATAAAAGATCATTTTCCCTTTTTTAGGTGAAACTCATGGGTACTCCATTTCCTTTAAAACTATTACAAGTGTTCCACACACCTATCATATAAAAGGTCACCATATAAATTCTCATATTCACCGTATAAAAACCTATTCTTTCTCCCAATCCTACACCAATAACATTCAAAAATACCATATATCATCCTATAATCTATATTTTGGATAAAATCTATCCATGGAATGATTTTGGAGTAATCTTATGAAGGATACCAAAAAGAGAGGTAATGTAGTTAGATGATAGTGCTTTTTTTATTTCTTCTCCAAATCCATCATTTAATTTTAAATGTGAAAATATATTAACCTATTTATTTTAAATATATTGGTATCTTGTTATTTTACTATCATGAACTACATCTATCTCTACTTTTCTACTAGGTAACAAAATCATCATCGTGTGTATTATATAATATGCATCACCCACTAATGCCATTCGTTTTTCCATTACCAATACTCACTGTGGAGTATGATGATGGATTTGAAGAATATATAAAATATTTATTACATAATTACTAATTTTAATTATTTATATAATATAAAATATCTTTCCATTCCATTCCGTATGTGATATTATAACACCACTCATGTATGTGGCGGACTACCACCTAGTGTAGTAACGTGTTTTGATATTCAATAAACCCATCATGGAAACTATTATGAGTAATGTTAATGATTCAATTTTATATAAATGAAACAATTATAAAAATTAATTTTTATATTTTTTATTTAATAAAGTTAATATATATAATTTTTTTACATTTTCACTCACTTAATGATGATAACATCGTTCATGTACTTGTAGACTACCACCTTCACAATATTATGTAACTCTCTTCAAAAATACACCACATAGATGATATATATATATATATATATATATTATTTAACAATACAATATTGTGTGTAGGATATTATGATCATTCATGAAATATAAAATAATACTTACCTTCTCTCAAAACATAACATTAAAAATTGAAAATGTTACTCAGGATTATATATAACATTTTTCCTCCATGATTGAAACGTACATCATTTTTCATAACCATTTTCCATGTTGGGAATACAAATTAATACTGATCATAAAATATTATAAATATTTCATGATTATTATATAGTGGATTATGGATGTGTATAATATAAGAAAAAATTAGATAATTATTGATGAAGCACAGATTATAAAGATGGGGAATTAAAACATGAAACAATGAAAAAATAAAATATAAATATATTACGGGGTTATGATGTTATAAAATTATAATAAATTATAATTAAATTATTAATATATTAATTTTTTGGTTGAAAATGATTTTAAAACCAATATTTATGAGGATAAATCTTGTTCAACCAAATGAAAGCATGAGTTAAGGGACTTCATCTCAATTTTCCTTCATTAAGGAAATCTGTATTATCATGCACATAATTTAATTTATAATGTTTATATACTACCCCTTTAAATTTAATATCATGATTCTTTAATAATTTATATAATTTTACGATTCAGTTTTTATTACTTAATCCTCGGGTATTTGACATGAAAATTCCAAGATGTAAATGTTATTATACAATCTCACGTTCTTCCATTATAATTATATGTAAATTGAAACAATAAATTTATTGTGATAACACGTCATTTTAAATTTTATTTCTCTTAAATTACATTATTCTACTATAATGTTTATGATTATTTCATAAAACATTTACCATTTTTTCCTATTATGTTTACATTGGGTGTCATTTGATTAACTGTAGAAATGTTATAAATCTGTATCTTTTATTAATTAAAGGTATATGAATATAGTTGATTTTCCTTAATCAATTAAATATATTTTTTAATATATGAGGAATGATTGGGATATCAATATATGGGTGGTTCTTGGTTATAGATTGCCCCTCAATGCATCGATTGGTCTCATGAAAAAAATGAGTTTGCAGGAATTAGTAAAATGGGTTTATTCCCCACAGTTTGAAAATATTCAAAGTAGAGATATTGATAGTAGAGGTGTCATGTTACAATAAAATAAATTTCAATAACTTAATTATTATATTCATTCATAACTCATTTATAATGTTATGTTAGACCTTCTATAATGATTTTCCCCCATTTTTTCATAATATTGAATGATTTTAGTAGTGGGAGGTATTCTGAGAAGGATCTAGGTGTTTCATATAAGTTGTGGGGCAGAAATTTTTTTGAACTAGTTACACATTGTGTACCCATATTACTTGACAAGATATTTTTTTTCACAACTTCTCCAATGTTGGTTCATGGCATGAAATGTTTTATGGTCCAAAAAATAAAATAAATTGGATTGAGATGGTTTGTTTTGAAGAAATTCAATAGTGGTGAACTTCATGACATGAAAACGTATTATAGATTGTGTAATACCCCACTTATGTAATGATTTATGTTCTTTTTTAAATTATTGTTTTATCCAACCCTTAATCTATAAGTACTTACCCTAAACCCTAGGCAAACCGACAATCCCTCTACCTCGTTTTGTGGATTCCTTCATCAATGATCAATTAATAACATCCCTCCTTGGATCTGTAGAAATCCATCATTGATCTATGGTGAAATATTCCTCCGTTCCCAAGTTCTGTTATAGGTTTTCTTCTTTCCCCTCTCAATACTTTTTTATTTTTGATAGTGTATGATCTCTAGTGTTTCTAAATTGGATTCTATTTGCTTGTTTTCATTGAATTGGTGTCGTGGCATTCTCAGATCGATGGAGATATTATGGGAAAGTTGATCATAGATTTGTTTTATGGATCATTCTTGTGTGACGACCATTGTTCCTACTTCAATGTAGGATTTCATTTGTTTCTCTACATTTCTGCATCACATGGGAGGTATTTTCAACTAAGGATCGTGGGTTTTTTATTCTGATCAATGATATTCTTCTGTTAAATATAATCAAAATTGGAATGTGGATCCTGTAAAGACCCAAATTATCATTAATGGAATTTCATCTTGATCTAATTAAATTTCTAATTATGTAATATAATTACATAAAATGTGATCTTCAATGGATTTATGTTTTTATATTTTAAAATACCATTAAAAATTGTGATCGTTGTTAATATATTCTTTGAACAATGATCACATTATTAGTATAAATATAAGTCTTTAATAAATCCAATTTTCATAAACAAAGGGGGTGCTGGCCTCATCTAGTATACTTTCCCCATATGAAGCCCATTTTTCAGGGCACGGAAAGGAGGTGGTGTCTTTGGGATTCGCTCGTGACCATGCCCAAGCTGAGCTTGAATATGTTAAGCTCGAGCAGAATGTCCTATGAGAGGTGTGGTAGTTGATAGAGATTATCACAGGAGCATTGTTATCTAAGCCACCCTAAGAGTCAACACCATCTCCCACCATACCATAAGGCCTTTTGTGGATGTTTTAATTGGTTATGTAACAAGACCCTAGAACTATGATTATGTACATAAAAAAATATACATTCATTTTTTGTGTTACTTTGTATATAGTTTTTAAAACCCAAATAATATTTTTAGTTAATATTCAACTATGAAATATGTTTTGATGAATTAATGAATTTTTGAATGAAAAAATATTTTATGTAAATATTATCATTATTATTAAATTAATTTTTATTATATATAAATTATCATATAATTTTATGAAAGTTGTTTTGGTCAAACCCAATGAATTTTCGATAAATGATGGTTTTTATTTTAAAAATAACTATTCACATGTTTAGAAAATTATTTTCATAAAATTAATATTATTTTTGAAATCATGATGTCAAAATTATTGAATGGTGAATTTTTCATAATTTTTCTAGATAGTCAATATTTTGGATAAAAATTAAATACTATTTAAATATATAATGTGTTTTATGGCATCAAAATGACACAATAGTGATGTAATAAAATACTATAAACATTATTTTAGGCCAATTTATGCTTTACCATTAAAAAATGTGATTTTGGGTTTGTTTGATTTATTTTACAAAGCATTAGTGAACTCACCATGAAAACATTTTAACTTTGTAAATTATTTTCATTGACAGTGTGACTCACCTATACATAATCAACCCTATTATTTTAAGAATTTATTCCATTGGCATTATAAAATATATTTTTCCGCTCCTGTTTGGCCAAAACCATGGGCAAAAACATTGACATGGTATGTGTTCTGATTAGTTTATTCTAATTTGTACCCAACATAAATAATAGAGAATACCCTCTCCTTTCCTGTATAAACCCACCCATGCTCCCACTTCCTCTTCACTCAAAGCCTTTTGAGTTCGTCCAACCTCTGCCCTACTCACTCCATAAACCTAACAAGGTTCCCAAAACTCCCATGCAGCCTCTCTCAATCCTTTCTAAAGCCTCTGGAAGCACACATCCATGTAAGAGTTCTCATCCTTTCCCATTTTTAATCCATTTTTCATTTAGTTGTTTTTCCTTGTTAATTTGAATTATAAATGTCAGGGAATGGTTTCACACCTCCCCCGTACTACCCTCATTATGTTCGAATGATTGGATACCCCTTTCTCTTCTATAAGATGCCTCCAATGTACACCTGTTACAATGCCGAAATTAGGAACTAAATTTCTCTTTCATCATTTACATTCATTATATTCTTTTGTATCATGAATCTAACATCCATTAAAATTATTGGGACATGTATCTATATGAAACCCGTAATGTCCATTTTAGGTACACAACATGAGACACCCCTTTCTGTCACATAAAATATTTTTATGAATTCTTATGTCATTACCTTATGCTGCCAAATTGCACCACATTTTTCCAAGCCAAAGTCATTGTGTAATGAATACCATGCCCATTTCTCCATCAAGGGTATTCACCATTATGCACATTTACTTTTTGATTATAGATTTTCATGTATGAATCCCATATTATTTTACCATTGAGTAAATGATGATGTTTAATCAATAAATGTTTTATGATCCATGTGGCACACTTATACATCATATGAAATGTTTATGAAGGGTGCACCCTGATAGAGCTCCAAAGCATTGGGTAATGTATAGTATCATGATACATCATGTTCAATGAGTGTTGAAACATGATAATTCATGTGAAACTAGGGTTTACTCGGGCTTCACGTGCAATGAAGTTTTACCCATTCTCTATATGAAATGATCCTTGGCTCATGCTAATTCCATGTTAAGTGTTGATACCACATCTCCATGTTATGATTATCTTGATTTTTCAGGCATTTATGTTCGTGTTTGTCTTATTATCCATTGATGTTCCAATTGTCAACATGTATTTTATTTTACATTTTATTCCATTTTTATTCCGTTACTGGGCTTTATCGCACACCCTTATTAATGAATGTCCTCTGGTTATCATTCGCAATTCTATGTACAAGATAATTTAATGGTCATGTAAAGGATGTTTTCAATAAAGATGTTGTATTTCATATTTTAAGTTGTAATTGAATGATCCTAATCCCCAAATACACTGGACTTCTCAATCTACTATGTTGTATCATGTGATGTTTATGTAATAAATCATGTTTAAGTGTGTAATAAAGAGTAGTGTTGTAATAGTCGGTATCAGAGAATAAGTTTTGTTATTTTTGGGATTATGAATAAAAAACCTATTAAATCCTTAGAGACCAGAATAAGTATAATAAAAACATCCCTATGTATTGGAGAAAATTGAGTATGTAGTTTATCACGAAAATTTCTCCCTTTCTAAAAATGATTAGGTAGAGGAGGCTATGTCACAGATGTATCCTAGGGGAAAAACCCAAAAACACTGCTTTGGGATAGACTCGAGCGAGAACTGTTGAACGAAAATGGGTCTTGCTGCACTCTTTGTTACGACACTCCCGGGGTATATGAATTGGAAAATTCACAATAATAATTTGTACCATTATTAAGGGACTAAATTTTTTCCAAATAATATATGTTAGAAAGTAGATAATGGATAACATAGACTAAAGACAATGGCTTCAATAGTTACGAAAATTAAAGTAATTTATATGTCATCAGTTTTGTCATTGGATTAACCTTTATGTGTTACCCCTATCTTTACTTTTATTCCAGGCAATTAAAGGTAATAGGAGGACTCAGGCTAACAACTAATTTGATGATCAATGTGGTGACTATGCTAATGAGATCACTAATCCTATGGAAGTGGGACTCGTGAACATTGAAACGAGTATCTCTCAGATAACACAAGATTTTAATAGAAACTTGGGTCAAGAGGATGTTCAACCTCCACTAAGAAAGAAAAAGTCACTATCCAGAGTTTCATGAGAAAAAGTCCTCCTACTTTTAATGGATCATCTAATCCCACAATCGCTGAACAATGGATAAACTCCATTGAACAGATATTTTCCATCCATCAATGTTTTGAGTAAGAAATGGTTCTCCTTGCTGCTTATCATATTAAGGGTGAAGCTCATCAATAGTGGATGTTGATCAAATATACGAAGCATGAGGAGGAGATCGAGGCGTTGGAATGGAAGGATTTCTGGAAAATGTTTTTCGATAAATAGTTTCCCTACACCCTCCCGCTTAAGATGGAAAGGGACTTCCTTGCCCTGATGAAAAAAATACAACGAATCAATCAGAGCATACATGGAAAAAATTCCAAGGCTTGCACAATATGAATTCATCTTTTTTGTTACCCCCAAATGAAAGGTTTACCGCTTCATTAATGGGATAAAACATGACTGGCAGAAAGCACTTATGATCCGTGACTTCGACAGCTATGATGAAATTGTCTGATTTTCCATCGAGGTCGAAATGGAGTTCAGAGAATCTCAGGTGTATCATTGAGATATGGAGCATAAGGTGGACTTCCATGTGGGCGGCCTGATGGATAAATCCAATGGAGTTAAGAGTATATAGCACCACACTTACCAAAGGTGTGGAATGAAGCACCACTGAAATTTCTTGAAGGGTATAAGGAAATGCATCAGGTTAGGAAGAGAAGGGAACCTAGCTATTAACTATCATCAAGAAAAACTAATGATGCAACAGAGGAGAGGAATGCTCCGTTTGAACCTGAACGAATTTGTCATTGCAAAAACTACAAAGAACCATGGAATCTTGCAAAGCAGTTCCCTAATCCAAGGGTTTTAAGAGGAAACCAACAACCTATGTGGAAGCAAGGGTGATCTTTTTCCATCATTACTACCGATGTGAACCCCGACAATGAAGTGGTGAGAGGTATTCTAGTCATCCATTCCGGAATAGACAAACTAATTTTTGATTCTTTCTCTACGCATTATATTATATCCCAAACGTTTCGTAGAAAAATCCAAGCACCACCACAAATCACGGAAGTGAAGATGTCAGTGAGTACGGAAAATGGGGAAATCATTGCATCTAATGAATATAACTCCTGAAATATCATAATCTGTGGATTTACCATCCCAGTGAACCTCATCATACTACCTCTAATGGAATTTGATGAAATTACTAGCCTGGATTGGCTTTCCTTATATAGATCCTACATAAATTTTCGTGAGAGGTACACCACTCTTCATTTGTTGAATCGACCCCTGATTCATTACAAGTGAAAGGAGGGGGATGAATCTACATTTGATCAATTATCTCAATCATGGATATTACTACCCCATCGACTTGAGTTTCTAGCATAGATGGTTGAGTCCAAGGAGACATCCATCGTTGACGACATCCCTATTGTGAGGGAATTCGCTGAAGTGTTTCCTGAGGAATTTCATGGACTTCCCCCTAGAAGAGATGTTGAATTCTCAAATGATCATATACATGGGGTGTTGTAAATATCCAATAATCTATATAGAATGATTTTTGTGGAGATATAGGAGCTGAATAAACAACTACAGGAGAATATGGATAAAGGATTTATAAGCCCAAGTGCTTCACAATGGGGTGCACCCGTCCTCTTTGTCAAGTGGAAGGATGGGTCAATGCGCTTTTTCATTGATTATCACGAGCATAACAACATCTCAATAAATAACAAGTATCATATCCTATGAATTGATGACTTGATCGATCAGCTACATGGGGAACAATACTTCTCCAAGGTGGATTTGTGGTCTGGTTATTATCAAGTAAGGGTGAAGAAAGAAGATATCACCAATCTACTTTTCATACAAGATACAGGAATTGTGAATTCATAATATTTCCTTTCAGACTCACCAATGCTCAATCAATCCTTATTTAATTGATGAATACAGTCTATAGTGATTACCTCAAAAATTTGAGGTAGTCTTTTTAGATTATATTCTGATATATTTCAAATCCAAGGAGGATCAGGAGGAGCATCTAAGAATTGTTCTAGAGCCCTTATAGTAGGAGAAGCTCTATAAAAATCACATCAAGTGTGAGTTTTGTTTGAATGAGGTCTCATTCATGGGCCATATCATCACAAGTAATTGGATATCTATGTTTCCCTCTAAAACAAATGCAATTAAGGGTTGGACAAGGCCATCATCGAAAAAAGATATATTTTTCTTCATGGGGTATGCTGGATATTATCGACGATTTGTGTGAAATTTATCACGTTTTTCCCACCCTCTTACCAAGATAACTTGGAAGGGAGTAAATTTTTCTTAGTTTGATTAATGTGAAAAAATATTTAAGGAGTTGAAAATGAGGCTTATCACTGCACCCGTGATCAGTTTACCGACAAGTGGAGAAATTTTTTGGGTATTCAGTAATGCTTCGATGAAGGGCCTAGGATGTGTGTTAAAGAAAAATGACAAATTTAATACCTATTATTCAAGGAAATTGAAAGTTCATGAGTAGAATTATCCAAAAAATGATCAGGTAGTTGGTTGTAGTGATCATTTCATTAAAAAATTTGCGGAATTATCTAATTGGGGATATGCTTGAAATATATACAGACCACAAATTCTTCACGTATATATTCACGCAGAAAGAGTTGAACATGCGCCAAACAAGATGGTTAAAGCTGATCACAGAATATGACTGCTCAATCCATTACCTCCATGGGAAAGAATTCAAGGTGGCATATGCTCGAAGTAGAAATGACCCATCGATTCTATCGTTGATGAGAATTGAAAAGGATCTTATGTTCCTAAATTTGATGAATAGTGACATGGGAATAATAATTAAGGGAACATCATCAATCCTTTCATAAATGATTTCTCAACCGTCTCTTTTGGAAAGGATAATAGATGCTCTTAAGGATTGTGTACGAATTCAGAATAATGTGGAAGCTATTACAAAAGGTAAATTCTAGGAGTTCAATTTTAATGAAGAAGAAATTGAGAGATTGGGGAAAATACAATATCTTCTATCAATATTAGAGCTGAAGAAGATACGCTTGGATGATGCATATGGATAAAATTTCTCTATTGACCCAGGAAACACAAAGATGTATTGAGATCTCTGAAAGCGTTATTGGTGGGATAACATAAAGAAGGAGATCATTGAATATACATCATAGTTCCTAGTGTGTCAGTAAGTGAAAGATTATAGACAGAAGTCTAAGGGAATGATATAATTATTACACATACCAGCATAGAAATGGGATAACATTAATATGGACTTTTCCACTGGACTTTTGATGACATCCAATTGCAATAATTCAATCTGGGTTGTAGTGGATCATCGTAAAAAGTCTGCACACTTTATTTTTATTCAGGAGGATTTCCCATTACATCAACTGGAAAAAATATATATATCAATGAAGTGGTAAGGATGTATAGAGTACCACTATCAACTATGTCTGGTCGAGATCCAAGATTCACATCTATGTTTTTGAAGAATCTTCAACATGCTCTAGATACTAAGCTGAACTCTAGTACGACTTATAATCCGCAAACAGATAGAAAATCATAGCGTACTATCCTAACACTTGAGGAAATGTTGAGAGAATGCTCAATGAAATACAAAGGATGATGGGATCAACATATCCATGTGGTTGAGTTCTCTTATAACAACAATTTCCACTCATGCATCCAAATGGCACCATATGAAGCCCTTCCTGGGAAAAGGTGCAGAACACTGGCATGTTGGGATGAAGTCAGTGAGAATAAGCTACAGAAACTAGAAATGGTCAATTAAATGGTGGAGAAGTTGAAAACCATTCAACAACATATCAAGGCAGCCCAGATTCGACAGAAGAGTTATGCAGACAACCGTCTACAAGACCTTGTGATTAATGTTTTAGATATGATACTTCTATATATATCCGCATGGAATAAGGGCATGATGTTTTGAAGGAAAGAGAAGTTATGCCCTTGGTACATCAGTCCCTTCTAGATTCATGATCATGTCTGTGTTATCTAGTATACGCCATATCCTTCATGAACATTCCATTTAGTCTATGATTAAGAGGATTGTGTGGGTTAGCTGTGTAAGGAGACATGGGAAGGGGAATATGGTTCACTTACATTTCGTGTGTGGGGACAATACACCATGTGGTTTGGGCATTACACGACCAGTTGGTGAAGAAGTACACACCCATGTGAATGGTTTAAGAGAACATGTCATGTAGTTTTTATACACGCCGTGTAGTCTTGTTTTGTAAAACATGATAGTTTCTTTCTCATGTTCCCCTCTTCTATTGTTGTGTTCCAAATCATTGATAATCATGATTTGAGGTGTGATTTTGACCATTCAGAGTTATTACACTAAGACTTCCTCCGGATGTACGTTATCTTCTAGATGGTGATCATACACTGGATATGGCCGAGAACGAACCTCCTGCAGGTCCTCCTATTATTCTAGCCTTGGATCCAGCATTTATTCCAGTTGCAGGCGCCGATGCATAGTTTAGGGATAGCTTTATGAAGATGATGCTGACCTTTAAGGGAGCGCCACCTCTTGCCCCGTTCGTGGAAGAATTGATGTGGGTTTTCCAGTAGTAGTATCCTCCAACATTCCCAAGGGATGGAGGAACTCGTTTTGCAGAATCACGGCTAGAGTCCACGTTTACAATTTTCGAACATCTGGAGATACCTCCAGAGAAGATGGTACAGCTCTCTACCTATATGCTCCAAGGCTCTATCAATAGGTTGTGGGAGGTGATCTCACAGTCAGGGAGATGGAGAGTATGACTTGGGATGAGTTTTAGCGCATCTTATACAATTAATTCTACCTAGATAACTTGAGGGACGGTTAAGCCATGGAGTTTATGAGTCTGGAGAAGGTTACTCATTATGTTATGGGGTACTCGTCACACTTTACCGAGATGCAGCGTTTCACGCCGATTCCATCAGGTGATGATTTGTTCTTTGTGCGGATGTTCAAGGATGGTCTGAGGCATGACATCCTCTCATAGGTAAACAGCTTCAGGTTGACTTTGGTGTCCTCTATCGTCAACCAAGCTCTGATTACAGATCGTAATCTGAGAGATTCTGAAGCAGTGAGCCAGGGCGGTTCGACAACCAGAGTCAGTGTTCCTCCTACTGATAGCAGGAATCACCATAGGGAGTCTCCTCGGGGAGATCATAGTAGGAGTAATGTATCTTGGGGCTCCCGAGTAGTATGATACCAGTGCAAGAGGATCAAGCATACTAGGCCTTAGTGCTAGAGAGACCCGATGGAGTGCCAATCTTGCGGCAAGATGCGCCATCTTCAGCATTTCTGTCATATCTTTTCTTCTACAGCTTGTGGTAGGGGTTCTTCTATGACCCCGCATTCAAGAGATGCATTACCAGTTTTTCCCCTGTTTGGGGACGAGGCTTGTTCCAGCCATGCGGGATGAGGTGGATGTCATGGTCACGGGGGTTAGTCACCAGGTTACCTGCGACAGTAGAGTTCATCGACTCTGAGAGGTTAGCCAGGGTCACAGAGCCGCGGTACAGGTCAGACATTCACTGTTGAGAAGAACCATTAGTAGCAGGATCCCAGACCTTATACAGTTTGAGGTATGATCATAGTAGCCTCAGTTTTATCTTCTACCCTTTTCGATACCAGTGATACACATAGCTTTATCTATGTTGCTCTTGTGGAGAGCCTTGCGCTCTACATCTTTTCCTCTGCCGATAATTTGACTCTAGACACACCGTTGGGGACTAGAACGGTTAGAATATATCAGTGCAGGGTGTTCCCTTTTGAGGTTTCAGGGATTTAATTCTTATGGGTCATATATGTCCTAGTGATGACCAGCTATGATGTCATTCTTGGAATGGACTGGTTAGTTCCCTTTCAGGCATTCGTCGACTTTTATCACCTCAGGGTGAGTTTCATATCACCAAAGGGTGGATCATTTCACTATAGGGGTAAGTGGGATGTCCAGATGAGTCGAGTAGGACCCGAGCATCCTAGTCTATGAGGAGTTACAGCCCAGATTGCCAGTCTTTATCTGGATGATCAGGGAACTTCACAGTTAGACTTTCCACTAGTGGTGGATCATTTCAGAGATGTTTTTCTAAAGTAATTTTCAGGTTTTCTTCCTGGAAATGAGGTATACTTCTCTATTGATCTCGTGCCATGAGCGGCACCTGTGTGCATTACTCATTATAGGATGGCTACACCTGAGTTGCTGGAGCTGAAGAAGCTGTTGGAGTAGTTGAAGGCAAAGGATTTCATCTGACCCAGTACTTCTCCGTGGGGTTTGCCTGTTCTATTTATGAAGAAGGAATTTGACACCCTCAGGTTTTGTGTGGATTATCAGAAGATAAACCAGTTAACGGTCAAGAACTGATATCCCTGGCAAAGGATCAATGGTCTCTTTTATCAGATTCGAGGAGACCGAGTATTCTAGAAGATCAAGTTGAGTTCCGGTTATCATCAGTTGTGCATTAGGACATCTGATATACCTCTTACAGCTTTTCGGAGTAGTTATGATCTATACGAGTATATGGATATGCCATTCGGTCTCACGAGCGTGCCAGCAGTTTTCATGGCACTGATGAACCATGTGTTCCATCCATTCTTGGATTCCTTCATGGTGGTTTTTGTGGATTACATGTTGGTGTATCTGACACTTGACACAACCACAATACCCATTTTGAGATCGTTATTAGTGCACTGAGAGAGCATTAGTTATATGATAAGCTCTAGAAATTCCACATTTGGATGAATCAGATTAACTTCTTGGGTCATGTTATCTCAGAGACAGGAGTATCAGTAGACCTAGAGAATGTGAGAGATGTAGTTTCCTGGGAGCATCTGAAGAATGTTTTTGAGGTGAAATGTTTTCTAGGGTTGTTTGGATACTACATGTGTTTCGTAGAGGACATTTCACACATAGCAGTAGCACTGACATTTCTGACCAAGAAAGGGGAAAAGTTCTTATGTTCAGATTCTTGTTAGTCATCCTTTCAGGAGCAGAATTTTAGGTTGACGTCAGCACCAATACTAGTATTTCTAGATCATGGCAAGAGCTATAAGGTATAATGTGATTCTTCAGGTATCTGGCTAGGAGTTGTTCTTATGTAGGGAGATGGATTCGTTGCGTACAGGTCTCGGCAGTTGAGGCCACACGAGAGGAATTAACCGACACACGACATGGAGTTGGAGGCTATTGTTCATGCCTTATGCTGTTGGAGACATTATCTTCCGAGAGAGAAATTTTTTGTGTTTACTGACCACAATGATCTCAAGTACATCTTCACTCTGCGTGATCTGAATCTAAGACAATGAAAGTGGGTCGAGTATCTTTAGTCCTTAGACATTGATCCTGCCTATACACCGGGAATGGGAAACGTAGTGGCTGATGCGCTGAGCAGGAGGACAAAGATATAGGATGTTCAGGAGACCAGTAGTGAGTGGAATCATATGGATCTGTTATCTGAGATGCATTTAGAGGTGTATGATAGACAGGGGAAACCCTTTCTACCTTTTGTATCTGTTACCTCTACACTTCTTGATTGGGTACAAATGAGGAAATTATCAGACCTCGAAGGCCTAGTCCTGTAGGAGAGTGTGTCAAGAGAGGACCCTCTTACATGATGGAAATTGGGAGAGGATGAGATCTTGTGGTTCCAGAGACATGTATGGGTGTCGACAGACATACACGAAGAGTTGATGGGTTATTTTCATTTCTCAGTTTGGGAAGTTCATCCTGGAGTCACCGAGATGTATCGTTATGTACACCGCTAGAATTGGTGGCCAGGTATGAAGAGATATGTTGCTTGTTTTTTCATGAGGTGTTCCACTTGTCAGTAGGTGAAATATGAGAATCCGTGACCAGCATGTCTTTTACAGCAGTTACCCATTCTTGAGTGGAAGTGGAACGATGTCGCGATGGACTTCATGATAGGTTTTCCTAGGTCACCTAGAGGGAATGATGTTGTTTGGGTTGTCACCGACAGGTTTACGAAGGTTGTTCACTTCTTTCCGATCAAGGAGTCCATCGGTGCTGATGACC
The DNA here is from genome assembly GCA_963277665.1 of Viscum album. NCBI lineage: Eukaryota > Viridiplantae > Streptophyta > Magnoliopsida > Santalales > Viscaceae > Viscum > Viscum album. The sequence goes on from OY728142.1 coordinate 1,057,588,986, forward strand.
TGTAACGGTTGTACATACTTGAGATTTTATGTCTACCTGGAGTTCCAAACTCCATTTTTTTGAATAGAGATTCACATTTTACTTATCAGTTCTGGAAAGGGCTTCAGAAGGCTTTGGGAACATAGGTACATTGGAGTACAACATACCATCCCTAGACAGATGGCCAGTCTGAGCGTACGATTCAGGTGCTTGAGGATATGCTCCGAGCATTCATTCTGGACAATGGAGGTTTTTGGGAGATACATATACCTCTGGTGGAGTACTCTTACAACAATAGTTTTCAGGTGACTATTCAGATGGAACCTTACGAGGCTTTTTATGGTAGGCCATGCCGATCACCGTTGTGTGGGGTGGAGGCAGGAGAGGTAGCCTTTCTGGGACCTCGTCTTGTTTAGGAGACATCAGAGCAGATAGATTTGATTCATAAGAGGATGGTTACAGAACAATCGTGGCAGAAGTCTTATGCTATTCAATGGGGACAACCTCTTGAGTTTGAGGTCGGGGATCAGGTTTCCCTGCTTGTCGCACAGAGTTTGGGACAGAAGAGGATTCAGAGATAGGGTATGATTTCACCATGGTACTTTAGGCCATTTGAGGTGTTAGAGAGTTTTGGGCCGGTTTCCTATCGGTTGAATTTACCTCAGAGGTACCGAGCTATTCACAACTACTTCCATGTTTCTCAGCTCCGATGTAACTTTTTAGAACCATCTCATGTCTTTCAACCTGAAGTGGTTGAACTTGACTTGGACACATCATTTGAGGAGCATCCTATCTGTATTGTCGATGAAAGTATGAAGGTTCTCTGTGGTTGGTCTGTTCTTCTAGTACGAGTGTTGTGGAAGCACATGCGAGTATATGACGATACATGGGAGAAGGAGGTTGATGTACGATCACAGTGGCCATAGCTGTTTGAGGTTTCTTCTTCTATGCCTCGCTAGGGAAATTCGGGGATGATTTTCTTTAAGGGGGAAGATTGTAAGAACTCGGACCTTATTTTCAGGTATGTTTTTGCTTTTTCAGGTGTTTATGGGAAAATATTTGATTCTTGATATTTTTGAAGTACTCGCTGTGTACTTTATGAGTACACGTTGTGTACTCCCTTTCCGGACGAGGTTGTGTGCTAGCCGTGTCCGGGCCATACACATGACCATGTAGTGGTGATGTGGAGTTCGCATAAAGCAGTGTACGGAGAATCCTAGTACACATTGTGTACCCCAAAATTACACGCAGTGTACTTTCTTTTTTTCATTAAATGGACTGGGGTCGCTTTTTAACCCCAGAACTGGCTTCTACGAGGTGTTCATCGACTAGGATAGACCGTATGGCCTCAGAACTTCCCCGAGCCCTTGAGCCTCCGTCCGTTCACTGAATCGATCGTCATTGATTGCGTTGGAACCACATCGGTAAGCTCTTCCTTCTCCTAGATCTTTGTTTTCCAATTTCTCCTCTTTATCATGTTATCATGGGATGAGTGTTTTGTGAATTTTCATAGATAATTAACATTATAAGGAGATTAAAGCCTCGTGGTTCAAGTATATCGATCTTCTACCATCGAGGTAAGTGGTTTGTGCCTTTCTATTCGATGTCTTGAATTTTATGTGCAATTTCTAGCCATACCCTTGAACAGGTGTTTGCGTGTTTACTGTTTCTCCCTTTTTTTCCTACCTCGCTTGTATGCTTCTGTAGAGGTAATTTGGTTATGTATGAGGATAATTGATATTCTTGGATTTTTTCCCATGCCTTGTTCTGTTTACGACCTTTTGGTATTGTTTTGCCTTTGGAAGTTATACCTGTTTTCCATACCATGTGACCTTAGGATAGAGTTTTGTTTCCGGACATGCTTGTTATGCTGTAAACTCGTTAGCCAAGTATCACTGCAGGTTTACTTTTTCCTTATATCATTATTATGCACTGACTGGCACGGGACCCTGAGAACATGGTGCTATAGACTATAAGGGGATAGACCGAGTGAGCTTACTCAGAGAGTCATGGACATTATAGACTATAGGGTATAGATAGAGTGAGCTTCCCAGAGAGTCTTGGACCTTATAGACTATAGGAGGGAAGACCGAGTGAGCTTCCTCAAAGTTTCTTATTTTGTTTGAATTTCCTTAAAACATTCTAGGCTATATGAAGAATTGACCGAGTGAGCTTTCTGATAGAGTTTGTGATAGTCATGAGGCTATAGGAGGAATTGACCGAGCGAGCTTCCTCATAGAGTCTCTAGACCTTGGGGATATAATGGGATTAGACCATGTGATCTCCCCCAGAGAGTCACTGACTACCTTAGACTATAGGGGGAATTAACTGATCATGCTTCCCCAGAGAGTCTTATAATTTCATATGACCAAACCAGAAGTGTTAGGCTGAGTGTACATCCCATATGGTTTGTTGGTATTTCATGGATAAGACTATAGTGGATGGGTGTGAGTACTTCCCAGAGGGATTTCTGTTTGTGGTTAGCTTTTTTGCTTTAGGGCTGATTGTTGATCTGTGGATTGTTTACTGTTGTGTATCATCCTGTTAAATGTTTACTGTTTACTGTTTACCGGTTACTATACTATTACCTTCCATATGCTCACTGAATTTTAGGCATAGATCTTTAGGTGGTTTTCTATAGGGACATAGTCTCACACTCTATTTGGGTCATTCTTTTGGGGCTAAACAGATTATATTGATGCAGGTATAGAAAAGGGAAAGTTCCCTTTGACATCAGGTGCTTTATTGCATTATAGCAAGGGAGCATGGGACCATGCTGAGGCTTGCGATAATGAGGAGATTATTTGTGTACCTTTCTTTTGTACTTTTTTTTGCACTATTGTATTTCCAGCATTGTGACTTGTATGGCTGTTATCCTAGAAATATGTATCATGAATCATTTCATATATGTATGTATTCTCTAGTTTTTTATTTTTTTAGTCTTCCACTGTTTACTGTTGGTCGATATTTACTACTTCTCTATTTTATGAGTTATTTACATCCACTGTATACTATTACAATGAGGGCATAGTTTCTCCACTATCACACCCAAGGCCCTCGCTTCTAGTCAGAAGGCATTGGAACTCAGGGAAATGCGCTTGAGGACATGTGACCAACCAAGAATGGAGCGCCTATGTGTGGCTTCTGGAATAGGGATGTTACAGGAAAGAAGAAGATGTGTTCTTGTTGGACATTGAGGTGGATTTTAGAGAACAAATCCCTTCATCATCAATGATGGTTGAGAATAGAATGGAGAAACTCTCCCTTCAATAGGTGATTATGTTAGTGCTGGAACATTGGATAAAGATTAAGGACCTCATTTTTCATCAAGAGAATTGTTATCATATGTGGATTATTTTTCAAGGAATATTTAGGTGGTTCTTCTTCCTTCAATCCATTTTGTATTTACTTTTTTAACATTTCCATCATAATTGGAGGTTTGGAATATGTTATTGGTGATCCAACAAATTATCTCACAAGGAGGTCTACCATGATTGGGTATCCAATGGAGTTCTTAAAGAAATATGGTTTCCATCGGATGTTCTTCAGTTCTAGGACTATCATGGGTTCGATCGGCCATCAGTTGGCCTTATTATCATCATTTGCATCGAGTTGGTTCTAGTGGTTCTCGTGCTCCTCCTATGGACATGGGGGAAAAGTGATTCATCATTACATTAGATGGGAATATTTAAAACCAGTTTTCAATAGCTATTGGATATTAGTATGGTTTTGGTTGAAAGGTTCAGTACTAGCATCAGTAATAGATGCTGGGGAGACAGTTTCAGCATCATGGACAACATGTCTTTTCTCTGCTGAGGGGAGATGGAAAGAAAGAGGCTGACCTCAGGATGTTCCTTATGTTCAGGTGAATTGACTCGGGCATGGTCATGGAGTGGGTTTTCAAATGATAGGTAGAGGAACTAGTAATGGTAATTTTCATGCAGCGGAAGTGGAAATTCTCATAAGGATAGATATTGTTAGAGGTATGATCAGTTTTTTTAGTACCCATGTAAGTGCATTTTATTATTCAAGATCCTCACACATATTTTTTACAGTCACTCTAACCCATTCTTTGGGGATATATGTACCGATTCATCTTTTCCCAATGGTGTTTAGTAATATATTCACAGGCCAAAACATATTTTTTTGATGTTTGTTGGGGATTTAGATTGATGGTGGGAAAACATCAGCCCTATGGGGATATTTTATTACTACAAATGAAAAATTATTATTTCATTATCGGAATTGACTAGTTTTATTCCATTCATTCTTGTTTCACATGTTTCTCTAGGACAATCATTTATTCAGAAGTGGATGGAGGGTGTACAATTTTCCTTGAAGAGAGGAGATGACAGATGGGAAGTATGCATGTGGAACCCATCATCTCCTTGTTGACTAAGTTGTATATCGAATAAATAGTTATTCGGATGGTGGAAGTTCTCATGGTTTTTGGGGTGTTCTGGAATATTTTCCCCAATGAGGTTGTGATTCTATCCCCCTTGAAATGATGTTGATTACATGATATAAATTTTTCATAGTTATCATACAATTGTGATGGAGCCTTATTGAATGCAACCCTATGAGCTGTGGGAACAGATGATTCATATAGATGACGAGATGAATAATGATTTTATCTAGCCGATTGTGTATTTGTGGGGTGCACTTATGTAGTTCTTGTAGAAGGAAGATGTTATTTTGTGGATGTGTATAGTTAATCAGAGGTAGAATCTGGTAACTGTCTGGAACTGTTAATATCTTCCAAGGATTTATGAACTTTTTGACTATATGATAGGGGAATCATGGTTTTCTAAGATTGATCTCTAGCCTGGATTTCAGTAGTTAAGGGTGGAGGAGAGTTATATCATGATGACTGCGTTAACATTCTTGTTTGGGAACATCGTTTTTATTATCATTCCATTCACTATTATTAATTCACATGTTGTGTTCATAAGTATTATGAACTATTTGTGTTGTGAGTTCATGGATCTGATTGTCATAATTTTCCTCGATGATATATTCAAATAATCAAATTTGGAGGAGGAGAACATAGATCACCTCAAAATAATCTTACAAGATATTTTTCACAATTTTAATTAAGGTAAGTCTTCCATGTGTATGTTTTGGACCCAATAGGTGCTTTTCCTTAGGCATGTGTTGTCTCAGCAGGGTGTGTTAGTAGACTCATCGAAGGATGAAGTATTCTATTCATTGGTATAACCAAAGGATGTGGAATAGTATTAAATTTTCCTTTTTATTTCATGATATTATCGGAGGTTCCCACATATTTCTCTGGAGTTTCATCCACATTGACATCACTTATTAGGAAGGAACATGATTTTTTAAGACTGAGTTGTAAAAAGGAATCATTTGGATACCCTAAGGGGAGATTTTTTAGCACTATAGTGTTTCGTTTTCATAAATAGGGAAAAAATTTGTGTGTGTTTCTATAACATCTCATCTAGGAATGGTATGAATCATAATTATGAAGTGATTGTTGATATCTTATGGTTCCTTGAAGTTACATTTCTGTGAGGAAAAATGTGCCACATATGATCTGGAGTAGTAAGAATATGTGTTTTTGCTGATTTTATTGAAAAATTAGCTCACATGGTAGATCTTTGTAGTGTTCATTGATCAGAAAAGATTGTGGTATATCATTTCCCAGCTAGATCGAAACATGAGATAGAGGAGGTGGATGAAGATTCATCAGTACTATGCTTTTGAGATCACTTATACATAGAGAAAGGAGATTGTTTGGGATTGTGCTCTACGTTTGAAGTTATATAAGGAGGTTGATCATGAATCTTCTAAGGGTTTGAGATTAATAGAGGTTTTGGCAGCTTTACACCTGGATACATGAGTGGTCGATGATATATGATATTTTTTTAGATGATCGTGAAGTATTCATTGATAAATTAGGCGGAATAGTCTCAATGGGGAGACTCATAGGCTGAGGTGTTTCTTTATCATGTTATATATGTTGATTCTCTGGTGGGATGGTCAGAGGTAAGTCAAAAGTATTTGTTGATTCACAATAATTTGTTCATTATGGTGGAAATTCATGATCGAGTCCTTCACGAGATCTATATATCACCATTAGTGGCACACCCTATTGTTTTTAATATGTATAGTGGATTTAGAATTCAATTTTTTTGGCCTAGGGTAAAGAAGAAATTAGTGAAGTTTATAGAAAGATTATTTGTCTTCCATTAGGTAAAGGCCAAGAACTCTATTCCCTGTGGTTTGTTGTAGCCCTTGGATATTCCCGATTGAATGTGGGATGAAAACTCGATGGATTTTTTCCATAGGGTTTCCTAGAGTTTAGGGAGGAGGTTATGTTATCTATGAATTTGTCGATCTAGTAATGAATTCAGATCACTTCTTATTGATCTAGGAATATGGTGCATTGGATTCCTTGGAAAAAATTCATTTGGATGATGCTATGTTACTACATGGAGTTTTAATAAATTTTATCTTGGATCGAGACACATGTTATACCTTATGAGTTTGGAAGGGATTACAATAATATTTTGGGGCCTAGTTAATTCTTTCCACTCCATTACACAAAAATAAATATAGGAATATAGTGAAACCAATCATGATGTTTGAGGACATGTAGTGAGAATTATTCGTGGAATTTTTTGGATCCTGGGTACGACACCTTCCCTTGGTAGATATTTCATATTACTATAGCATTCACTCTTCTATTGTCAACAAACCATTTCAAGATTTTTATGGGAGATGATGTCGTCCACTATTGATCTGGATACAAGTTGGGTAGAAAGTTATTCATGGTCCCGAGGTGGTTCAGAGCATGATTCAGATGGTTCAGTTTGTTCTTTAGAAGTTCAAAATTTTTAAGGACTAGTAGAAGTTTTATGTGGATCACAAGGGAAGGTCGTTGGAGTTATTGGATGGGGAATATGTGTTCTTGAATGATTCCCCTCAATATGAGAATAAGATATTTGGTTGAGCGGGTAGGATTTCTCCATGGTTCATTTGAACCTTTGAGGTGTTGGTGAAAATTAGTGAGGTGGATTTTTGATTGACTTTTCAACCACAGTTAGAGATGATCCACGAAATTTTCAAAGTCTCTCATCTTTTTCCATATCAACAATATGAATCCCATTTCTTTGACTGGGGAGAAATGGACATTGAGGGTGATTCAATGATCATGGAACCACATGTGGAAATCCAGGATAGACAAATGAAGGTGTTCCATGGGAGGTACATTCATTTGGTTTGTTAGTAGTGGAGGCATATTGGTAAAGAGGAGAGTATATGGGTTTGAGAAACACAGATTCATGCCCAGTACCAAGTGTTTTTCTGAATTTTCCATCTTATTTCTGTTTTGAAATTTAGTTTTTCATCCTTGTTTTATGAACTCGGTTATTTTTTCCAAGATTTGAGATGTATGGTGTTTCATATTTGACAAATTGCTGACTAAAAAAATGTAATACCAAATCATTATAGATATGCATTGACTAGGATGTGATAAAACCCATGATGATTAGTTAGTGCCTCCCAGAGAATATAATATCATGACATGTATTATGGAATTCTCTCACTCATGTGTTTAGTAACGTTTAGTTTTTCTATAGTAGTGGTACACAGTTTGAGATGCGCATAGGGTGAGACTATTAGGTGATGATTATGTGGTAGTGTTATTGTGTGAGAAGAAACAACATGGTATTTGTTGTAGAGGTTGTGAAGTGAGGTTGTGTTAACCTGAGTTGAGTTGTTTGGCATGTGGTTGTGATTGACTAGTTGCGAGACTCTTGAGAGGTATCTCACTTGGTGTTTGTTCAAACCCCTTTTTTAATTCTGGGTTTGGTTTTGGATTCATGAGTATGAGAATCATTTGTGATGTTACTGATGTAATTTTATATGTCCCCATTCAGTCTGTTAAATTGCTGGTTTTTTGTTGTGGGAGGTGTTGGGAGGAGGTTCTGAGTGTTTTCATAGGGGATGAGGTGTATCATAGCTATCATAGGAGTTACACGTTGTGTAATTTTATAACATGATGTGAAAGTAAGTTTCATGAAATCTCCTTGGCTGTTTAATGATATAAAATTTCTTGAGGTCTGTAATATAAAATAAATCGAATGGTGATGTGTTTTTAGAGGATTCCAGCAGCGTGTAATTACATTGTTTGAATAGTATTACAAATCCTATGATACCACACTGGTGAAATGTTTTAATAAATCTTCCATCCACTCAAGTTATCAAACCTTACAACTCATGTGACTCACCCTTGAATCTAGGAAACTTTTCTTTGGTGTTTTCAAGATTCCATAATCATGGATCGATTCATGGATTCCCTCCTTCGATCTGTAGCATTCCATATTTAATAAATGGTGTGTTCTTCCTACATTATTGCAATTTCTTCTAGTTTTGTCTCTTTCCCCTCCTATTTATTCTCTTGATGTGATGGTGTATAATATCTGATGGTTCTAAATTGTATTCTCTTCGGTTTTTGTTGGTGAGGTGGTGCATCAAAATTTTATGATTGATTCATATATTGTGGAATAGGTGATTGATGATCCATTTTGTGGAATGTTATTGTGTGAGGATCATTGAAAAACATTCGAAGTGGGATTTTATTTATTTCTCCTTCTTTTTGTATCATGTGGGATGGTTATTCATTTTTTACATAGGTATAATGGTTGTTCGAGGATAATAAAAAGATAAGAATCAGTTAAATGAAATTGAATGGGATATGGGGGTTCTATTTTCAGGGTTTTTTAGTTTTGATATTATGACTGAGATATTGTGATTATATTGGATAGTCACCATGATAAAAATTGTAGAAGATGGTTTATTTTCATGTACAATGTAAAATTTTTATCAATTTCTTATTGATCAATATTATTGGTTTGTCCTAAAAATATAAATTGGTTAATCATGTTCATCCGATTAATTAATTGTTTTCCCATGATCATATGGTTCAATGGAAACCCATGAATTAATAAAGTGAAATTAAATAATGTATTACATGTTAAATCTGTAATTTTATTTTTCTATGTTATAATGGGTTTAGTGATGTGTGTTTTTTCTTTAGTTTGTGATGTAGTTTGGTTATGAGCCCAATTTTGGGATGTGGGATGGCTTGGCTTGTGTAATGGAAGATCAGGTTGAGATATTATTTGATTTTGGGATTTATGAAATGTTTTTGGTAGATGGGATACTAGACTTGTTGTAAGACAATGTTTTATTAGTTGAGGTGGTGATTTATGAATTTTTCTATTGGAACGTGTCCTGATTGGGGTTGGTTTGAAGGAGGACATTAGTGGTATGCATGGATAATTCTCCCAAATATTCTCTATGAGAAACAAGCATAATGTTTCACATATTATCTATATATCGATATATTATATTTCATGAATGATTATTAAACATAGAACAAATGTAATGTACATTAGTTTATTTGGTCAGTTCACCTTTTGAGAACATTGTTTTATTTTTTCATGTTGTGCTTTAGCATTTCCTGGGTAGTGGTGGAATAAATGAATCATGTATTAATAAATCATGTAATGGTTTGGGATAGTTTTTCTAACAAGATGAAAATGGATTAAAAAATTAGTCTGGAGTGTTAATGGTATTTATGGAATGTTTTTTGATATCGTGTATTTAGAGGTATCAGAATAGTTGGCATTTTTGTGAGTTGGTTGTTTTTATGAGAACACATAGGTTGGGAATGACTTTTTGGAATCATATATTTATATACTGGTATTTTTGTATTTTTGTACAGACCCCACCCTAGTTGGGTTCTATCGACCGAACAACGCCATCTTCTTGGAGGAGGGTGTTTTTCCCAAACATCGTAGTGAGAGTATGGATTGCTAGACACCCACATATCCATGCTCCCACTTCTAGGTAATGATATTCTATGATTCTTCATGATGGTTGTGGGTTGTGAGTCATAGGTTTGTGTGGGTGATGTGTTATGTCCCATTTCTATTTGGGATGTGATGTGTTGAGCATTACTATATGTCGTTGGGATATGATGTGGTTAATGGTCAGGTTCCTGTCGAAGGAATGTGATGTGGTCTGTGAACTATGTTTCTATAAGTTGGATGTGATGTTGTTTTTGGCCCAGGTGTTGGTAGGTGGGATATAATTTGGTTTGTTTCCCAAGTCCCTATAGTCATGATGTGATGTGGTTTGTGGCCCATTTGTTTTGGTACTAAATGGGATGTTCTTTGCAGCACATGTGTGTGAGGGGAGGTTATGACATGGTACATTCAGAAGAGGTGGGAGTGTGAATATGGTTTCAATTGAGAAATAGAAGATAATAAGTGGGAAGTGGTGTGGGGTATCCAATCATCAATTTTATTTATATTACATTACTTGAATTGGATTATTTGATAATTAAGCCTTGGTCAGGATGGGATGGTAATTATACCTATTAGGTGATGTTTTCTTCAATTGTTTTCTCACACGGGCATTTGTACGCTTCTTTCTCATGTGCATGAGAGACTTTGGTTTCCCTTCTGAGTAAAATTTTATGCTCACCCTATATATATATAACTATTTTCCATGAGGATTTCATTGACTATGCTGGACACTACTAGCTTAGAACCCGATAATTGCAATTTCACTGAGTAGGATTACATTTTCTATATACATTAAATACATTTTTACTTATAACAGTTCTATATTGTGCCTAGACGATGGAGAGTATTTGGTGTTATTTTAATTATATATATTGGATTTTATTTTCGAGTTGAACTATATTATATCCCAATCATATTTCAATAATGGGTAATTCTTTCTATTTTTTTATAATTGTATACCCTTGGTGCTAGTCACCCACATGAGGCCTACCTGAGGTGGTGCTCTTGGATCATTATCTCCCTTTCTTCATTTCCATCCTAGAAAGGAAATTTTTGGATTGAGGGGGTCATGAAACAATCATTACTATATTATCCTTAGATTCATTTGATTATATGTTTTTTTTAACTGGAAAGTGTTTTCCAATATTTACCTTTCAATATTGATCATGCCTTATCCAATTATGATTTTCATGTAATTTATTAAATGAAATGTGTTTTTAGTTATTTATCTACCCATATTAAATATTAAATATTTCATTTTCCATGATACTTTACTCCATGATAATATCTCGTCATTTATTTCATTCATAGTATACGGATTACATTGAATGTTTTTTTAGTAATTTATCATTTCATATTGATTATTCCTTATTCATTTTTTGTAGTGATTTTATTTCCTACCTAATTTTTTTTTCAATTAAATTACTATCCATATTTTTTATTTCTTATCATATAATCCATTATATTTTATCCATGATATTATATTAGGAATCATTTCATTCATCGTTTTAATTACAAGGAAAGGATTTTCAGTTATTAATCATTCTATACTAGTTATTTCTTATCCAGTTTTATTACTTGTGTTATTAATTAATTTGAAATTGTTTTTGTTTTTTATCATTACATTGTGATTATTCATTGTCTTCTATTCCAAGAGATTTGTTCCATGTTTTAATCTATTAATACATTTAATTATCTATATATTCATTTAATGATATTTGTGGTTTGATATTTAACTTTACATGTTTATTATTATTATTGAATCATGATAGCTTCTTATGTCAAAATCAATTGCTAATCATTTGAGATCACCCATATTTATTTTATTTTCCCATATATCCATGAAGTGTACGATGATTGATATACATGTATATGATAGAGGGAATAATGTTATTCTAAAAAAATGATTTTGTATATATGTTTTTTAAAATTTATAAAAACACTCAAATATGTATTTAGTGCACCAAGACTACTAAACTATTCAGTCCATGGTGATTTTATTCCTTGATTATTAAGAAAAAATAATAATATAGACAGTGGATCTGGGATACTGGGGTTGGATTCGCTATAGTTGGTATCATAGTGAGTTTATTAAATAACCTAACAAACAAGATTTAGGAAAACATTAATTAGGGTTAGTAACTCTATGATAGAATTTGTGGATAAGTATATAAAAACGTATTAGCATTTTGAGAAGGTAGATAATATGTGTTTTTTGATAAATACATCCATTTCTGGATACTAAATGTTGAAATGGTTCTAGAATAATTGTAAATAGTGTTAATAACTATAAGAATAGCGTAATGGTCTTAAAAAAATCATCGCATGGTTCTTGAAAAAGGCCTTATAGTTCACATGTTATGAAACTCAATGGAGATAATCTTATGATAATTCATATTTTCATTAAAACTGATTATAAACGAATTTAATATATGATGATAATGAATGAAATAGGATAAACCAAACTCTGTGAAAAACACATCTGTTTGGTTGGTCCATTCAATCTATTCATCTGTTTGACTGTAGAAGGCAATGTCGAGGCCTAAATCATTGCCAAAAACATGCTCAATCTACCCTTGAATTTTGATGAAAAATTTGAGTACCAATCTGAGACAATAGATATTGAAACTCCATGAATCCATACTACCTCATCCACATAATTCCGGGACAAGGAATCCATTGTGCTCCACTCCCTGATTACTTAGAAGTCTGCCAATTTTTTCATCGGATCCACTACAACCATCATTTCATCAATGCCTCCCTAATCTCTGGTAATCCGATGATGAATTCAATCAAGATGATATCCCAATTCATATTGGGTACATCTATGGGTTGTAAAAAAACCACCATGTACATGGTCATCATCCTTCACCAACTAGCACACTAGGAACCTTTCTACAGTTTCTGATACAACCTACTTCACCCCAGACCACAAAAACTGCTCTGTCAAACTACAATACGTCTTGGAAACTATTGGGTGTACCACTAATGGTGATTTATGGAAATAACTATGGAATCCCTCACACATCTCTATTGGAACAAACATCCCTACACGAGGAAACATATTATTCTGACCATCCCTTGTCCATCCCTCTAGATCATCACCATGGTCAAAGTGATCACCTGTCACCTCTACCTTCGAGTCCTTCCATTAAGACTCCTCTACCTTTTATATTAGTGTGTACTACACCATTATCTGAAAAAATATTCCCCTATCTCCATCCATAAATTTATATAAGTACCATGTGGCTAACTCCTCCATTATTTACCAAGAATCTTTAGATTCTAGAACTACCTCGTTCTATGACTTCCTACTCAGATGATCAACCACGACATTCTTCTTTCTTGAGTTGTAAGATATCTAGATGATGTACTCCTATAGAGACTCCACCCACCTCTAGTGATGAATGTTTATATCTCATAGGGAGAAGATATACCTCAATCACTTGTGATTTGTGAATACCACAATGGAATACCCAATAAGATAATTCCACCACAAATTTAGTTCATAAACAAGCACTAGAATAAGAAGATCCTTGGTGTCTTAGTTACATTTATTGAGACGTAACTACCTATACCGATAAGATATTTCTCCATGCAATTGAATCAGCCTTCATCCCAATCCTAGATGATAATAATAAAAAAATACCCCGAACATCACACCTTCCTCATAAAACTGGGTCATTAAAGCACTAACTAACATCCCCATCAGATATTCAAACACTACTTGAAAATTATCACTCCACAAAAGTCCTAGTCTTTCCATGTCATGGATATCAACAGAGCCGCTTCTCAAGAGAAATCAGTTATGAATCTTTTGTAATATAATACCAGACTAAAAGTTATGTGAACATCTACAACATTCTTGGGTAATTCCGAAGATCAATAATATCAACCATTTATGGGTTCACTAAAACACCATTTCGAGGCACCACATTTCTAATTAAAAACAACTCTCTCATCTAGAATACACACTTTTAACGAATTGCGTAGATCTAGGGGATTCGAATTACCTCCAAGATAATTCTAATGTGATAAGTATTCCCCTCCTCTAACTTTGAGTAGATCATGATTTAATCAGTGAATATGATTATTAAATAATCTAGGAACTATTGGAAAATAGAGTTTATGTGCCCCATTAACCTGGATGGTGTGTTCGTAACAACGAACGACATAACCATGAACACGAATTTCCCATACCATAAACTGATATCAGCCTTCCGGATATCACCTTCCTTCACCATCTCCCGATAATATCCAGACTATAGATCTATCATAGAGGACCAAATCTCTCACCATAGATGTTCGAAAATATATTATATACTTATGAAGGGGAAACAATTATTTGCCATTACCTTATTCAAAATCTGGTTGTCTATACACAACATAAGACCACCATCTTCTTTCTTCTCAAACAAGACTCGAGCGCCCATGCTGAAACAATTGGCCTAATAATTCCCTTATACATCCGGTCATCAATATGAATCCTCTAGTATCATAGCTATAATGGTGTTACCTGATAAGGGTCAAATAAAATTAAATAAAAACATGGAAATAAATCTATCCATAACTCCAAATCAGAATGCGGGGAGTGAGTCATAACGTTCTCTTGAAATGAATACATTAACTCCACAAAAAATGGAACTTCCTCCAGATAAGTATCCAAAAATTTAACTAATAGGTCAGGAAAAAATAAAAAAAGGGGAATTGTACACCAACATCCAATTTGACAATCTTCTCCCCAAAGAATGCCTCAAATTGGCCATTCAAATATGAAAACAGAACAATCATTTGGTAGTAGACGATAAAATAATTAATAGAGAATAACTAGTAGATACCAAGGATGAAATCACATGGTTTCATCTATAATAGGAAAATATCATAATCGTACTGACATGGACCCATCATAAGCCTACTTCCATAGAATAAATAAAACACGTTGGTCTGACCTATTACTAGTGTACTCAATAGCAAGGCCACAGTAAGACTCTCTACATCTTGTCCCAAATTATGCGATAGAATAAGTTTAACAGATGAGTGTCAATATCTTGAATAAAATAATGAAAAATAGTGGGTACTAATCAAGATCATCATTCCCCGAATGATCTCTAACCCTGCTAGAATAGCTTCATCTACAATGTGAAACCGACCACACCCTGCTCTTTAGCCCCTCTATTGTTGACTACCTCCAAAATGACTCTGAGTATGATATCTATAAAGAGCACCTAGAGGTTTTCCTCTAACTCCTATGTCTCCTCTCTGTGGATGATGAGGCTATTGTCTTTTCTGATGGAATAACCATTCAAAGAACTACTAATGTGGTAGGCACTAGACATGAACACCTCCACCATAAAAAGCTTGAAAAGATGATGTACACTGATTCTAATGGTTCCCCTAAACTCAAAAGTTGAAAAAAATCGTCCCTAAGTCCATAGGAATGGCACGAGAACCTCAATTTCAAAATGGATACTATTTATGACAACTATCTTCCAATTAGATATTCAGAGGCATTATTGCCTATGACCAACTGTTGATAACCATTATCCTTAATGAATTAAGCTTACTCAACTCTTGTGGTATACCTCCTCATGATTTCATCCTATCTGGTACATACCCCTTCTTTTAAATCTCCAAGAATGTCAGAAATGAAAAGGGATTTACCATGTACTGGAGGGAAGGTCAAAGTACCTTCGAAGAAATCTCACATGAGACTCCTCATCCGAAAATCGATATGGGAAAAAATGAATCATATCCTTTATTTTTTCCCATATCCCAAAACCATATACTACCCTACTAGATGGAGAGGAACTCCTATATCTTCCCATCCATCATTGTAGAAGAATGTAATTCTTCATGGAAATCCTTTTCAAAATACACCAACAGAATCTCAGCCACATTCCAATAATCAAAGGAATGAATCCACCAATGACATGAAGCTCCAATTATCCGGTTTTAATCCGAGGGATCATAGTACTCCATAAAGTTTTAGATCAATCTAAAGATTATAACATCCTCCTATAACCATCACTCTATCTCTATGTCTAAAATGATGACCACATACTTCCCCTGATTTTTTTTTGGAATGATCATAGTGTCTTCTTCCATTGATAATCCAACACAACCTAATAAACTATCCATCAATTTATCATGTCACCGTTTTGAGCCTCCATAGCCTACAGTACATACCGACGATGACTGGGTTCGACAGTTAAAATGAAAATAAGGAACTCCTAAGCCAGACTAGAATGATATTTTATTAAATATTCATTTTAACTAATTATTTATTTGAACTCATTGAAACACCCAAATTAAAATAAAAAATAGATGTCATTATGGTGAAAATACCTTCATATGATATCTACCAAAAAAAATGTAACCTCACATGTCCATTCACTATACTAAGATTCTTTACATCAGATAACAAGGGGCCCTAAAATAATATGTCCTAGATGGTCTTCCATGGAATATGGCATGTACTAATGTCACCTAACTCCTTTTCTCTACTACCTCTAGAAATATTCACTCTTGGTTACTCCAAAATCCATCATATCACTCAAACATCAATAATAATAATATTTTCCATGACCCCTCCCTATAATGATTCTCCACATGAGAAAAAAATGAAGCAAGATAGATAATGTCCCCTAAGTCCTACCTTGAGTAGGTCTCGGGTTGGCATCAAGCACCATGTGTATAAAATCTCATGAAATTTGAGGCATTACTATTATTATAGAAACCATGATCGGGGTATAAGATGTATCATCCTATAAAAAACTCTATGAAATAATAATAAATGAATCCAAAACCCATCCCACATGCATGTTTTCAAATAAAACTATTATAATTACAATAAAAATCCAATGTATGTACCAAAATAAAAAATCTACATAGTGACATAAAAGCTATCCCAATGCCATAGATAGTAATTTTCATAAAGGTCCTTGTAGTACTAATGTAAAATTTAAAGCAGTTTTATAACATTGGGAGTGAATACATGCATACTCATTAGAAATACCAACGTTTCTTTTGCACATGTGGAGAGGCATACTACCGCCCCATTGAGAAAACATTTGAACCAACTACACCTAAAAAGGAAGAATATCAATCCCCACCTCACTAAGGCATGATAACCATGTATTGCAATTCATGTAGAGTAATATATTTAGAAGATTGATGATAGGGTACCCCACACCGATTTCCTACTGACTAAATGTTCTCACACCCTAATAGAAAGCATCATGGAACCCCCTCCTATTCAGATTGTACCATGTCACAAACTGTCGACACACACATGGGCTCAAAACATGTCCCAGATCCTTTGAAGATGTATCCCATCACATCTATACCACACAAACATAGTCCACAAAACCATATCCTGACCGTAGACACATGATAAACATCCCGCACCATATCCCAAAAACACATGGGAAAGAACAACCCATTTCATCTTGAAGACACCTAAAAAACCATAACTCAACTTATCCAGAAGACACATAGGAATACACAAATCTCCTACACACATAGTCCTTACAAACTACTACATGTACGATGAATCATGATATATCACCTTCTAGAAGGGGGAGCAGGTAAGCATGGGTGGACATCCATCAATCCTCTCATTAGGTTGTTTGGGAAAGAAACCATCCTCCATGATAATTGGGTTGTTTGGAAGATAGTTCACATCTAGGATGAGGTCTATATAGAAAAAACAAGAACATTTTGGTATGAATATGTAGTATCAAAAAGTCAATCAAAACCTATGTGTTCTAAATTAGATATTCCTCCACCTATGATATTTCCAACTCATCTGCTACCCCTAAATGCATTTTATTTACACATGAAATAGTCAATTCAGATGTTCATAAAGAAAATCCATAGACAACAAGATAGAACTCATACATATCAATTTCTAACTCAATTAACCAAATATCATTATTCATCAAGGATACCATGTATTCATTCGTTCCCTCCCCAGAAAACTACCATCAAAAACTCTCAACAAGACACACAACATAAATCACACATAAAAAAAGAACGACATCAAGGAACTCACTTCATATTTCCTCTCCATTTAAAACTCATACCAAACAATTTCATCGTCATTCATAAATTTCATTATTACCTATCCATCCTCTTAAAATGAAAACCCAAAAACACATATAAAAAACCCACCATACATCTCATTATAACAAATCCATCATATCGAACCGATATCCTCACTACTCATATAATTTCCTTCCCTTACACAATCAATCAATCAGTCAATATGAGATTCCATTACACCAAGCATAGTACCCCACACCTAGACGTTCTATCAAACCCAAAACCACACAACCACATAATGAAAAAGAGGGAACAAAACCACACAATTAACATAAGTACACGAATATAGAATGGTGTATTATGATTTATCAAAAACATGTTCTTTAATTCTACTCTAATAATTTAGGTGATACCAAATAACAAGGCCAATCCTAGGGTATCCTTTTATTTAACCGAATATATGTATTTAATCAATTTAATATAAATATTGTCATCCAAAACATGATCTAAAACAAGACATCATATAATATACCATGTACAAAAACATAGACCACTAATAGCCATGATTTTTAGGAGCCATATATCCCTTATAAATCACAACAACAAAAAGGAATAAAAACATGTTTCACCATTCCTCATCATATATATATTTATATAAAATAGATACAATTATAATTATTTATTATAAATTAGGATATCATCAAAATATATCATTCATACTCCCACCCCACAAGAAAAAAATAAATCAACTTGATGGGATCACAACATTGAGAAATAGTATATCAACACATCTTCTTTACACCAAAAAATTGGTGCGTAGGGCTCTAGAGAGACTCTATCCAAGGGAGAAACATATATTCACAACTCCCCAAGAAATAAATGACCATGTATTTCTATGTATCAAGAGAAAAGGAAAGGAAATAATGATGTAATGTTTTCCATCATTGAATAAATCTCTTTGAGACTAAATTGATATGAAATAGTATTAAACTCCCCATTAAAGGTTGATCATGGGTATTATTTTTTACGAATTTAAATCCCACACAGCGTTACGAAAGTAAATATATAATTTATATCCATCTAAATTGAATTAAAGATAGTTAAACATCGTTATATAAACAATTTATTTCAAAATAAATGTTAAATGGGAGAAACTAGAAGAACTAGAAGACAAATGAATTTTTGATAAACTCCAGAAATGACCGAGTTTCAGGTGATTCACCATCACGAGTAATCACTAGTTGAGTCACGATTTGGTGAATCATCATTAGATGGGAAAACAGTGGATGATTAACCCTTGGGTTCCTCAGTACTGGATAATTCACCAATGTATGAGTCACCACTGGCGACCTACCATCAACAACTCATCGTTGTGACTCATCTCTGGTGACCCACCATTAGTGACCCACCACTGATGAGTCACCGATGTGAGTAACCATCACCACCTATTGATCCTGACTCACTATTGCAACCTAATGGTGGATGAATAATTATTTAGACATACCAGTCCTAAATAACCATTGAGAGTCACCAGTTCAAGTTACTATCTCTACCTGCCAATCCTAACTCAATGTAGTAAAAAGTAGAACTTTTTCAATGTCTTGAAATAGCCATTGTGACCTCCAGAACACCTCAAACTCAAGATTTTAAAAATTTTATAGACTAGGTTGGTCTGATCAATTACTGTTTTATATTTTTATAAAGTTAAAATCTCATCATTTTTATAAATCAATAAAATGTAAATCATTAAAATCAATTTCAAAATAAAATTTTATGCAAAAACATATAAAATATTTGGATGCTTTCACTTTAAAATCCCTCTTTATTGTCCCACCTACAAGTTGGTATTAAAATAATTTATACCAATTAAACTATTTTATTTCATAAAATGGATTAAACATTTTTAATCATCATTCTTTGTTTAATTAAATTGAAATAATATCACAAGATTGCCCCTCCACCTTCATTATAAAAAGTACTCCTCTCCTCCCACTTTCTCACACCTCTCAAGAAAAACTTGATTGATCTAGATCATACAAAAAATCCAGTAATAATCAATACCCTCATCCTATAATCCTTCTCTTTGGATGTACGAAACACAAGGAATCCTTTTCGTACAAGACAAAAGGAGTTACCCGATAGAGATATAATATCTTCTCTCAAGCTCTCAAGATTCATTTCTATTCTCAACACCCAAAAATATTTTTCTTCAATTTATATATTAAAAACAAGTATCAATATTATACTAAGAAGTTTTTAGTTCATGTTTTAGATCTAAAATAAAAAATACATTCATTTAATGGCTATCAAATATATTATTTACATGTTCTACGAACTACAGCCTCACAAAACATTTATTGTTCATTTTCCATTTACCACCTCTCATTGTAGCCATTACGATAGACACTTTATTCTTATATGATATATATGAAATTTATATTGTATATTAAATTTTATTATTATATTATAAAATATTCTTTTATACATCTCATTTTGTATAAATAAAATAACATTGTTTTTGGAAGGGTGGACTACCTTCTCGTCAATGTGATGTGATTCGTTCATGCTATACAAATAATGTATTTGGAATTACTTTAATGAATAAATGTAACATATATAACATATATATGATAATAGATTTATTATTTATAGATTTATTGTTTATAATTCATTATTTTAATATGATAATGAAATGTATGTAGTGTTTATGCATACGAATGACTTACTGTCTCCATGAACGGTGACCATCATTTCATATATATAAATATTCTAGATTATTATAAATATAATGTGATGAATATATATGATACCAAAGTATATTTTATTTTATATATTTTATCAAATCATCATTTAATTATTTTTAAGAATAAATTACATGTAGAGATATATTTCTGAAAGCTTTTCAATTAATAAAAATATTAGTAAAAATAATTAAATAGTGCTAAAAAATGGTATAAAATATTATTATAATTTAATATTTGATATTATAAAAAATGAGTATGGTTATGCTATAAGTTTGAAATAAATATTTATCCACTTTATAGGAGTATGAAGAACACAGAACAAAATGTTATGTTATGATAAGGGATTTTGTCAAAAAAATACATTGCACTGAGACTTATTTTGAAGTTATGAACAAGGTTTCTTGTATATGGTTGATATACTACAATTTTTAGGATTTATGACGAACCTATTCTTCATCATGATATTCTATTTCCTATATAATGAGTAATTATTTGTGGATATTATTATTTAAAAATTTCAATGTGGTATGGGACTCTTTGTAATTTATAATGATTATTTTCATATTGAATGTGTTTAATGACCACCTTTCAATATCACCGAATTTGGGTGGTTAAATTTTTTTTGAAATAGTAAATACATTATTTTAATTTTATGGTATTTTAATATTTTCATAAATATCCATATACTCATGTAATGGATATTCCTATTTCTTAAACAGTATAACATTTTCATATGCTGTTCAGTTGGATGATATTTGATTAACTGATTATTTATTGATAAATCTATATCATTTATTATATAATGATATTTAATAATTAATTTGGATTATTATTTAAATTTATTATTTTAGGTGACGATTTTATTATACAATAATGGGTGGATACCGGACATTACATTTCTCCTTGATGCATTGATATATTGTCATGAAATGATAATGCTGGCCATATTAAAAAAGTTCCTACCTATTGTTTTAAACTAGAAAGTTGTTAGATATTAACATTATAGGTCCTAATTTTTCTTAGACATGATTTAAACTAATTATGAATTTAATTCATAGATATTTTATTCATTATTCATGTCAAAAACTAGCTTGGGTACCTTGGTAACCTGATAATCGGGTCAGCCCTTAACTAACCCGAAGATTGTTCTTGATCTCTATGGGTCGATGACTAACACATTGATTCATATGCACTGAATACTTGAACAATTTATTCCAATAAAAATTTGTAAGTCAATGTAATATGAAATTTTGAATATCAAAAGAAACTCCACTGGAATTAATGTACTATAAATTTAATAGGCAGTCACACAACATGTACTACAACCAAATTTACACAACTGAGATAAATATCCTCATGTATCAATAGAAATAACTCACCATGACCAATGATCAATTCAGTGATCCATTTCCCAGGGATCCTTTCCCCATTCTCTAACCTTATAGTATATAATCTACAAAAACGCAATGGTACATGTATGTTGTGAGACAAAAATCCATGTAGGGTCTCCCTGAGGACCCTATAACCGATTCGAGTAAACAGTATACCAAATGAATGATTTAAATTTTGAATTTAGTTTATTCTGAATTTAAAAAAAATATCTAAATAAATTATTATATAAAGTTCAAATACTGTAAAAAACAATAATAAAAGTCTTTAAATGGGATGATATATTTCTAAAAAAAGGTTTCAACAAATTTAAATTATATAAAAAAATTATAAAAATTTAGATGGCATGTAAAAAAATTTAAAAACACATGTATAAATTTATATCTCAAATATAAACAAGTGATAATCATAGTCATATTCCAAATAGGTATAAAATTTCCAATATATATGTATCTTCACTCTCTATGAAATCATGAAAATATGTGTACACACATGTCCTATGGAAAATTGTCAAAGATGAATTGTCACCAGCAAAAAAGGGATGTGACCTAGGGAATTTATGTTTTAGAACATTGTATAATCGTAGACATTTTCCAAAAAACAAAAAATATACCTAGGGATTTTGTATCCAATTACACAATGAATGATTGGTAAATTATTTTAATACTTCTTAAAATACAATTAAATCTCATCCCCCATTTCAAATAATGATTTTAAATTTAAAACAAAAATATGTTTTAATAAAGAACATATATTTTTATCATGATTAAAACACTGAGATTCTATAAAAATATTGTAATCCATTTTCAAAATTTAAAAATATCCATCATTTTTATTTCAATAATTTATTTAAAAAATTCAATTGATAACATTTCAATCCATTTTCAAACACCTCCCAATTCAATGGAATTAGCTGTTTTTCCCAATTTCATAACAAAATATTTTAAAACCAAAAAACTCTATAGAATCATGTTAAAATTAAACCCAATATAATGAAATTTAAAAAATTAAATTTAAATCTCCAACTAAAATAATTCAAGCAATTTAATGTATATCTATTTGGAAAAATGAAACTGAATCACATACCATTTTACCAAAACTCATCACCCACAACAAAACTCGCCAACAAGAATAGAGGTGAAGAAGACCATAAAAATCAAACAATAAACTACATCCCATATCAAATATATTAGATCCATAAATTTAATGATTATCCACTAAATCCCAATGTTTATAATAAAATTGATATTAAGAAAAAGGTTTCATTCTGACTCAGTAATTCACAACACCAGTATAGTTGCAATCGAACACCAGAAGAAAGTACCTAGAAGTGTTAGAGAGGTACATGATCAACTAGGATAGGCATTAGGCTGAGATAAATGAATATCGATAGGATAAAAATTTATAAGATCAGACAACATTCATACATATAAATTGAACTTTGGGAATTACATGATGTGTAATCCTAATACACATCCTGAAAAAATTAAAATTCTACAAAATCTGAAAACCCCTTGACATTGAATTAAACCCCAATTTTTAATTAACTCACAAAATGTAAAAACTCAAAACGTCATGTAAATTTAACTGTATAAACCCTTATTATGGAATAAATCCATCAAACATTACACATCATGTTACATAGTTAAATGATGTGAAATCCTCCTAATGTCAGGAGATAATAGTGGTTAAAGATCAGAGTCCAAAAAATCTGTGGATTCACCACTATAGGTATCACATAGAGTCCTTCTTGGACCTACCGATACAATAAAAAAAAGGGTTAATAGTATTATATAATACCTAATAAGAAGGTAACATAATATAACAACCTCCCACCATTGAAAATTTCTATAACAAGAAAGACTATGAAGAGTCTTCCATGACTAAAACATTAGTCCATTTTTATCTAATTTGTGCCTCATGTTCGCACATATCATTAATATCAGAATCATTATTCCAAATCACACAAGAATTGTATCATCCTCCAATGAAGTTACTTGGTATCTGAATCAACTATCCCAAATGGTCATTTAGTCATTGATAAAACTAGATCAACTTCATGATCACTCAAACTTAGAACATGTGATGGGTTAGAAAGATAATTTCAGAGTTGAGATACATGGAACACATTTTTTTTATCAATTTAAGATATGGTGGAAGGAATAAATGATATGAAAATTACCCCTCCTAGTCCACAACTGTAAAATGTCCCAAAAAATGAGGATCAATTTTCCCTTTCCTCCCATGTTGTCGATGACCCATCCTGAGTGAAAATTTCAAGCACGTTAGGTCACCAAATAAACACTCCAATGATCCACAATTATTATCAACATAAGATTTATATCTACTCTGTGACGTCAAAATTCTATAAAGAATCAACTGAAACTTTCTTTGTCATCTCATGTGACAATATTTGTCCCTTCACATAACATTCACCAATAAATGAACAACACAATGTATAATTACAATTCCATCAATGCAATTCATTAAAATAATCCATTGTGATCATGGATTAGTAAAAAATCTGAATGTAAAACTTAACCAATACTAAATGATCATCCCAATCTCCACCAATGTCAAGAACACATATGTGAAATATATCCTCCAAAATATGTGTAGCTCTATCCATATGTTCATCCCACATTGGATTATATGCTATGAACCAATAGACATAAGGTCCTATTGGATCTTGAAGACCTATACAAAAGATAGAAGTGATCCAAGGATCCACATAAGAGACTATAGAATATTGATCACTATTCAAATGAAAAATATATTTCATATAGGGATTTATAAACTCTTCAATTTTGGCTATATAATTTATGTATGAAATTTGAGAAAATTTCTTGAGCATATCAATCACAACCCATATGACGTTCTCATTTATATGGGTACATGTAAACCCAACCAATAATTCCAGTGAGATATCATCCCACTACCATGATGTGACTATATGTGGCTATGACACACATGATGGTATATAGTTCTCAACATTCTCCTCTAGGAATATATTACAATTTGAAATGAACTCATCAATGTCTCATATCATACCTGGACAACAGATCTACCAATGAATGTTAAATGACCTCATCAGGGTTCTTGGGTCCACTACCCATATGGAACTATGGTAATATCCCATTAATTATTTCATTATAGCTGATATAATAACATAGTGATTATGATAATAATGAATACTGTCAATAGAGATCAACCACTAAGATACTATCTCCCGCCGTAAATGGAGTCTCCAGTGCTATAAAATAAATCATCATGCTTTTAATCCTGAAGAATCATTTATGGAAGACGAGATTCAAATTCGATAGTAGAAAAATAATCCGCATCCCCTAATTCCAAGACTCCAATATGAAACTATCTGAACAGAGAAGTCAAACTCCAATCTTCGGAATATTTTTTCACTCACTAAGTAAGAATATTACTTCTCAAAGAATCGTCAATGACATTCCCTTTCACTAGGGTATATGGGATGTCAAAATAAAAAGACTGTAGGTATTCTGTCCAATACCTCTAGTGAATAATCAAATCATTTTGAGATAATATATAACTCATACTCTTGGGTTCTGTATATAAGATAAACCGATATATATTAAGGTAATTTTCCCAAAACGTAATTTGTTGCATCACAAATGAAATATAAAAATCACGGGAAGGATTATTTTTTTGTGTTGACTATATTGATGAGTCCCATAGGCAATGACACGGTTACCATTATTAAGAACACAAAAAAATAATGAACCTAATGCTTCATAAAAGACCATGTTTACCATAACAGTATCTTAAGAGTAAACATTGGTGCAGTAGTCAGTAGGTGCTGCATCTCCTGAAAGAAAATCTTAAGAATTTTAAAAAAATACAACATCAATAAATTACATGTTAGATCATTCATTAGGGAATAAAAAATTATGAAGTCTCTATCAAAATTGTTATAATATATAGAGAATACCACGTTGCTACAAATCTCGAAAACATTCTGTGGTTTTTCCAATGTCAAAATAGCTTTCATCATTTCAGGATAAACTAAAATAAAATTTTCTAACACCATTTTTTCCAATAATTTCACTTCATAAATCTATATATCACACATTCTAGCCTTATAATAGTGTCGTTGGTTTATTATTAGACACAGATCTACTCTTAGATGATGGACATGGTCCTCCTAAGACTTAGAGTAAATAAGGATTTATTCAACATAAAAAAACATATCGGTCATGATAATCATGGAAAATATAGAACATTAAAGCCCTGAAAACAATAGGAGTATTGGTTAGACCAAATGGAATAAAAATGTTCTCATTGTTACGATACCATTTCTGAAAATCAGTCATCTTAATGTGAGATTATTTTATCCTCTGATGATTGTAAACTAACTAAATTCAATCATTGAGACCCAATTCTACCCCATTAACTGATTAATGTGATAATTAATCCATGGAAATAAATTATTTTTCTTTCTCGTTACATGATTGAAAATTCGGTAATCAACAAATTATCGTATTAACCCATTATAATTCTAGGAAAAGAAAAATGTCGCTACCCAAGGTGACACACTCAGGCGTATATATTATTTCTATATGAGATCATCCAACTGGGACATAAACTCTTTTAGTTAAGATGTTTCCATTTATTAAGAGTGAATATAAACTGGATGATTACCTTGAATTTTAAAAATGGAAATCTCAACCTCCTTAACTAGTGGAAAACTACTGAATTCAGATGAAAAAATATTGGGAATCTCGATGATAACTGGTGGGTGATCACCACAGTAATATTCAAACACTTTATCAATGTAAAACATGGAATTAATTTTCCCAAATCTAGATCAGAAGGCCTGGACCAAATCTACATTGGGTCTCATTCACCATGTATGAAAAAGCTCACCCCACTCGCTATAGTAATGAATCCCCTTAAAAGAAACTTGTCTATCTAGACATTGTCAGAATTGAGGAAATCCATTCCAAAAATGATGTCATGATGATTTATATTATGAACCAGAAAACTCCAAGTATCCTCAGAATCATATAAAGATAAAAAAGAGGCATGAATATGGATATACTAATCTCAATTCATACAAATGGTTGTATTGAAATCCATTGCACAAGATACAAGCTTCGTATGATGATTATGAAGGTTCACAAAACATGTTCAAATAAATGAGTGAGGTTAACCATTGTCAAATTGATTTTTCCATATTAATGAATGTATTGTAATGGTACATACCCTAGTCATTAGACCAATATATCCTTCCACAATAGCCTCTTCCACTATGTGAAGTTTCTTCGTTCTAGAAGCCTATGGATGTAACTCTTTTGTACTGGAAGCATATGATTGCCCCATAGTTTATGGATGTGTTGATGATCATGCCCCACTGTAAATTGTGGAAATATTTTGGAATAACAAATACACATAGCAATTATGACTATAAGATACATATTTATTGGGTGCCTATGTGATAAACCTCTTAAAATATATTACAATGGAAGACTATTATCAAATCAAAGGACTTTTTTCCAGAATTATAGAAAGTATAGAATGACCATGCCATCAGGAACTGCATCAGTTTATGTGGGAAGCATTAACAGTGTATCCAAATAATGGATATCTGATAGAAGCACCAAATAAAAACATAGACCCATTATCCTATCATTAGGAAAAATATATTGTGAAACATAATAAATATTTGTATATATATATTTGAGTACATAGTCATGGTTCTGTCGGCCTTCCCAAGCATGAAAAAATCCACTGCCTTGTCCAAAACCATTTTATATTGATAGAAATAGTCAGGGGAATTAAACAAGTAGTCTTTACACTATAATTATATATATTTCTTTACCATATCCATTGTGTCCCACCATCTCATACCTGGTCCCTATAAAATGTCTTTGGAATACATTACATTGATCTCATTCAGAGTCTCCATGAACTAAAGCATTCATTCTTTTCTTTTTACCATTCCTCTTCATGTTGAGGATAAATGGAATAATTGGAAACTTGTGGATTCTCATGAAAGAACTCTTGCGAATGATTTCGAAGAATATCCCTCTGATTCCATACATGTGGAGACTGAATGGGGACAAGAGGTGGTGATTGTCCCAATGAATGGAAAGTACACACGATCAACTCTGCCAGATTCATAACTACAACAGGATTCGCTAACCGAGTTTTAGCAGTAGTGGTTTACTATTTGTGATTCACACATATTCTGATATGCATGATTCTACATAACATAATAATACAATATGGTGTATGTTAGATAATTCTCATGTAGGGAAATGAGTGAACCATAAACCCACCTGAAATAAAAAACATGTTTTGGATTTCACTATATCAAAATAAAAATAGGGAAGTGAAGAAAACTAATCCTCAATACATCTATCCCCAATAACACATAGTGAAAAATTGTTCATTTTGGTGAGAGATGTCTTGGAACACAATCAAAACTACCTCCTATGTCCTGGAAATATTTCATAAGTACCTACTAACTCATGACCAAATATCAACCTGGTGCTCTGATAGCACTTCTTCACATTCCATCATGGGTCCCTTTGTAACCTAATTAGTGAGACGACCTAAACAGAGTCCTAAGGGAAATCCCGATGCCCATGGGTTTTCCACTATATCCTCGAAAAATAAAAACCAAAATTGGGTACTATTTTTTCCACTAACAACGATTAATTAAAAAAACAAGACAAAATTCATGTAAAAATAATATCCACTATGTGAAATTTATAATAAGTAAAAAAGGAATATATGCCTAAATTATTACGAAAAATATAACAAAAAAGTGAAAAAAAATCACCAAATACCAATGGAAGCAACTCACCAAGAGAAAAGTACAATAGGTAGATCCAACTCAAAGAGATTCTTTCCGCTTGCTCGAGTGTAGATGGAGATAATCTACAAACACCCAAAGGCACAATTATTGTGTGATCTAAGAAGACTAGTAGGGTCTCACAAATAATTCCTTAACTAATTAATATAAAAAATTTACAAAAATTATTATTAAAATTTTATAATAAATACGTTGTTTATTTTAAATCATTTTTAATCATATAATTCTATAGAGTTCAAAAGACATAAAATACATTAACGAAAGGCTTTACAAGTGATATCATATTTAAAAGAAATCCTTAATCAAAAATTTTTATTTAAAAAAATTAAATAAATTTTGAGGTCATTTAATGTAGTTTAACATCATTTGAATACATTTATATCGCCAATAAAAACAATAGTGTAACATAGAAATCATCCAAATAACTACAAAGGATATAGGCTATAAGATTTTAAACACTATATATGATCATGTAAATATGTGTACACACACATCCTCTAGACATTGGTCATATAAGACTCATCAACATGACCTAATGGATGTGACCTGATGCATTAATGATTTAAAATTTTTATAATCATAGAGTGTGTTCAAATAAGTCATAATCATCCAAAGGCATGAATGTACTCTTACAAAAACAATGATATGAAATTTATTTTAATACTACATAAAATAAAACTAAATCCCATCCCCCTATTTCAAATCCCATTTTTTCTACTTATAACCAAACTATGTTTAAAAAAAATATACCTCTTTTAACAAGACGAATCAATATGTTTTTTATAAATACATTTTAATCCATTTTCATAATTTAAAAAATTCCCATCAATTTTATTTTTAAAACTAAATTCAGAAATTCATGTGATAATATTTACATTCATTTTCAAGCAATCCCCAATTCAATGAAATTTTGTCGTTTTCCGAAATTCATTCGAAAACCATTTTTAACATATCAATTCACAATAATAAAATTTTAAGGAAAACAAATTGAAATCAATTTCAAACAATTGAATTTAATCAAAAAATAAAATAAATCATTAAATTTAGGGTTAAAAATTTTTGGTAAACATAACGGAATCACATATATTTTTTTCAAAACCCAACACCCTCTACCATACGATGAGAACAACGATGAAAAAGTCCACGGAAATGAACCTAGAAATAAGATCCAACAATAAGATGTATTGATCCATAAATAACAAGATGATATATTAATCCCCAAGGATGATTAATATAATTCGATGAAGGAAAAGGTAGAATTATTACCCGAGAACTCATACCACATGCACAATAGGGATCAAATGCTAATCACAATGATCCATAAGGGTGGGAGATCTCCAACATTACTTGGGATATGAATTAGGTTGAGTGAAATGAATATCGAGAGGTGGAAATGTGATAAGTTCATATGTGATTTCTGTATTTTAATTGCATATAGGGAATTACAAAGCATGTAATCCGATTAGATATCATCAAATAGTTAAATTATGTAACAACTGAAAAACCATTTTCCTCGAAGTAGAAATTGATCACGAATATACTCATTATGTGTAAAGAGTCATCAGGTCATGTATCTTCCACAGTTTTAACAATTATCAAGGTATGAACCAAGAAACATTTACATGTTTCGTATCCTAGATACATTTCATCAAAACCTCATGTTATTATCAAAGAACACCAGTTAATGCTGAGTGTCTAAAAAGATACTCCATCACCATTATATGTATCCAATCAAATCCTCTTCAACCCCACATAGAAAATTCAAAAAGGAAAACCATTACTAGATTTAGATGGTACCAAATATAAAAATAATGGGATTTTATAATTCATCCATGATGTTTTATATACACATATCAGTTGAGATATTTAATTTTTACTTCATTTACTAAATGGAATTTGTGTAGTTTCTTACTATTCTATATTGAGTTTTTATTATATAGTTCTATGAATTTAATGTTTCTTTTGTTATTTACCATTTACTGTTTGTTTAATTACATTGATTGATTATTTATTCTTCATCACTTATCCTTACCAAGTATTTTTGGTCATCATTAATGTGTTTCCTTCTCTATAATACGATTAATAAATCTATGAGGATGCATTTAATGAGGCAGTATATTCCATTTAATTAGTTAGAAAGTTTTTATTTACTATTTCCCGATGTATTGTGGTTTTAATTTATGTAATATGGATTTACAATAATGATAATATGATTAGTGTGTTGGGATTTGATTCCATAAAATCTTTCCCATGTATTAAAATATTTCACTGTCTTTAGTTATATACGGTTAGGGTGTTACAATTATAAGATAAATTATAATGATATAATATTTGAAACAGAAATTATATTTTATGAATATAATATAGTTGTTTATTGAGTACATATAAATAATTTAAACCTTACTATTTAATTAATATTGAAAATAAATATTAACAGAATCATGTTTTAGATTACACTCATAAGAGTTACATTTACACAAGTAATGAATGGTGGTAATATCACAATTATTTTCAATAACACCAAGTTATTTAAATATTAAATTATACATAAAATAATATAATTTTTGATAACTTATGGTATACTAAAAAATACCCTAATTTTAATAGTGAATAATTAATATTTACGGTAAACATAAATACATTATGAATATTTAAATGTTTCTATCAGATATAGATTTTTTAAAATTAAAATATACCTATATTGATTTAAAATAATCCGAATAATTCTAAGTTAATCATCACATTTGATAATTTTGGTATAAAATAATATTAATGCTTAAAAATATTATTCAATTAAAAAAAGTTTATAGATATGTTAAACATACATATTTGAATAATTAATTTTTAGAACATATATAAATTTAATATTATAATATTAAAAATCATTTTTGTATCAAATAATTAATATTTTTTAATATGGTCCATTAATTTTTTGATATATAATATAATATCCTACATAAATATAACTCATCAAACTATGAGTAAAATTGTCATATAGGGGATTAGAGTAATGGATAGAGAATAAAATCATCAAATTCTCTTTTTAAATTTTTTATTGAGTTTATATTGACAGTAACAGACACATTCATTGAAATGTTATATATTTGGGTATATTATTAATTATAATTTCAATTTTATAATTTTATGGTTCTTAATATTTATAATGGTTCCACACATCTCACACTTAAAAAGAAACATCCTCTATTAGGTTATTCACACTTCATGGGAACCTAATAATGTCTATAATCATCCTAAATCCATCCCAAAATATCCTTCCCAAAACTGATTTTTCTGGGTCTCACCAAATAATACAATCCTATGAGGATTAATGTGTAAAACAAGTATAGTTGCCTATAGAGAAGGTATGAGTTATAAGCGAATTAATTCATGTTTATTTATTATTCCACCTCTATTATATTTATTTTTAACGAAGATATAATGTAATTAATAATGATAATGTATTAAAATACTACCATTTTATGGAATAACTATTTTATACTAATATTACATCATATTGAAAAAGAAAAAATCCATAATCCATATGTGCAGACTCCCATCTGCATGAAGTTATATAATTAAATTTTCATCATTGTTTCACACTAATAATTATAGATAATATTTAATAAATGTATGTTATATTTATGAAAATATATCACTCTAAAAATATAATATATTATCATTCATTATACCAACTCATCCATTGGAAAATGGGAACAACTTGCATACGTACGTGTAGACTTAGTCATCCATATAGTGGTTTAATTAATTTCTCCCATCAACCTCACATTGATAGTCATATTGATTTTTTCAATGAGTAAATATTATATTCCAAAAATTGTTATTATCACGACCCCTCCCCACATGGTGTACCCCTCATGGGCCGACAATGTGAGAAATAAGATAATGACCCCCCAGTCTCACCTCCTGTAGGCCTCGGGTTGGTGACTAGCACCAAGTGTATAGTAAGCACACAAATTCGATGCATTGACCTCATAGAGGAAAAATGTGAATGAGAGAGATATGATAGACACCAACCAACTCCAACTCATACTGAGATATAAAACTAAACCCATGTTCACATATACAGTGTCATGCAAAACTACTACAATTGATTTTGGAAAACTGAAAATCCCAATGGAAAGTAAAAACATTATCAACCACAATACTGAGCTACTCTAGTAACCCCATGCTCAAAGAATCCAGATTTATCTCCAACCTTCTATAAGTTACATGAAAATATATATATATACATAGGGTGAGTATAATAGTGTACTAAGTAGGATCCCACCGAGAGCCTCTAAAGAAAAAGTAAAGAAATAGTGCTAAAGCACAGTGGATAACAAGTGAATCTAACTCGTCACCTAAATAGGTATACTATGTTCCCAGCCTCATCAGGGATCCTCTCACCATGTTTCTTAGACACGATTATATAATATAATAAAGAATATCAAGGGTACCCTTTTACTACATCCCCACTGGTTTTTCTCATTGCCCCAATGTTTCCTTTCTTAAGCATCTCTCTACAAAATGGTTTGCCCACAAACACCTCGGGGAAACACCACATCCTGCAGCTCGTGCAACAAAACCACCACATCCACATAAGAAAAGTAACAAGGTAGTTTCTCAGAGCCACCATAGCTCACATAATGTGTATAAAGCATTGGGTATTATACCTCAAGCCATTACAACCCATACACCAAGTAGGAATCCTCAAGCCATCACAACCAAATCATGTTACACCTATAGTTTTCCATAAGAAACTATATCTAGAATATATGTTTGTGAATAACCACAATCCATTACAGCCCTTTACACACATATATGGGGAAAACAAACCAATGTGCCTACTACCACATGTAACTACCCAGATAAGAGATCGAGACCAAATAGGGTAGTCATCCATCCATCCTCTCACCAGAAATGTTATGAAAAACATGTCCTCAGGCTTAGAATCCATTCGGTTTTAGGTTCCCTAACTTACGGGGTGGAGTAGAGTATAGAAACAGAAAAATTACGGAATATACTATATCTCACAGCTACACAACGGAAATAACCTAGTGTTAGACTCAACTGCAGCTCATTCCTCTAGGAATATCCTCTGAAACTTATGAAACTAGGTATACTATAAGCACACAACCATTTAAATAGATTTATTACATTACATAATTCTATTTTTATCAGTTTCACTTCATGTTAATAAATTCTCTAAAAAGTAATTTAAGATCAATAATTTCCACGTTTTATATCAATAAGAATCACAACCAAATTTCACTATTCCATTAAATTGAAACATAATCATTACATCACTACATGATCTACCCCCATGGGTTAGCAAAATTTATTTAATTATTTATTTACAGCATTACTTTCCCATATTCCCATGTATTCTAGAAAATCATTCTATATTACTAAACACAAGGGGGATCAACACGGTGTGTAGATGAACTACCCATCAAGTCTTTACCAACTATACCAAGAGTGTATATACATCCTCCCATGAAAATATAATCATGGAAAACACATGACATACCCCGCACGTATCAGAAACTTTCAGAAGAAGGTTAATCAAGACCAGCTTCCTTGTGTAATGGGGAATATAAATCTGATAAACAACCAATAAGAATCTGATAGCATCCAACATTCACACCCAACTAGTTTCATCATCCATGGTGTCCTCACTGACATCAACATGCAGAATAAAAGCATATTACTAATCTAGGTGTCAAAATCTACCACAACCAATAGGCCTCCTTTCCCCCACATATCACAACACCCATCTACGCTCACATCACAAAACAAGTAGCAGGAAAACAAACATCATATCAACTAGTCTCTTATCCCTTAATAAAGCATGATGGTAACACATAACCCATAAATGAATTATCAAACAACCAATTTATTAATCAATCTTGAATTAACCGATTTATTATGCATAGGTTCCAACTTCAGGAAACCTATACAGTAAGCTATCACAAATTTACTAAACATGCTTACCGCTTCTATTTTATTAACATCAAATTACAATATCAAAAATCAGATTCATTCACATTCTTCTTTAACATTATCCAAAAAATTATCAATTACATCAGGCTTTACATTGTTTAAAAATTTTCATCAAGAACAAAATACTAAAAAAATCCTGCATAGATGTCACACTATCAAAAAAAAACTAGAGGCAATAACATTCAATCGATATCAATGTATTTATCTAGTTCGAGTCATTATTTTATTAAATCCATTCTGATCCAGTGGAATAACACATGATAAAACTACTGTTGCATGTAAAATAAATTACATTCAACAAATCCCCGACCTCAAACTGTTCATAACGTTCATTTTATTAGAATGAGCCACATAACGGGTCATGATCTCCTCCCCCGTAGCAAGGGCATCCACCCGTGGATGCAGAGACACCACCACACTAGTCAAAACCCAAGAAAAGCCTATAAGAAACATGGAGATATAATTCCCAAAAAAGGAATGGAGAAACAAAAGGATATAAACCCAAACTAATGAAGATAGTTCATATATTATATCAAAGATTGATTGATACTGCTTGGATGCATAAGAAACGGAGGGGAACCAATCCAAGGAGGAAAGTTTGATCGCTCAACTCCTACGGGAAGGAAAGGGATGTTCGAACATATGAGATCCTAATAACATAGAGGATGAACTAGGAAGGGAGACATCTCTTCCCATTCTACGATTTAATGGAGCAATGGTTTAAGATACACTGGACATTCCATTAATATTGGATCTCATTAAACCACACGGTCTAATGATGTAAAAGAAACCTGATCTATAGGGAAAATAATATTGGAGGTATGTTCATTGAATTGGCTTTAGAGTAATTAAACAAGTCGTTAAATGCATTTTACATCAAAGGAAATTCTAATGTGGTGAAATTGTAGGAATCTACATACATTGTTCACGAACTCGAAATTTGGAAAAGGGAAAAAAAATTCATGAACCTCACTATTGAATCCTCACTATGGAATCTCATCAATATGGAAGCACTATTCATGAACTCATAATTTGGAAAAGGTAAAACATTGTTCATGAAATTCACCATTAAATTCTTACTGTTGGAACCTCACCTTTCTAAAACACTATTCATGAACTTGAAATTTGGAAAGGAAAAAACATTGTTCATGAACCACACTATCAAAACCTCACCGTTGGAACCTCAACGTTATGGTAACAATATTCATTACCTCAAAATTTTGAAATGGAAAAAAATATTCATGAACCTCATTATGGAGACCTCACCATTAAAAACTCATTATTCTGGAAACACGGTTCATGAACTCAAATTTTGGAAAAGGAAAAACATTGTTCATTAACCTCACAATTGTAACCTCACCATTGGAGCCACTTCATTCTAGAAACACTATAAATGAGCTCAATGTTTGGAAAAATAAAAACACTATTTGTGAACCTCACCATTGTAACCTCACTCTTCTGGAAACAATGTTCATGAACACAAAATTTTGTAAAGGAAAAACAATGTTCATGAACCTCACCATTAAAACCTCACTATTGGAGCCTCACTATTCTAGAAACACTGCTCATGAACTCAAAATTTGTAAATGGAAAAACATTGTTCATGATTATCAATATTAAAACCACACCATTGGAACGTCCCCATTATAGATACATTTTTCATGAACACAACATTTTGAAAATGAATATCATCGTTCATAAACAACACCATTGAAACCTCAACGTTGGAACCTCACCGTTGGAACTGTTCACATTAACCTCACTGATGGAACTATTCGCATCATCCACATTGATGGAACTATTCACATCAACCTCACTGATGGAACTGTTCACATCAACCTCACCAATGGATCTCTTCACCTCAACCTAGTTGATGGAACTTATCAAATCGAACTCATAGATGGAAGTATTCTTCTAAACCTCACCGATGTAACTATTGACATCAACCTCATCAATGGAACTATTTACATCGACCTCACTATTGGAAATGTTCACATCGACCATACTAATGGAATTTTTCACATAACTAGTAATTTGTGAAAGGATTGGGGATATGTCACCTTGACATCCCGCAACACCTCCAACATCAGATATCAAAATGGAATTGACCTGAAATGTTCGAGAAATTACATCAGATACCTCTCAAAATATTCTCTTCCTCATGAATTGAAAACCAACATAAAAAAACAAAAAATTCATCTGAACAACCAACCATCGGGATACCTCTGAAAAGAGATCCACGGGAAGTATCCAAAGAAAGACATCTCAAAAACACGATGGTATATAACCAAAAAGGGAACATTGTTACATGATAAGATTTAAATATAAAAAAAATTTGGGTACTGAGATCATATGTGTGACTCAAGTTCCTAGGAACTCTTCTCCGTGCCACCGTGTCACCACAAGACATGAACCAAGGGGATATAACACATGCAAAACACCTTCTCTTTGCTTTCTTGGATCTCCCCAGGTCATTCCTCAGAGGTCACATCACCATCAACATCGATATCACCATAATCAATGATGTGAGAGTCATTATGAATATAATGACTGAGCTATGACACATGAAAACCATCATGTATCTAGCTCATTTGTAGGGGAAGTGATACTCGATACTCCACAATTCCAACATGAGCTAACACATTGAATGACCCAAGAATCTAGGGAGAATGCTAACTCCCACGACCAAACCGTCACTGCTAATGATAGGGAGTCCCCTTTAGAAACACATGATCCCCAACAAAAATATCTAAGGGTATCCTCCATTAATCAGAATATGATTTCTGATGATCATGCATTGTCTTCATGCACACATGAATCTGCTAAACCATCTATGTTGTATTCTGCACTAGTTTTGGTACGAGAATTGATGACACTCTGACCCCAGTCCACTACAATGGTAAACAGAAAGGCCGACCATACTATGCTTTAAACGGTGCCATACCGATGGTGCAGTGAAAAATATTATTGTAAGATA
Source organism: Viscum album (assembly GCA_963277665.1). Classification (NCBI taxonomy): domain Eukaryota; kingdom Viridiplantae; phylum Streptophyta; class Magnoliopsida; order Santalales; family Viscaceae; genus Viscum; species Viscum album. The sequence continues at coordinate 1,057,626,807 of OY728142.1, forward strand.
ACTCCACCATGGGAATGTGCCTCATCCACATACTTCCAAAATACAAGAAACAAGAGTTTAACATGTCAATTAGAGTCTAGATGGTCTGCTCTGTCTAACCGTCTGTCTCGGGATGAAAAGTAGTGTTTTGAAATAGCTAAGAATCATAATCATGTCAGAGACCTATAAACACCCTAGAGGAAAAATTATGATCTCGATTGTAAATTATTGTCCTTGGGACTCAATAAAGTCTCCCCACCTCATCTAGATACATCCTTGGAAAAACATCCCCTGAGTTTGACTCCTTGATTGCTATGATGTGGGATGATTTTTTATACAATCAACTACCACCCCAATAGCTACATGTCCTCCCTGAGCTCGAGGTAAAAAAATAAAAAAGTCCATTACGATGTCCTCCCACTTCCAATGAGGAACATATAATGACTGGAGCAGACCACTAGGAACACAGTGTTTGGCCTTGACCTTCTGGTAGACCAAACATGGAGACACAAACTCCACAATCACATGCTTCATCCCAGGAAACCAAAATTGGCTTCTCATGGCTTGGTACATATTTTTCATGCCAAGATTTCCCTCTAAAATGGAACTAAATAACTCTCTGAGAACCATCTAGAGCATTGTCAAATGTAATAATGTCCTTCATGATACAACACTTAGTGTTTTTCATCCTCAGACCAACCATCAGGTGCCTTGCCACAAACTACTCAGTCCCTACAGACCTCCACCTCTAGATCCCCCTACTAGGACTCTTCCACCTACTTCACCTAAGTTGAATGCACCATCATCTGAAAAAGACAACTTATCCCCCAAAATCCTTAATATGAAGATGTAATACTAAAATTTCTTCCATTAACCTCTAGGATTATATAGATTCATCCACTGCATCACAATGTGACTTCCAACTCAGTGCATCATGTACAACATTCCCCTTTCTAGATGTATAAGATATTTTTGAGGTAATATTCTTGTAATAACCCTATCCAACAACGTTGTAGTTTGTTTAATTAACACTTGGAGAAAACATACCTCAAAATCTTATGAGTGGTGAAAACCACAATGCTCTAGAAAATGAGGAAATGTCCCCACAAAATCAGAGAAAACACCACGACTGTCAACTCAAGATCAAAGGTGGCATAATTAGATTCACATGGATGAAACTACAAAGACCCATAAGAAGAAACTGATCTCTTTTTCATCAGAACACAATCAAATCCTAGATGCAAAGCATCATAGAGAATATAAAACTGAACTCCCTTCGGTAGAGGACAATGAACGGGAGCACATACTAACTTGTGCTTTAGATACTTGAATGCCACCTAACACCGATCAGTCCATATGAACACCTAATCCTTCCCGGCCAAAGAAATAATAAATATCGCAACTCGAGAGAAATACGCTACAAAATGTCTATTATATCCTATGAAACAAATGAAATTTCACACCTCCAATACTATCGTGGGGGATGCCTACGACACAAATACTTCTATCTACAATTGATCCACAGATACTGCCTACTCGGACACAAAATTCCCCAAGAAACGGACTTCTCGAGCCCAAAACTCACACTTCGTCAACTTCCCAAAAAACAGATGTTGACGACGAACTTCCCAAAGGGAGTGTAGATGCTCTGCATGCTATTCATAAAAATTGGAGTACATAAGGATGTCATCAATGAAAACCACCAGGAACTTGGCCATGAACTCATGGAACACAGCTTTAATCAATCCCATGAACACAGCTGGCGCATTTGTCATGCTCAATGGAATTACAGTGATATCATATGTCCCATGGAGACAACGATATGCAGTCTTTGGGATATCCTTATCCTTCACACACATCTAATGATATCCTAATTGCATGTCAGTTGGTGATAGCCAACTTGAATCCTTCAGTCGATTGAACAAATTATCAATATGTGGAAGAGGATAGTGATTCTTTATTGTCACTTTTTTAATCCAAAATTATCGACACACAACCGCAAACTGTTGTCAGCCTTCTGGATGAACAGAACTGGTGCACCCCATAGTGACACACTCGACTAAACAAAACCATATTATAATAGACCATCAAGATGTATATGTAGCTCTTGTAACTCATATGGGGCCATCGTATATGTATACATAGAGATAGGAAACACTTCTTGTGGTCCCTCGATCCCAAAATCAATATCTCATCAAGGGGGTCATGCTACATCCTTTTATTGAATGACATCAGGGTACTCTTCTAAGAACCTAAGAAACACAAACTACTAAACCTATAATGAACACAAAATCAGATAAGCCTCCATGGATGATAAGGACAGAACACTCCTCTAACCCATCCAAGGGTCTCTCTCTTAAACAAACACCACCGGCTCCCCATCCACATCGATGAACACAACCTGCCTCTTGAAGCAATCCAAAATTTCCTAAACTGAATACAAGTAATCCATGTCAAGGATGATATCATATGTCTGTATTTGTAAACATAGGAAATCTCTCCATGAGTGGTGCCACCCCAACACTAGCTCATAGTCTCCACATATTTCTAACAAATCATCATGGCCTCCATCTGGTGAATTCAACATCAAGGGCACTAGAAGCCTATCTACCTCAAGTACCAAATCATGGAAAAAGGTAGGTGATGTGAGGGAGTGTGTCAATAGTGAATAAAACATGGGATATTCCAAGGTAGAAAACAAGAAAATTGTACCTCGAATGACGTCTGGCTCACCTGGCACAGCTGATGCTAAAGCATGAAGCTGATCATGAACTCCTCCAAAGCCTCTCTACCCCTGATGAAGACCACCACCATAGTCGTGATCTTATCTCTAATGATGGGGATCGTCATGGGGTTGTCCTCTGCCTTCCCCATATACCCTCTACAGATCTAATGCCGGTGAAACCTGCTTCTGCTGAATTGGGTGGAACTGTCTCAATGGAGAAACCTAAAGCAGAAGACCTGGTGCACGATTATTGCTCTGAATGCTCAGGAACTCTTGCTACTGATGATCTCAACCAACACACAAAAAACATATTCTTAATCCCTTAGCATATTACTGGGAGCTGGTGCCTCCAGAGAAACGATATGGGGAGGGATGGGACTAACCTCTTGCTGTTCAAAAACACATTTTCCCAAAAAAAAATGGGAACCCCGAACCATAGCTCTTCGTCATGAGTAATCATGAAGAGTACCCTCTCATTATGATCCAATTCTAGAAAAAGTCCTCTCATAGACCTATTCACTTCCCAACACCTCAATGTATGTCTTTTTCATAAATGGCGTGAACTGGCGCTGGATCTAGCGATGAAAAGCCTCCACAAAATGTCTCAACGTAGCCTCATCATTGTCGATAGGTCCTAATCATATCATAAAATTTTCAAAAAATGCATTCCAAACTCTCCCACAGTGGAGCTCCCCTGTCGAATGGTTAGAAGCTCCTGGAAATTGGACACATTTATTATTTAGGTAAGAAACTCGACTCTAAACTTGTCTTGGCACTACTTCCATGAGATCGATGACTCGTCACGATCCTCGAGGAACAATAACCACCACTACCTCACTGCTCCACGTAGCATCTCCACTACCACGAAAACCCAGTGCTCCTTCCAAGCACATATCAAAATGAATCTTATCTCAACCTCCTCTGACCAGTCTCTTGTGACTGCATCTGAAATGGAGCTCTCGTACTTCATATAGATTCTGGATTTGAAACTCTCAGAGTGTCCCCCTCCATGTATCATCAATTTCAACCTCTACCCAGGGGTGATCTGATGGCACGGACTTACAGACATATTATTTGCGATCCTGAAAAGGACATCGACATGGAGCCATAACTGCAATATAAAAATATTTAGTGATCCTAAATGTGGAATATGGATGATGCAACATTAATTAATTAATTGTTTTAATTTATTCATTATAGGTTAACCTATCCCATGTTATGGTCGTTCAAATATAGGCACATAGATGAATGATTCATGTCATATCCTAGGTCTCTACCTAGAATATAGTATCACCTCATTCAGTACCCATTTAAAGGTAAAGGTATATATATCAGATCATAGGGGGCCCCAAATTCCATTATCTCAGCCAGTATCTAATGTTCACATAAGATTCTAATCTTGACTGACAATATTTCCCTAACAACCCATTTTACCTCACATGTTCCTAACTCCAAAATCTATCCTATCACTCTACGAGACCTCTAATACCACGTTTCACGCCCCCTCCCCACAAGGTGTACCCTTCCTGGGCTGGTAATGTGAGATGGGTGATAATGACCCTGGAGTACCACCTCCAGCAGGCCCCAGGTTGGTGACTTGCACCGAGGGTATAGTAAACACACAAATGGGTGGCATTACCCTCTAATAGAACACATGAGAAAGAAACGGATAAGATAGACACCAACCAACTCCAACTCAGACTAAAATATAAAAGAAAACCCATGTGTACATATGTTATGGAAGGACAAACTACTACAACTGAAATGGGAAAACATACAAATAACAAACTAATGTAAAAACAACAGCAACCACAAGCCCAAACAACTCCGGTAACCCAAAGCTTTTAGAAACCATATTGATCTCTAACCTTCTCCAATATAAATAAGAAACAGTTTATATATACATTGGTTATGTAAAACAGTATACTCAGTAGGATCCTCCTGAGAGCCTCTCGTACAATTGTAATGAAAGCATGCTAAACCACAGTGAACAACATGTGAAATTAACATGTACCCTAAACATGTATAATATGTTCCTAGCCTCTCCATGGCTACTCTCACCATGTATTGAATACAAGAGTATATAATATAATAAATAATATCAAGGGTACCCCGCTACTACATCCCTACTGGTTTGATGCTTTTCCCCAATGTTGCACATCCTAAGCATCACTCTTCAAAACGGCTTGCCCTATAACCCCTTGGTGAAGCACCACAACATGTTACTCATGCATCAAAACAACTATATCCATGTAAGAAAAGTAACCAGGTTGTTTCTAGGATCCACCACAGCTCCCATTATTTGTATCATACGTCGGGTATTATACCTCAATCCATTACAACCAATAAACTAAGTAATGATTATCAATCCATCACAACCCATAAATGTTACACATATAGTAGTCCATAGGAAACAACATCTAGAATTTATGTGTGTGAATAACCACAATCCATTACATCCCACTACACATGTAAATGGAAAAACTAATTGTTGTGATTATCGGCACAAGTAACTACCCAAAGAAGCGAGTGGGCCCAAAGGGGGTAGTCAACCATCCATACTCCCCCTAAAATGTTAGGGAAGACACCCCCAGGGCATAGAATCCCAAGGGTGTCAGTTTCCCTAACTAAAGGGGTGGAGTAGCGTATAGAAACAAAAAAAGTTCATAATACACTATAGCTCACAACCCCGCGATAGGTATAACCTAGTCTTAGAAACAACTACAACTAATGCCTCTTGGACTCCTGACTTCCACTTCTATGACTAGGTATCTTGTAAGCACACAAAAATTTAAAGTGATTTATAACATTACATCATTCAATTTTTATCAGTTTCACTTTCCATTAATTAAATCTCTAAACATTAATTAACAAACAATAATTTCCACATTATATTTCATTAACATCACATCCAATGTTCATTGTTCCTTTAAATTGAAACATCAACATTTCCTCCCAACAAGCTCCAAACCCATGGGTTCACATCATTTATTCAATTATTTACTTACAGCATTACATTCCAATATTCCTGGCTAATCTAGAAAAAATATATATCCTACTAAAAACAAGGTGGATCAACACGGTGAGTAGATGAACTACCCATCGAGTCTTTGCCGCCTATAGCACGATCATAGACCCATCCTCCCTTGAGAATCTAAACATGGAATGCATATGGCATACCCCATTTTTCTTTTCCCCTTTCAGAAGAAGGGTAAGAAAGACCAGCTTCAGTGAGTAGTGGGGAATGTAAAGTAGATAAACTAACAATTATAATCATCATGTATCCAACATTCACACCTACCCATTTCATCATCACATGTGTCCTCCTCGACACCCATATGAATAAACTAACTCATCTCACCACTCTAGGAATCAACTAATCCCAACACCAATAGGCTCACTACCCCCACACAACACAACAACCATCCTAGCTCATATCACAACACAGGAAGCAGGAATAAAAACATCATATCAACTGGTCTCTCAGCCCTTAAGCATGAAAGTGGGTAACTAAAAACCCTTCAAGGAATTATCAAACAACAAGTTCATTAATCCATCTTGAATTAAAGGATTTATTACTCGTAGGTTCCAACTTCAAGAAACCTATACCGTAAGCTATCACAAATTTATTAAACATGCTTACTGAATCAATTTTATTATCATCAAATTACAAGAACAACAAAAATCATATTAATTTTCATGCATCTAAAAATTTATCTAAACAGTTATCAATTAAATCCAACATTACTTTCCTTACCAATTTCCATTAAAAATATTCTTAACAATGTAAGCATAGATATCACACTATTTTGAAAAAACAAGAGGCAATAGAATATGATCGATATAAATTTATTTATCTAGTTCATGTATTTAATTTTTCAATTCCATTGAGATCCAGTGGGATAAAACATGATAACTCTATTGTTTCACAAAAAATAAAAGAGTATCAATGAATCCCCTACATCAAATGGTTCTTTATGTTCTTTATAAATGAATGAGAAATTTAACAGGTCATGATCTCGACCCTCCCCCCATGACAATTGCACCCAATCCTAAATGCAGAGACACCACCACACTAGTCAACTCCCAAAAAAATACCATTAGATACTTGGAGATATCATTCCATAAAAATGCATAGAGAAACATAAATAGATAAACAGAACAGAATGACTATAGATCAATACTTATATAGAAGATTGATAGATACTACTAGGTTGAATAAAAAACATAGTGGAACCAATTCAAGGGGGAATGATTGATCGCACAACTCCTACGAGAAAGAATGGGATGTTCTAGCATCTCACACTAGAGAACATGGAAGATGATGTAAGGAGGATGATATCTCATCCCTTCAGAAGATTTAACAGAGTAGAACTTTAAAATTAGGTGGATTTTTCATTAAAAGTGGATAGTATTAAACCATGTATTTTGACAAAGTGAAAGACTCCCGAGCCTCAAGTAAATTAATACAGGAGTTATGACCATTGAATCGGCCTGAGAGTCCTTAAAACGAGGCATTAAATTTATTATACTTTAAAGAAAAATTTAAAGGGGATGAACTATAGGAAGGTGGAAACACTCTTCATGAAATTGGAATTTAGAAAAGGAATAAAACTGTTCATGAACCTCACCATTGAAACATCACCATTAGAACCTCACCATTCTGGAAACACTATTATTGAACACAAAACATGGCAAAGGGAAAACATTGTTCATGAACCTCACCGTTGAAACATCACCATTGGAACCTCACCATTCTGAAAACACTGTTCATGAAATTGAAATTTAGAAAAGGAAAAACATTGTTTAGGAAACTAGCCATTACATCCTCACTATTGGATCCTCACCATTCTAGAAACATTGTTCATGAACTCCAAAATGGGAAAAAGAAATCACTTTTCAAGAACTCCATTATTGAGAAGTCACAATTCTGGAAACACTGTTCATGAACACCAAATTTTCCAAAGGAAAAACATAGTTCAAAAACCACACTATTCTAACCAATCCATTAGAACCTCACCCTTCTGAAAAAACTGTTCATGAACTCAAAATTTGGAAAAGTAAAAACACTATTCAGTAAAATCACCATTGATACCTCATCGTTAGAACTTCACCATTCTAGAAACATTGTACATGAACTCAATATTTGGAAAAGGAGAAAAAAATTTCATGAACCTCACCATTGTAATCTAACCATTGGAACCTCACCATTCTGGAATCACTTTTCATGAACTCAATATTTGGAAAAGTAAACACACTATTCATGAACTTCACCGTTGAACCCTCACCATTCGAACCTTAGTGTTCTGGAAAAATTGTTCATGAACTCCAAATCTAGAAGTGGAAAAACATTGAGCATGAACCTCACCATCAAAACCTCAATTTTGAATCCTCACTGTGGGAACTATTCACCTCAACATCACTGATGGAACTATTCACAACAACCTCACCAATAGAACTGTTCAGATCAACCTCACCGATGGAACTGTTCACCTCGAACTCACCAATGTAACTGTTCACATCAGCCTCACCAATAGAACTGTTCACCTCATCCTCACTGATGAAACATTTCACATCGACCTCACAGATGGAATTGTTCACATCGACTACACTGATGGAACTATTCACATCGACCAAACCGATAGAACTATTCACAAAACATGAGATTTGGATATGTGTTCGGGATATGTCACTTTGACCTCTCGGAACACCTCTACCCCCATATTTCACAATGCAATGGACATGAGATGTCCTGGCCATTACAGTAATTAGTTTTTATTATAACATTAAATATAATTTAATCCTTTTAAATTAATTCAGAAAATGAAAACATCACACTCATGAAAGAGGGTACTACCTTTCCCAAGTATGATGTCTCCAATTTTTCATCACCTATTTGAATGTATTATTTTAAATGATATATTAATATATAATTATAAAAATCATAAAAATATTAATATTATATATCCATGAACACCAAGTTGTTTATTAACCTACATATGTTGTTTTAAGGGTTATGCAAAAAACGACCTTAAAAAGTATGATCTAAACCAATGTGATGTAATAACTAAAATTGAACATGGTGATAAATTAAATAAATGTAATGATACAAATGTAATGAACATGAAAATGGTGAATATAAAATTAAATAAATAATATCATTTTATTATGCAAGAGTACAAAAATATATTCAATAATATAGAACTGAAGATATGATATTTTAAATTAAAATGTTTCATTGATGTTTACTTTCAAAACCATTCTATTCATTAACCATGTCGTTTTATATTATCATCTTTATTCACAAAAGGAATGAGTATGTTCATTTTAAAATATCATGGAATTTCACTATACGAGTTTAAAATATATATTTTTAATATTTTTGGTATTTTATTATTTATTTTGAAAAGTTAAAATTGAATTTCTATTGACTATTACTTCATGACTTCCATTCCCAACATAATATAGAGAATTCACTATCATGATTTCCCTATATGTATTTATGATTTCATAAGGGAAATTATATTGCCTTTCTCTTGGTAAATGTTTATTTATATATGTTATTTAATGATAATGATCTTTCTCCTTATTTGTAGTTAAAATGTGAATGTGAGTTAGAGGAATGGAAAAAAAATTCAGCTATGAATATTATATATTATTAGAGGCATATTCATTATATATAATTATGATCTACTCTTGAATAATAATAGATTATTGTATTTTAAATCAAGTATACAAAATTATCTGGTACATAAATGAACTATATCATATTACACATTTCTCTTCATAAGTGTTGCAAGACATAAATTAATTATAACCATTATTCATATTCATGTGAATAGGAAACATTATAAAGGGGTACCTCAGATGATCAATAATAATAACATTTTGATATAATTATGGGAACATCAGATTTATTTTCTAAAATAATTACAATAAAATAATTATTCATAACCATGTGTCATGGTATGAAAAATGGTAGTTCTTAGTACAAGATTAATAATGAAATCAAATAATGTGATCCAGGAGATAATAATAGTTGAATAAATTTATCTAATAAAATAGTGGTATAATGTTTAGAATAACAAAAAAATCATATAAATATTATTTCAAGGAAACCAATTGAGATGTTAATCATATGTTAGGCATGGGGAAACCATTTTTTCTCCTAATCTAGGATTGGGATAGATTCGGTTGTGCTTTATTGTATCTTTGGGATATCCTCCCATGTAACATATTTTTGTATTGGGATATAATTTTTATTCCATTTGTTTCTTTAAAATATCAATCACAACCCAATTCATTAGAGGGATTTAATGGAAGCACCTATCATGTAATCACTAAATATTAATATGTATTATAGAATATTATGGTAATATTTATCATATTATCAAATAATAATGGGTGGAAAAGAAAATGTGTTTCATTAATATTTTATCATCATAATTATAAAACAATTTTTTTAAAATTTTAAAAATGGTGTAATTGGATAATATCCTCATAGAATCATAAATTATATTAACGAAAATTTCCATTAAACAAAATATCACAAGGGAATTTCTTGAGTTAAATAATGTTTTCATTTTGAAATAACTTATTCAAATTATAAAAATTTAGAAAAAGATAAACATTATTATAAGAAACTATCAATGTAACCATGTAAAGTTATAATAAATTAAAATAATATTCATTTATTGTAAAAATATATCTGTGTAGCGTACATTAAAATAATGGTTTAGTTCACAACTATTGGAAAATCTACCACATTTAGAATATGACAAAAATATATCTTTTTATAATTATTCTAGTATAATATGATGGATAAAATTATTTTATTAAATCTTATAATATTTTTTAAATAAATAAACAAATAAAAATAACAGAAATATGGAAATGGATTAATTGATTCCCATCTTAATATAAAATTTTCATATTACAGAAAAGTATCCACTCTTACAATTGATTACATTTTGTAATGAAAATGAATGGAAAACATGTTATTTACAAAAGGAAATATACGATAATAAAATGGCTAATATTTATGAGACATCAATCATATAACACCATCATTATAAATTTAAGAAAAAATTATCAAAGAAAAAATTACATTGTATTGTAAAACCCATGACATTGATTTATCTTTTGATTAAATTTCATTTGGATGCATTAAATTGAATATACACATGAATTTACATAAATTAAAAGGGATAAATAATATATCAGGTCAAATTTGTAGTTTATAAAACACATTAACATGAATTTCTAAATGACATAATTCATGTACCAATGCAAAAATATTGGATCAAAGAATAATTAAATTATGTATAACTGGATATATGAGAACTTTATCCTATGAAATAATAAATTTATATTTATTATAATTAAATAACCCAGTCATATAAAATATAAATCCCTTTTACATTTCCATATGGTATATTCTAAACAATTATGGGGTTTTTACTATTTTTTTGGTTTTGTAATGCCAAATATTAATTTAGATGATACCTATAATGGAGAAGCGAGTGATTTTCTAAAACTTCTTGAAAAAAACCATCATTTTTTCAGTCCAATATGTATTTAAATGTTGTGTAATTGATTTGGATTGCATATAATCAAATCTTGGAGGACACATTCAAATAGGTACACAATAATAAATGTTTCAAAACGTTAATCTTTTACTAACTACATAAATACTAAAATTTTTATTTTAACAAAGATTGATGCAGTCTTCAGCTTGTTAGGGACCCAAAAATTAAATGTGTTACTAGGTTATATGCTGTGTGAAATATCTATTGTTCATTTTATGAAGTATGTTTGACTAAAATTCATATTTCCCTCTAACATGATTCATTTATTATGAACTATAGTCTCCTTCTTTGAGATTTTGGATTACTCTAATTGCTCTAGATCATTCGTCGGATGAATGATCATTGTGTTTGTTTTTTATTATCAATCTAGGTAAGAGGTGTCATTTTCCGTTCATTATCTATCTATTTACCACCATGTAGTTTGATAGATCATTATCGGACCGATGGATCCAAACTCTCGGTTGTTGAATATGGATTTATGATGATTTCTTAAATCGTTTTCCCATATTTTATTCATTGTAATTCCACATTGTGATTCATAGATAAAGGTAGTTTCTTCCATGAATTTTGGAAAATCGAATAAACCATAAATATCTTATTATCTTAAATCTATTTCAATATATTAAAAAAAACCAATTTGATGAGAATAGTTATTGCAATTGTATGGTATTAATTTTGATAAAAAAATTACAATTCGATTATATATTGGGGTGTATTTTAAAGGTTTATAGAAATATTGAAATTATTTTTGAAATTATTTTGGAGAAAGAATGTTAAAATTGAAATGATAAAAACCTAAGATTATTTTTGTTTTGGAAATGAATGAATTAATGAAAACTAATGTATTGATGGTTTATAATGAAATTAAAATACTGAAACTTGAAATGGATAAATCCAATATTAATATTATTTAAATAAATTTTCCAATTATTTATTGATTTGTTGACCACATGTGATCCTATGTAGTTAGTGAATTTTTTTTGACAAGAACTCTATGGTGAAAATTCCCTAGAAAATTATTGATCATTAAAACTACTAAAAAAATCCAATTGCATCATATTTAATCCCAAATGGGATATTGATGGGACATATTTGACAGTATCTAGAGGGACATGTCAGACATACCACCGGTGATCACTAGAAAGATATTTGGGAGGATCCTATAATTTAAACTATTGTATTGCATGGAAAATTCCCATGGTGCATTTTTTTGATTATTTTTGATATATATTCAAATGGTTTTTAATCTAATTTAATCATTCCTAGTAATTTAGATAAGCCATTTAAGATAATATGTATTCTTAATTCTTGATTGAAATGTTCCCATAAATCTTAAATGGAAATAATGTTTTTTAATATGAAATTTCACTAACATGACTATTTTATCAAAAATATATGTATTTATTTCTTCGTTATTGTATATTTTTATTATGAAACACTTTAGGAGATACCACATGGTGTTTTAGCTAACAAACATACCATTCCTTTTGGTTTTTGTAGATATTATCATTCCAGTTCGGAGTCAAGGTAATTTTCATCTTATTTGAGGTGTGTGTTCACAACCCCTTTTGGGTTGGATTTACATATCCATTAAGATGTTTGGTGATCTAGAATATTTTCTTGAGCATTGTAGATGTATTGATTGGGTTTTTGATATAACATTTAAGATTCTGGTTTGATCACCCTTAATATTTTTTATGCATACAGATATATATAATTATCTTCTATTATGTTTTTCAAAACTTCCATCACACATTTATACATAATGATTCTATGTGGTAGACTCCAACCTATAATAATTGAGAATTCCCATTGGTATATGTCAATATTGTCTGGGATATCGGGGAACTAGGGTACTTGGTTTTTATAATGATAAATATTATCATAATAAAAGCTTAAGCATCGTTCCATGATGGAATTATATATTTGAGAATTTCTTTAGGGAATAGGATGTAATTTTGTGTCATTATGTTGACATATCTGTTCATAGTGATCCATAAGTCACAAGGGGTGTTTTGGGAATCACATCATGTGTATCAGTTCTAATATTTTCCCTTCCTATGATTATTCTTGGTTGAAATCCAAATCATGTTTATCAATATGATTGGATTATTTTCCATGGTTTCTCTTTTTTGATTATTTATAGGAGTGTTCTTATAATTACATCAATATTTTTCTTTGAGTATGATTAGCATCATATCCTCGATAAGAAATTTATAGGATATATGAGGAATCAACTGATGGAGCACATTGAGATAATCCACAATGGGAATAGAATATGGTTTAGGATGTCATGTGTGTTGTCCAAGCTATGTGACATTCACCAACACATATACTACCTCAATATATAGATATAAAACATCACAGGGATGAAAATTGGATTCATGGTCTAGAGATACCTCATAAGAAACTACCATTATTCTATGACGGTGATGATAGAAAAGTGGTTGGGGGATATATGGGAAGGATTTATGATCTATTTGAATTTATTGAAAACCCAAAATATATTAAGCAAATGTGTGATACCATCAATATTGAGGGACTATAAAATATATTAGGGATTCTATGTATGTAGAGAAGATGCATGAGTTTTTACAGTATATGGTTAATAATTTTCTATTCAAAAAAAAAAATTTCTAGAGTCCATTTTGATGGCCAAGGATATGGAATTTTTCAAACTAGATTAGGATGATCGGAATGTTATAGAATATATAAACTAATTCACTGATCTTGTGTAGTATTCAACCAAAATTGTAACGAATTTGAATATAGATACTTTATGGGTTGACACGGTACTTCAATCAGACAATCATTATTAGGCTTTCTTGGTAAATCTATATTATAATGTTCATGTACTAGATATGGGATGATGGTCAAACATGATATGGCTGGTAAGTCCATGTTGACAGGAAATCCTTTTCCTCATAGTGTAATTTTTGTGATTTTCTATCAGGGGAAAAGTAATCCTTATAAGTCTCTTGGTGGATCTCAATATTTGGGTTCCTCTAGATCTCTTGTAGTTCTTATAAGAGGCAAATTGTTTTTATTATAGTTTTGATAGAGGGGAAATTCTAAATGTGATTGTACTAGTCCACAAAAGATATGTAGTTCCTCTGGTCAAATCATGGAACTTGAAGAAATTTTTTAATGTCTATTCTGCACCATGTAGTGGCATGTGATCATCCACACGAAAATGCCCTCCACTTTAATTATATACTTCACAATCTAACTATTTCCTTCAACATGAATTTGGATGAAATCATTTTCACACAGTGGAATAGACCGAGAGGATGCATATATAGGTCCACTCAGTGAAATACTTACCATCACGATATCATCAACATTAGTGACTACTTTATTTGATAATGGTGCATCTCTTTTATTCATTTTGAATCATATTGTGAGTCTTCTAGATCTTCATATCGAGATACTCTCTTATCCGATAGAAATTATTACACCCCTCAGATTGACAACAACGAATGGTCTTCATTTTCATGAATTTTTTTTATAATTATTAGATTTTTATCATACATTTTATTTTTTGGTTCTCAACATGAATAATTTGGTATCGTTTTCCAGATAATTTTTCCCAATTCAAATAAATACAGTATTTATTGTTATCATTATACGGTCTTCTTTTTGGATCCCTATGGAGTGTGTGGTATCATTCATTTAAAATGGGAATATGTCATGTAGTGATAAACCTAAATATCCAGAGTTGGGGAATGTGATATTATAATTTTTTTCTCATATACATTAGGAATCAATAATTGATGATGTCCCTCAAGTTTTAATCGAGTTTTATGGAGTATTTCCTTTTAAAATTATTTATTTCCCACTAATATGGGTAGTATATTTTTCTATGGATTTAGTTCCAGGTACCCAAAAAATATTTAATCCTTCATAAAACATAGGGACATCTGAATTGAATGTGTTGAATAATATTTCATATTATTTTTTTAAAAAAAATTATAAATTAATAAATATGGATGGAAAGTATGACCATTTGCAAGGGGATAACAAGGTTCTTGATGATTGAATTTTGATATGGTTATCACAAGTTGATAATGAAGGATTTCTATATTCTTTAAACTACATTTTGGGGAAGGTATGGTCAGTATGAGTACATTGTCATTCCATTTTATATAACTAGTGATATCACAGTGTTAATGGATTTGACGAGGTGGATATTCTTTGATTATATTGATCCATTTTAGGAAGTCTTTATTGATATCGTTATAGTATACAATTTGACTATAGAGGATCATGCAAATCATTTTAGAGTTGTCTAGAATTTTTGACAAATCACAAAAATTAAAACAAGATATAAAAATGTATTTTATGGATTGAGGATTATTTTTAATGAGACATGTGGTCCTGGAAATTGGATTTTATTTTTATCCTGAGATGATGAATACATTATCAGATGGGTGAAGATAAATAATTTTTTCAATATTTATAGCTTCATGGGTCTAAAAGGATATTTCAACTAATTTTTAATTAATTTCTTAAATATTGATTCTTTTATAACCCCACAAGCATGGTTCATATTGAAATTTCCATACGATGATTATTTATATTGTTCTTGGTTGAGTTAAAACACATTTTGACCTCGACTCGGGTGGTGAATCTTCCAGAGACAAGGAAAGGCTATGTGGTATTATGTGACATTTCAGGTTTGGGGTTGGGTTGTGGTCTTATGTAGGGTGATCTGGTATATTCATATGGATATCAAAATCCTAAGCCACATGATAAGAATTTTTTGACCAATGACCTTGAAATTGACTCTAAGATTCAATAAAATAAGAGTTTTTTGAATTACATATTCACATAATGTTTTTTTTGGGAATATGAATACACTTTTTTGACTAATTTATGTTGTAAAAAAATTACAATTCTTCGTTAGAAGAATTGTGTGGATTACCTGTGAAATGTTGATATCGATATTTCCAATACCAAATGTAAGGGTAATATTATTTATTAATATTTGAGTAGGAATATTCCAGAATAATACATGAATGAATCATAATTACTGTAGAACATTATGTCACTTTTTGGTAAATTTTATAATGGAATTCTGGAAATAGGGGATAATATGATCTTGGATATTGTACAGTTGAGCTATACTCATTTCTCAAGATGGTTTTTTAGTAATAACATCATGAAGATAAATTACATAGCATTATGGCCTCTCATTATGGTGGGGTTCCGTTAGACGATTTGTTTTTCTCTATGGAGGGTATAATGTGTTTCTGAATAGCTATGTTTCACCTTTTTCTAGGATGGTATATTTTCATTTTTTGTGTGGAAGTGCTCCCAAGAACCACAAATATGTATAATGACATGAAGAGATGATTCTTGGGGAAGGGTATGATATGAGATAGTAAATACCTTATTTCACTCTACTATATTTTCCAATAGGTAAATGTAGAAGATCATAGACCTTCAGACATGCTACATCAACTTAATGTGATGACCTGGAAGTGGTTTGATATTTTTGTAGAAATTTTTGTTCGTTTTCCACATAATGAGAGAATTTAGAATGTGATATGTGCTTTTATAGTTAAAATTGAAAAATAATTTTAATTTATACCCATTCATTATGCAACCAAATTTTTGGATCTAGGAAATATCTATGTGATTAAGATTGTTCATTTTCATAGGGTTATATATCTTATAGTCTTTGATTGGGGATTTATTTTCTAATTGATTTTGGGGAGGCCACCAGTATGCACTAGAATTTCATTTCATTTTGAGTATGGATTACAATCTATAGAACTATGTCTAGAGATAGATAGAGAGAGAGAGCACTTTAAAAATTCATGAGGATTGGAATCATGCATGAATCCTTGATTCTTTTGGATCATGAGATGTCGATTTGGACTGGTTGATTTAATTGATATTAATATTAACCAGTCATCTATGAATATGGATTATTTTGAGGCCTTTTATGAATCTCCAAGTAAATCTTCATTTTGTAGATTATTGGTTGGTGAATGTTCCTTGGGTGTACTGAGCATTGTTTAATATATGAATACAATGATATAAAAGATTCAATAGGGGATGTCTATGATAAAGTGATAGTACAAATATTATACTGACCAAAATTATAGACCAGTAGTTATTTTACTTTCTTATTAAGTGTTCTGAAAATACTCACCACATTTTGTTCATCTTCTTCTTGGTAAGAAATGTGAGCATGATAATCATTTTGGGGGAACATTTAATGTTATTGACCCAGTAGGGAAAGCAGAATACTATTTATCACTTATTATATTATTGATTATGATACATAACATTTTATATGTATCTTATATATTAATTTTTCATTCTAATAATTCTCATATTTTAATCTAGAGTGATCTTGATGTTTGGAATTTTTTATCCATGATAGATCATATAGTTATTATTGTTGAATATAGGACTAAGGGAATTAATGTGTGGATGATACCCCTGGTCTGTGTGTTATTGATGCACATTTCTGATTTACATGTGACATCAGAGTGTGAGGCAGTATTGATAGAATAATGGGATAACCTTTTTAATATAAAATCTTCTTGAAAGGATTTCTGGGGATAGAAATTTTATATTTTGGGGAGGTTGTAATACCCTATTACCTTTCTCTTAGGTATGTTCTACATATTTTTATTTGTGGTTTTCCTTTTTATTGGTTAGTAAGTCCATGTTTGAATTGGGAGGATTCCTATAGTGGTGATCTCCAAGTTTTTTTATAATATTTATCATTAAAACATGTATTTTGAAATCTTCTAGGTATTTATAAACTATGTATTGGGTTTTGAAAACATGTAATATTTTTTTGAAAGATGACATCAAATAGGTACACAAAATGAATGGTTTCATTTCAATATAAGTGTTATTCCAATATAAATATTAAAATGAATTTTTTTATTGAACCTTATTTTGTTTTTTCATATATGTGGGAAAATAAAATCACATGACTTGTATCTGTGCAAAAAAATGTATAACATCTCAATGGTTGATTTTAATTAGGTTGTTTGGCTGAAATTTATATTTACCTTATAGATGCATCCCTGATATCATCCCAGAGTCCTATCATATGTGTTTTTTAGAGTAATTCAATCCCTCTAGAATATCTATTTGGTGATATATCATTATGAAGGTTTCATTTAATCTCTCTAGGTACGAATTATCAAAATATATTACATCACATTCACATTACATCCTTCGATTTCGATAGATCATTTGGGATTGATGGATGTAACCATGTTTTTTTTGAATATTTATTCCCAATTGATTTCATATATCTTATAATATTTCTTTAATTGTTTCTGATCCCCAGTGTGGGAATTTTGATTTGATGATAAATTTATGTGGTTTGGTTTAGATCTGACAAATTTAAAATACTTTAATTTTTTTGATTGAAATTGATATCTATTTATTTGTTAAAAAACTATATGTTGAATATTAGAACTATTATTAATATATATTGCATATTGTAAAAACAAAAAATTTAAAAAAATTATAGATTGGGGATTATTTGAAAATTCAATGGAAATTGTGATATTCTTTTTGAGAAAATTCGCTTAAATTGAAATGATAGAAATCAATAACTGGGTTTGGTTTCAGAATGAATGATTTGATGAAAACCATATCTGTTGGTTTTTTAAATGACATTTGAATATTGAAAATCAATATTGGGATATATTATTTTAAACTGATTTTGAAATTAGTTTACATTTGTTATTGATTATTTGAGGACAGGAAAGCGTTGGTAGTTAGTGGGTTATTTTGGAAAAGCATGCTAGGATAACAATTTCCTAAAAACATATTGATGATTACAACACTAAATAAAATAATTCTCTATATATATTGCCCCAAATTTATTGATTTTGGGTCCCAATCAACACGAGCATGAGATTCGTGTGTACACTTACATTCTATGATCACTTATATAAGATATGTGCAGATCCTATAACTATAAATTATCAAACTAATTGGAATATGACCACAATGATTTTGTTGATAGTTTTTATATATAGGTATATATATATATATAATAACTTTTTTGAAACAAATTAACTCATTTTTAGTGATTTATATAAACATTATATAAAATTTTTATTTAATCCATATTTGAAATTTCATCCATCAATGTGAAATGATAAACATTTTTCATTTTGAATATGAAATTGTACATCCATGACTTTATTGATTTAAATTGAAAGAATGATTTGTTTATTACTAGTTAATCTTATTATGTAACACTTGTTGAGACCCTGCAACGATTTTTAACTCACACCCTTTTTAATAATGGATCTATATATAAAATAATAATGTTTTATTATGAAATTAATCAACAAAATTCCTCATAAATGTATAATAAAATAAGTGTTATTTATAAAAATTAATGAATCAATACTAATATAATAGTAACCTCACCTAAGATTGTATAAATAAAATTTATGAATATTAAAATTTAGAATACGATATATTTTCGTCACGAAATAATTAAATGAATGATTTAAATGTGATAAATTATATGTCGATATTTTTTTCAAAGATAACTATTGATTAATAACAATAAAAATTAATAAATTTATTTAAGAGATAAATTTTACTGATAAAATGGACTGATAAATTATATTTATTTCTTATGATTATAAGATATTTTTATGGGCCCATAATTATTTTTTGAAAGCGTTATAAATTTAGATATAATTCTCAAATTGGTATGCATTTAATTAATAAGGATTTTATTTAAAAAGTAAATTTTTATTATTAAAAAAATAAATATCTTATTATTTATATCATTATTAATCATTGATGTTAAATAATTCTTGAAATTTTATTAATTTTTATAAAGTAGTTTGATTTTTGTGAATAGAAAAATATGGTAATTTTAGGTATTTTAGAAATACATTTTTTATTATGTAATTGATGAGTTATGGATGATTTAAGCCCATAATCTCAAACAATAATTAATTATTATAATAAATATAGTGATAAATATAATATTATTCATAGTATGGAGCCCTAATAATAAACTATTGAATCAAATAATCAAAAAACACCCATCTCCCTGACAATAAATACCACCCTTCACCATCTATTCTACTCACAACTGAATGTCCTATAGTTTGTTTAATTTTATAAAATTACCATTCCAATCCATGTCACCATGTCCAAGACCTATTGTTATCACCAATTGCCCAGAAAAAATCTATAATGAGGTTATAATGGTGGAGAATCCAATAGGTAAACTCTTCTTTCATTTTGTTTTATTTTTCGTTTAATATATTTTCTTTTCAAATTCCATATTCACCTCACCATAACAAAGTATAATTCAAAATATATTATATTGTATATTTTTTAATTTTATCATTTTTATATAATAAATCATCATCAAACTCCCAATTCACTACCTTTTATTCTAAAATTGAGAATACTATCCATGAAGTGTTTATTTACACCCATCATGGATGATACAAATTCCTTTTACAATGCCACCATCGAGGATGGTCATAAAAACATTACAATGGTAAAATGAGATATTATTATTCATATTAGAAGTTTTATAATTCTCCCAATCTAATATTTGTTCATGATATTAAATAAAATTATATGACTTCTTTATGGTCATAAAAACACCACCAAAATAAATTTAATCATTCTCGTTAACATTTTATCTAATGAATCATTCTCATATTTGAAATTAAAATTAAATGTGGTATGATTTAATAATATGGAAACATATTAACATTTTCCCACTCTAATTATGGATTTTTTTCTTCCATTAGATAAAAAAATCCATTATTAACAGACCATAGAAACCATGAAATAAATGCTCCTGAAAAAATGGAAATAAATAAATATTATTAATAAACTGGTGGAATTATGAAATAAGAAGACCATAAAATTTTATATAAATATAAATATAGTTTTTTAAAATATTAATAACACTCTTTTAAATATTATACGTGTTTCGTGATCACTGTTGAATTAATATAAACTCGATATAATGCACTTTTCTTAAAGAAACTCACTTTTCATTTTCTATTTTTACAAAATTCAAAAATAATGCTTTTATGATGCTTATATTCATTTTTTACAGACATGTTTTGGTTCATGGAAACGATTTATGGTGAATTATGGGACCTATACCCCCATCAATTCATTAGGTATGTTTCTATTTTAGGTATACTGTAATTTTTATTCAAAGTATATATGTGATTGTTACCCTATAAGGTATTAATGAGAGTTACATTATAACATAACCACGAGGGTTAAAAAGCTTATAGTAGAAGCGGCGTTTAAAATATTATGTGTTTAATTACCAATGTTTTCAATTTGTTTTTATTTATTTTCTATATAAATTTTCTGTCCTCAGAAGGTATGCATATGTTACATTATGGGTAAGAACTATGTCTTAGAGAAAATGATTTCATATATATATAAGTATTCCTAATCTAATGAAATATATTAGTGTATGTACTGAAATAATATTTGTGCACATGTTTCATGATTTGGAATGTTTTTCCAAGGTTTTATGGATTAGTATGATAATTGAAGAATCCATGATAAATATTGTGAAGATTTTTAATGGAAATAATTGTTATTTTATTAAAAAAATTTCTATCATGAATGAAACTGGTACTTTTTTAGTAGAAACCAATTATTATTATTATGGGATGATATTATTTGATTTACATCCTACTGAATTAAAATTCAAAACTGAAATGATCTTTTGGAATGTCAAAAAGTTAATTTTAAATAAATTTACTACAATATGTTATTTTTAAGGTTGTATCTAAATATTTAATGTCAAAGAATTGATTAGATTACAATAGTGGTTTGGATGATGTTAATATAATTCCATAAAGAATTTTTACCTTTTTTTTATGTTGAAATGATATACTATTTAATGATTACCATGATTATTGATCTAAGATATCATTGTTCAATGTGGACTTCCACATATGAAACACAGAAGATTAAGTTAAAATTCACCTGGAGAATGATATCTATCTGAATATGCATCCGAGAATGATAGGAATTGGAAAAAAGAAGTTTATTATTGAAATGGATAAGTTCAAGCTGGATATAAATAGTGGAAGCATCTATAAAAGAGAGAATCTTGATCTATAATAATGGAACATGAAAATAGTGGAAATTTTTATTAAGAAACACCAACATTTTTTCAATGGATCTTTAGACCTAGTGGTATATTAAGGGGGTATTATATCGTGTAAAAATATATTTTATGTCATGGGTTATTCATATAATTATATGTTTAGTCTTTATATTTATGATTTTGAAGTTGAATATTGGTAGTAGTGGTCAACGGTTGTAATTATATGAGATAACATGGATAGTGATTCCTTGGAATGGGATGAATTTTAGAATATTTTCCACAAAAAATATTTTCCTATGTTGGATTAATGTATGATTAAAAATTAATTCAAAAAATTGAAAAAAGGAGGGGGGATCAGTATCCATGTAAGATGTAATATTTAGTTGTTTCAAAAGGTACACTCAAAATCGTATTAGGGATCTTGAAAAAAAATAAAATATTTTAACTCAGAACTGAAGACAAGATATAAAAGGGAATTAGCCTCTCCAAAAATCAAATGTTATGATATACATGTCTAATATGATCCGAGTGTTGAAATGGAGTGTTATGATGATCAAATTTACTTTTAAAACAATAATATGAAAAGGCATAGTTGTAATGAAAAGGTAAGAATCAATCAAACTAATTAGAATGTAAGAATGTTCACATTCCATTTTATAAATAGTGTTGCAAAAATCACCCTGGGGAATGACTTATCAATTGTTAAAAGAGTTTTTTATGTGGAATGTTTGGAGATATGGATCAATATTTATATTAAATATATACTACAATCTATATGTATAATTATAATAACAAAATTATAATGGGTTTCAAATGTAGTGAGACGGGTAATTATGAAAATACTGCCCACAGAATGATATAAATGATTAGAACCAGCAATTCTAAATGTCGAATTGTGCAATGATATACATAAACTACATCAAAATTTGTTGGGAAATCAAATTATGTGTTATCATGTACATTATTTATTTACATAGATTTTTCAAATTTCTTGTTGGATACTAGGTCTACCAAACCGAATATTTATGATAAATTTTATTATGAATTGGAAATATCAATTAAGTATATTAAATCAACACCTTTGGTAAGTTCACCAGTGGTAAATATTAAGGAAAAATTAATTATAAGAATCTGCTTGTTATTTAATATGAATATAGATTAATTAGAAACCATTATTTTCCACTAGTATATTTTTATGTTTATCTAGGTATTTATTAGGATTATGTTTTCTATTCAAATATTGATTATTGAGCCAATTAAGTTGTTTTTTAGAAATATTTTTATTTTTTATAAAATAATCAACCTACACAACTGATAATACCATAGGATGTTGAGAAACTGTTGAAATATGGTAATGAAATTTATCTACCACCAATTTTTCAAAAAAGGTAACACGTCTCATAATTTTTGTTCCAGTAATAAATGAATAACTGGATGTTTTTATGGATGATTTTCCTAGTTGTATACATTATCTTGATGTGGAAGTTACTATTATCTTAGTTTATTAATATAATAAAATTTCTAAACACCCATATTGAATGGCTCATGTATAAATTTTATAATTGAGATAAATGTTGTAGGAGTTTCTTGATAAATGTATTGTTCATCATAGAACATCACCATGTGGCATTAATTTTTTGTTAGTTAAATATAATGATAGATCTAATAGTATTCTCATTTATTATA
This sequence comes from Viscum album, assembly GCA_963277665.1. Taxonomy (NCBI): domain Eukaryota; kingdom Viridiplantae; phylum Streptophyta; class Magnoliopsida; order Santalales; family Viscaceae; genus Viscum; species Viscum album. The sequence continues at coordinate 1,057,650,898 of OY728142.1, forward strand.
GATCATTAAATAACATTACTGTTAAAAATAATTATCCATTTCCTCATATTAATGGATTATTTGATCAGCATCAGGTTGCATAGTATTTTTCCAATTTTGAATTTAGATTCAGGTACCATCAACTGATGTTGATGGATGATGACATCACCATAACATAATTCAATAATATATACTGGTATTAAGAGTTTGTTTTTATTCCCCTTTATTTGACAAATGATATTTTTGTATTTAGGGTTCTAATTAATATAATATTCCATGAATACATGAATACTTTTGTAATTTTTTATTGATGATATTCTAATGTTTTCAAAAAAAAATTAAGGATCAGGAATATTATTTTAGTAATTTTCTTCAAATAATCAAGGAATATAAGTTATATAATTTTTTTTTAAATGTTATTTTTCATTGCAAGAAGTTGTTTTTCTTCAGAACATTGTAAATGAAGATTGGATAATTATTTATCCCTTAAAAATATGATGATGAATAAAAAGGACCTACAAATGATACTCAGATTCTGGATTTCATAGATAATAAGGCTATTAATGATATTTTGAATAAATATTTTCACAACTATCTATCCTACTTAGTAAGATAAAAAGGGGATAAATTTATTTGGACAAAATTCATTGATTTTTTTATTAACTGAAACGAATATTGGAGAGTGATCTTGTTTTAGCCCCACCTTCTAGAAATGGTATGTTTTTAATCTATAATGATTATATATATATATGTCACATGGTTTTTTGATGATGAATACTCATTAGGTAGTTTTTTATGTTTCAATAAAAATGAAACCTCATGATTAATTTTCCCCCTGATGATTCTGAATTCTCAACCATGGGTTTTCCTTGTTAATATGGATATATAACTAATATGTATCCAAATGTGAAAAATATACTGACTATAAATGATTGAAATATATATTTACTTATACATAATGAAGCATGTGGTATAGAAGATTTATTTAACTAATAAAGGAATATGATTACACGATCTATTGCAATCTATGAAAATCGAACAAAGTGGTTGATGCCCTGAGTAAAAATAATCACGAATTATTAACTATGATATGTTTGGAATATTACCCCTTTATTTATAATTTTATTATTTTATTTCCTGGAAGTCGTTGGTGTAAGAAATTCCCCTATTTTGTTCTAGATGTGATTGTAGATGTCTGTCTCAAAAAGAATTAAGGAAGCAATGAAAGAAGATTGTCAGTTATGAAAAATGTAGAATTGGTTAATAATTGAAAATTCCTATAATTTAATTTTGAAAATGATTATGTCTTTAAATTTGGAAATAAATTTTGTCTATTTTTATTCTGAGATGAAAAATAATTGCTATTTGAAGCTCAAAGTTAACAGTTTTCTGTGCTTCATGGAAGGACTTTGATATAACTTAAAATTCGAGAGTATTACTGGTGTGATTGAATGAAAAGATATAACTCTTATTATAAAATGAAATATTTGACATATTAACAGGTAAAAGTATGACAAAAACTACAAAATGGGTAGCTTTATCCTTTTCTATAGCTAGATTGAAAATGGGAAAATATATTCATGGAATTCATGGAATGACTTCCTAAGACTTCCTGAGGTGACATTGTGATTTGGGTTATTATTGAACGTCAAAATAAATCTCCACATTTAAACTATATTACAGAAACTTTTTCCCTAGATCATATTTAATAACTTTACCTCAATGATATCTCTAGGTTTCATGGAGTCCCTCTCCCCATTGTATTTGGTCATGATACCAGGTTCACTTATAACTATGGGAAAGGTCTTCTGGATTCATTGTGAACTAAATTAAATTTAATTTAATCCTATCATACTAAATATAATGGAATGACTGAATGAAAAATTCAAATACTGGATGAAATGTTAGATTCCTGTTTAATTGATTACCACAGATGTTGTAATATCCAAGGTTCTTTAGTTGAGTTTTCATATAAAAACTAATTTCATTGAAGTATAAAGATGAAACCTTTTGAAGAAATATATGGAATGTAGTGTCGAACTCCAATATCATCGAATGAATTTAGATAAATAAAGATGATGTGACCATAATTATTAGTGTATGTGTCTTAGAATTTAAATATCATCCAATAATATTCTAGGACAACATAGATGAGGTAGAAAAGTTATAATGATAATATGAAAAAATACTACTATTTCATGGTATGAGAATTTTTTTCATAAAATACCACCTTGGAAATGTGTTATTCATTTTCGTAATAAATGAAATCTATGTACACATTTTTTGGACATTTTAATATTCTACAGAAACATGGAAATGTATCAAACCATGTAACATTGCCTCCGATTTTATATTTGTACAAATTGTTTTTAATGTTTCGATGTTGAGAATGTTTGTTCCATTTTAATCTTATTTTTTAGCCTAGAATCATTCCATCTAGAATAGAACCTTTTTTATAAATAAAAATATGTTCATATTATGCATCATATAGAGTAACTATTGGAGAATATAGTAATTGAACATGTTATGGTTTAGAGGAGAAAACAATTTTTCATAAAGAAGTGAGGGAATATAGAAATTATATGACGGAATGGTGTCCCTAATTATTTAATATATGAATAAAAACATCAAGGACATAAGTTCCTGATGGTGGGGAGAATATAACAACTTGTGTATATATAAAATAATATTTTCATTCTGAAACTAAATAGTAAATTATCTTATAAATGTATAATTAAATAATTTGTAAGAAATAAATTATTTAATATTTACTAATATAATTGTAACCTCACCATTTTATGTATGAATAATGAACAAATATATTAAAAGTGATATTATGTTATATTTATAGCATGGAATAAGTAAATAAATGTTTTCAATGTGATAAATTAAGTGTAGAAGTTTTTGGGAAAAATATATCATTATTTATATATGTATAATTAATTTAATTATTTAAAAGAAAATTAATATTTAATAAATATATTCATAAATTATTATCTTTTTCTTATGATGATATGAAAATTTTAAGATACGTAAATTAGTTTTTCAAACATTTATAAAATCAGTAAAAATTTAATGTTTTAATTTTTTGAATAAATTATGATTTTGATTAGAAATTAATATTTTAATATATAGAAAATTAATTTTATAATACGGAGTGATTTTAATAAATCTATATGTAAAACAAGTTTGGGGCATTTTAGTGATTTTTCTAAAATAGTTTTATTTTTTATCGTTGTAAAATTACGAAATTTATGGTATTTATCAAATACTTGATTTATTGAGTAATATTGATGAAATGATTATGTAAGACCTATGTATAAAATTATCATTCTTTATTTTTATATATTTAGTGATAATGATCCAATTATTCATCTTCATCAGCAAACATAATGATCTAATGAATAAAATATTCAAAAACCTCCCCTCTCCTCCATTATAAATACCACCCTTCCCCACCAAATATAATCACACCTAAAATATTTTTACCAAAATTAATATATTCCTAATTACATTACAAATTCTTTTCCTAATGTCCAGGACCTAAAAGTCTCACCAAAACGTCAAAATCAAGTTCAATATAGAGGTTCTTAAGGAGGAGAAATGAAGTGGTAAACCCCTCTATCATTTTATTTTATTTTCATTTTATTTCATTGGTTTTCTTATTCAATCTTCACATATACATAACCATGTGGAATTAAAACTCAATTTTATTATATATACCAATATTTTACAATGTTTATCAAAATAATAATTATCAAACTCCTTCCCCTCAACCACTTATTCTAAAAATGAGATCATTTTTTGTGATGTGTTGATTTACCACCATCGTGCAAGATAAAAATTAATTTTAAATTACCACCTTCATGGATGGTAATAAATCCATTATTAATATTAACTAAAATTCTGTTATCTGTATTATAAAATATATAATGTTTTAGAAACAATATTATAATAAGATAATAAATAAAATGAAATGATTTTCTGATTGATGTAAAAAACCTCCAAAATAATATATATCATTTTCTTTAACATTTTATCTAATTAATAATCCCCATTTCAGTATAAAAGTATATATGGTATAATTTAAAATTACAGAATCATATTAACACCATTTATTTCATATTTTGTAGATTTTCTTCCACTTCACAATAAAATCCATTACAAACTGACCATGGAAACTATGAAAAAATACACCCAAACCAATGAAAATAACTACAAATTATTAATAAATGGGTCGAAATATGTTATATATTGATCATATAAGTTATTATAAATGTTGATATAGTTATTTAATATATTAATAACACTGTTTAAACCACAATACATGATTTTTGAACATGTTGGAAGTAAAATGGACTTGAGGTAAGGGACTTTTCTTTTAAACACCACTATTAAATTTCTATTTTCACAAAAAATAAGAATGATTTTATTAGAATTTTTTTAATGTTTTATGATAATATTATTGTTATTGGGAATTTCATATGATGAATGGTGGGACATATATATCCTCTCAATGCATTGATTATGATTATGTTGGTTGTTTACCATAATGGTTATTGCAAATTTAGTAGTGATAGTTAAACCATAATTTAGATAAGAGGGTTAAATAATAAGATAATCGTGACGGTTAAAAATCATATGGTTCCTTTGTGGGTTACAATATTATGTAATTCATTCCTCAATTTACCTATATGGTATTTTATGTTCTATTGAAATATCATGTGTTCACATGTTTAGATTATGATACATCATGGGTAACAGATATGTATTTATGAAATTGATTTCATATGTTAATAAGTATACATTGACTAATTTATTCCATTATTTTATGTCCAGTATATATATATTTTTCCCATATAATTATTTAGTTTTATTTTCATATGGTTTAAGGATATATATATATATATAAGAGAAAAATACTATCTAAGATGACTTTTGTAATTATTTTTCATGGAAATGCTCCATGTTATATTAAAAAACATTTATATTACAGAATAAATGGATTCATTTTCATTGTTACATACATTTTATTATTGTTGGTTCATATGTATGATTTATTTCCCAATTCATAAAACTCTAAACATAAAGATCATTGGAAATGTATGAAATTGATTTATGAAAAAATAATTAATAGAATATTTAAAGTTTATGTACATGTACATGTACATATACCCAACCTTTGGCTTCAAGAATCGGTATATTTTCTCCTTCTTGGTCCGAGTTAAGAGAAAGCTCCAATTAGTGGAGTTGGATATGCATGAACAAATGAGGATTGGTGGGATGGGGCCTTTCCAAATTTATGTGATCTTATATTGTTTTTGGTACCATGATAATGTATTGTTAATTATTTTGATATACCAATTTTTTTTTCTAAAACTATCTCCAATTGGTGTATTTATCATACTGATATGCATCGTTATCATCAGTTTTATTTGATTAAAATTTATTCCTTCTATTATAATATGTTATGCGAGGATCTATTCAGATACCATTGGGGATCGATAATTATATTCCGTATATCAAGGGATCGAAATGGTTATCCGAGGACCATGGTTTTTAGGAATGTTTATAACATTCAATAATTTAATATTATTTATTATCCACATATAGTATTACGAAATCAATTTATAGATAAATAATTATTAAAGTCAATGTTTTATAGTGATGACTAGTTTCTCATTTATTTTTTATTTCATAATATATTCTAAATTAACATTTATCATGTACTCATTATCTTGAGTATATTAATAAATTCATTATTGTCATATTTAATTATTATAAATTATTTCAAGGCCATTTTTCTAAGTTAGTGATGTAAATAAGTTAAATCACTTAATGGATACTATAGTCTGTATGCACACACGAGTGAGGTTTCTATATTTTTATTGCTGTTAAGGAAAAATGCATGTCATAATTGGAGCACTGAATTACTTTCAAATGTAATTATGGTTCAATAAATTTAATTTCATTGATATATTATGATTCATTAAACACTAGATATAAATCAAACATGATACTATTTTAAAATAATATTTATTCATGAAATTTTTAACTAATCCATTAAATTTCTGTTTATTATGTTAACTGACTAAAATATTTAAAATATATTGTTTACACATGAAAATTCATCATCTATTGATTATAAATAAATAAAAGTATTTATTTGGTAGAAAAATAAATGTTTTCTGAATGAATATATACTTTTTATAATAGATATTTTTGTCTCCCAGAACACCAAGAAATGGTATCACATCAATTTTAGGTTCATGTCCTTGATTTTATGAAATTTTTGGATGTAAAATGTGTGTTTTATGTTTAAGGAGGATAAAAATATCATTTTCATGTTATATATTATTGTTTTGGTGGTGTAAAATTTTAATATGATTAATATAAACATTGAAACTCCTCAATGAAACTGAGAAACTAAAAGAGTAGGTACTATGTTGGTGCATCGCAAAATTTTTTCAAACAATGTGGATTTCTTGGATAAATAATGAAATGTGGAATATAGATCGAAAATCATGGTTGGATAATATATTATCTAACTATGTGAGCCAACCATTTTTGGTGTTTTTTGTGGTAGTGGACACTATATGGTTCATGAATGGTCTTTCTTACCATGTTCCCAAATAGTGCACCTTGAAAAAAAGGATTCACAATGTGGGGGTTTAAATATGATTTACCTCATAAACAACTCATTTTATACTAATACTCATATAAAATGAATTCAATATACATGCAAGATTTTGTAGATTATTCCTTTATATGAGAGTAATAATTAGGTGAATCTTTCTGTCTTGAAGGCCTAAATCCACCAGTAAGTACTATTCCATCATCATTTTCCTCATATCCCTTATTAAACTATCCTGAAATAATGGATATCTTCCAATAGGTATTGATCCTAGTTTTCTGATGTCACTATTAATGTGTTATGATTATTTTTGTTTAACTAAAGGATATATTATTATTGTTTTAGGAGTTTCATTCAATGATATTTATTTTTCTTTTATTATTTTATTTCACCTATGTTTGAGACGTATGTGGTTTCTTTTTCTACTCAACCTTCTTTAAACACGATTCCTTGAATTCAAATTTAGTTCATTAACTAAATTTTTTATAAAATCCTGGTTTGATTGTATAGAAATTATCATTTCAATTATATATTTTGAAATCATGAAATTTGGATAGTTTATTTTTTTGAAAATCATTTTCTTCATAATTTTAAATTGATGATTCTAAAATTATTTTTGGTTTGATGTATGTAAATTTTTTATGGAAAATATATTCATCAAATAAAATAATTAAATGAATAGGGTTGAATAGATTTGGGAATAATTGTTGTCATGACTTGAATGGGTTGGATAATGGTCCTGATGTACCATTATCAAACTAACTGATAATAGACACGAAGTTACACAATCAACTGTAACACCGATCCAATTTCTATTTATTGTGGATGTGTGTGGACATAGAAATTATATTTCATATCAAAAATTAATAAATGATTAAAATAATTCATTTTATAATTCCTTAAAAATTGGTTTTAAGGTAATTTTTTGATGGAATTCATAAGGATATTTTTTTTGATTGAATAAATAGATTTAAATTACATTTAAATAGTTTTATCAAATTATGTTTATATATTTTATGATATATCAGTTAGTTTTGTGGTCAATTGAAAAATTCTACTAAGTTTATACTCATACCCTTCAATAAAATTTGGTGCATATTCAAATAATACATATCAGTACATAGATAATGGAATGGTATCCCAATTTGTTAGTGATGCGTCATGATACATTGGATTGGGCCTTTAGATTTGGATATAATAGTATATTGTAATATTATAAATGGTTTCTATGGTGCCTTTTATCATTATATTCTTGTGGGATCCTTAGTTACATATATTTTATTCCACTTTTACATAGATATTGTATTTGGGTTTGGTTTTGTATGGGATTATATTTATATAATCATGCATCTTTAAGAGAAACAAATGTTTATGATGTATTAATTTTATCATTTTTTCTAAAAAGAGAAAATTATCCCCAATTGTTTTAGAATCCCAATTTAATTTATTATCGTAATTTGGTGTCTTGAGGATATGAACTATGTCATGTAACACCTTTTACTCTTTCAAAGATAATGAGTGAGGGGTGTGACATTACAAATTATTGCATCTAATTTGTTCATTGATATGGAATTACCGATAGCCTATAATTTTAGATGGTAGAATAGTGTAGAATCATCAGAACATGAAAAGTATAGCATAAAATGATGTATTATACCTTTATTTTATGAACAGAAACATACCAATGAGTTTCAATACATGTGTGTCTTTATACTATTTTATGAGTTATAACCTCTTCATCATGGTTTTACGCACTAATAAAGTAATTACATGAATTGATAGTAACAATATCCTACTATTTTGGAATAATTAATTTTCTGTAATGATTTCACATTTTTTATGAAAAACACTTCTATTTTTTAAATTCGATTAATATTCTAACAATAGGAGAATCATTATGGAATTATAAAATATTTTGATAAAAACCCATGGATTTTGGAAAGTCATTTTGTAATGTGTGTGATGAGGTAAATATGAAATTCATATGCCTTAAATTTAAAGATAGTCAGTATAAATGAAGATTTCAAAATAAATATAATTTAAATGGGAAGGCTCTATAATTATTGATAGGAAGAGGAATCTAAAGATGATTTTTCACCTGATCCATAGGTAAACCAATAGTTGGTTCAATTTATTATAAGGAATAGGCCTTAAATATAATTTATTGTTGTGAAATTTTATAATAAATTATTCATTTGTTCCAAAATATTACATAAATATAGATTTTTACATAATTATGACAAAATAATACATAAAAAGTAAATATAACAATGTAGATAGGTCTACATGCCATCATTTGTTTCATGAAAAAATACTATTAAGATAAAACATAATTTTTGTTTAAGACATATATTCAACTAAATTCATCATAGCCTCTTATTTATCCTTAACAATATTAATACTCGTGAATATCATTTAAAAACATTGGATGATCACAAATATCACAGTAATGGGAAAACAAAGAAAATATTTTACCTGTGATCTTGAGAGATATAAATAATAAAATGTGGACTTTCAAAAAGGCATAAGAAAGAGGAATATCAATTCAGTGAGAACTGGGATCATATATTGGAAATTTCATCAAAACATTTAATTTTTATATTCATTAGCATATCACCAAGGTCCATCCCCATGGTGTCGTATCACTAATGTCCATCCCTAAGGTCTTATAAAAACTAGCATCGTTATTCGCAATGGTATTATATAAGTCTTCATCTCTAGATATTAATTTCTAAACCCAATGCATTAGATAAGCATTAGAGAGAAATCTTAATATGTATTTATTCTTATTTGAATCACATAGATCAAAATAAGGCAATTAATTAATATCCCAACATGAATAAAATAAATGGTGTTTATATCAAAATCGTCACTTTTTAAAAAGTTCTTTAAAAATATGATCATTATGACATTTAAAACCCATGGAATTTGAATTAGGGAATTTTTTTTAAATTACAGAACAAATTATATCATTTATATGTCATCATGAATAAAAATGCAAATGAAATAGGTTAGGGTATTCACATAAATAATATAAATAATTTCTTGAGAAAAAGAGAGAGATTTTTGTGATGAAAATTGTGCAGCATAATAGCTATGCATCATGGTTTTAAAAAAATTAAAAAGTGAGAGGAATTGGGTAGAAAATTAATAAAATACTCAAAGTATAATATATTTATAGAATAAAATGTAAATAAGAACATGTTATGGAAAAATGAAATACATACCACATAGAAGAGAAATTGAAAAGAAAATAGAAGTTGAAAATTCCCTCACCACATACGAAACACTTGAAAACATATCATAAATGAATTAAATTATAAAAAAAATTAAATATCATTAGAATATAATAATTAATTATATAATTATTTAAAGTTGTGTATATACACCTTACAGGAAAATAATGGTTCATAACATCAAGATATGTCCCAAAAAAAGATATTGAGATAAAGTCCCCTTTATTGAGTCTGGTAAATCTCGTACATTCTTTAACATTCAAGGTAATTAAATGTTATTAATTTGTAATTTTCTGATAAATTTTTTAATTTTTTTATTCAATTAATATCACTTATTATAATATTATAACAATTACATAATGATTTACGTTCATATCGGTTTTTAGTTGATAATCGGTACTTGAGTAAAAATTGAAGTTGTTATGATTACAAATTGTCCTTATAGAAATAATTCCATGATATATAAAATGATATTATTAATTTTAATAACATATAAATATCATATATATATAATTGTATTTATAATAATCAATAATATTTGAAGATATGAAATGAAATGTACCATTAATATAGATGTTAGGGTGTTCGTACGAATAAAAGATACTTCCATTTCTATGTCATATCAATAAAATGAAAACAAATTGATAATAATGTATATCAAAATTTCACTAAAAATAGTATTTAGGGGATTATATAAGAAAAATAAGGGAAAGGATATTGATAGAATATGTTACCTCTAAATCGGGTAACTCATTTTTATTTAGGCCAAAAGGCTTCCTTGATTTTTCTTCTTCCCATGTTTCTAATAATAAGATGAAGGGAGGGATGTTGGGAACTTATTTTAGCATATTTTGGATTACCTATGTGGTTTGAGAGGTGTTAGTAAGTTTTTTGAGTTGGTGGCCTTCTATAATAGGGTGGAAGGGAACTTTAGATAAGTCTTGAAATATTATTTTATTATAAAATTATTTTCTAATTATAACAGTTAAAAAGTGATAAATTTTTATAATAAGACGATTATGGGTCTAAATCCCCTCAACCAATAGGTTTTATTCCTGTTTAGGTCAGTAAATTAACCTTATCATTTAGCTTTAACCATTATTTAAAAACATTAAAACTTTCCATATCTTATTGTATTTTCATAATATATGGTTTCTATAGTTTATTTGAAATGGAAATCGAACTGAAAGTGGATTTGTAATTCCATCTATAATAACATATAAATCTGTTGGCCGAATCTTAAATTTATAGGATTATTATATCATTTTAAAAAAAGTATTTGTTTTAAAAACTCATTTATGTCAATTTTGACACTACTTAGTAAATGAGTATTTTTAAAGTAATAATATTGTGATTCCTCAAAAAAAGGCTTTAAATCCTCCCACACATATCAAAATCATACATAAAATTCATCTATTGCTTAAAAATGTTAAAATTAAATTTATTTTAATATTTATTATATCAATTATATGAATCTTTCATTAATAATGTATTCACATCACCATCCTTGTGTCATAAATAAATATATTTAAACAATATCTAATTTCTTTAATAAAATACCATGATGTATTAAATAATTTATTCATTTTAATGACTATTTATATACAAATAGATCATTTATATAATCCAAATTCTAATTTTTTTACTTAAGAGATACATGTTTATTTTATATTTTAATTTCATTTAAAATAAATATTATAAATGATTATTATCACACCCATGATGCTTGATGGAGTCCTAAAATCGACCAAAGTATTACCAGGGTCATCCAAATCTCATCATATAGGATTAATACATGAGATACGATTGTTATATATTACCATTATATTAATTTTAAACCTTATTCGTATGATTTAACCTTTAAGCATGGTAATGAAAAATAATTAATATTTATAATGTCCAAAATTAAATGGTACATATTTAAACAATTTGTTCCTTCTGATTCAAAATATGGAAGATATTTTTCCCAAAAAAATATAAGTTACAAAAATTAAATTAAAATTAATTCTTGTTTTAAAAACCATAAAATGGGGTTTTAAGAAGTTAAAAATATCAATGTATTGACTACTGTTTCTGGCCAATTTCAATGTGAAATTACATAAAATGCACATTGATGGATTAAATTATAAAACTTATATCCAATTACTCTTTTAAAACAATTAAATGGATAACCTAACTACATAAATAAATTATATGAAAAGGTAGTTTTGAATTAAAATGTTGTATTTTTTAGTATTAATAGAAATATGGATTTTATTAGAAAAAAATTTAACAAAAGTAAATTTTGATGCCTTGAAACTATATTTTTTAATTTTATCAAATAGAACATAAAAAATATAAAAAAACTATTTTTAAAAAAACCCATCAAAATGCGGTAAAATTTCTTTTGAACAATATTAGATTGTTTATGCTTAAAATTGAATTCAGTCTCATTTTAAGCATCTAAAATAAATTTGGTAAATGTAAAAACATTTATCTAATATGTAATATAATAATATAGTTTATTTTTTTTATTCCCACAAGTATAACAGTTAGGTATTGATTACCATTTAGAATAATAATATTTTTTTGTATTTTTTTTGGAATAACTAGGTTTTGTGTGAAACATAAAATTCCATAGAACCCTATTGTTCTAAATCAGGGATTCTATCAAGAATTGTTCCCCCTTTAAACAAAAATTAATATTTAATTAAAAAATATTAAATTATATAAAAAACTATTATTCTATAAATACTCAGGACGTAACGTCATTCCTCTATTTTTGAAATTATGCCCTTTTAATTTTCAAATTATTCTCTGATGTATCATTAAAAATCCCAGATCCCAAAAAAATTCAATAAAACCATCACTCTAGAACAATGAAAGAGAGGTACAAATGTTACCCATGATAACACATACTAGGATTCCATGTAAGAAAAAAATTCATACGGATGAAAATATATCCATATATTTTTAATAAATAGTGATAGAAAACATGATCAGGAGGAAGTTAACAGTCAAAAAACCACAAAAATGTGATGGGTTAAATGGAGATTCATTTCCTAGTAGGAAAAGTAAACGACTTGTTTTTGTTTTAAGGTAATTTTCATAATGTTATGGAAGTATATTATCAATGCGACTAAGAACATAAGGAAACTTACTTATATATCAAGTATATTTTCATCCAGTAATATATTTGTACCAAAAACACATCTTTTCTCGAAAAACTGTTAGTATTAATGATTAATTGGGAACACCTAAAGAAAAATAGTAAACTTCTAGAGAATCACAAAAAACCACATTATATTACATAGTTATTAATCCAGTCTTGAAACAATAACCAAAACCAAATGTTTTGTAAAAGATCAGATAATCCACCAAAAAAATATTACTTTATACAGATAAAGTCTAATTTTAATATCCAAAATTCAATAGTAATATATAAGTTCTACATATAACATTTAGTAAACATATTTCAAATAAATTCCTCAAAATTATCCAAACTAAGATTGAAAGCCAAAATTCATAATAATTTGATCACATAGTATTCTAAAATAAATTTTCACATGTATCTCGATATAAAATAAATCACTCTTAAAGAATCATACAAAAAATTTAATTACCCGAATAAAATACTCTCCAATATAGGTTAATCACTTGCATAAATAAATTGAATCACTATAACTCTACATTGAAAACATATATTCATCCAAAATAATATACGATCATTACTCTATAATAATACTATAGTGTTCTGTTTACCTTTATCATATAACATTCCCAATACTATGGATGTCTTCCAAAATAACATTTATCACATAATCACACAATCATTTTACTATACTAATGATATCCACTTGATAAGTTATATACCTCCCAAATAAACATATTCTTAATCTGTAGTATCATTTAACTAAAAATAAAATTACATAATAACAAGGGAATTTGTGTAGGGCAATGTTAGGCGAGGCACCATTGTTTCCCTTCAGTTGTGGGTTCGATTCCGCAGCCTTATTGGAAGCAACGAGTGGTCACTCATCCTATAGTTTGTCCTTATTATAAAACTATATAATATCAACAACACTCCCAACATGATATAAAATCATCAAAATTAACTATAACATGTTTTATCCTGAATGGGTATTCAATACCTTAAATTTATTATCCCCAAAAGTATTAACCCATAACTACCTCCAAAATGCATATCTCAAGAAAAGCTATTAATTACCTTCAAATTTCATAACATAATCCTCAAAAGAGTTTTTTATGACATTAATCTTACAATCATCCTTAAAATTATTAACCCATGATAATATCCCAAACACTTATGTTAACATCTGTAATTAACCAGAATTTTCAAGTAATTTTTTTAATATATGGGAATATTAAGAGTCCGCGAAAATTGACGGCACGTGATTCTGAGGCCCAGTGTGGCCGAAATTAATTTCTGAACATTTTTTCGAGTACGTTCAGTGAACAAGCGACCGGGTTTTTGTAACATTTTAACCGTTGCATGGAATTGAAATCTGATGGCACCGTTGACCTCCCAGTGCCAGTATTTTCATAAGGGGACCTTCACCTCGACCATAGAAAGTCGCGGGTGAAAGATAGTTTTTGGGTTTTTTCATGGGAATGAAAAATAAAATAAAACAAAATTTTATTTCAAATCTAATAAACCACCCATGTGAAGGCTATGGAGGTGGGAACCATGTGGGATTAAAACGTCCCAACATGAATTCTCAGCGGTGGGGACCACCCGAGCTTGTAAAACCCCAAATTCAATGATTGGTGGTGGGGGCCACCTGAACCCCTCATTATAAGAGAAAGGCTTCTCAACTCACTACTTTAATTATTCCAATTCTCCATTAATTATTCCAACTATCATTTAATTAATTAATCCAACTCTTCTATAATTAACTAAGCTAACCTAATTAGTTCCAATATTAAATTAAACAGCATATTCTATTATTATGGAGACTTTTCATTTTGATGCAATTGGGAGAGGATATCCTTTGGGAGGATTAATATCTCTAACGAAGAATTATCCTCCCATGAAGAATTACAAAGCACAACATTGACTTCTCCCTTAGGATATCCTCCAATGGTGGACATATTCAACAACAATGAACCAAATCCTTCAAAGAGTGTTTGTCTAACGAACGAGCTCTGATCTGAGGTGTGTGACAGGTGCAACGGACATCAACATCATAGAATTATTTCCTGCTCCAACATCAATGAACCAACAATGTAGGGTTGTTGTTTGAAATTCTTCCCCTTACACGTTCTTGATGATTCATTGTAAAACAGGAAGATATTATCGCTACTTTCTACCACTAGAACACGGAGGGTTCAGGCCAATCATACATGGCCCAACCTCTCTGTAATTCTCGTGATAAATTTTTGTGTTCTTCACAATGGGGAAAGATGGTTACCAACTTCTGTGGGGAACTAGAACGACAAACGTCACAACCACTGATAGTGAAGTAGTCGCTAAACAGTGGGTGGAAGGTCAAGCCGGACATCGGTGGAGGTCCGACATCCGTCTATGCCGCCCAGTCAGCCGTGTCGGACAGCCACCCCACGACCTCACCACCCACGAACCATGTCTCCATGCGGCTTGAACACACCTATTGAATCCTTGCCAACTGTGGACCACGTCGCCATGTGGTCGCGCCGCCAGAACCACCGCCTTCCCGTAGCCTCACCGCCTCGCGGCCTCGCCGCCCACGGCCACCCCTACCTCTCAGCCTCACCACGCGCCGGGCAACATTCCACACCACCATGCGACCTCGCAACCCTTGGCAGCCTCAGGACCTCCCGTGACCTCCACGGCCCCCTCATGGCCCTCCATGACCTCGCGGCCACATGTGGCCTCTGCGGCCCACTCGCGGCCTCTACGGCCATCACGACCATTGTACCACCACGCGCCGCATCGTGCCGCCCACTAAGGGCCGGACCGCCCGGCGCTGGTCGGGCTGCCTAGAGCGGGCCAGGAAGGACCAAACGGGTTGGTCCAGGTCGACCCTAACTGGGTGGGTCCGACCGGACCCACTTCAACTCATTTACGCTCCTTTTTCCATAAATTTGGCATTGGGCATCCGTTTGATGAATCTTCAGCGAAACTAAAATCATTAGAGCGAGACGAAACCAATGATATACCCCACATAAAATTTCGATAAAGATGGAGTATGGTCGGGTTGGAGTGAGAACAAATCCAACTAGGCCCTCGGGACTAAAAGAATAATAACTCACAGACCGAGTGTCTGATTGGCACAATTTATGTTGCGTTAAGACCCCTATGGCATGATGGTCCTTTGTGATACTTCATCGTGGCACTTTGTGAAATTTGGAGTATCTACCAGTGGCTTGAAGAGAGTACTCTCCCATAGATGATCATGCTTAGTGTGAGAACCTAGTTGCGGGCTGTGACATGAAGAATGATGAGTGAACTTTTGTTGGTCAGCACCGAGCGATCCTTTGTGGGTCAGCACTAAGCGATCCAGTGTTGGTCATCACCCAGAGATCTTGTATGAGTCAGCACCAAGCGATCCTGTGTGGGTAAGCACCAAGTGATCTTATGTGGGTCAGCAAAATAGTCTCTAAACCAAGTGAGGTTATTCAGTAGTTATATCTTATTATCTCTACTACTGTACCTAAGAAATACCTGGTGTGAGATGAGTTTGTACCTGATCGATACCTTCCATTGAGGTAATACCTTGGTGGTATTCTTCTGTGTGGTGTGCTTGAGTGGTACTTACCATCATGGTACTCCTTCCATTGTGGAACAGTTGAGATTGGGATTTTGATTTGGACTCTGTGTTTTCTCATGATTGAGATGGGCATACATGATAACATAGGTATATGTATGGGCATATACCTAAGTATGTTTTTCAGTTGATTTTATTCTTTTTGGTTTATCCTGGTTGGATATTTTGAGACCATGAGGGTCTTTGGGTCGCTACTGAGTATCGTTATACTCACCCCTACACGGGCATTTCCCGCACCATGTCTTGCTTGGTGCAGACGACGAACATCGTTGATCGAGGTTGAGGGTACCAGGACTAGACGGTGCCTGGAGGTGGACCATAAGTCATGTCAGAACATAGAGGAGACAGGTAGACGTGGAGTATTGAGGAGGTGATCTATAGCTACCCTTCAGGTAGGATTTCAAGAGGATGACACAGGAGCTCTCTATCTTTTTCATAAGTTGTATTGTATTTCAGTTGTATTTGTACCTTTACATTTGGGATTGTATCCTGACCCCTTTTACATTTAGCACAATTTTTCTATAATGTTTATGTGTGTTTGTATATTTTCTTGTTCTTGGTTGTGTGTGCTTACAGGTCATAAAGGCAATGCCATCCCAGTTTTAGGGAATATGCCTTTTGTGCTAGTTGTTAGCCCCTAGCCTATGGAAGGAGGGCTTGGGGTATTCATGACACGGGCCCCGGGGGACGGGTTGTGAAAACATCAGAATCTCCAAATTTTTCTAAACCCTACTCTAATACTAACTATAAGGACACATCCTTTAACGTCACTTATTCTACTTAATTTTGACTAGAATTTAGTTTTATTCATTACCAATGATATTTTAGTTCAAAAGTTGTAGTGATTTATGAAATAATATTACATAAACATTTAGTATTACAAATTTTATTTGTCTACAAGCCGACAATTTTTTTCATAAAAGAAAAACTATTAAAATTATTAATGGTTTTTATTGAATAAAATTCTTCAAATACTATAATAATTGAATCATAGTTCTCATTAAAAATCATAATACATTTGAAAAACTTTTCAAAAAATGAGATGAGAAAAATAATCAGCAAGTTAAAACAAGGTAAATAGATTACATGTGATCTTGAGAGATATAAATTGGATCACTGGTACTGTCATAAAGGAAACAGAAATACAAATATAATAACATTAAGAACATGGATAATAACATGAAAATTTTGATATATAATTTAATTTGTAAAATAATAACAAAATCATAATTGTCCATCCCCAATGTTTCATATCACCATGGTCCATCCCCAAGGTGTCTAAAAAATATCCATGTTTTTTCACCAAGGTATCGTAAAACATATCATATTTATAGATTAATTTATTTACCAAATGAATTGATGCGATATCCAAGTGAAACCTTAATATGTATTTATATTCATGTTACCCACGTAGGTTATAATATAAATTTTCATACATAAACCAATGAGAATATAAGATATGGGTTTAATATCAAAATCATCCAATTTAAAAAAGTTCATAAAAACATGATAATTATGTTATTTATAACCCACAGAAAAGGAATGATGGTTTTATGTATTCCAATTATATAATAAAATATATCATTTTTATATCTTGATTAATACCCCTAAAAATAAAATAGGTTTTAGTCTTCACATAAATAAAATAATAGATTTTTTTGAGAAAATGATATAGATTTTGTGACGAACATTCTGCACAACAATGGATTTGCAAGCTTGTTTTGGAAAAAATTAAAAAGAGAGGGTACAAAGTTAAGCCATTAAAAAAAGAAACATTTTATAGTTGAGGGAAAGATTAAAATTTAAATAATAAAATGGTATAGAATCATGAATTACATACCACATAAAAGAAATATGAATGGAAAAGGGATGTTGAGAATTATGTTACCACATAAGATACACCTCAATACATATAATTAAAGAATTACATTATAAAAAATGTTAAATATCATTATAATATAATAATTAATTATATATTGATTCCATGGGATTTATAAACACCTTAAATGAAAATTAATGCTCATAACATCATGATATTCCACAATCAAAGGAGATTGAGATGATATCCCTTAACCTGAGTTCGACTTGTCCCATTCATTGGTTCACTTCTTAAATAATAAACATAAGTTAATTACTAATCATTTGAGAAAAAATTTAATGTTTTTTTATTCAATTTATATTTCTTTATACCATGTTATAAAAATTAAATAATGATATATGATCATACCGAATGTTTAGTCGATATTCGGTACTTCAGTAAAAAATAAACATGTTATGATTACAAACTGTCCACATGATCATAAGTCCATAATCTACATAATAATATTTATGACTGAAATAGAAAAAATATATCATATAAATATATGGAGTTATAATAATCATAATATTTGGAGACACAAAATGAATTCCACTTTTCATGGAGACGATAGGTTGTACACACACATGAACGCTATTTTCATTTCATTTTCATATTAAATGAATAAAAACTAATTGATACATATATATATTAAAATTAAAGTATAATATATATGTTATATAGTTTATATAGATTCTTTAAATCTATCTTTTAAACATTTAATATATAGAATGAACGAGTCATATCACTTTGAGAGGGCGGTAGTCCTCACTTCCTCAAATGAAATTATCATATTTATACACACTGAAAAGCTTAAAGGTATGTTATAAATAATATTTAAAGAATAGTATAGATAATAAATATATTATATATATCATACATAAATATTGTTCTATAATAATGGACACCATGATAGGTGGTAGGATAATATTTAACAATCATCATTTCATGAGGCAGTAGTCTTCCATACAGAGAAACAATATTTTCCAAATACATTAGATGGATTTTTGTGTATCTGTTTGTCTAAATATTTGAATAACAACATAATATTATATTTACGATAATGTTTTTTTATAAAATAATCTAATAAATATATTTTAGGGGGTTGGAGTAGGAAAATAAAGGAATGGTCCTTGAGAGAAGTCGCTACCTCTAAATCGGGTAACTCTATTTGATTTGAGCAAAAATGATTCCAAGAGTTTCATTATATCAATGGTAAGGCTGCTAAGAGGATGTTAGGTATGTTTGGAGATTATATTATTAGTGTTTTTTGGATAAAATAGTCTTGATATGAGTGAGTATGTAGGTGGATATGGTGGCAATTTATATTAGGGAGGAGGGTCACTTTTGGAATGTCTTGAAATATTATATTATTTTAAATTAATTTTAGAATTATAGTATTTCAAATGTGATAAATTTCTAGTATAAGATTATTATGGGTAGAAATTACCTCAAAAAATATGTTTCATACAAGATTATGAAACAAAAAATATCCTTATATTTTAGACTTAACCCATAGTTGAAAACATTAATTGTTTCCTTGTCTTCTTGTGTTTTAATAATTCATGGTAACTATAGTTAACAAAAATATGAGAATGAACCAAAAATGGAAAATTAATGATATTTTTAACATTATATACGTTTATTGGTTGAATAATATATTTTTAGTATATTTATATTATATAATAAAATAGTATTCATTTTAAAAACTCATTAATGTCAATTTGGACACTATTTTGTAGTTATTTTTTTGTTTATACCAACATGATTCCTTAAAACCCAAAGAAATAACTCATCCATGTCATGTAAATTTATCTAAATAAAATCTTCTATAAAATAAGAATTTTCTTATTACTTTTAATATAATATTTATAACATATTTTTTTAAATCATTCATTAATTATGTAATCACTGCATCTTCAATTTTTCATATATAAATTTATTTACCTAATTTATAAAAATTTAAATTAGTTACCATGATGTAGTAAATATTTTTATATTTACAACAACTAATATATAGTGGAATATATCATTTATAAAAACATAACTCAAATTTTTTTAGTTAAGAGATAAATGTTTATGTTATATTTCTTTTTCTTAAAAAAAATATTATAAAAGGTCATTAGCCAAACCATATGGCTCCATGGGATCCTAAAATCGTACCAAGTATTTACATGGTTGTTCATATATAATAAAATAGGATTAGGATATGTGTTAGGGAAGTTTTATATTATTATAATACTATTTATTACCCTTATTTATATGATTTACCTTTTAAGCATGGTAAATAAAAATAATAACTATTCATAATTTCAAAAAATAAAAAATAAATATTTAAAAAAATTGGACATTATGATTCAAAATATGGAATCCATTTTTCGAGATTCAGATTCAATAAGTTGTGGTAATTAAAATAAAATTAAATCTTGTTTTTAAAACCAGAATGTTGGTTTTTATGAAGTATAAACTATCAAAAGATTTATATTTTTTTATGTCCAATTTAAATGTGAAATTACTTCCAGTGATCGTAAAAGTATTAAATTATATAAACATAATACAAGTAAACATTTAAACCAATTAAGCGGAAAATTTAACTATATAAGTAAATTAGTTGATAATGTAGTTTTTAATTAAAATACAGTATTTTATACTATTCATAAAAATAAGGATTTTATCAAAAAAATAAACAAAACAATTCATAGAAAATTCGAATGTCATGATTCAAAATAATATGTTCATTATATAAAATAGAACATATAAATGTAAAAAAATATAATTTAAATAAAATCACCATCAAATGGTGGTAAATGTATTTTTAAAAATATAAGAGTATTTTATTCTTAAAATTTGATTCATTCCTTTGTTAAGACTCCAAAATTAATCAGATAAATGTAAAAACATTTAAAAAATATGTAAAATAATAATATATTTAATTTTTTACATTCTCACCAATACAATGGATATGAATTAAATACCATTTAAAATAATAATATTGTTCATGTATTTTTTCGGTATAACTCAATTTTGTTTACAAAGTATGACTTTAGAGGAAACTGTGGATTCATGTTGTGTATGATATGGTACATAGTTTCTCCTTTAAATTAAAATTAAAAATAAACTCAAAATATGAATAGTTATGAAAATGTATTGTTCTATAAATACCATGGATGTAACATGTATTATACATGATTTTACAGCCCTGGATAGGGGGGGTGGAAATTCTGAATCAATATAGGTTGACCAATCTATTATGTATCAAATTCATTATCCACCAATCAATTGGGGTTATTTGGAG
Organism: Viscum album; assembly: GCA_963277665.1. NCBI lineage: Eukaryota > Viridiplantae > Streptophyta > Magnoliopsida > Santalales > Viscaceae > Viscum > Viscum album. Next base: position 1,057,672,643 of record OY728142.1, read on the forward strand.
ACAAAAAAATTATGTTTTGGAGCTAAATAGGGATAATTAATTCATCAATTTCTATTCCACACATGGTGAGATGAATGTGAATTTGGAAACATACATGTTACAATATAATTTATGCTAGTGTTGTGACATAGATATTCATGACAAATCATTTAAAATAATTACATGGGAGGATATAGAATAATTTATAGAAAAAAAAATTCTATTATAGTTTATTCTGGATCGCTAGGAAAATATAATTCATTTGTTTGAATCAATAAAACATCACATTTATATAGTACACAATAAAATTCACGAATTAACTATTCTATCCACCAGCATTTTCATGATGTTCCTACTTAAAAAACATAATTTAGAATTATGGATGTGTATAGGGATTATATAAAATATTTCTACTATTTTTATATCGTATTATATAGTGGTGGTGACTATAGAAATGGTGGATGAATGGGAAATCTCAATAAATACCATTACAGTAAGAATATTTATTCATATTTAAACCTATGTGTACTATATTCCTCGATACAAGAGAAACAGTGAAACCTATTTCAATGTTGATGGTATGACATAGAATTTGATGAAGTGATAAGTGATCCTTCCATAAAAATAGATGAGTAAACCTTACTGGGTTCATTGTGATTCACCAGACAAAATTGTTGTGGATTTTATAACATGATAATGAGCATGTCACAATTACTACAACATTTTACACCATCATGTATTTTTTTTGTAGTTCCCCATGTTCAAAATCAAGGGACACATATGATTCATCATAAGTATCATAGTCAACGAATGGATTAATGTAGTGGAATATCTACCCATAGAATAACTGAGAAAGCCATAGTGATTCTAGGAATACCATGAAGCCTCAATCGATGGAATATGAACAAAATAATCAAGAAAACTATTAAATGAGTAATAAATAGTATTGATATGATACTATAATTGTGAATGATTAATTGAAAATTAAAGGACTCATTTGAAAAATATGTCTATCTTTGAATCACTAGTTCATTTTGTGAAGAATGCGGTTGGAAGTCTTTGAACTTATATATATTATTATAATATTAACCATGTTATGATTAATAATCATTATCATCTACCATGTATTGATGAATTGGATATTTTTATGTTATCTCAATTACTTTATTGTAGTGCCTTTCGATGATATACTAGTGAATTTTGTAATAGTGTATGAGCATGGGAAGTACTTGGAAAATTTTATTTTTTACTAGCGAGATGATCTCTTATATGAAAATTTTAATTTTTTTATTTTTGGATACTATAGGTATGTTTCCATGGAAATATATATTAAATTTTTTTTACTAAGAATTCTAAACATATAGAGCCTATAGTCTCATAGAAACATCCAAAAGAAAGTCGTTGTGATTCTTAGTTTAATAGGATTCTGTAGTTATTAATGATATTTTTTCTTAAATTTTCATAACTATATTAATAAATTATACCTTTGAAAAGGAATTGATTTCCATTCTAGTAGAACATTGACATTCATATGTATTTTCAAATTATTAATTCCCTCCATAAATCATCACTAATATTGTAATTTAATTAATATTGGAAAGGATATTTTGTTCATTGTGATATGCCATGATCTAGGTTGGGGAGTGTTCATATGAAGAGAGATCATTTTTGTTATTTTGTATTAGGGTAGTTATGGTTAAATGGTTATATGTAAAGAAAAAATGATTTGGATTATATGATATAGTCCATGATTTGATGTTATGACATCATTACCTATTTAGTGAGAAATATATGGTTTATATGAATAATAAAAGAATCAGTAACATTTTATTATAATCATATTAAAATTTTAAATAATTATGATTGATGGAGTATCTTCACATGCTTCAATTTTAAATAATTTAATCTCTGATAAATGAAAATTCTATATTAGATGTGTTGCGAACAATGTCATATTGTTAGTTTGTGAAAGAGTCTTTTGAACAATGGAAGATATTGTTTGTCATAAAAAACATATAAAGTTATTATGATGACTGATATAATGTTGTTGTTTTAATTATTATTTCATGTGTTTCTGATTTGGTTGGGATGGGTAAACAGGTAATGATATATGATTGGGAATGCATTTTTAGGCAGATATAAATCAATATTGTAGAGACCATTGATGGATGTAAGCCTTACATACGAACATTTTTGGGGTTTCTAAATTGGGTGGTTGAATCATTAACATGTCATAAAATAAATATTAATTATTACAACCATTAAATATAGGTTGTTAATCAAGGAATAAAAAAGTATAATGAATTTAATGCATAATTTCTCTGTGATGTCATGAAAACAAATGTGTTTGAGCTAATTTTGGTCTGCCTCATTTTTTAGTAGGATAAAATGCGGGAAAAGCTACTAGGAGATCTGTTGCAGTCTCTAGAAATTATTGGGTGGAAATGGGAGTTGATCACTAAATATTTTGTAATAGGTATTACAATAATGGATTAGAAAAATTTTATAAATGGGCGATAGTTGATCTGTTCAAAAAGAGGGACCATTTCAGATCTCTTAGTGATTTAAATAAGGTGGCAGAATTGTTAGAAATCTATATCTATGATGTTGTAATATTGAATAGTGTACTAGTTTAGGTAGTAATAGATAGATATTTTAGTATTATATCATGTTATTTGAAATACTATCTTCACTCCATAAGGACTCATTTGACAATGGGCCAGACATATCATCTTCAAATTGATGGAAAATCTCAATCGAATATCCATATTTTTGAGGACTTTATTATGTGTTTTTAATAGATTTTCCTGGATCACGGGAGGAGCACATTCCAAAAGATGATTTTTCATACAAAAATTGATATCATGCCTCGATACATATAGTTACTTTTGAAGCATTGTATTAGATTATTTATCATTATCCACTTTTTTTTGTGGATGTAGGTCAGAAACCACTAGTCAAACCAATCCTTGTAAAAGAGGAAATAGATAAAATTTAGTTGAATAGGATGTGCTTGGAGATTGATCAAATTCAACATAAATTTACTTAGATAAATGTCTATTATTTATTTTAAATTTTTTAAGTGATATTTTGTTCTTGGTAATCATTATGTGTCATGGGAACATAAAGTTTTGGAATTAGGGAATGTTATTTTCTTGATACATATGCCCTTTTGATATATATGAATGGGTTGGTGTGGTAAAATCATAGTGGTATTTTTCATGATGGTTCATTTCAAATCATAATGTGTTTCATGTATATTAATTAATGAAGTATCAATATGATCCTAACCATGTGAATTAATGGGATAAAATCAAGCTAGATATGGATGCCACATTGGTTCATGTATTAGTATTTATTGAAGATAGGTAATAAAAACACTACTACGAGAGTAAGGAATTAGTCTAGTTTGTGTTTTTAGAAACATGGTAATATTAATGATGAAATTTGGGATAATGAGAAGGAAAAATTTGAGTAATTGACCAATATCTTTCATGAAAATGGAGGTTTTTTACATTAAGAGGACATAAGTACAATGTTCGTTGGAATTTAACACCCCCAATTTTAGGTGCATGACCCATTATTTTTTAATTTTTTAATATTATACTATTTGGTAATGTTTCCAGATGATCATAGGGGATTTATAATTTTTTAATATTTTATGGAGAAGAACCGTTTGAACATGGTAATTGTAAACCATTCTTTACCTCTTGGAATCCATGAAACAAAAACTGTGGAAACTGGGTAAAATCATGTTTAGCATCATAGTTTTTCCAAGCCATGGGGCTTCTTGAGAGAAACTGTGGAATACTTAATAGTGTAAAATAACATGGTTGGCACACTATTTTATATTTGTGTGAGACAAATTTTTGCAGTGTGATTTTTGGGTGTGGATCATGATTTATTATTGCATGGAATTTCTAACTATAAACCATAACCATGACCCATGAAATGATTGGTTATGAATATCATTGAACTAATATTATTTTCACCAGAAACATCAATTTTTACCTCATTCCCCTATAAGAAGAATTTAAATTAATCCCAAGTCTGTGGTAAAATTTTATTTTGATCCTTTAGTTATTCTTAATCAAATCAATGTGCTTTATAGGCCCAAATTCATGAGAAATTTTTTTTCGACAAAATATTATTCGATCCCTAAGTCACATATACTATAGAATAATGGATCTAGTATATTGTGGATAGATCTATATTTTGTGGTTTCAATTATCATGGGACATGATTTATTGGTTGTAGGTATTGAGATCTATTTTTCGATTTAGAAGTTTTAGGATGGTATTTTGAAGTTGTTGTGCCATTCTCCATTTTCACCAAAGTTTGTGATGGGTGGTGGATTTTCTATTGGCTCTAAATGATTGGAACATGATGTTGTGATTTCAAATTTATTTAATTTAATGAATTTTTTGGGAAAATATTGGATTTATTTTTTGAAATTTCGTTGAATTTTGGTTTTCTAATTCATCATTTATGGATAATTTTTTTGAAAAAAAACACATTGTTCATAATTATAAAATTCTGATTTTAAAATTAGTACTAAATTAATGTATATAAATTAACTTTTTAAATTCCTTTAATGGAAATAAATGATTTTATTGAAATTGGTTTACATGATTTTCGAATATTTTATGGCATGAGTTGAGTGGGGAGGATAATGGTTATGAAGTACCACTATCAAAGGGATAATGTATGGAAAAAATATCCACCATCCACGGTAACACCATGATTGTTTCTATGTTTGTTTTAGATTTTTGTATAAATGGAATTTATATTCCAAATATCAAATTAAGAAATAATTTAATGCGTTTTTTGAGGTGTCCCTTGAAAAATGTTAATCATGGATTATTTGATTACATTCATTGGAAAAATATTTTGGATGTTTATAAACTACATTAAATTACTATTATCTATTTTAAAAAAATGTTATTTATTTTTTCAGGATAGTGAAGTGTGTTGGTAATTTAGTGGGGAAATACTAATGAGTTTTACACTCACCACTTTTTTGAACTTTATTGTGTTTACGGATGTTTTTTCGAAGACAAATTTAAAGGCATGGTATCCTTATTCTTTTGTTATTCTTATTATTACCTTGGGTTGGGAATAAAATATTGAGACTGGAGGTATATGTGGTTTTCAATATGGTGTATTTGATGTCTCTGGGATTTTTCATCAATGTGGTTAACATTTTTTTGTCAATTTAAATCCACATGTACTCTGAAATTATCTTTTTGTTTGATTTTCTATTAACAAGTATTTTTTAATAAATAATCATTTAAATGTTTTGTTTCTTATGATATCTTGGTTTTGTGGTTTTTTCTAAAATGTTAATATATCCCCTAAAATGTTTTATGTGGACCGCAAAATTTATTTTTAGGCTTTGTTGTGTTGGGGATGTCACGTAAGGCTAGTAACACATCCTCCTCTTCCCAAGCCAATAGGGGAGGGGTAAGATGTTATATAATATAAACAATTTATCATTTTTATTATATTCTATTGAAAAAATTAACATTATTTCAGAAATCATTTTATCAAAATTATTTTAGGGTGAGTTTTATGGAAATTTATAAAATTATTCATTTTTCAAATAATAATGAATCTACTAAAACATTAATCCAAAAATATTTTTCTTTGATTATTTTAATTATAAGGTTAAATTATATTTTTATTTTTTTGTAATGTATAATTTTTAGCTATATATCATTCATGTAATATAGGTTATTTTATTCATTTCATATTGAATTTTGTTAAAAAAACTATTTAAATTTTTGAATAATTTTTCTTTGATAACTCACTTGATTAACATATATGTTGGATTAATATTAAATTAATTATTTTAGAATATGAGAATGGAATTTTGAATAATGTATTCCTTATTTTGATTCATCCTCATTTATATTATATAACAAAATAAAGATATTTTTTTGACCTTAATGAATTGTGAAAACAAAAAAAAAATATTGTTGCCATTTAGAGAAAAAGTGTTTACTATGAGTTTAATATAATAATAAAAGGGCTAGAATTAAATACTATCTATTCGAACACCTATTTTTTAGAAATATTTTCACTTTATCCTTAATAATATATTACATAGATTCAATTTTATTATTTTCTCATTTGAAAAAAATATCATTTTAGTTTATTTATAGATATTTCCAAGGAATTTCAACAAATCCCTCATTTCCCCACAAATAATAAAGAACACCATCTCGACATTTCATCAAAACATTCAATGCATTTGGCTTCAAAAACCCTTTAAATTATATCCCCAAAATAGATATTTATACTATAGATATAGTGGTCCTCTAAAAAGACTCACCATAGTGTCCTTAAGAGGAGATCAAAATGTGGTTTCCCTAGGAAAAGGTAATTATTTTAATAATGAACAATCATTTCCATTATATACATTAAACCATGAACTATGTCATACAAATTAAAATATAATTAAACTACTATCTATCATATAATTTTATTTTATTAATTTTGTGGAATAATATTTATCCATTTCCATGTCTATCAAATGGGTAACAAAATCAGTGATCGTGTATATGACAGACTACTGCCTTGTGACCCGACGTAGTTTAGTTGACATTATAAACATTCAAGGATAGATAATTTATGTATTTAACACTTGTATTTTATTATGATATTATTATATTTCTTGAATTTCAATATCACATATATCATTTTACATTCTATTTCACTTTCAATATGATAAAGTCACTCATTTGTAAAGATGACTAGTGCCTCACGAATTGCTAGGATTCATTTTTCACTTATTCATTATGTGGAATGTAATAATGATAACATTAATGAATATATGTGATATATATAATATTATATTTATTTTTTAAAATTATATTATCACTCACTTAATTACCCTTCAATTGATAATTGAATGATATCATCCCTCTTTCAATTTGAATTATTTCATCTAATTGGATTATAAATTAAAATTACCAAGTGAGAAAAACTATTGTACATTCTCACATTATTTTTCTATTAAAAAAAATTTCTTCAAACAATCACTTGATAGTTATCATATCTCATGGGAAATTAAATTTATCTAAAATAAACATATTTTTATATGATTTATATGAATATTTCCTTAAACTTTATCCATTTTTACATAAGGTGAACACTTTTATTGTTATTTGGTAAATACGAAAATTATCGATACATATGTATATTTTACTAAATAAATATTTTTTTGATAAGTCATAGTGTTCATGAATTAAATCAATTATTTGATACATTATGAATGAAGGTCACATGATGATATTGGTGGGACCACAAATCACATATCTTCTTGATGCAACAATATGTCTCATGAGAAAAATAATTTTTCCAAATTAAATGGGTTTCTACTAATAGTTTTAAACCACCATGTGGAAGGTATTCACAATAATGATATCATGATTTTTGAAATAATGATATTCAAATAATTTTTTCCCTCTATTGAGTATTTAGTTATATTAATTATCCATGTTATTTTCACAATGCTATTATCTATGGATGCATTTCATTTTCCGTTATTGATTAAATAAAATTAATTATTGTTATTTACCTTTTCCATAATCATTATTCCTTATGTTCTAATAATAGATATGTTAAATTAATGTAATATGTGTTAATTTATTTACCTTTCCATATATAGTATTCTAATTGATTAATGATAGATTCCACTATAAATGACTGTTACTGAGTATTTGATCTCACACATATTTTCTTTCTTTTACCAATAATAAATGAAATGTTATATGAATGGAATGTAATGATAAGATATTAGAAAAAAAAAATAATTGATTCAAATTTAGACTAACTATTTTTAAAATATAATTCATGATTTAATTATGCGTCTAGTTTTCCATGACTTTTAAATTATTTGGCCCATTAGGATTTCATTATCTGTATATAATTATAGTGTAAAAATTAAAGAACAAGCACAAGGATACTAGGTTCGGGGTCTCTATATTTGGTATTATAGGATTTTTAATTTAAAAAATGGGAACTCTATTTATAATACTTTGATTAAGGAATATAACCCTGTGATAGACATCAAAGATATTTATATAAGGCCTTATTAATATTTTGATAATGATAATATTATGTGGTTTTCATCGAAATGAATCTATATATTTATAATAAAAGTGCATGTGGTCCTGGAACAATGGTATATAGGGGAAATAACTCAAAAAGGGTACAATAATCTTTAGAAAATTTCACCTCTATACATGAAAATATGAAATAGTATGCACCTGGATAGACACTCTTTGGGTATATTGTTATGAATGTTCAGAATTTTATTTCAAAACATTATGATTCAATTAAAAATAATGATATCCTTGAAGAAAACATTTTTGATATTGTAATATTGAAAATGAATAAATTTTAATTTTTGACAACTGTCACACAATATTTGGAATTATACATCATGATTAAAAATTCCACATTTTATTATCTTATTCAGTATATTACATTTATAAATGAATCATGGAATGACGAAGGGTAAAAATAAATGTGGCCACTATAGATATTTCCGTCATGAGAAAAATAATAAATTTTCTATTAGAACTGATAATGCATTGGCTATATTTTGGTATCATAATAAGGTTATGAAAAATAAACTCTCTGGGATAGAAAATAATATTATACATTGATATTCTAAATATTTGATCACATTATGAGATGTAAGGCCCCATAATTTTATTAGACTACTAATAAAATTGTATATGAGGAATAGATTAAGTGTCTAGAAAAAATATTTGTTTCCATTTCTTTTTATGAAATGGAAAATGTTACACCTCAAGAGTATTTTTTCAAAGGATTTTATAATAAATATTTGTCATTGATACAGAATACATGGGAGGAATAAGGAATAGAACATATGGAAACGAAGTCTATTTTGGAAACAATCATTAAATATTTTTTACCTTAGGAGGAAGAAAATGAAATATATAAAAAGTTATTTTTTTATAAAAAAGGAATAATAATTTTTTTAGTATGAAGCTATCATTAATAGGTTGTATTGTAATGTTATAGATTCGATATGCAACACATAGTCGAATATTGATCCCTTAACTAATGGGACTAAGAGATGTACCTAAAGGGCCTAGGTATCTCGAATGATTTTTTCATATTATTAAATAGTTTCATGTTCCGTAAAAATAGGGATGAAATTATATATGTCATAGATATGAAAAAATAAACATAATAGGTGGTCATCAAAACAACATGAAAAACAAAATGTTTCATAGAAGAGTAGGATAATTCATTAAATTCCACTTAGATAAAACATTTGAATAATTGTTATAGTAAATGATTAAATAGATTAGGATTTTCCAATATCATGGGAGAAAGGGTTGTCAATTTAAAGAATGAAAAATGAAGAAGGAAAACACCACAATTAAATTTGATGATATAACTATTGTACAATAATTCATTGATTTATTTCATAATGAATTACCTAGTCATAACAGAGTTATTGAAATTTAGTTTCATATATTTTTTAATATTTGGTTCAATGCCAATATCAATGACTCACGGTAGAATGATAAATGTGAAAATAGTGGTGTTGAAGAAACAATTAGGTAAATTAGGATATTAGGGATTAATTATTACTAGTATTTCACCATTGGGTGCCCTTATTATCTATTTTAATGAAACATATTCATTAATGATAAAATTTAACAAATAATCAGAAATCAGTTTTATTATTATAATAAACTATTATTATATTCATATCAATAATGACATTTTCAATACAATTCACATATCCCCATATTTTTCATTGATTAAATTAGTTTTTGGGCATCATCAATTGAAATTAAATTAGGAATACATTACAATTAAAATTTTTTGAATGTTGTATGGACATTATGAGTTTACATTAATTTCATTTTTATTTACTATTGTGCGACATGTTTTTAAGGTTTTAATGAACAACATAATCATGGAATATATTTACTTTTTTTGATTGTATTAATTGATAATATTTTTTTATTCTAGTAGATAGGAGGAAAATGTGAATCCCCCATAGATTAGTTTTAGGATCATATATGTAAAGTGTTATATATAAAAATTTTGTAAAATTTCTATACTCCTGATGTTTCTTTTCATGGAAATATTATCTCTTGTGAATGAATTTCATTTCAACCTTTGAAAATAATAGAAAACCTAAAATTGCATATATATTAATTAACATAATTAAGGTCCATTGATTTATTTCATACACTGGTTACTATTAGTGAATCATTAATAATTTTTCCATGTTAGATAATGCATTAATAGATCTAACACATAAATGGGTTTAGTTTTTAGACAATGGAACATGAAAAATGTGTGTTAAACAAATGAGAAAAATTGTAAATGTTCTGATAAATATACAAACATATAGAAAATATGGTTTTTTGATATATATTGAATAATAAAAAAGGACATGATTGTTTCCTAATTAAAATTGATATTGGTATGTTATTTTAATGATGATAGTTGAAGAGCCTCTAATATAAATATCCAACTAATGATCTTGAGTTTAATGATTTAATATTTTCTTTGAATATATGGATACAATTTTTATATGATGGAAGGTTCAATATATAAAAGAACCATAAGATCCTAATAAATATCTTTTTAGTAAAATTTCTCGACATGATAAAAATTTGATGGATTGAGAAAATCAGGTGTTATGATTTATCAATAAATTACTACCTATGTATGGAAATTAATGTATTTTATGCATTAAGATATAAATTACATAGAATTAGGACACAAATGTCGATTGAGAGGGATCATATGTTCATGAATATATAAAATAAGGATATATAAATTATTCAGTATCTGGTGAAATCAAATATTTTCACAATTATTTTGAAACCCTTTTTTTTAAAAAAACATTAAAAATCACAAATAGATAATGAAAACCATTTTTATTAATAATAATTTTGTGTTTGATGGGAAATAATCAATCACTGATTTGGAATATGATTTTATGAAATTTAGAATGATATTTTGATTATAATCAACACTTTATAGATTATGGGAAAATATTGACAATTGTAAAAGCTCAAATTTCAATATTCATTATAGTAGAAGAATATTATATTGGTGTATGGGAGAAATTTTATTGTGGAAGAATATAAATCAGGATATTATTGATAATGTGTCCCCTTTATTGGATTTTAATTTAGGTAATTCTATGAGATATCATCCTATATGATTCCTACAACCTCTTCCAATTCCATTGCTAAAATGGGATGTCATTATTATGGACATTGTCACATCACTACCAAATAATCAAAGAATTAATGTTTTAACATGGGTTACCATAGATCGTTTATCCTAATTTAAAATTTACATATTATATAAGAATATATACATATTTACCACATAAAAATTCTATATAATAATAATATTTTTAAATATTTTTTATCCTTTTCCAATTGTTTCTCATCATGATCCTTTTTTACATCAATATTCAGAAATAGTCTACATAAAAATCTTTATATTGATCATCTTTTGGGAACTTCCAACCACCTTCAAGTTGATGGAATGTCTTAACACACTATTTAGACAACAAATGATATCTTGAGTGCACACTAACATGACATTCAATTTGTGTGAGATCAATCTTTACCAATGAATTTGTTTTCTATTTATAGTCATTCTGAATAAGTAATTCCAATAGTTCCATACAAATCATTAGATGGTGAGAGATTTTATACTCAATCATTTATTAATGAATTATGTGAAAAAAATCCATAGGTACAAATTATTTGTTAGAGAAAACAAAAATGTTAATGGTTATTACATATCATATTGAAGAAGTTAAATATAATAAAAAAGACGCATTCCAATAATCATAGGAATGATTTTTAATTTCATGTGGGAGATAATTTTTTCATAAAATTATATCCCTAGAAGTGAGTTATAATGATTTGAATAAAATTAAGCCATATATGCATGTACCTAAACCTTTTGGAGTACTTCAATTCATTATATTGGTTTCTTAACATTTTTCAATCCCAATAAGTCTCTCAAAAGTTGAGGACATGTTTCATATACCACAGTTAAGAAAGTAATTTCTAGAACAAATGCATGTGATCACTTATTATAATATAAAATTAAAATATGATATATCTTATTGATAGGAAACAATCTTTATTATTGATACCAAAAAGAAAATATTTAGGAATTAATCAACATTCCTTATAATGATATATTGAATAAATCAGAAAATGTAAGAAGCAATGTGTGCATGAGAGGATATTATAAAATATAATTAACATCACATTCCTAGATGAAATTATACATGAAATTGTAATGATGATCTTTTTTGGGAGGGAATAATGTAATACTCTATGCCATTTCAATGTATTTATTTTAAAATAAATTTAATTCCATTAGTAACATTCATTGTGTAGAACACCATGTTCAAAAAAACAAAATACTAAATTAAAATATAATATAAAAATGAAAATTATATAATATCGTATAAATTATAGATTATTAACACGAGTTAGTAAATTATTTAAAATATATATAACACACACGTAAATTCTTAATCCATTGGCTATAAAAATTATAATTGATTTGGTAGTAATTTTTATCATAAGAAGTTTACTTTTTCTAAAATATTGATGATTCTCGCTTCACATACATAATTTAAAAATAAATTTTACCTCTTTTTGAGAATTAATTTCAAAATATTTTATTTATTTTCTTAATAAAAAAATAAAAAAAATATTCGATTATTTATTTGGGTTTTTATAATTATAGATTTTTTTTATTGAAAGTGAAAATAGTAATTTTTAAATGAAAAATTTATTTAATTTTAAATTATATATAAATTTATATTAAATTTTTAATTTGTTTTCGGTAAAATAATTTCAATAATACATAAGTAAATATAACAGTGGTTATTTTAATCATTTTCATATTTATTTTTCATATAAAAATATGGTCTCCTTCTGAAAATATTCACTTTCAAAAGAACAATTCTAATCGATTTGAGTGATTAATTTTAAATTAAAAAATTCTTATTACCCTACTTATATTCATGTAAATATATTGTATATATTTAATAATAAATATTTATGTTAGAAAATCATTTTAAATTACAATTCACATCAATAATTTCTGAATTAGGTAAAACTAATTATTGCGGTTAAGATAAAAATGTGTTTACTGTGGGATTAATCTATATATATGGATAAAATGATATATATATTAGTAAAATATTATTTTATAACCATATTTACACATAAAAACTAACAAAATATATTATAGGTCCACATGGAATATTTTTTAATATCAACGAATTTATCATTTAGGATTCATTTGGGAAATTAGCAATTACATTACAAGGAGTTCCCATTTACCAATATATAAAAGGTGCATACATCCCCTCATTTATTGGCACATCCCAATCCTTTTGGATCAACCAGTCCCTAGAAAATTTTCTCCACATCATCCATAGTAAAATTAATTAGCTATTGTTCCTCCCAAAATACTATCCCAAGGTTCCCAAAGAGGGGATCCAATGATGGTTTCTCTTAGAGAATATAATTATCCTTACATAGATGATGAATTTTATTTCATATTTTTTAATGTAAAATTATGTATAAACGAATATAATATAATAAAAATATTATCTCACATAAACTAATATATTATTACATTTATAAAATAATTTTTATCCATATTGAATTCCATTAAATGTTAAGTGAAATCAATCAATAAAAGTTTATATGGTGGACTACAGCCATGCGAACCCGTGTAGTTCGATTTCCATCATGATCTTCAAAATAGGGATATAATGATATATTTAGGGTATGAATATTATATGTATAATATTACTATATATATAAAATTTCATTATCACATATACCCTTTTATATTCCATTCTATTTCATATAAGATAATTTCACTATCGTGTACGGTGGAATACAGACGCACAAAACGATGTGATTTATTTTATATATAAGCATTATCAAGAATTTAATAAGGATCAAATTAATCAATATATGATTTATATATGATATGATACTGACTCATCAATTTTTTTAATATAGCACACTTACTTACCAATTCTCTTAGTAATGGAATGATATTATCATCTGTACATGCACAATGCCTACTATCTCCAGGATGATATACCATACATTTTCCAACTCCAACATTAATAAATGGTTCTAAAAATTTATATATTTTGTAAATATGATATTAATAACAATATAATAATATTGTATACTAATTAATTTTATATTATGAAAATTAACCAGAACATTCATTAATGTATAGTAAGATAAAACAGGGAAATCAAAATCAAAAACCATGAAAATAGTGAAATATTTTTTTAATAAATATGGTAAAATTTTATTATATGTCCATTTATGATATTAAAATTGTAATTATGTTTTTATAATAAAGTAATTTTATTATTTAGACCATTATATATTATATTAGGTCATGTTTTCCTAATGGAATGTATAAGGTAAGTGACTCTATATCAATTTCTCTCTATTAAGGCATATTGTGATGTTATGAACCTAATATATTTTTTATGGTATATATCCCATTTTAATTATTATATCATTATTAAGTAATAATTCATTTCATTTAACATATCAATTTGATTTATTTCAGCCAATGGGATATGACATGATAATTAAAATGTGGTAAATGTTATTTTATTATCTCACTTTCTATTTAGATTGATAATATTCTCCTAGAACAATCATGTCCACGTGATTAATTTTCATGAGAAATTAAATTACACATTAATTTACATATTCATGATTGATGAATATGAACATTTTCCAAAATGTATTATATTTTTATATGGTTTATAAATTGATAATTATTTGATTAAAATTAGATATATTGACAAATTTGTATCCTTTAATTTATATAGATATTTTTATAAGGTATATTATTCATCAAATTAATATATTATTCATTATGTTGTGAATTATATGGACATGAAATAATTGGTGTGTGTGGAATTATATATCCTCGTGATACATGTATAGGCCAAATGAGACTAATGAATTGACCAAATTAAATGAGGTTACATATATCATTTGGAACATATTGTGAAAGATATTGAGGGTAGAGGTATCATGCTTCCTAATATAATGTCATACAATAATTAATAATTTTAATCTTTTAGGATTACCTCATATTTATTATCATCTATATTTTCATTAATATATTGTTTGTTGATGAATTTAATTATGAGTTATTTATTAAATGGTGCTCGGTTTTTATTATTTACCATGGAATATTGATTGTTAAATATAATTTCAATATAGTAATGTTACGTAAATGGAATTTCTGTTAATTTATTAACCTTTCCATGTTGATTATTTTTTATGATACATCATATCTTATAATGTACATTACTCATACTGATCATTTGTTATCACCGTTATTTTTCATCTTTTCTCATTAGTGTACTATGAATGACATTAAAGGATATGCTACATGGTATAATAATATTCTAAATTTTTTTTTATAATTTTTATTTTAAAATTAACTTTATTACTTATTTGTGTTCCTAGTTTGCCAATTCCACTAAACAATTTAGTTTATTAGGATATGATTCCATGTATATTCTACTGATAAAATAATTATATCACCAGGTTGAGTATAATGTGGTCAGGGAGATACAATAATTAACTGTTATAAGTATATTTTATTATAAAAATAATGAAATATATTAAATAAATTTTTCTGAATTACCATTCTTATAAATCATAAAATTAAAACGAACCACATCCCAATGTGGTGGTGGTAGTCCACACGTATGAATGAGGTGTGTTATTATTTCTTAACCAATGGAAATGTAAGATGGTATATACGTTCATAAAATAATATAAGAATAATCATGTCAAAAAAAACATATATATATATATATATATAACCACAAACATTTAATCCATCATAATAACTATACAAGTATAATGGTGATAGAAAATGAAAATTATTATTATGTAGAGGCTGTAGTTTTGAAATTCGATAGAGAGGTAATTTATTTTTACTTTTTATATAAATGTGGAAAAAAATGGTAGTACGATAATCATAATTATATCTAATTATATTTCTAATAATGTATTTTTTCATTTGTTATTCATAAAATTTGTTTTGAAAGGTTTTATAAATTAATAAAATAAAATGAGGTTAGTTATGATTTATACTAATAATATTTACCTTCATTACACTACAACTTATTCCCAAATATATTTGACTCAGTTGAAGAGGACGAGATCTATGAAGAATGTAATAAATATATAAATGTATTAGTTATTGTAGTTTAAAATATTGAGTGCTCAAATTCATGAATTTGAGAGAATATGTGCCCTTTTACAAGTAAGGGGAGGAACACACATAGAATTTCTTAAATGTTTTAAATAATATAATTTCATTTCCCGTTGAAAGTGACTCTCAATATAAAATAAATTGATTTTTATATAATATGTTGTATAAATATATTCAATAATTTATAATAATTATTTTTTATGTGTAATTAATAATGTAAATATTTTATTTTAACCCCTAGTAGGTATGTTTTAATATTAATTCTGATAAAAAAAATTTTATACTGTCACTATTCATACTATAAATACTAGAAATTCAATCAGAAATGAGTTTAGAAATCATGATTCCAAATATGAAATTCATTTTTTTATATTCAATTTCAAAAATAAGAAATATTATTTTAAAATAATCTCTCAAACGCAATAAAAACCCATATTCTGAAAAATGAATTTTAATAATTAAAATGAATTTTTTATTATTCTACGACATGTAAAGTATATAAATTGAATTTTAAATAATTTAATCGATTATTTTATTAATAAATTTTATTAATATAATAAATATATAGATGTGTATTTATTTAATTAATATCAAAACACATTCCACATATAAAATTAATTTTAGAAAAATGTGTTTTAATATCAAAATTGATATTATAAAAAAATTATTTTTATTATTATTATACAATTAATGAGGTTATTCATAAATAGAGGAGACATGTGTTATTATAATATCAATTTTTTCTAAAAAATTAGTTTTGACTTACGTCATTTTGTGAAATTAACTATCAATTTCAATAAATATAGAATATTTCAATAATCACTAACAATTTTTAATTTTTTTTAACATCTCAATAACTAACCAAATGAAAATATTTTAGAAATTAATTAAATAAATATATTAATTACAAATATAATATTTCTAAAAATGTAATAAATTAATTTTATTTTTTATTATATGAGGAAATAAAAAACTCTTTTGAAGAATACATATTCTTAATGAAAAAAAATCTCTTTATGGAAAATTGAGTAATTATATGTCATGAATCAATAAAAAAAATTTAATTTTTTTATATTTTTGTCATATTTTATTTAATTTAATTATTATTAATCATAACATTAAAATTAATAGGTATGTTATAAATTTATTATTTTTATAATATTATTTTTAATGTATATAATAGTTAACATAAATTTGTGTTGATTTTTATGCTACATATCATGTTTTCTATTATTTCAAAATGAATTTTCATTTTGTTTCATATTCCTCCATCTAAATAAATTCATTCCTAAAATATTTAATATCATGAATCAATAGTTAAATATTTTTAAATAAATTTTTCAGGAATCCAAAATTTTACCAAGTGATACAATAAAATATATTGAAAATATGATGTGAGAATGAATATGGTTACATGAAATAATACATATTTGAGTTCAAGGATATGGTGAAAATTATCAGTTTATGAATTTTAGTACAAGAAGTAGAATGATAATTTCTTAATATATTCATTGAGTGATATAGAAAAATATAATAGGTATTTTTAATTACCACAAAAACAAAAATCAATGTGCATTAAATAGATAATAATTTAATAAATATAATTGTAACATGAAATCAATTTTTATATTCATAGACATTTTACTATGATTTTTTAATTCTTCATCAATTTAATAAATACGGAAATATTTAATTTGTTTTTTAAATCCAAATAGGTAATTTCATCTTCTAGTTTAATGTTTCTTTCATTTTCCACCTTAGTTTCTTCATATATAAAAATCATAAATGAATAATATGATTTTTTTTCATTCTTTATACACTCAATAGACTTCAATGATATCGAATTATCTATAAAAGAATGAAAATATATTCCACTATTCTTTAAATAACTTATAAAAAATAGTTAGTACGTGATAATATAACGAATAGGAATAAATTATTATTTTAAATATTATTCTCAGTTATTCTAATAAACTACCCAATTATATAAGCAATATTCTCACCAAGGAGTCATATTCCACATCCATTGGATGTATACAAAAACATTATTCAAATTCTATTTTTTAGGGGTCAAAAAATGTTCAATATCAAAAAAACTATATTCCAATGAAAATTTAATGTATATCCTTATGCCACATACCAATCATTTGATTAACATTATCATATATTCTCTTGTAATATTATAACAATGTAAATAATAATAATACATCGAAGAAAATATTTATTATTTAAAAAACACATTCCTTATTCTTTAAATAAAATTACATATTACCACATATATTCCATTAATATAATCATATAATATAATTAATCATGAATAATATGAATAACTAGTTCATCAATAGACATATCAATTTCCAAGTCCCAAATACAATCTAATTCACTTTATCATTACCAATAATCTCTTTATCCCAAGAAAACATATTTACCTCAATTGAAATCACATATTAAGGGTTATCATTCACTCATTCATTTGTTTTCAATCGAATATCACCATACCACAAAATAATGTCGTATCGGTACCATTTATAATATTCATTTAAATCTGTAGGTAGAATGTATTGTTGAACAATCCGTATATGATTAATAATTCATATAATCAAAATATCATTCGTAAAATACTTATTTAAAATAATTCTAAAATACCAACACATAAATACTATAATCATTCCACTTAAATTATTATCATAAAATAGTCCCTTCCATATTCTAGGAGCTAGCCCTTGGATTAAGGGAATGAATTAGATAATTCCATTGTTACCCACACAAAATTCATTTTATAGAAATTAAAACATAGGATGTACTTTATTTTCCACCATTATACAATTTATTTTACCGTATATTTAGTTTCTCAATTTCTTTATTTTCCTTAAAACAATAAATTTAATTTCATTGAGACATTTCTTGGGTACTACATACAAAAATATTTACATATTGAAGGGTGAATCATCATTCCTCCATATTCTTCATTAAACTTCATTTGAACCATATTTGTTTAATTTTCAAACCCACATATATTTATTTTATTAATCATATATTGATATATATGTTTAGGTATAATCACATTATTTTACATTCCGTATCGCATTTCATTTTTTTGATAGTGAGGACAATAATATATTTATCTATCAAATTCAAAATTAATACAATTCCACCTATTTCAATCGATTAACGTAAACCAAAAACTGTTTTTAGAAATAGTGATCAAATTGAGTAATTGAATAATAATTGATGTTCATTTATTGGATGTGTAAATCCTATAGATTTTTTTTATTTTATAATCCTATATTTTTAATCTAGGTCATATATGTTCATTATCTATAAATCAATTAAAACATTTATTAATGATAATTTAGACTAACACATGAATATACTCGTAGAGTTTTTAAAAATGGGTACAATCTTAGACCCACTCATCATGCTCCAATAACGATTCGGTTAATACCCATACAACCCCATTCGTAGTTTTTCCCCTAAGGTGTGTATATACCATAAACATATACACATTCTACATTACAAAATTAATTCTTTTTATTGAAAATAACAATAATTTCATCACCATTAAATATAATGTATTTATATTCATAGTCATATCTATTGGGTTAACACTAACATTTCCTGATCTTATTTTACAAAAATTACTTCAAAAAAATATGAGACAAGATGAGCGGAATTTAAAAATTTATACAAGAATCATTCATATTATACGATTAATATTCATTATATATCGATACACACCATGAAATAAACATAAATCATTAGTGTTTTTTGAAACATGGATACATAAATGACTAACACATAATAGATTGAAATCATATTCCACATAGTTCATCATAACTATAATCCCTCTTAAACATATAAAAAAAAATATATCATTATATAATGGGGAAATGGAAATATAATAATTCTAAATAAAATATGATCTGTAAGTGTAAATAATGGATATATAAAATGAAGTTAATTTTTATCTAAAAATTTAGAATATATGTATGAGAGCATGAGATTTGAAATGAATATTCATACCCATTAATTTGTGGACCATAATCGGTTAATAGTACATTATTTTGAAAGGAATCAAATAACATGTTTCATGAGATGATACATTTTTCATAATATCATGCAATAAAAGAGTGCAATAGAGAGTTTAATATTCATAATGTAATGTCTCATTGCATTCATTGATGAATTTCTTATATCCCTTTTCTATTACATTATATTTTGGTGTGTTTAGTATCACTTCTGATAGTGATTCATTCATGTGTAAAATGAAATAATCATTATGGATGTTTGATTGATTGGATTATTGGGGTGTTGGTATATATTTGTTAAAGGATTTACGTGGTTCTATCCTACATTAGATAACACCAATGATTGTTTGGGAATTTCAAAAAAAATTACACAGCTTTCAATATGATAGGAGATTTCAAATTATGAAATGATTACATGCCATTAATGTTTTACAGTTGATAAAAAAATTTCATGTCATGCATCGGTTTTTGGGAAGATGTCGTGCAATGGGTCTAGGTCATGAACATTTTACTCACCGTGAATATGATTCACATCATAAATCATTTAAAAAATGGGTATTAATCTATGGAGAAATGTTTTCATGATTTTTTGGTTTTTTTGAATTCATTTAATGATATTGGGATTCGTAACATTTAAATCTTATTCTCAAATATTTTTCTGGATCTACATGGTAATACATTAATCAGTCAATTCAAGGCTCTCGTCTCTAGACCTAAGATCCCCACCATGTGATTTTCATGGCCACCTAACCTTCTATATTACCCTATTAATTTATTGAAACATAAATTTATTGTGATTCATCTCTTAAAGTAAACAATATTCATTTTTCATTAATTCCTTTGATCATTGAAGTGTCATTGCATGATGTTTTCATATAAATCTATCAAGTGGTGTTTTTTTACTTTATGGTAGAAATTGTAATGTTAATTTGGGGTCCAAGATATAATTGGTTGAAGTTATGTGGGTGATTTTTATTTAAGGGTTTTCAGGATCCACTATTTCTACCATATTCACTGTTAGAGGGATGTGATTTTACTACCAGATAATTAGTTTAATTGTCTACATTGCTTATATTGTGTTCATTTATGTCTGGTGGATAACATTATGGGTGTGTGGATCCTGAATTCATGGTTAGGTGTTTTTATAATGAATACGTTTGATGGAATATATTTATGGGGTTTTATAAATTTTTTTATTAATTAATTTTATTGACCAGTTTGAGTACTTGTAAATGGGTTTTTTAGAAAATATGTTTATCCAAATGATATTTAAATGAAATGTTATTTTATAGGAATTGTGATTTATATTTTACTAATGGTTTTTAACTAATTGTTTTGATGAAATGGTTTTTATAATAGATCACACATGAATACTTGGGTACATACTTGTATGGTGTGGTAATAGCCATCATTCGTTAGTACTTACATGGGAATACTCTTGGAATGCATCTTTTTCTCTCAGGGTGTACTATTATGGCAGACATTATATACCTATTGTTGGGCTCAGTTGTGGGGTTGATCATCTAATCTCTATATTAGATTCATAAATCTAAGGACTTATGATAATGTTTTTCAATGTTTAGTTATGAATTTCCCAAGAAATGATAAAAAATAATGATAATTGTTTTTATGTAAACTATGCTATGGAATTAAATATATTATCTTATACTACAATGGAAGTTATTTGACATGTGATTCAAGATTTACATTATATGACTATATTGATATTTTTGGTATGATTATTACTATTCTACCAGGTTTCTTATCGAAGTGTATAAAAGGGGAAATTAAATTATTTACCATATATTTGATATAATATATGTTTAGTTTTTACCATTCATTTTTCTCATTAATAATGATTGTATTGTGATTATTATATAGATCCCTGATATGGAAAACCTATATGCGATTGTACTCATCTTGTTTAGCTAAAACCCTATAATCCCATCATTAGTGAATATAAAACTATGTCTTATGATGCTGGGAATGTCAAGGAATATATTTGAGGATGAGAGTATTCTATTATCTATGTATTAGAAGAAGGATGTTTGAGGGTGGTATTTTCCCATGCTATCACATGGAGGAATTGTTTTTTTCATTTGTATATATACCATTCTATAAGATATTTTTCTGCACTTTTTAAGGTATATCAATTTTACTATTTCCATTTTGATATGACATATATTTCTTGTTAACTATTCTATAATTTCAAACATCAATGTGTGTGTGTGTGTGTCTATATATTTATTCTACACCAGTTTATTAAAATACATTCTCTTAGGTTGTTGTTGGTTCCATGGTGCTAGTCACAAACCCATTGGGATAGAAAAACCCCATTAGGCATGTGATGGTTTGGGATGTGTACTAGTTTGAGAGGTTATCCAAGTAAGTTTATTTAGAAATTGGTATTAGAGAGTTTGTTTTTCTCTATTTTGGGACATCATTTGATTGAATATTTGATTGCAAAGTTAAGTGAGGTAGGTTATGTTGAGTGTCTTGAAAACTCATTCCATAATTAGACTAATGATATCATGGGATTTTGGGATGTGTGCCCCTAATTTTGAGTTCATGATCATTATGACTAATTTAGCATATCGATTGGAATTTTCAACTAATATTATTCTGTTTTTATTAAAATATTTTTTTTGTGGGAAATGTTTTGCCTCCTAGATGTCATCTATGGGCTCCAGAGGAGGGGACAACATATTCATCTCCATGTAATGTACATATAGATCATAATAATCTCATGCTATTGGAGTTTTGTTTCGGTCAAAATTCATTACAAGTCATAGAGATAATCATTTAGTTACCATTAGAATATGTAGGGGAAACAGATTGGTCATGGGAGTTCATAAGTGTTAATTAAGAAATAGATAAGGGTAAATTAACTAAAGAGATGGAGGAATATCCTGAATCAATTGAGATGGTCTATGAATTACCAGATCCAACTAAGAATATCAGGGGATAGTGCATGACATTTTTTTCATCAGGTTACCGACATTTGATGGTGGGATTACATATTACATGTTGATAGTCCTATTGTATTTTACTGGAACGGTTTCAGAACTATCTTATTCAAGATTTTTTTATACATATTTGATTATTATAGTGATGTCTGTTGAGTTCCGATCTTTGTATCAATGGGATGGTTTGGTGTTTGGATCCACATTATATTTTCAATGTTTGTTTTGTTTCTACAAAGGTATTAAATAATGAATAAATAATGGGGAAAAGTACATATAGGTTTTGTGGCCATATATTTGATTTTATGTATTTATGATAGCTCATTCGACCTATGATGCGATGGTAGACAGGTTGATGACCGACGATATAAATATGATATGTAGGGTGTGATCTTATTCTCCACATGTCCCACATAGTGCTAACATCTCTGGGACATTTGGATGGAATAATAAGGGGAATGATCATGTATATAATGGTGGAGATTTTTCTATATAGTAATCCTCCTTTTAAATTCATTATACATCAGGTATTGTTCACAAGACATGATACTAGTTTTGGACGTTTGGTCACATTATGTGTTCTTATTCTACATTATAAATATGTATACCATTTGTGGGAACTGTTTCTATATCCAATGTATATGTTATTCAATGTTTATGCATCATTACTGTATTTGATCAATGACACTAAAGGCCACTATGAAACCATTATTTTCATCATAGTCTTTAAGGATATAGCTAAAAGATTCATTATTTAACCCCCATCATGTATTAGATGTTTTTATGGAAGAGGTAGATGTAAGTCTTGGGATAGTTATTTGCACATTTTTTTATTAATAGACACAAAATTATTCAATATAGGTACCTCCAACTCATTTGTATCTGGATTTTTTGTATTCCTAAACTACAAACGTAGCTCATGGTAATTTTATTGAGTTAACAGAACCTATTGGGAAGTATAATGAGAACTAGTTAAATTTTATGTTTTGTTCCCAATCAATAGTAGATGTAGATTTATTCAGGGACTTCCTCATTCATGATCTAGATCTGTTTGATATCATTGTTGCTATGTATTGAATTTTTTATCATCATGGTGATATTGAATCATATTATTATCAAGCATCATTTCATGAGGTTGAGGAGTTCATTAGATTGTTTTAGGGAGAGTCCGATCTGAGTTGAGGTCATGCATGACCTTCACCTTAATGATCTATAGTTTTTTTCTCATATTAGATGATCATCTTGATTCATCGTCTATTATTTAAATTCATTTTATTTTCAAGATTATCAAAATAATTTCCATGTTTATTTTACTGGACTCCATCAAGAGAGGGTGGTAGAGGTTATTATTGATATTTTGTTAGGTAATTGGCTGATTTCAGTACCCTTTTATTTCATGAAACCAATGTAGGTGAAAGAGATAACGATTCAATTGGATGACCTAGTGGATAAATATTATGTCCTCCCCTATGTTTTTTCATAGGAATCACACATTTTCTTTTCCAAGAATGTATAATGATCAATCCAATAATATGTGGACTATCTAAATTTTGTTCATAAAACTATTAAAAAGGTAACCTTTTCCTAAAGTAGATATTATTTTTATTTGTTCATTTTGAAATAGTTTCTTTCAAAGATAAAACATTGGTTAAATTATCATCATATTAATGTTTAGGAGTTTGATACATCAATTAAAATTTTTATGATAATTCAGGTCCATTATGATGATTTTTTGTCAATTTTTCTAGATATATATCAATTTTTTTTAAGGATTTGATGAATAAGATATTTCAGCAGAATATTAAATCATTTTTGGTTTTGTTCATGGTTGATATTTTTGTTTATTAGAGATCTATGAATGAGAACCATTTGATTTGAGTTCTGAAAATCATGATGAGTAATCATTTGTATAAGAGTAAATTGAAATACAGTTTCTAGATATTAAAATTGATGTTCTTGGGGGATGAAATTTCATACCATGGATTATCAGTAGTTCATGAGATGGTGGACACAGTATTTTTATGGGAAGAACCGCATAACATCATTGATATCACAACCTTCAATATTCTAGATGGAATTTAAGTACAATTAATCAATGATTTGTAAGAGTTATTATCCCAATTGGTTTCACATACCAGGAAATGGGGGAAATTCATATGGGATATAAATTTTCATCATTCAGTTGATGATTTTTAGCATCATCTGGACTCATAACCCATTACAAATTTACATGAGCATAGTACGGGTTTAGTGGGGTTATATGATTCTTTCAGTGAAGTATTGGATTGTGTACTTATTAAAAATGATCATATGGTTACTTATGGAACTGACCAGCTTAGGATTCAAGTTAATAATTACCCAACTCGTGATTTAACAATTTTTTCCATTATGCATGTTCTTAAATCTTGTCGACACTAAATATCTGTGGAATGACTCATAGTATTTTTTTTTTAAAAATATTCAAAGTTATATATTTCATAAATAAATATTTAATCTAATATAGAGTTAGTGGTTAGAATACCTAAAAATTCTTGACAGGAGATCAATTATACTTTGGGGAAGAGGAATTTCATTTTAAACATCCCCAATAGAAAATTACCATAGTAGGTTATTTTGTAAACGAAGGAAAATTTCACCCTCAAGAGACACAAATCACATTTTCCATAGATTCTTATGAGTACATATCATTAATGATTCTAACTATTGTTCATTTATAATCATCTGTCATTGAATCCATTATGTAGATTATATTGTAGGATTATGAAAATTGAGAAATTAAAAAAAACCATATCTGGTGGGGAGACCATTGTAGGTTGGTCACTCACATTAAATAGTATTATCTATTCATGGAACTAGTTTTCCATCCCAATATCTATGAGGTGAAAATTTTTATCTACATACATAGTCATTCATGTCTCATTCATATATAAACTATGAAGATGAATTATGAAGTGAGATAGGGATTATGTTTGTTAGGTATGAAGTGTGGTGTAATAGATTATTTGTCCCAACGTTTCTTATTCTAATAGACAAATTAAATTAAATTAAAACATTCTAGATTTCTTTATCATTTCACTTTTTTGATTTGGAATTCGGAAAACATGTCCACCAAATTTTTTTAGCAACTCACTGAGGTAAAAAATCTATCTTGGTGCTAATTGATTGGATGAAATGTTGAGTGACTTCATTCAACATAGT
Organism: Viscum album; assembly: GCA_963277665.1. NCBI lineage: Eukaryota > Viridiplantae > Streptophyta > Magnoliopsida > Santalales > Viscaceae > Viscum > Viscum album. The sequence continues at coordinate 1,057,699,146 of OY728142.1, forward strand.
TTCATAATAAAATTGGTGACATGGGAAACATTAATTTTAGTAGTTTGTGAGGTTATATGGTGTTTTAACCTAGGATTAACACATAGTTATGGATGGGACATGAAGAGGTTAAGGTGACTCAGGTCTAATAGAGTACATCTTATAATCAATAGAAATACTAAAAAATTTATTATTTTAATCTTATCATAGAGGATATTCTCTAAGTATGTTTTTGGAATTTTTTTGGATCATGGGAAATCCATCTATGACTATTTTACATTTCATATAATAATAATAATTAGTTATTGATAAAAATTAACCCCTTCATGTAATTTTATAATCCACCATGCATGTCACCACTTTGTTGGGAATAGGTGAGTGTGGGCTCATTGGTCAGACCAAGAATTGTTAAGAATAATTTAGTGAATATTTATGAAATACGACATTGTCTACTCATATATCACTATTAAAAAAATCATATATAGATCCATGAAATCATCCATTGGAGTATTATATAAGTGAATGGGTTTTCATGAAATGTTACCCATAGCTCGGTCACTTCCAACAAGGAAAAAATATAGGTTGTATCTGAGATATTTTGAGAACATTTGATGTTAAATATTGTGTTAAGAAGGTTACTTGTTAGATAGATTTTATAATTCCTTTTATAGTTATTTGTGATGTTTTCCACATATACCATCTCATGAAATACCACCCTCATCCCTCTTATTCTATATTATGGGAATTTATTAACATATATGTATATTTAAATATGTATTGGAGTAGAAATTGGAGAATTTTTTTTCCTAATTTAATGGATTTCATGGTAATTATATTCTGTTACAGTGACTATTATGGAGACAGAGATCAAATTCCATCAGGACTTAAGAGTTTGATTCATAGATTAGTGATAATTTTCATCACCTCCTTATAGAAAAAATTCTTGAAAATTAAGTCATGGGAATAGAAAATATTATTGGGTGTTGTTTGTATTATCTCTTTAAATTCATTAAATATTCCATGTTTCACATTTAATTTTTCATTTTTTAGGTTCGTTTTGTGACCCCTATAGTGGACATCATCTACTTGGGAAAATGATAAACTGATTGGGGATGCATGTTTATTTTTAATAATAATGTCCATATATAAATAATCTAATGTATGTTTTGGGATCTCCCAAAATTTTGTAAACATTTATGTTGTTTTGGGTTTTTTGATATGAATCATGAATATTGGATCTCTATTAAGAAATTACTTGTCATGAAATAATTTAACATCCTGAATGGTTTACACACTGTCAAAATAGTTTTCCCTATGAATTGGTTTATAGTTATATTGTTCGAAATCGGTCCATGATGTGAAAAATATACATATAATGAATCTGGTTCAGATCATGAAATGGTAAAAATATAGATTTTTAATTTATGGAGGTTTATTTTCTGCATGTTTCGGTTGTGTGGATTTTACATCAGGACATATGGATTCAAAACATGTAATTATCACTATATGTGGAATTTGGGTAAATGCTTGGGTGATTGAGTATTCATTCAACACTTATATCATCTCTCTCCACATAGTATCTCCCTTGTGTCATTTTCGGGGCCTTCTCCCCCATCTCTGTCTCTTAATTTGTTTATTGATCTTCATGGTTGTTGAGTTGATCCTTTCATAGTAATATATCATTATATTTATTCATTTTCCTTTACCGTAGTAGATCTATTTCACTATCTTATCAGATCCATTGATCTTGTGGTGTTGTTATTTTATATCTTATGTGTGATATTCGGAAATTCTATGATACATTGATGGTTGTAGAGTGGGGGGATCATGTTTTTTGATTATTTTCATTATCCACTCTATCATCCATCTTCTATGTTTATGGGATTTGATTCTAGCAAATGGGAAGGATTCCCAGTGACTCTCTTTTTGAACTTTTGTTCTTTTCTATTTGGAGGATCCCTTTGCAGTCATGTGCAAACCAACATTTATGTAGGTGGTTTCGTCTCAAGACTATTCTAGATGAGTTAAAATCATCTAGTTTTATATGTTTATATAATGGAATGCTTTTGGTGGATTTTGGTCTAGAAATGTGATTTTGAGAAGTCATGGTTATTCCCTTTTTTCATAAAATATTTATAAAATTATTTTAATTAAAAATTTAATTTCATAGATGGTTTCCAATGCACGGATTAGAATAAATGGTTTGAAAAATAATAAAAATTGGATGTATTGGATATTTACATGTATGTTGTATTAATCCACCTAATCCATTGATACTGTTGGGGGGGGGGTCACTCATTTGGTGTTCTCATTCTCCCTAAGCTCATTGTATTAGAGACCTGATAGACCTATTTAGTGGTTCAATATTTGGGGTGTCCCACAACCGTCTTGATTTATGGTTTTCTGTAAAGATGTCATGACTGTAATTTTCTATGTATAGTTATGAGTGTCATAGCTATCATGACCTATAATGATATGTTTTGTGATGTTACCTGTTATTTTTAATGAACATTTTATATTTCACTTCCAAGGATTTTATATGATATCTGATATATGATATTCATTGATTTGAATGCATTTTTATATGTAATATGATTGATTTATTTTTCCATGATTATCTTAGAAATGTGGAAAAAGTGAAATTATCATTTTTACAATGATTTTTAAATGAAAAATATAAAATGATTATAAAAGGTTTCATTAATGTCCTGACCCATCCCCAAGGGTCGTGTCGTGACTACCCGAATCTCGCATTCCATAGGCTAGGGGGTGGCAACATGCATCAAAATGCATACTCCCTGAAACTGGATGGAATTTCCCTTAATCCCGAACAAACACATGGTCCTAGAACACAACAAGAAGCAACTGTGAAGAAAAATCTTGTAGAAAAAGTGTGATGAAAGTAAAGGGTTCCTGAATTCAAGCAGAATTGGAAAAGTACAAGTACAACTGAAAAGAAAAAAATAGCTGAAAAGGTGAAAATCAGCTCATGGATCTTCCATTACATATCCTACCCAAAGGGTAGGTACAACTCGCGATTTTTAGTCCCTACGTCACGTCACACCAAGCGGTCAACCCCAGATCCTACATGAAATATTGGTATAGATCATGATCAGTTGTCCCTGCATCACATCATACCAAAGGTTCCACCTCCAAGAACTATCCATTCATGGATCCCCCAGCCCTAATCAATTTCCTACGTCAACTCAACAAGGCACAACATGTTGTGGGTGAAGCCCTGGCATAGCTGATTATAACGATACTTTGTAGGGACCCTGATAACCAAAAGGTATCCTAAATTTCCACAAACAAAATCCAAAAATAAAGACATCAAATCTACTTATGCATCTACCCATACATATACTAAGTTAGAATGATATACTAATCTCATACACGTGGGTCGTATACAACAAAGGTACCACCAATAATGTAATATACCACATAGGTAAAGTACCACATAGAATAACCTCAATCACAGATAAAAATTTAATACTTCTCACACTAGGATTTATTCTAGGGGCAGTAACAAGTAATCTCCCCTATCACAACATTGAATGCCTCAGCTGCTGGAGAAGACCTCCTTTATCGAGTGTAGTGGGTCTTTCATATCACACATAGTTGCCTACCAGTAACCATGAACTAGTGAGGTACTCCCTCCCATCGTGTACCATGGGACTGCCAGGTCACACATATCCACTCACCTACATCGTGGTGTTCTATGGTACACCTCCCCATCGTGTACCGTGGACACTCCCCACAGTGGCCTACTGCCATACTTTGTGTAAGTCGGGTCACACAGAGCCACCCAACCCCATCATGGCCAACTATGGTATTCATCCAATTTGTGTACTATGGATTCTCCCCATTGTGGTCATCGAGTCACTCCATGTCGAAAAGTTAGCAGTCGTCAGGTCTCAACCAGTCACAAGGTCCCATACGTAGTGCACTCAGGAGAACAGATCCCTAAGCCTTCAGTCGTATCTCAACCAGCACCGAGTCTCATAGTGAAGTAACCTGATGACCTGCCCAGTCATAAGGGTTTCAACAAAAAAGACAACACATCAATCTGACTCATGGTTTGTGCCTTATTGGCATTTCAGTGCAGAGGGCTCGGTTGGATTCAAGTGTCATCCAACCAATTCATTCTCCATCTTATTCTAAAACTCTAATGGAGTAAGAGAAAGAGGGTCCTCTTTCTCCAAGGGTCCCAACGCCGCAGACGGTTCGTCAAACAGGCGTCTGGTATTCAAGAAATTCCCCATAGAGTGTTTCTGGGCCTGTTGGGGCCCGGGTCCAGTCCGACCCAGTCAGACTGACCCGACTCGACCCGGTCTCGGCTGAGCTAAGGTGGAATCTTCCCACTGGGACGATGTACAATCTGACCCGCAAGAGGGAAGGCCAGCAAGGGCGGCCCGACTTGAATATGGTGGCAGCCCGGTTCGAGGGTGGTTACCCAATGGGTCGGCGGCCCGGTTCAGGGGGCAATGGCCTTCTCTAATGGCAGAAGCCTGTGCCGAGGGCAGCGACCCAGTCCGAGGGCAGCGGGCCAGTGCGAGGGAGGCAGGCCACTCCGAGGGCATTATCCTAGTTCGGTCCGACTCGCGGGGGGGGGGGGGGGGCGGAGGGGAGCTCTGTGGTCTCTAGAAGTCCTGAATGGCCCGAAGGCCATTTAGGTTGTGAGGTTGCAGCACCACGTGGGTGCCGCTTGGTCACCGTTAAACCTGCCGGAGGAGGATTGGCCTCTGCCGCAGCTTCGGCCAAAGATTATGTTTGCTGGCAGTTCAGTAGTCGCGTCGCACCCATTTTTGCAGCCAGTCGTCATGTCAGCCTCCTCCTGTGTTCGTCATGGCTGACAAGCCACGACGCTCCTTGTTCATCGATAGTGTACGATGGTGCATCATGCCTCCCCCATGGCTGACTAGTGTCGGCCGCTGTGACAACTGCCACGACTTCATGATGTTGCCTCCTCTTAGGGATTGCGTCAACATGATATACACCACATAGACTGTTGGATTCGTTACATTGTCGGTCTTCCATGATGGAACAAGGATGTAACAAAATATCATGGGGTTCAGGCGAGCTTCATTAGGCCCATTCCCTTAACTTTAGCTCATAACACGACGGGGGTTATGTTTTTAATAAAAATTGAATTGAACAACAAGATAAACCCCCCAAGATTGTCCATAATAACCTCCCATTAAATGAATGAATCGTTGATCAACCCATTAGTTGGTTGACCCGTGTTCCACGTATAATTTCATGAATATGGCAGAGGGAATCAAAAATGCACATAAGAAATAACCCCTACCTCGAAACGTCAGAGAAACGTCCATACATAATGGCGGATCATTTTCTTCGTTCCTGTGAATAATTCCCAATGATTCCACATGTGCATTTCCCTTTGTTTCAGTGTCATCCATCACCTCCCACTACGTCGGTTTCATCTTGTAAGGGTCTGGCATCAAGATGTTCCTTTAACACTTCCCTTGTTTTTGAAGCTCTCTGATACCCCTTCCCAATATCCATATATACAGGAAATTGGGAGGGTATGTAACGATGTGGGAAAATAATGGGTCTCATTAATTTGGAAGCATCCTAATTTCCCCAACGTCGTCATTACATAAGGATGGAAGGTCATGCCATTTATTAGCTTGAAACACCGCCTTCCCCGCCCTTTAATTGGTCCATTTGAGGATATGAAGTTAAATTAAAAAATTATTTTATTTCATTTATTTTTATAATTACAAAAACATATATTTTTCTCCGAACCTTCTATGGTCAAATTGAATCCTCCCTAAATGAATCTCAATACTGTGTATTTAATGGTGCTCTCAGATTTTTAATCTGATGAATGGTTCAGAATTTAAAAAATTCCTCTCGCACGTTTACTGAATGTTCCCAAAATAATATTGCTAAAATTATTAGCAGCCACCCTAGACCCACGCCGGTTAAGGTTAGGCACTACCTAAGAGAAACACGCACCAAAAACCCAATGAAACTCTAATATTTTTAATCTGATTTACCTTTTATAATTTATTATTTTTAAAATAAAATAATCATCACTTAATTATTTTATTTATGGCCAATAACAAACTTTCACTAGTGGCCCACACCGTCCAATGTTAGTATATTACTAAAGAATTCATATTTTCATGAGTTCAACTGTGGTCTCATGTATTAAATCTATCTTACCATTTGTGAGTTATAAGCATTTGAAAAATCAAATAACATTTTTTTATTATTTTATTTACAGTTATTCCATTTTCTGTTTTTCTCACAGGAGGCCTACGCCGACTAAACATAAGTCGCTCATATGGTAAACCCACCATCCTGAATGTAGTGGTTCCCTCAGATTTCTGATACAGGCAATAGTTTAAGAGTTATTCCAATTTTTAAGGAAAACTACATATGTGTGATATTTAAAGATTAACAAAATTTAGACGGATCATTTCTGGCACTCTGTACCTTAGAATCATGCACTGCCAGATTTCGCGGTCTTAAAATAATTTCATATAATCAAAAATATTATACATAATTTCCCAGAAATTACATTCTTCCAACCTTAGGGATTTATGTCCCCATAAGTCAAAACAAAGGCAAAGGACACAAATCATGGGTACTGAGCACGAATCAGATCCTCATGATCCCACATGCTCTCTTAGAGGTTCTCATACAACCAAAAATTGCACACCAGAGATATCGACCATCCACGAATAACTTGCTCATGTCGATCCACAATCTCTACTGGAACCTCCGTAATGTTTTCCCCATTGTCGAAGTCCATATAATCATAGTAGACAACATGTGATGATCATGAAAACTTCTTCTCAGCTATGAAACAAGGAAAACATTATGCACATGGTGTATCTATTGGGAATGGGATAGACTATATTCAACATTTCCCACTCTACTGAATGTCTAAAAATTTACTGATGAACATTGGAGATAACATACCGCCTAACCAAATCTCTGCAAACCACGTTGAGGTGAGACTCATATGAAGACACTATATCCCTCCTCCTGTCTCCATAAAGCATCTACCATCTGTGTGCAGTCTTCACTTGCAGACATGTGAGGCATCATGATACAAACTACGCCACTGCTTCATTCATCCAAGGAATTTAGTACTGATGTCATAGGTTCTGGAACATCTTCACAATGTGATGTACTATAAATGGGAAAGTAAGGAACTCCCTCAAAACCTCCACCCAAAGTGTCACTAGTTCCATGGTGCATCATCTGAAGATAAAGACATTCCCCCATCATTAAGAAATCATTTAGGAGACATTATGAGGACATCTGAGCATGTTGGGCCTCGTAGTCAATGTCTCAAGCTATGCCCCGCGAAAGTCCTGAAGAATTGGGGGAGTGACAGTCATAGACTAGAGGTGAGTTTCTTCATATTTATCAATGAAGGACATCCTAAGGGCGACTAGTGCCTATGATGACTCACTCAGTAGTTGGAGACATGATCTCCTGATGAGTGTGTCTGCTACCATAATCCCCTTCCCATGAGTACAAATTATCTCTAGTTCATAGTCCTGGATGAATTGTTTCCATCATCGCTATCTCTGGTTCAATTCCTTCTGCAATATGATATACCTGAGGCTCTTGTGATCAATGTATACTGCAAAATGTTTTTCCATAAAGTAATGTCTCTGCATCATCATGGAAAATAGAAAAATTGCTATCTTTAGTTCATGGGTAGCGTAGTTCTTCTAATGATGTCTCTGTTGTCACGAGCCATAGGCAACTATTGCTTTCTCTTTCACATGGAAACACCCATGTCTTGTCCTAGATGCGTTGAGTAGACTACATACCGAACTCCCTCTTCTACATCAATTCTTTCATGGGTGTCGCTCCCCGGGAGAAGTCTGGTACAAAATTCTGGTACTACCCAGCCAATGTAGAAGTCCATCTCACTTCGAGGAGGTAATCCTAGAAAACATATTTGGAAAAGATGTCCCACACTCTTAAACTCATACTGGGAACTGAAAATTCAATACTCACACTGCCACGACGGTTAGGATGGCTGACTCAAGAGTGATCGGCCGCACCATCCTATGCATACGTTTTTCATGTGCAGCCTAGGCTTCCTTTTTCGCCGAACAAGGGAAACCCCATTCAAACGTTGTAGATAAAACACAACCTTATACCTAATATTTTTGATCTAAGTTAGAAATTTGTAGGTTTAGTACACACCCAAAATAACATCATAAGGCCTCGATGCTTCCACCAAGATGTTCCAATCGAAACTCTCACCTCAAGGGTCAGACCTCACTGTCGGCATAAGTGTGTTTATAGAGTCTCCTCTCAAAGTTATCTCCAGATGTGAGTGTAATGTAAATGGTTTAACCAGAAAATATAGGTATCAGACAAGATTGACAGAATTATGGGATTATTGGTACATATTTCTATTGATACAGAAGCTAGTTTTAGACATAGACTGTACCTCAAGTCATTCATAGAGCCCTTGGGCGGGACTGCTTGACCACATGAAACTACTCCCTTCCCATGTACTTGAGTTCCCTAATCCTATTAAGGACCACATAGGGTGTGGTTTGTAACATGTTTAAATATACAACATCTCATAATACTATCATATCTTTGATTTCCTGTCTATAGCCCTGCAGATTTGTCGGTCCCTATCACATCTGATTGCAAAAACAATTTATAAGACCTTGTCTCTAAGACTAGTCCTAGTTTCTCACATTCCAATTGACATCATTCACTAGCTATATCTTCTCAACCAATGAAAATCAAACCAAAAAGGTACTCTCTAGAACCCTATCATAGGTAGGCATGTATAGAGGAATAGTATTGGCTCAGATGTCCTTAGACACACCACACTCAGAAGACCGAGCCCCGAAACACTGACAATTACATATTCATCGAATACAAGGAATATTCTATAGGCCTCGATGAATAATCTTCTACCGATATGTCATACAACTGAAACTATATAATCTATATGGAACTCTGAGCCACATTATCATTCTAGTCCTCAGCCTCCTATGAGTCAGTATTTCCTCAGAACCTAAGGGGTATCTGATGCTGAAACATGAGTAAGGCACTAAGAAAACATGTGTTTTACACCGGCACCGCTGGTTGTAACATCTGACCAACAAGAATTGATATAATTGACACACTACCTGAAGGTACTATTTTGGGAAACGATCCATGTACCGAAGCAACTTCACTATGTGGACCATCCTCAGGGTCACTCATTTTCATAGACTGGAATCTATAATCACGATCTGCTCTTATGGTGTCTCAAATAGGTGAAAACCTATAGTCACAACCTCTATCCAGTCCTTAGCCACCTGCGGGTCCCTCTCGCCTCAAAACCATAGAGGCCCTTACATCTGAAACTCGTGCAATGCACTCAGTGGGCGTGTATCCTCTGCTAGTAGGGCAAGGGGCAACGCTTGTCTAATGGGTAGTGGTGTTGATGGTATACCACCCGAATGTGCTAACAATGTAAGAGGGCCTTGAACTGAGACCAATATTTTTGGTGGGCCGTCATCTAATACTCTCTCAAAAAACGTGGTTGGTTGTCTTCATGGCAGCATCATGATAAATAACAGGTGTGCCATAGTCATTACGTTATACCCGGTGAGCTGGAACCAAATAATGTAAGGGAAAACATATCAAAAACTCACAGAATCATTTCTTCCGTGTTCTGAGTCGAAGTGAAGAATTCACGGTGATGTTGTGTGGATATGTCAAACACTACACCAAAAATGGACTCCCCAATCTAAAAACCAAACTCAAAACACTTAACATTATTTCTTTATAGAGAATATCATAGTCATACTTCTTCAGAAGAACTGAACTCCTATGATACAACATTGTCACGAGCCATCCCCCGGGGCCTGTGCCCTGACAACCCAAAGCCCACCTTTCGAAGGCCAGGGGCTGGAGACTAGCACTGAAAGACATACTCCCTAAAATAGGAAGGCATTTCCCTTAAACCAGAACAAACTCACAGTCGGAGAACACAATAAGAAATAACTATGAAGTAAACTGTTGTAGCAAAAGTGTGCTAAAGGTAAAGGGGGGTGGAATAAAATCCCAACTAGAAAATTACAAGTTCAACTGAGAACTACAAAATAACTAAAATAATGAAAAGATGCTCAAGGATAGTCCACCATAGATCCTACACAAAGGGTAGGAACATCTCACGATCTGTAGTCCTTGTGTCACGTCACACCAAGCAGACCAACTAGGATCCTACCTGAAGTGTAGGCACCTATCATGATCATTAGCCCATACATTGTGTCATACAAAATGGTCCACCCCCGAGCACCATCCAGTCCAGGCTCCCTCAGCCTTGATCAATGTTGTACGTCTTCTGCAAAAGACACATCAAGGTACAGGTGAATCATCTAAAGGAGTGGGTATAATGATACTCAGTTGTGAACCTGAGACCCTATATGTATCCAAAATCTCTAAAAAGGAAACCCACATAGAAAGACATAAAATATAATTAGGTATATGACCATACACAAACATAAGTTACCATGATAAACTCATATCATACTTGAGGGAAGAATACCACAAATCTAACACCACATAGGTAAAGTTTCACATAGGTAAAGTACGACATAGAATAAACTCAATCACAAGAACAAAGTAAAGACATATATTATAAGGATTTATTATAGAGGAAGTAACAATTATAATCCCCTATCACAATATTGAATTCCTCAGCTACTGGATAACTCATCCTCTATCGAGTACAGTGGGCCATCCACATCACACAGAGGTGCTTCCCACTAACCTTGAACTAAGAAGTTACTCCTCCCAATCACATATTGTGGTTCTCTTGGGTCACATAATGCCACTAACCCCCATCATGATATGCAAAGTTACTCATCCCTATCCCGTACATTGACTCCTCCCCACTGTCGCCTACTACCATACTGTGGGTCTGTCGGGTTAAACAGAGCCACCCACTGAACTCATGGTTATCTAAGGTACTCTTCTCCATCACGTTCCTCGGCTTCTCCCCACCATGTTCGTCGAGTTACTCCGAGTCAAAAAGTCAGTAGTCGTTAGGTATGAGCCAGTCGCAGGGTACCATACATAGTGTGCTTGGGAGAACTAGTCCCCAAGTCATCATTTGCATCTCAACCAAAACGAAGTCTCCTAGAGGTGTTACCCGATGACCCGCCTTGTCATAAGGGTTTCACAACAATAGGCATAATGACAACCAGACACCCAATTTTGAGCGTTATTTGCATTTCAATGTCGAGGGACCAGTTGGATTCTAGTGTGATCCAATCCAGCCATATCCCAGGTTTTTTCAAAACTCAAATGGAGGAAGGAAAATCTTCAGTCATTTTCCAAGGGTCCCAACGTCGTAGACGGTTCTTCATATGGACATCCGGTCATCATGATATGCCCCTTTGACTGTTTCTGTGACCGGTTGGGCCCGAGTCCAGTCCCACCCGGTCAGACCGAGCCTGCCCTACCAGGTCTGGGCTAGGCCGAGGTGGACTCGACTCGCTAGACCGATGACCATTCCAGAAAGCAAGAATGGTGGCCCGCAAGAGTGGACCTACCAGAATAGGGTGTCCTGCAATGGGGCGGCCCCACTAGCGTGGGACCCCAACCCCTAGGGCAGCAGTTGTTTGGTGCATCGTCCAAGGCTGAGGGTGGTGGAAAGCTCATAGGTAGGTGGCATGATCCGAAGGCGGTGACCCACCTCGAGGGTGGCTGCCTGGCAAGAGTGTGGGGGTTAGTGTGTGGGTTGCAGCCCAACTTGAGGTCGGCGGACCACCAAGAGGGCGGCGACCCGATCTGAGGACAGCGGCCCGGTCTGAGGGTAGTGACCCAGTGCAATGGAGCAGCCCGCATTGAGGGCGGTGGCCGGATACTGGGGAGGAGACCCTGTGCGATGGAAATGGCCCGCTCCGAGGGCGGCAACCTAGTTTGGTCCGAAACGGGGAGGGGGTGTAACACCCCAGTCTCCCATATTCTAGAATGGCCTAGAGAATATTCGGTTAGCGAGGTGGTGGTTCCATGTGGGTGCTGCTTGGTCGTCACGGAACCCGTAGGAGGCAGGTTATGCCTCCGCCGTGGAGTAGTCTGGGGATTCCATTCGCTGGTGGCACGGCTGCTGCGCCACCTCACTTCCCATGGTCGGTCGTTGTGCATTCCACCTCCTCCATTCTCTGCAGATGAAGAGTCACAGCCCTCACTGATCATCGGGGGTTAACGACGGTGCGTCATGCCTCCTCTATGGATAGTTTGTGGTAGACACTCTGATGATCTCCATGGGTTTGTGTCACAACATCATATGGCGTCCTATGTCAATGCGTTGTCCCCCACATTGCCGATTGGTGTCGTCGCGTTGTCGGTCTTCCATGAAGGCACAAGGATGTAACAAAATAGTACAGTGTTAGGGATGGGTTCGTTAGGCCCTCACCCTCTGCATTATCTCGTAACACGAGGGTTGTTATGTTTTTAATAACAATTGAACTGAAAAATGAGATAAACCCAACAAAATTCCCCGCCATAACCCCCCTCCAAACGAATGAATAATTGATCAATACATTAGTCAGTTGACCCTCGATCTTCGTATAATTTAATGAATGGGGAAGAGGGAATTAGAAATGCACATACAAAAAAACCCCTAACTAGAAACGTCGGAGAAATTTCTATGCATGAAGGTGGGTTCTGTTCTTTGTTCCCGTGATAGGTTCCCAAAGACACCACTCACACATTTCCCATTTGTTCGGTTTCATCTGGCACCTCCCGTTGGGTTGGATTCATCTTCTAAGGTTCTAGTAACGAGGTGTTCCTTCAGAACTTCGCTGGTTGTTGAAGCTCTCTGATACCCCTTCCTTAGCTCCATATTTATATGAGAGGGGGAGGGTATGTAACGACGTGGGAAAATAATGGGCTCATTAATTAAAAAAGTTCTTAATTTCCCCAATGTCATCTTTACTTATGGTTGGATGGTCATGAAATTTAATGGATTAACGCACTGCCGGGTCCACCCTATAATTGGTCCATTGGAGGATATGAAGCAAAATAACAAAATTATTTTATTTCATTTCTTTTGAAAAGTCTCAACACATAACATTTTTCCTGACCAACTACGGCCAAAGTAAAGCCTCTCTTAAGTGAATTTCGGTACAATGGATTCAACGGTGCCCTCATATTTTTAATCCGAGCATTGGATCAAATGTTAGAAAACATTTCTTGTGCATTTACTAAATTTACTCAAAATAATGATTAGAAATATATTAGCATTCACCCTCAACCCGCACTGGTGGAGATTAGGATCTTCCTAAGGGAAACATGCCGCAATAAACCCAAATATACTCCCTTATTTTTAATCTGAGTTACCATTTATAATTTATGGATTGTACAATAAAATAATTTTCACTTAATTATTTTATTTAGGCCCTAAAACAATCTTTCACGGGTGGCCCACACCGACCAATTATAGTATCTGCCTATGGAAAGCATACCCACACGAGTTCAGAAGTGATGTCAAATTTTTAATACAAGTTACCATTCATGTTTGATAAGAATTTGAAAAATAAAATAACTTTATATTATTATTTTCTATAAGATTTTTGCATTTTCAGTTTCTCTCACAGGAGACCTGGGCCAACTAAACATAAGTCATTCCTAGTGTAAACACTTAATCCTAAATACAACAGTGGCTCATATTTCTCATTCCAGAAACCTTTTTAGAGTTATTCCACTTTTTTCGGAAAACTGCTTATGCGTGCTATTTAAAGTTTAACAAAACTTTGGCGGATCATTCTGGGAACACTTGGCCTCGTAATCCTATGCCTTCAGATTTCATAGCTTCAAAATAATTCCATATAATTAAAAAAATATATGGAAACTCCAAGACATTACAATTAATGTGCATCATGTTTAGATAATGGTATATAGAATAAATATGGAACACATAGGTGTGGTCTGATTGATTCAGTTTTGAAAACACCCTTAGTACACCTTAAATGATGTATATATCATTTTTTATCTTTTAATTTACATAATAAAATGGTTTTATAGATAGGTGATATGGTTTTTAATAGATGGGTCTGGGTATCTAGTGGTCATATGGATGGATGTTTCCCCTATATCTCATGGATTAGGTATATTGGTTATTGTTTTCTCTTACTGTTGAACATTTTTCTTGTAGTTTCATTAGAAAAATTTGAGTTTTATTTCATTTGATGCTTTAATTTTGGTATGAAATATATTTATTTTTTTACTTTTCAACTGGTTCTTCTAATCATGGATTAATTTATTTAATTTTCCCACTTCATTTTGAGAAAAATAATTTTCTCATGTTTTTGTTCATGCATTGGTGCCAGTGATCAACCTATGAGTATCGTGAATTCCCTATAGATATGAAATTATATGATATTGGTAAATATTTTAGAGGTTATTTAGGTTAGATTAATCACATATAATCAAGATGTATTATGTCAAGTGCATCCATAGAAAAATTCATCACATGATAGCAGTGAACTAACATAATGTGCACCTTCTTCATGCATGGGTTAGCATTAAATGTAACCTCATTTATGATCGTGAAAAAAATAAGATACACCATTTTATGTCAAAAATATACTATTTACCCAATTATTTATTTAAATATAATAGAATCATTTATCAAATAATTATAATATATTCATTTAAATGTAACATGATCATAAAAACATTTATAACAACATTATATCGAATCACGTAAAAAAATAAAACTGGTTTATTAAATATTTCCTACCCCAAATGGCCCGAAGGCCTTCTCTTTTTATCTAATTATGAATAATTCCCCTTTTAAGGATTAATGGGGATACCTTGCATGACTCGTAGGCCCAAGGCACATGGTCCAACATGACCCGAAGTCCAATACATGACCCAAAGGCCCAGAGGCATACTATGCCCATTACATGACCTGTGGGCGCAACTTACTAGAACTGGCCCTCCTGAGCTTCTACATTATTGATCACCTACCTCCACACCATGCATTTTTCATCATCTAGAATTTTCCAATACTAAGATACATGGTGGCTGGCCTCGATGGAGGTTTTTGTAACCTCTCATTCTTTTAATATGGTTAGCTCTTCGTCTAGTGACTTTTACACTTTCTTTAATCCTTTTTTGGGTCATGTTCTAAGTGAAATGAGCTACTCTGTGGTCTTTGTGGCCCGAAGGGCTCGAGGCCCGATTAACATGGATGACCCGAAGGCCCTGAGACCCATACGCCCAAACCATTCGTCCAAAGGTCCAAATTAGTTGAATTGTTCTTGTTGTAATCATACCTTCTATAGTACCTACTAAAACACTCCCACAGTACTGCTACAGTATAATAAATTCAACTCCACCATGTTTGAATCCTGGGACTCTTATATGCTAAGTGGGAGCCCTTACCACTCAGGTATTGTCTCATTGGCTTCTTAAATATTTCATAATTTTAACTAAAAACCATATATAAAATTAAAAATATGGTATTATTAGATACATCACCATTTGTATCTTAAATAACACTAACAGATTCATTCATTCTTTGAAACTATGTCTGGAACATTTCTGGAGGAAAATACCTTCTTAGTTTTAATGTTACATATTTAAAACCAAAAAAAATTAAACTTGAAAGAGATAAGTATTAATTGAGAAGCACTATGGAATCCAGTAGAGTAATATTCATTGAAAATATAATTTATAATGGTATGAAAAATAAATTCTTCGTTGTATGTTAAAATAAATATTTTATTCACATATTTGATTAAAATATGTCGTTCTGAAAAAAATAAGGATCATTTTATATATATTAAATTATTTTAATATGTGGAAAAAATTAATTAAATAAATATATTAATGTTATTATAAAAATTCATGAATATATTTTAAGGAAAATATATACCTATAAAAAATGATTGCCTACCGATTAGAACACATTGTTTATTTTACTGAAATACAACTATTCATACATTTAAGTACACAAAGAGGGGAATATGAAAATAAACAATGTTATTTCAAAAAGCAACTCAAGTAGAATAATATTAATTTATTTTTTTGAGAGATATATATTATAACCTAATCATTAGAAATTTTCGTATTACCAATCCTAGTATAGAGAGTTAGAAATATAAAACCCTTACAAATATAGTAGCTTTTAAATAAAAAATAGTTTTATGAAAAAAAAAATTGTTTTTAGAATTTAAATAACATGAATTAATAGGTATACTAGATATAATATACATATATATATAATTCATTTTTTACACATTGTAAATATAAATGGGTTTGTAACATCATATATATCCTTATTAAAAAATATCAAGACGACGAATCATCTCCATATATTCAAATGGATTCATACCCATTATAACATATTGTAAAATAAATTGATAATTAATAGAATTAAATATTTAAACAATTTAAAAACATCAGACATCATATATTAACCACTTATATAAATTATAAACCCAGTTTTTTATAATATTGTATTTAAATCCCTTCATATGGGTTGTAACTGTTTTATTTTACAAGTATGGTTTAGTTGAGAATGTATGGTACTCAAAAATTTATAATGGATCAATAATCCATATAAAATTGTGAATTTTATAATATTAATATTTATTATTTATAATAATAATTATAAAAATTCATATAAATTGGTTGTGAACATTTAATATCATCACTTTATGTATATGGTTGCCTATGCAAAGGCACAAGTGACGTTTATACTATTTGATTGATAGATTGAAAGAATGGTAAATACAAAATCATATTTTTATATTACTTAATATATCATAAAAATAATACTATTTCATAAAATGTATCCCTAATACCATCCATTATATAGTTAAAATGAAAAAAAAATCTCTTAGTGGAGGTAGTTGTCAACAAGTAAAAACAAGTGACATTATCATTATCAACCATATGGACAATTAAGATGGTATCCAAGATCTTATAATCAAAAAATAGTATATGTTTATTAAATATAATATACATTAATTAAATATTAAAATAACCTTCAATGGGTGATGTTGATGGAAAATGAATCATATCTCTACGTGACGAAGGTAATCCACACATATGAATAAGGGATAAGATCATTTCCCATTTGATAGAAAGGAGGTGGGAAATGGTTATTCCAAAAAAACATAATAACATCCATATATATTTATGGAACTTTATTAATCTTGATATTGTGGATAGATTATGTTTTTAAAATTCTCATAATTAATAATATTGATATTTTTTAGTTAATATTTATACCATTTATGTGAGAGACCTCCTTTGGAATAAACATAATGTAATGAATGTTTTGTATTATGAGAGGAAACTAGGGTATATAATTAATGAGAATAATCATGGATGGAGTTTTTATTGGTATTTATAGAGATAAAAGATAAAAATAATCATGATTAATGGAGGAAAATATGTGTCTCTTAATATGCGAGGGGAGTGACACAAATGGAATTAATATAAATATGTTAATAATATTATATCAATTATTCTTGAAAGTGGATCCAAATATTCATGAATTAGAAGGTAAGATAATAATAGGTTTAAATATATTAAACAATTAATAATTATAGGTATTTATATGGATCAATTACTCTTATATCACAATATTACTCCCATATAAACATGTTTTAACATTAATCATCTTATCAAGTTGTTAAATTGTTTATTCATTACTTTCAAAAATGAAATCAGTATCGTGACAAATATTATTTAATTTGGATTAAAAATTAATAATAAATATTATAAAATACATTTTCTTCATGTGGAAAATTATATTTTTAAAAATAACTGAAATAAATTAATGACAAAAATATACATAAAAATAAATTTTGGAGAATAAAACTATATTAATTCATTTTCAATGCATAGTAAAACTAATAAATTTATAGTTAAAATATTATATTGAATATACAAAAATAAATATTTCATTAATTTCATTAATGAATAACAATTCATTTAATGAATTAAATTAAATACCCATTATGTACGTAAAAAATAACATTAGAAATTTTTTTGTGGTAAAAAATTACGTTTAAAAAAAATATTGTATAAATATGTTTCATATAAATATAAATATATTATTTGTAATTAAACAAGACTTATTTTTATTAATGATATAAAAAAATAAAAAGGTACTTTTAAATTACTTGATATAATTTATGGAAATGAATGTTTTAAAAACAAATGGTATTGTGCTATTTTCACAGAAAATATATATTTTTATGAAAATCCCAAATTTAATCACCCAAAAGAAATACTAAAATGATGAATTGAAAAATGATATTAATTCAATATAATTTTTTTTAAATATTCTATAAATCAATTAAAATGATCATCATAAATTGAAAAAAAAATTATTTTTAAGAAAACAGAATTTTGAAGTATGAAATAACATTATTTAAAATTGGGTATATCTTTATTATGAATCATTCATTAAATTTTAATTATCTAGAAAATCGATATATATTTTACATAACAATTTTTTAATATTCGTACTACCAATTTAGAGGTAATGTTATAATGTTCACATATAAAAAAATTTATTTATATTGT
Source organism: Viscum album (assembly GCA_963277665.1). NCBI lineage: Eukaryota > Viridiplantae > Streptophyta > Magnoliopsida > Santalales > Viscaceae > Viscum > Viscum album. The sequence goes on from OY728142.1 coordinate 1,057,717,692, forward strand.
ATTTCACTGTTCGATTAAATCGTTTTATTTTTTGTTTATAAAGATACCATAACTAATGTAATTTATAATAATTTGTTTGTATTATCGGTTTTTTATAATTTTTAATGATTTTTCAATGGTAATATGGTTACACGTATGATATTTATAAATAAGGTTTTTATGATATGGTATATAGAAATTATAAATGTTGAAGACTAATTCTAGGATAATGATTTCCATCAAATTGGTAATGATTTTGACAATTTTAGAATTATTATTAGACAAATGGTTTAGTTACACCTTTTTAAAGGGTTAAATGAATGAATTAGAATTGGGTTTGACTATGATTTACTGAAATTAAATCATGATTTTTTATGTTTTCTAGGGGTTTTATAAGTTTTCATTGAGAAAAATGTTTATTTTCTCTTATGATTGTGATTTATTTTATATGGTAAATTTTTATAATGTAGTATGAATGTTTTTTAAGGATTTATAATGCTCTTCATTGGGAAAAATGGTTTTTATTAATTTTATATCCCTTACAAATTTTTTTTGTTCCCATCAAATATTTTTAAAAAAATTCAAAAGCTCTTTAGATGTGTTTGAACTATAGTTGGGTAAAACATTCCACTATAGTGGCGAACCTTAAATGAAGAAAAGTTGTCTCAAATGAAACATGGTTGTAATTCCAGAACATATTATTATAGAAACAGTGTAAATTTTGAGTAATTTTACACTTGTCAATGTAATGTGTAAAATAAAATGATTTAATTATATATTTATCATTAAAAAAATTTATTTATTTCTTATCAGTCTACAAAAATTAGACTGTGTAAAAATAGTTCAAGATAAAAATTTTAATTATTATATATTAACATGACCTTTACCCTAGATATTTTGGATTGATGAGTAGGTAGATCGTTAATGAATTAAGAGAACTATTATTTACACCTGTATAAATTAATTAATTTATTTTCAATTGGATTGTAATTAAGATATAATTATTTCATTATGAAAAGAGATGTTTTCTCAAAAAAAAATTCTGATTAATGTTTTTGTATATTAATAAATAATATTATTCCATATTAATTAATTAATTAATTAAATGAGTTGAGAATATAATAAATTAAATATTATAAATTTAAAATAAAATTTTTTAAATGGAATTCAATAAATTCATACTATGTTTTATTTTCAAAAATTCATTTTGTATAAAAACATTATTTTGGTGTCTTCCACACATATTTTAAAAGAAATTTAATATCCTAATTGACATATAATTATATAAATATTTTATAATAATTTTAATTATAATAACATATATTTTTTAATTTGTTGAACATAATTTTTGTTCATTATGAGTTGTAAATTATGTAAAAAATTATTACTACAATAATGGTTAAAATGGGTTAATGACATGTTCAACTAATTATTTAAGGTTCTAAGAAACCTAAAAACATTTAAAAATACTCTAGGATAAATAATCGACTACCATATATCACCATGAATTTGATTTTCAGATAGTTTTTATTGATTTTGTAATTATTATGACTTTATTCTATTTTGAAATTAATTATAATTATTAATGTGCCACTCCTCTCTCTTATAAAAGATCACAACATGTCATCTTTTTTCCATGAAAAATTATCCCTATATCTCAACAAAATAATACCCCTATATATTATAAAATACACTATAAATGTCTTATATTTTTTATAATGGTAAAACTCCATTCCCGGTTTTTTACGAATAGATTCAATGGAGATTTATCCAAGAATAGGTATATGTTTTGTCAATTATTTTCCATGTTCTATAATTGTAATGTTATTATAAATCAATTTTATCCATCCAAACTTATTTAAACTATTAAAACTAATATAGTGTTACGATTTTATGAATATTTTAGAACCATTTTAAATATTATTTTAATCAAATGGTCTATAAAATTAACGCTTTTGTATGCATGGACTACCACCTACAAATATAAATATTAATCATATTACTTCACCATAAATTTTGGTTTCTTTTAATAATGCATTTAATATTTAAATATAATATTTATTTTTCATTATGTTTCCACACCATTAATATTAAAATATCAATATATCATTTCAATCCATTTGAAAATGATATTGTTGTCCATGCATACTTGTGGAAAACTACATCTAAGAAATTATGTAATTTTTCCATCATTAAATTATATATATATATTTATAAAAGCATAATTGATGAATAAATCTGATACTTATTTAAATGTTAATAATATTAATATTCTGAAATATTGTAACATATCTTCTACTAATACCATCAAACCAAAATAACAAATGTAAAACAAACGATTTTTCACCCAACTATTCATTATAGGGATGAAATTATTAATAGATGGATAATATGAAATTTAAAATTAATGGAAAATATTGTGATATGTATTAATATAATTAATGAATATATTTATACTAAATCAACATTTATTGTATTGTATATTTATAAAGTGCATTTTGGAAGACGTGACATGAGGTATGTGTTTTTTTTGTTACATTCACATGAATTTTCTATTTTATAAATTATAAATTTCCATTAATGCAACTTATTTTAATCATATTCTTAAAACTACATATATTTTATTATTTATTATTTATTTTATGATCTTTTTTCTCATAGTAACTTTTAACAATAAATTTAACTAATAATTAATGGGAATTTTTTAATGAATAGTCGACCATTATACCTCTTCAGTCCTAAAATTGTATGCTCTATATCAAGGTTATAAATTCTTATTACAAATAAATTAAATTTTTTAAAATGAAATATTCCATTAAGATATAAATTATTTAAAAATATTGGAATATAATACTTTTAAAGATTAATTTTTCTGAACATATCTTTTTTACTTTTTACAAAATTGTGAAATGAATTTTCTATTTTAACATGTGTTTTATGATATAATTTTCCCACAACTAATACAAAATTATTCATTGAATATTATACTATAGATTTCTTTTTATATTTTCCAAAATTTTATTTTTTTTGTTGTCTATTAATTTATAGTGAAAATGTTATCAAAATAAAATTATACCTTTATCATGATATCAATGAAATTATTGAATGATCATTTAATGTTATTTTAATTTCAGTTAAAATACATTACTATTTTTTTTCGTAATGAGGGATATTATATTATAAAACCCATAAATGTTATTTAATTTTAATGATTTTGATATAGATTATTTAAGGATGAATAATTGAAAAAAAAATTCTAATGGATTAATTATATGATGTTAAAAACATATTAAAATGTATATTTTATATGTGTAATTATATGTTGAAATGATAAAATATATATATACAACGATCCCTTTCCATAAGTTATGATATGTTGATTTAATTAATTTCATTCATCATGTGAAACACATTTGTATGTTTTTCATTATTTTACAGGTGGGACAAGAATTATATATCCCTCTATTTTATTAAGATACATGCTTATATAATATGATAATAACATATGTAAATGGGAGAGAAACTGGTTTAGTATGTAATCATCCTAATAATATAATGTTTGGAGTTAACCATGAATATTTAAATGATATAACAAGGAGTGAACCTAATCCACTCTTATATTAATTGACAATATCCATGTAAAATTAAATAGTTTCCAACATTTTTAATTCTAAAAACTTGTGTATTAGGATTATGATATGTTATTATGGATCATGGTGGATTAATGATGATTTCATACACTTATGACATATGAATTGTTTTGTGAAAGAACAGTATTCCAAGATTTTAGACTATTATTTTTTCACAACATGATTATTATTATTATATTTTTTTGGTTATGTTCTCATACAATTATGGTTATTATATATTTATTTATGATTATTTATTTTTATCTTCTATGAAAAATGTTTTTGTTAATATAATATCACTATTTTCTAGATTTTATTCCCCCTATTTGGGAAGAATGTTTTAATTTAGTGTATGTCTATAAGATACACAATGTGATATGAAATTTTTCTGAGATATTAAATATATTTTATGAAAAAACATGATTATACAAGTAATCTTTAAGTACAATATTACATTATTCTAATAAGGAATGTATTGTTGTTAGATATATTGAATATTAATCTAAAATGTTGTAATATATATTTATATATGAAATTCTAATGTGACCTTAGATGATAGCAGAGTATGTTTTAGTTTTTATAGATATTGTAATTAGAGATATTTGTTGAAAACCCCAAGTATAAATATATGAATTTGATAATAATGTGTAGATTTAATAAAGAAGCTCCTTTGTTGTATTATTATTAAAAAAATATTTTTCTATATTCTCGATTGTGGATGTGGTTCAGGAATCGATAGATATATGAGTAACTATCACAAAAGAATATATATAGGGATTTAACATGATATCCATTAGGTAATTATGAGTTAGTATTGGACTACCCTACTATCTATACACTCCCTAGGGATATACTTGGGATAATTCAAATTTTTATTAAATACTAATATGAAATATTTGGATAGATTATGGAAATGAATGGTCTCGTTTAATATTATGGTTTCATCATTTGAAAAAAATGTCATAATTTAAAAAACATTGGAATTGTTTTTATGATTACAAAAATAATCTCTACTATTATCACTTCATAAAATATGTTTTTTTGGCATAGTTAATTTAGGGATCCTGTAGGATTAATGTCAATGTCGAATGTGATGTGGTATTATATTCACATGCTCAATACATACAAATTAAAATGTGGTCAGGGATGTCAAATATTGTGTCTATACTAACCCAATTCTCTCATGATCAGAATTGTAAAATGAATAATGATTAAAATCCATGTGTCCATAGTAAAGAAAAACTCAATTTTGAGACATTTATTTGGATACATGAACCTAACATCAATGGTTCCTTTGATACACCAATTTCCAATAAATATATCAACTATATACAGAATTTTTTCTTAATCATCCCATTATCATACTTGGATGTGGTAATTTTTACTCTTATTGTTTTACTATTGAATATAATCCATGATGTAATATTATAAATAATATAATGAAAGATAGAGATATGAACTCAATGACATGGTAATATTTCATAAAATTATTTTTTGATATGTATTTCCTATAACCATTCTCATAAAAAAGAAATTTAATTTGATGAACTATGGTATAAGGATGTTGAGTCCATTAGTACGTCTAAAGAAAATATCACTAGAAATGTAAGGAATTCATCCAGTGTCATCATCAAGAATGAAGGAAATGTTTACAAATTAATTATTGTATTGATATCATGTCTTCTAAAGTAATTTCCTATGAGAGGCATTGAATTAATTGAATAAATTGTACGATGATATCGAAATCATGAAATGGAAATAAAAAAACAATCAATCATTTGTTGGTTTCGAGGATAATTAATATGACGTTGTAATTTTGTGAAAATACTTACACAGAGACCCATAGAGTAAGGAAAATTATCCAACCATCATGTATGTTTTTTTATTAAACCACAAAAGAAATTTTCGTAGGTGGTTTTATAAATGTTTTAGGTGTGGAAAATAATCCCATAGAGAAAAATAATGATTAATTGATGTGAAGAGTTTAGTACGTAGAAGGGATATTGAAACATATCAACCAATTGTTCCACAAATTGTCTAATTATATAATTTCAAGGATGACTTAAATTAGTACAATCAATGATAAAACAGAAGGTTTGTTGATGACAATCGGTGCCAGCTACATCTAATGTTAAGTGAAAAATGGAATGCTCATGTGATCCAAACTATTAATGTGGGTCATTATAATGATCCTTTGAAAGGTATCCATACCATTTATTCTAGATTTTCAATTGTATTATTTTATTCCTTGTTAACACACATTTTTTATCGGATAAATTTTATTATGATATAACATCAAAACCAAAATTATTGGTTGATGAGTTATAATTTAAGACACATAATTGTACGATGACCACATATCATGTCAATAATTCATAATTGATAAATATTTTTCATAATTTACATCCAAAAAATATTGTAATTCTCCATTTTGTCGAATTTTAGGTCATTTTGGTAATGGATTAGCTCTCTCTATATTGATTCTATGTCAATTTTTTGGGAATATACGTTTCATTTGATATTCTATGTCATCATATGACTAATTTCATTGAAATAATGAATATAGAATAACAATGGATGATAATTATATTGAATATGCCATACTACCAATTCATGTGGGATATTTATGTCAAATGGTTATGGTGAAATGGAAAAATAATGATATATATTTTATTTGGGCTTATACAAATTTAATTTCTAAAGGTATTCTAAATCTTTTATATAATCATGACATTGAGTTCTAAATGTACCTATTACCTAGGTCTACACCAAATAATGGTGCTCGATATATAATGTTCATGATTGAGATTCATGAAATGAATAAGAAACTGTAGGATAATCATGATAATGGAATCATTCAACATTGTTTTGTCACAAAGGGGTGAAATTATTAATTTAAATATAGAAATGTATGTTATTGATTTTTTTGTTGTTTATTTACAACATAATATGATTAATATCCTGAAGAAACATTCTCTAACACATAACGATATTCTTTATGATCAAATATTCCTATCTAATTACATTTAACCTATTGAAATAAATTCTAGTAATCATAATTTGAGGGTCCATAAAAAAGATATTCCTAAAAATTCTATTTGAGGAAATTTTGGTCATAGTTAATTTGTAGTGATGCTATATAATGTAAACAATTCCACCATCATGTTCATGGATTTGATGATTAAATTATTTATTGATTTCCAAGATCCGTATATGGTAATTTTTATACATTATATTATTATATATAACTGAAAAAATGGAATATTTTGGTGATCAATTGTTGTTTTATTGAATGCATTGAAGAAGGTAAAATATTATTCAATATTGAGAAAGGGTTAATTCAAGTTACAAATAGATTCATTATTATGTCATATAATATCATGATTTGATATATCGTTATATCCCTATAATATAAATGTTATTATAAAATGACCTAGAAAAATCATGATAATGAAATATGTTGTTTTATTATGTTTAAAAAATAAAATCAGAAATTTTGGAGAGACATCAAATAGATATATATTAAAATAACTAAATTGCAAAAAAGGTTGGCCATGTTTCATTTGGTATATGAATTGGTGGAAATTTTCATATCTCTAAAAAGGATGGTTTAGTTCACCAATGCATAGAGTACAACTAAATGGATATGGATTTTTAATCAAGAGTGCCATATTTAAAAAGAGACTGTGATTCATCCTCATATAGAATGATCTGGTGATAGTTTATTCCTCATTCTAATTATAAATTCATTTTAAAAAGTATAGGATTCATCATTTATAGTGGGAAGAAAAAATTTTTCATTTAAAATTTGGAGGATTTATATATACTGTGAAATTTTGGATATATATATTGATGATAAAATCTAAATATATATATATACACAAAGAATGAATTGAATATGTTCCTAGGAATATTGTTGAAAGTCATTAATGAGTATATTTTTTCAATATATTACCACCATTTGATGATGAAATGGTATTGGATTGTTTATGTCAAAAAGAACGTGCATGTTTTTCAATGTTGAGTAGTGAAAGTGATAAAATATTTTTGGTAACGTACTAGATAAACCACTATGTTATGAGGAAATGGCATAAATCATATGATTCTCACATGAATGTCAAACCATCCATCAATGTAATTTTAAATTATGAAAATATGAATGATACATACCTAAATATGAATGTTATACATATTCATATTTTAAAACATTAATTTTATGAAATGATAAGATTTATGAACCTGTTTTTTTCATTAAATACTAAAATTGAATAAGTAGTTATTTAATAAATCTCATTTTCCATCAGTCCCAATTAATCATTATTGTATGATGATATATAAAGATCAAAAGAAGAATTTATGGATGGATAAAATGAATAGGGATCCAGGAGAGTCTCTATCATGATATTTGATATTTCATTATCTGATGGTAGGAAGAAAGAATTAAATATTAATGTTAAAAACGTTTTCCATGAAAACTAAAAATGTGAAAATATTATTGGGCATTTCTATATCGGACTCCCTAAAACATTAAAATTGTTAAGTTCAATTGATATTTTACTAGATCTCGATCTGAATTCGTCCTGATGTGTCACTAGTACCACGGTGCATCCTATGAAGAGAAAGACGTGCTCCCCACCTTTAGAAAATCCATCAGGAAACTGTCCTGAGGATATTTGAGCACGTTAGGCCTCACAGTCAACGTCTCATGTTGTGCCCCCTGACATTGCTGAAGAATTGGGGGAGTTACAGTCATAGACAAGTGGTGAGCTTCTCCATATTTATACACAAATGATATCTGTAGAGCAACTAGCGCCTCTGATGTCTCACTCAGTGCTTGTAGATAAGACCTTCTTACTGAGTGTGTCTACTACCATATTCCCCTTCCAAGAAGTACAAACTATCTCATGTTCATAGTCATGGATGAACTTTAGCCATCATTTCTATATCTAGTTCAGGTCCTTCTGCGAGAAGATATACCAAATAATTTTGTTATTAGAGTATACTGTAAGAGTTTACCCATCAATTAATGTCTCTACATCTTCTTAAAAAATACCACTACTACTAGCTTCAGTTCATGGTTAGCATAGTTCTGCTCATGATATGTCAGTTTTTGTGAGCCATAGCCAATTATTGCAAGCTCCTACATCAGTACACACCCATGTCCTGACACATAAGGGTCATAATAGTCTTCATACCCAACTCCCTCTATTTATTAAAAGTTTTCATGGGTGTCGATGCCCTCGAGTGGTCTGGTTTAAAACTCCGATAGTACCCAACCAATGTAGACGACCCTCTCAATTCGAGGAGGTAATCTTGGAAAAAATCACTGGAAAAGATGTCCCGAAACTCTTACAATTCTGTTGGGAACTAGAAATTCAAAACTCATGCTACCACAAGGACATGGATTGCTAACTCAAGAGTGATCTGCTGCACCCTCCCATGCATGAGTTTATCATATGTAGAATAGGTTTCCTTTTTCACTGACCAAGGAAAAACACATTCCAACGTTGTAGATACACCAAAATCTTTTTTACTAATATATTTGATCTGAATATGAAATGTGTATGTCCAATCCATACCCAAACAAACGTCGTAAGTCCTCAATGCATCTACCAAGAGGTTCCAACTGAAACACTGGCCTCAAGGGTTAGACCTCACCATTAGTGTAAGTGTGATTATAATGTCTCCTCCCAAAGGTATCTCCAAATGTGAGGGTCAAGTCGATGGTTTAACCAGAAAATATTGGTCTTGGACATGATTTGTGGAAGGAAAGAAGGATTGGTACCTATGTCTATTGATACAGAATCTAGTAGTAGAAACAGACTGTACCTTGAGTCATTCATAGAGCCCTTGGGTCGCACATCTTGACCTCATGTAGTTACTCCCTTAACATGTCCTCTAGCTCCCTAAGCATTGTAAGGACCACATAGGGGGTTTTTTGTAACCTATGGAAATGTACAACCCCTCATGGTGCTCTCCTATCTCTGATTCTATGTCTGCATCCCTGCAGATTCATCTATCCCTATCACATCAACTTCCCAAAACATTTTATAAACCCAAGCCTTTGATACTGGTGCTAGTTTCTTACTTTGACACTGCTAAGATTCCCTAGTTGTATGTGCTCGGCCAAAAAAACATTCAACCACAAAGGTACTCTGTAGCCCCATAACATAGGTAAGAATGCATAGAGGAATAGTGTTGGCCCGGACATCCTTAAAAACAACACACTCAGATGTCTGAGGCTAGAATCACTGATAGTATCATATTCATCGTGTACCAGGAACATTCGGTAGGCCTCGATGAATACTCAGCTATCGACATGCCATCATACCGAAACTATAGAAGCTATAGGGAACTCTTGGCCACCGCCTCAAGCCAGTCCTCATCGTCTTGTGGGTCTAGCTCGCCTCAGAACATGTGGTGCATCTGATGCTGAATCATGTGTAAGGAACTAAGCCTATATGTTTCATCAATGGGTACCCCTAGTTGTAACTGCTAACCAACAAGAATTGATATAGCTGACACAATAGCTAAAGGTACTATATCGGGCAACGGTCCACATACCGAAGCCACATCACTACATGGACCATCCTCATGGTCACTCATTGGCATAGACTAGAAGTTAAGATCTCCATCTGCTCTACTGGTGTCTCAAATAGTCAGAAAACTCAACTCACAGCTTCCATCCAGTCCTCAGCCTCCCGCATGTCTGTCATGATTTGAACCCTCTGAGGCCTCTACAAATGAAACTCATGCAACATGCTCAGTTTGTGTGCACCCTCTACTAGTGGGATTTGTGGAAAATAATATCCAATGGGTAGTGGTGTTCCTGCTACACCACCCAAAGGTGCTAACACTGTATGAGGGCCCAACAAGGAGACCTAATTGCTCGGTGGGCCATTTTCACTTACTCTATTAGAAAAATTAGGCGTTTTATTCATTGTGATAACCTAATAAGGAACATGTGCTCCACAGTAATTATGTTATACCTGGTGAGATGACACCAAAGAAAGTAAGGAAAAAATTTCCAAAAAACACGAAATCAATGATTCCGTGTTCTGAGTCGGAGAGTTAAATTCTGTGTTTTGGTGTGTGGATACTTCAACCAGTACACCAAAAATGCACTCCCCAAACTAAAATCCAAACACATAACACATGACATAATTTCTTCCTAGAAATGATCAAAGTCCAATTTTTCCAGTAGAACCTAACTCCTATAATACAAATTTGTCATGACCCATCTCCCAAGGCATGTGTCATGACTTCCCCAATCCCTCCATTCATTGTCCATAGGATGGAGATTATCACCGAAAGGCATCACCCTAAAACAAGAAGGCATTTCCGTTAAACATGAACAAACACACGGTCTAAGAACACAACAAGAAAAAAAACTGTGAAGAAATCTATTGTCAAAAAAGTGTTCTAAAAGTAAATTGGGCTGGAATATAAGCGCAACTAGAAAAGTAAAAGTACAACTGAATTGGTGAAAATCAGCTCCTGGATCATCCACTACAGATCCTACCCAAAGGGTAGGTACAACTCAGGATCAGTAGTCCATGTGTCGCGTCACACCAAGCAGTCCAGCCCGGATCCTACCTGAAGAGTGGGTACCACTCACGATCATTAGCCCCTACATCGTGTCACACCAAATGGTCCACCTCTGAGAACCATCCTGTCTGGGATCCCTCAGACTCGATCAATGTGGTACATCATCTCACAAGACACAACAAGGTGTTGGTGAATCATGTGAAGGGGTGATTATAACGAAACACAATACGGAACCCGAGACACTGTAGGTAACCACAGTTTCCACAATGGAAACCCACAAAGCAAGACATCGTCAATAATTTGGTAAATTGCCATACATATACCTATTTTACCAAGATATACTCATATCATACATGAGGTAAGAATACCACAAAGGTGATACTGCGAAGGTATATTACCACAAAGGTAAAGTACCACATAGCATAACCTCAATCACAATAACAAAGTAAAGACATCTCATACTAGGATTTATTCTAGAGGTAGTAAGACGTAACATCCCCTATCACAACATCGAACGCCTCAGCTGCTGGAGAACTCATCCCCTATCGAGTATAGTGGGCCAGCCACGTCACACAGAGGTGCTACACAGAAATATTGAACTAATGAGTTACTCCACCCCATCATGTACCATGGGTTTGTTGGGTCACATAGTTCCACTCACCCCAAACGTGGTCTGCTAAGTTACACATCCCCATCGCATATTGCGGCCGCTCCCCACCATCGTCTACTACTATATTGTGGGTCTGTCGGGTCAAAATGATCCACCAAATACTATCGTGGTCTTTTAAGGTAATCATTCCCATCGTGTACATAGGCTTCTCCCCACCATGTCTGTCGAGTCACTCTGAGTCGAAAAGTCAGTAGTCATCATGTCTCATGTAGTGGCAGGGTCCCGTACGTAGTTTTCTTGGGAGAATAGCTCCCTATTCCATCATCCACATCTCAAATAGAAAGAAGTATCAATGAGAAGTTACTTGATGACCTGCCATGTCATAAGGGTTTCAAAGCAATAGAAAATACATCAATCAGAGGCCCAATTTGTGTGTTATTAGAATTCCAGTCCGGAGGGCCCTGTCGGATTCTGGTGCGATCAAACCCGGCCATACTCCATGATTTTCCAGAACTGTAATGGAGTAAGGAAAATGTTACTTCTTTCTCCAAGTGTACCAATTCCATAAAAGGTTCATCAAATGGACGTATTATCTTCATGATAAGGCCTTTTGAGTGTTTATATGATTAGTTGGGCCCGGGTCCCGCCCGACTCGGTCGGACCGCGCCGGCCCTACCCGGTCGGCCCAATCCTGCCTGACCCGGTCCGGCCGCGCTGGACCGACCCGGTTTGGGCTTGGCCGGGGTGTAATCATCCCGCTGGGTTGATGTCTAGTCCGACCTAGAAGAGGGGCGACCCAACCAGAATTGGGCGTCCCACAATGGGGATGACCCACCCGCGTGGGGCCGCACCCCGCTTGGGCTGCCGCCTGATTTAGGGGTGGCATCCGACTAGGGATGCGAACCGTTCCAAGGGTGGTGGCCTGATCATAAGGAGGTGGCCCACTCTGATTGTGGTAACCCAGCTCGAGGGTGGCTACCTAGTCCAAGGGTGGGGGCCCGCTCTGAGGGGCAGGGGACCGATGCGAGGATGACATCCCAACTTGAGGGTGGAAGCCATCTTTGAGGGTGGCGGCCCGATCTGAGAGTGGAGACCCAGTCCGAGGGCGGTGGCCCAGGGTGAGTTCAGCGGCCTGCTCTGAGCACAAAAACCCATTTCGTTTCGAAATGGGGGGGTCTAACCCCTGGTCTCCCTGATTCTAGAACAGACCAGAGACCGTTTGGTTAGAGAGGCGATGGTTCCATTTGGGCGCCCCTTGGTCGCCGTGAAACCCACAGGAGGCTGGTTTGGCCTCTACCAAAGATTCATCTATGTCTTCCATTCGCTGGGGGTATGGCTGATGCGCCACCTCCCTTCCCACTGGCGGTCGTCATGCTGGCTAGCTCCTCCTTTCTGCACAGCTAAAGAGTCGCTACACTCCTTGACCATCAGCGGCATGTGAAGACCCGCCGTGCCTCCTCTGCGGCCGTCCAGTGCCAACCAGACTGACATACTCTGCAGCTTTATTCCACTGCCTCATCTTGCGGCATGCGTCTCCATGCTATCCCCCACGTAGTCAGTTGGTGTCGTCGCATTGTTGGTTTTCCTTGAAGGAACAATGATGTAACAAAATATTGAAGGGTTCAGGATGGGTTCATTAGGCCAAGACCCTCCACATTAGCTTGTAACACGAGGGTGTTTAAGTATTTAATAGTAATTGAATTTAACAACAAGATAAAACCCCCTAGGATTCCTCACCATATCCTCCCTCAAAATGAACGAATCAAGGATCAACCCATTAGTCGGTTGTCCCGTATTCATCGTATAATATGAAGAACTATGAAGAGGGAATTAAGAATGCACAAACGAAATAACTCAAACCTAGAAATGCCATAGGAATGTCTGTGCTTGAAGGTGGATTGTGTTCTTTGTTCCTGCGACTGGTTCCCCAAGAGGTCACTCGCACGTCGCCCTTTGGTTCGGTGTTATTGGGCATCTCCCGCTGGGTCGGCTTCGACTTCTAAGGGTATGGCATCGCGGTGTTCCTTCAGCACTTCGCTGCATTGTGAAGCTCTCTGATACCCCATCCCTAGCTCGATATATATATGATAGTGGGTTGGTAAGTAGCGACGTGGGGAAATAATGGGCTCATTAATTAGGAAGCTTAATAATTTCTGCAACATCATCGTGACATAATGTTGGAAGGTCATGCCATTTAATGGTTTGACACGCCGCCGGCTTTACCCTTTAATTGGTCTGTTGGAGGATATGAAATGAAATAACAAAATTATTTTATTTAATTTCTTTTAAAAAGTCTCAAAACGTAACTATTTCTCTAGACCTACTCCGTTCAATGTAAAGCCTCTCATATGTGAATCTCAGCCCTGTGGATCCAAAGGTGCCTTCAAATTTTTAATCCAAGGAACGGTTCAAATGTTATTAAACATCACTCATGCATTTAAGGAACGTACTTGAAATAATGTTCAAAAAATTATTAGCAGTCACCATCGACCCACGTCGGTCAAAGTTAGGCTCTACCTATAGGAAACAATCCCCAAAAAGCCCAATTATACTCCCAAATTTTTAATCCGAGTTTCCGTTTATAATTTTTGGATTTTACAATAAAATAATTTTTAGATAATTATTTTATCTACAGAATAAAACTATCTTTCAAGGGTGTCCCATGACGACCAACTATAGTATCTCCCTAAATAAATCATACCCTCATGAGTTTGGTGGTGATCTTGAATTTCTAATATGAGTTACTGTTCATGTGTTATAAGAATTTGAAAAATAAATAGTTTTTATTTAATTATTTTCTTTACGGTTATGCATTTTTCTAGTTTCCTCACAGGAGGCCAATGCTGACTAAACATAAGTTATGCATAAGAAAATCCATTCATCCTGAATGCAACGGTGCCCTGGGATTTTGGATCTGGGAAACCATTTATGAGATATTCATCTTTTTCAGGAAAACTTCTTCTACGTACTATTTAACGTTTAAGAAAACATTGATGGATCATTCTGGGAAATATGTTCCTCGGAATCGCTTGCCATCATATTTTTCGGCCTTGAAATAATTCCATATAATTATAAAAATCATATGGAAATTTAGGGACATTACATTTAATGTTTATCATGTTTTGATAATGGTATAGACACTAAATATGGAACACATAGGTGTGATCTAATTGATCCAGTTTTACATCACCCTTAATACTCCTTAAATGATGTATATATCATTTTATGTATTTCAATTTATAAAATATAAAGGATCTATAGTTAGTTGATATGGTCTTTAAAATATTGGTCATGGTATTTGGTGGTCATATGGACAAAGTTTTCAACTTTATCTCATTGACTAGATGAACTGGTTATTGTTTTCCTATACTGTTGAACATTTTTCTTATAGTTTCTTTAGAAAAATTTGAGTTTTATTTCCTCAGATATTTCCCTTTTGGATATGAAATATATTTATTTTTTACTATTCCACTGTTTCATATAATCATGGATTAATTTATTTTATTTTTTCTGCTTCAGTTTGGGAAAAATAATTTTATAATGTTTTTGTTCATGAATATAAGCACCAGGCCTTAAGCATTTAATAATTTTTATATAAATGAATAATTCACACAGGGGATCTTTTAGGATTAGAGTTTTAGAGAATTAGGCCATAACTATTACATAACAACTTAAAAATTACAAGTAGACCCTACTACTAAATATCAATTTTTTCATAAAATAAAAACTCTTAAAAAGACACATATCTAGTTCCATGTTTTAGACTGCATGAATTTTCCTTGATCCCATCCTTGAACATATTCATATTTAAGTACTGTGGAAAACATTTAAAATACATGAGATGAACATAAAAAGATTAGTAAGGATTATAAAATAAATCAGGAAAACATTTACCCAACAATAAAAAAAATCCATGAAACCATACTTTTCAATCATCACATACTGTATGAAATCATAAGATTTATGAATAACACACACAAATCATAAATCAAAAAGGTTGGCTATGGAATCCTTATCAAACATACATTGTAGCTATCACATCTACGTAAGGAGTTACTCTTGGAATACCCATCACTGTATATTCCCTAAATCTCTTTGTAGAAACATCGCATTTACCATTGTCACGAGACATAATGCATTAGAGAGCTATCTTGGACTCACCTGCCCTAGGATTGTCACAGAACCACCCATATACGTAAACAATTCCAAATAACCATAACATAATCATAACATATAACACATTTATAATGCAATGATAACATTTCCACATTCTAATATATCAAATCAAGATATCGAAATAAACAATGTTTTATCAAATCATTTTGAAAACCTTTTAAAAATATATTTTCTAATCAAAGTGCCCCATACCACTATCCAGATTTTAAATGAATTATCTTTTGAAAACATTAATGTCCATATAAATAAATCTTAAAACCAATTTCAAAAACATGGACATTAATGAGAAAAATTTATTAGATTAAATATTTAAAACATTTTAAACAATATTTTAGTTAAAGTGTGTTTTTAACAGAAAGGGAGACACTTGAATACAAATAATTGAGGAATAAAATTTAATCAGGACTTTATAATATCATGAGAATAATGGGATTCATTATATAATATGTCAAATTACAGTATATACACCATATAAGAGTGAATTGGTGCATAACAACACTGAATTCTCAATAGAAATGTAAATTGAGATGAAATCTATTTTATATATTGTATCCGTAAATTAAAGATAACTCAATCACATAATTATGTGTGAGGAATATAAATACACCAAATATAAGTGGATATTACATGTTAAAAAATCAGAGGTCATTCACACATATTCATATGATGACATGTTCAAGAAGTACTAGTTGAATCCAAAAAATCGAAATTGGGTTAAGAGGTTCCCTTGTAAAAAATCGATAGCATAATGAAGTATCATTAAAATTCAGAAAATGAGATGATGAGGTATAAAAGGGAATATCATCACTTGGATATAAAGTTTACATCAATAAGGATATATAATAACATATGCCAACATAATAAGATTTATAACAAAAAGAATTCTTTAATAAAGATGAGGGTGAATGGTTCCCTTACCAATTTAGTAATTTATATAACATACACCACATGAATGAAGGATCATACAATGAAGATGTAAATACTCATAAATGAATGTATATTACATAAAGAGTACAATCATGGACAATACATACACCAAACAAAATGAAATAGTGGCAAATATTACATGAATCTCATAGGAATAAAAAGTGAGAAGAAACTCATTACCAAGTTGTAATCCACTGAGTCGTATGACCGAAAGTTAATAACCACCAAATGAATCACAGAATACCATGAATATAATGAGAGTCATGATAATATATATCAAATTTCAGTACACAATACACCACATGCAATGAAAAAGTGGTGAACAATGGAAATATCATGGAATTAAAAGTGAGATAATAAAATCCCTTACCTTGTGTCCGAAATGACTCAATCGTACTTTAATATCCTAAATAATAAACTACAGTTAATTTTGACGTGCATAAAAACAATTTTCAAGTTTATTATTCCTTTTATATCACTTATTACCATATTATAAATAGTATGTTATCATATAAGTTAATGACGTCCATTTTGTTGATATTTGGTACTTGAGTCAAAAATGAACACCTTATATTTACAAGTTGTCCATGTGGTCAATCGTTCATTATATCCACAATGAAATTCATTATTTTGATATCAGATATATAATATATATCCAGTATTTAAATTATTTATTATAGTACATAATAATTGAATGTAAGAAATGAATTGCACTATTCATGGAGATGGTAAGTCGTACATACGCATGAACACTACATCCATTTCTATTTCATATTTTAATCGAATTAAAAACAAGATGATACATAGTTATATTATAATTACAATATAATATCATATACAATACTATTAACTCCATCCTTTATACATCCCACATAACGCATTAACGATTCATATCACATTGATGGGGCGGTAGTCCGCACTTCCTCTAATGAGATTATCATATTTACCCACTATGGAAGCCATAATGGAGTGATATAAATTGGATGTAAAGAAGAATAAGTAAATAATAAACATAATATTTATCATATATAAAAATAGTTCCATAATAATGGCCACCATGAGAGGCGGTAAGAGGTAATTTAACAATCATCGTTTCGTGAGGCGTTAGTTTTCCATCCACAGAAACATTATGTTCATCACCCATTAGATAGAAGTGTGCATAAGTGTAGCTCGAATAATTCATATAAAAACATCCTAATATATTAAGGATACTGGTGTTGTTAGAAAAGAAAGCAATTAAAAGAGTTTTGGGGTTAGAGATTTAAAATAATAGAAAACAAATTAAGAGAAACGGTTACCTTTAATTTGGGTAACTCCCTTTGGTTTGAACCGAAGGACTTCATGAAGTGGCTTATACCTAAGGTAAAAATTCTAGGTGGAGGATAATGATGTATAGAAATTTATTGGGCAGAGTTTGGATGAGCCAAATGGCTTGAGAGGTGTGAGGAGTTGGATATAAGTGCTTTTCTTTTTATAAGGGAGAGGAGGGGCTCTTTATGAAAGTGTGAAAATATTATTTTATTATAAAAATATTTTCGGTTTAAAAAGGTCCAAAAATCATTAGAGTCAAAGATAAGATGTATCATGGTCGAAAAAATCATCCAATAAAAAATGGACAAGTTTTGGATATTATTATAATATTTATAATATTATTTATTTAAATGATTTATTAATGAGGTAAATACTAGATCATTATTGTGTCCTGAATAATATAATTTATTCGATGTCTAAAAATTATAAATAAAGTAATATAATTTAGGAAATATTTTTATCTTTCAAAATAATATTTATAGTCAAAATATGGCTTATATAACATAGTATAAAAATTAATTACTAAAAGATTTTTTGTTAATGTCAATTTTGTCTTCACATAAAATTAATTAATCTAAATTGTCATTATCACTCCCAAGGGTCTCAATGGGGTCCCAAAATTGACCCAATGATTCCCATGGTCGTAAATTATTTATCCAATATGGTTTGGACTAGGTTTAAGGTAATTTTGAATTATTATAATAATTTTTTACCTTGAATTGTCTTATTTACCTTTAACCGCCGTAAATAATAGTCAAAAGTTACTATTCACAAAAAAAAATTAATTTCATCTTATTGAACAACATTTTACTTCTTGATAACAACCATGTATGTCAGATTTTTAAAATTCAACTCACATAAGTGGTAAAATTTCATTCAAATGAAAAACTCTGTTTTTTAACAACCACTAAGTGGTTTCACTATTCATAAAAAATTGATGTTTTTAAAAAAATACCAAAAATCCAGGCTAAGATATATCTGATATTACAAATTCAAAAATGATGTCTATTTTTATAAATTCAAAACATTTTAGTGGAATTAATAAATTTTACAATTAATTCCCATTATCAAAACCAACAGTGAGTTTTTAAGAAACAATAACTATCAAAAGATTGATACTTATTTATGTCCAATTTCAAAGTGAAATTAATTCCAATAACCATCATTGGATTAAATGGTAAAAACATATTTTAATTTCTCTTTATAACCAATTAAAAAGTTAGTCTACACATATAAATAAATGATATTAAAAGGAACTTTTGAATTAAAATACAATATTTTCACTATTCATTAAAAAATGAACTTTATCGAAAAAATTACAAAAATTTACAAAAAGTAAATTTTCATGTACCCAATATAAAGAAGGATTTTATTTGGTCGTATATAATGTATTAAAGTGACCAAAACAACATTTTAAAAGGGTTCTCTATTATAAGGTGATAAATCGGCCTTTTAATGTAAATTATTCTTAAATTTAGATTCATTGACATTTTAAGCCTCTAACTTTTATTGGTTAAATGTAAATACATTTAACAAATATATGTAATAATATTTTATTTAGATTCATTTATTCTCTCCAATACAATGTCCTGGAGTTAACTACCCTTTCAAATAATAATATATTATTGGTGTGCAACATAACATTTCAAAGAAACCTGTTGTTGCGTATCGGGTACGCTTTCGAACATAAAAACCCTTTTAAAGTAAAATTAATATTTAATTCAAAATTTTATATAATGAAAAAGACATATTCTTTATTTACCTGGGATGTTACATCCTTCCCCCATTTTGGGAATTGCATCCTCACAAATTTAAAAATTGTTCTTCGAAACATTATTGAAAGTCCCATATCGGAAAAAATAGTTGGTAAAACAATCACATTAAAATAAATAAAGAGAAGTAAAATGGTTACCTTAGTTAACCCATAATATGATTCCATGAATACATGGATATGTAGGAGAGAAAAAAGGGTCATGTTCTGATTGAGAGTGATAGGAAACATGATTAAGAGGAAGTTAACCATATGAAAATCCCAAACTTATGATGTGTGTAAATTGTCTTTGACTGCCCAGTAGGAAACATAAACTAACAACGTTTTTGTTTTACATTCCTTTTCATTATTTTGAAAAATTAATCTTTTACATTGAATGAAAACATAAGGAAATATACTTACCTTCAAGTAGAGTTTCATCTTTTTATAAGCTTCCATAAAAACTAATCATTTCTCTAAACGATGAGCATTCAGAAAGACTTGGTCACATCAAAAGCACAAGAATATTCTTCTAGAGAATCACTTAATCCACAAAAGGAGAACTATCTATTTTCAATCTATTTAGAGATCATCCAAAATTGTTAGTACAAGATCATATAATCACTAAAAGTATAATCTTTTATAAAAAGAAATACAACTCTTAAACTCCAAAATTCCACAAAAAGAACCCAAGGTTCTTGAAAACCCATTAAACAAATAGTTATCTTTAAAATTATTCAAGTAAATCCAAACTAAGATTGAAACTCAAACCTCTGAAACATTTAATCACATAGTATTCCAAGGTAAATCTTAACATTTATCTCCAAATAACATCATTTACTCTTAAAGACTCATACTGAAAGTAATTAACATAATCACATATCCTCCATGATAGGTTAATTATTTCCATAGAAAACCCACAATCTACTTTTTATTGATTCATAAGATCATCTATCCAAAAAGAATTAGTCATACTAACCAAGGACATCACATAGTCCAGTTGTTGGAGATAAATACCAGTCGCACTTTGGTTGTGGGTTTGATTCCCATAGCTTTTCTGACGTGACGGGTTATCGCAGGGTTAGCGGGTTGTCCCTTTTCAGAAAATAAATAATTTTATAACATTTCAAAAAAGATATAAATTCATAAAAAATAACCATAACATATTTTAACCACAAAGGTTATCTAATAAATTTCATTTTTCATCCAAAAATGTATTAACCAGTAATTTCCTCAAATTCATGGATCATATAAACCCAAATGGTTCTTTATAACTATAACCACAAAAAAGAAGATAATTATTCCATGAATAAAATTTTTATATATCAAACACCAAGGTTACACATACTATAAAAAATCTTCTAATGTAATCACATTTTTAGAAGAGCCTTAATATTTTAAGCATTTCACCATCCCAAATTTGACAATAACTTCTGAATGCCTTATATGTTTACTTCTTTACTCATTCAACATTCTTCATGATCCATTAACCATTCATTTACTACTTATCATGATATACTTATTTCCTACAAACAAAATCATGAATCACGTCCTAATATATCAATAATAGGAAAAAATATGTTAAGAAATAATCCATACCTTTCATTGGACATTTTCAGTTTTATCATCCTCAATCAGAATGGAATTAGGTATGGGAAAACAAATATTTTTATGATTCTAGTGATCCCATTCTAAAAAGTTCTTCGTAGGACATGTGTTTTCAAAATGACCATGCACACCAGATTTAAAACATTCAACTGATCCATCGGAAAGGACTTCATTCCCTTTCATTGAGTCAACTAGATGCTTCATTTTTCCACGGAAGGTTCTGGATTTTTGACCTTCATTTCCACATCTATAGAATCTTTCTATCCCTTTAAAACATTTTCCTAGGTGTTTCTTTCCACATATTCGACACATCGGTTTTTGAACACACCTACCTTCATTATTATTACCAGAACATCCGTAGGGATTTGTTTCTCGCATATATGATGCCTTATAAAGAACATTAAGGTTCAGGTGGTCAATCAAGACTCTAGATAGTTGGTTGAGAATAACCACTAGATTTCTCATTGCAGCACCCATTTCATTCAGTTTCTCATTCATAAAGCCATCACAGTTTTCTTCACATCCACTGTTACTTTGGTTCCTGCTAGATCCATCCATTTACTAAAACCAAAAAGGTCAGTGTGATTATATCAGTAAAACCAACATATAATATCTTATGAGAAGGGTAAACAAAATGATATACGTGTTCATGTTATCTTAAACTCATTCACATTATCTAAAAAACTATGACTCTTTCTGAAATCCTAACCATTATTGTAATGTCACTTATACTTAAAGAATTCTGTAACCTATAAAGTTATCTAAACCGACCTTGGATACCAACTATAAGGACCTGGCCTTAAACATTTCTTAATCATGAATTAAATGAATAATTCACATTGGGTATCTTTTCAGGTTTAGATTTTTAGAGAATTATGCTATAACAGTTACATAACAACTTGAATATTACAAGTCTACACTACTACTCAGTGTCCATTTTTTTCATAAAATAAAAACTCTTAAGAAGACAAAAGTCTAGTTCCATGTTTTAGACAACATGAAATTTCATCTATCCCATCCTTGAACCTATTCATCTTTAATTCCTGTGGAAAACATTTCAAAAACATGGGATGAGCATAAAAAGCTTATAAAAGTTTATAAAATAAGAAAGGAAAACATTATCCAAACAATAAATACAAATCCATGAAACCATAATTTTCAATCATCACATACCTTATGAAATCATAAAATTTATGTATAATAGACACAAATCGTAAATCATAAAGGTTACTAATGGAATCCATATCAAACATACATTTTATCTTTCACAACAACGTAGGGAGTTACACTTGGAATAACCATCACAGTATATTACCTAAATCTCTTAGGAGAAACATCACTTTTACCTCCTTCACATTACCCAATGAATTGGAGAGCTATCTCGGGCTCACCCGCCCTAGGATTATCACAGAACCACCAGTTTACATAAACAATTCCCAATAACCATAACATAATCATAAAATATAACACACGTAAAATGGAACGAAAACATTTCCACATTATAATATATCAAATCAATATATTGAAATAAACAATGTTTTATAAAATCATTTTTAAAACCTTTAAAAAATATATTTTTGATTCAATGTGTCCCATACCACATTAAATAATTTAAATGAATTGTCATTTGAAAACATTAGTGTCCATATAAATAAATCCTAAAACCGATTTTGAATTCAAGGACATTAATGAGAAATATTTATAATAATAAATCTTTAAAACATTTTAAACGATATTTTAGTTAAAGAGTTTTTTTAAAAAAAATAGAGACACTCGAATACAAATAATTGAGGAATAACATTTAATCATATCTTTAAAATATCTTGAGAATAATTGTCTTCATGACATAATATGTCAAAGTACAGTATATACACCATATAAGAGTGAATTGGTTCATAACAAGAATTAATTCTCAATGAAAATGTAAATTGAGATGAAATCCCTTATAAAGATGGTATCCTTAAATTAAATATAACTCAATCACATAATTATGTGTGAGAAATATAAATACACCCAATATAAGTGGATATTACGTATAAATAAATCATAGTTCATTCACACATATTCATAGGATGACATGTTCATGAAGTACAAGTTGAACCCAAAGAATTGATAGTGGGTTAAGAGGTTCCCTTGAAAACATTCGAGAGCCTAACGGGGTCACATTAAAACTCAAAAAATGAGTTGATGATATATTAAATGGAATATCATCACCTGGATAAAATTTTACATAATTAAGGATATATAAGAACATATCCTAATATAATAAGATGTATAACAAAAAGAAGTCTTTCATAAAGAGGAGG
This sequence comes from Viscum album, assembly GCA_963277665.1. Classification (NCBI taxonomy): domain Eukaryota; kingdom Viridiplantae; phylum Streptophyta; class Magnoliopsida; order Santalales; family Viscaceae; genus Viscum; species Viscum album. The sequence goes on from OY728142.1 coordinate 1,057,741,536, forward strand.
GTGAATGGTTGCCTTACCGATTTGGTAATTCAGAAAACATACGCCACATGAAAGAAGGATCATACAATGAAGATGTAAATTCTCATAAATGAACTTATATTACATTAAGAGTACAATCATGGGAATTACAAACACCATACAAAAAGAAATAGTGGCATATATAGCCTGAATCTCATGGGAATAAAAAGTGAGACGAAACCCTTTACCACATTGTAATAAACTAAGTCATATGAACAATAGTTAATAACCACAAAATTAATCACAGTATTCCATGAATATAATGATAATCATGATAATATATATCAAATGGAAGTACAAAATACACCACATGCAGTGAATAAGTGGCGAACAATGGAAGCATCATTAAATTAAATGTGATATAAGAAAATCCATTACCTTGTGTCCGACTTGACTCGATCGTTCATTAATATCCTGAATAATAAAATAATGTTAATTTTTACTTTCTTAAGAAGCTTTTTCAGGTTTATTATTCCATTTATATCACTTATTACTATATTATAAATAGTATGTTATCATTTAAGTTAATAATGTCCATTTTGATGATATTTGGTACTTGAGTCAAAAATGAACACCTTATATTTACATGTTGTCCATGTGGTCAATAGTTAATTATATCAAGGATGAAATTAATTATTTATATATCATATATATCACATATATCCAGTATATACAAGTATTTATAATAGTACATAACATTTGGAGGTATGAAATGAAATGCACCGATCATGGAGACAGTATGCCATACGTACGCAAGAAAGTTACTTCCATTTCTATTTCATATTTTAATGGAATTAAAAACATAATGATAGATAGTTATATTATAATTCCAGTATAATATCATATACAATATTATTAACTCCATCCTTTATCTGTCTCACATAAGGCATTAACGAGTCATATCACGTTGAGGGGGCGGTAGTCCGCATTTCCTCTAATGAGATTATCGTATTTACCCACTATGGAATAGATAATAGAGTGATATAAATGGGAAGTTAAGAAGTATAGGAAAATAATTAAAATAATATATATCATATATAAATATAGTTACATCATAATGGCCACCATGAGAGGCAGTAAGAGGTAATTGAACAATCATCGTTTCGTGAAGCGTTAATTTTCCATCCACAGAAACATTATGTTTGTCACACATTAGATGGAGGTGTGTGTACGTGTAGCTCGAATAATTCTTATAACAACATCCAAGTATATTGAGGATACATTTTTTGTTACAAAAAAAATGAATAAAAAGATTTTAGGGCTTAGAGATGTAAAATAAAAGAAATCAAATTAAGAGAAACTGTTACCGTTAATTTGTGTAACTCCATTTGGTTTGAACCAAAGGGCTCCTTGAAGTGCCTTCATCCTAAGTTAAAGCTTCTAGATGGAGTATAGGGATATTAGTATATTAATTGGGCCGATTTGGTATGAGAAAAATGGCTTTAGTGGTGTGAGGAATTGGTTAGAAGTGGTCTCTTTTTATAAGGGAGAGGGGGGCTCATTAAGAATGTGTAAAAAGATTATTTTTTTATAAAATTATATAGGTTTTAAAAATGTACAAAAATATTTAGAGTCAAAGATACAATGAATCATGGTCTAAATAAATAAGCCAATAAAAATTGACCATGTTTTGGATGCTATTTTAATATTTATAATCTTATTTATTTAACTGATTTATTAATGAGGTAAACACTGCATCATTATTGTGTCATTATTAATTTAATTTATTCTCTGTCTAAAAATTATAAAAAAATACTATCATGTAGTAAATCTTATTATATTTCCAAATAATATTTATTGTCGAAAATATGACTTATATAACTCCATATAAAAATTAATTACTAAAAGTTTTTTTTAATGTCAATTTTGTCTTCACATTAAATTAATTAATCTAAATTGTCATTATCACTCCCAAGTGGCTCGATGGGGTCCCAAAATAGAACCAAAGATGCCCATGGTCGTAAATAACTCAACCAATAAGGTTTGGAAATGTTTTAAGGTAATTTTGAATTATTATAATATTCTTTTTACCTTGAATTTCCTTATTTACCTATAACCATGGTAAATAAATGTCAAAAGTTATTATTCACCAAAAAATATTTTCATCTTATTGAAAAAAAATTTATTTATTTATAACAACCATTTATTTAGGATTTTCGAAATTCAATTTATAGAAGTGGTAAAATTTCCTTTAAATGAAAAAGTCTATTTTTTAACTACCACTATGTGGTTTCACTATTCATCAAAAATTGATGTTTTTCAGAAAAATACCAAAAATTTAGCACAGGATATATTTGATATTCTGAATTCAAAAATGATGTCTATTTTTCCAAATTAAAAACATAGATGTTTCATTAATTAATTTTAAAATTAATTCCTCTTATCAAAACAAATACCATGTTTATAAGAAACAATAACAATCAAAAGATTAATACTTGTTTATGTCCAATTTCAAAGTAAAATTAATTTCAATGACCAAACATGGATTAAATGGTAAAAATATATTTTAATTTATCATTAAAACCAATTAAAAATACAATCTAAATATATAAATAAATTATATTAAATGGAAATTTTGAATTAAAATACAATATTTTTCATTATTCATTAAACAGAAGAACTTTAACGGAAAAATTCCAAAACATTACACAAAGTAAATTATTATGTCCCCATTCTAAAGAACGAGTTAATTTGGTCATATAGAACATATTAAAGGGACAAAAACTATATTTAAAAAAGGTTCTCCATTAAAAAGTGATAAATTGTCCTTTTTATGTAAATTATGCTTAAAATTATATTCATTCACATTTTAGGCCTCTAACCTCTATTTATTAAATGTAAATACATTTAACAAACATGTATAATCATATTTTTGATAGTTTCTCTCATTTTCTCCAGTACAACAGCTTGGATTTAAATACCGTTTAAAATAATAATATATCATTAGTGTGCAACGTATGATTTCAAACAAACCCGTTGTTGCGTATCAGATACCCTATAGAACATAGAAACCATTTTAAATTAATATTAATATTTAATTAAAAAATTAATAAATATGAAATATTCAAATTATATATTTACCTGTGATGTTACAAAGCATGGTTTCCAGTATTCAACCCATGAGTATAGTGAATTCCCTTCGGATATGTAATTATTTTATATTGATACATATTTTATAGGTCGTTTAGGTTAGGTTCATCACATATATTTTAGGATGTCTTATGTCAAGTCCATCAACACTGAAATTCATCACATGATAGTAGTAGTCTAACATAAAGTTTACCATCTTCATGCATGGGATAACATTTATTGTATCCTCACTTAGGATTGTGAAAAAAATATGATACACCATTTAATGTCAATAAAATCCTATTTACCCAATTAATTATTTAAATATAAAAGAATCAACTATCAAATAATTATAATCCATTTATTTGAATGATACATGATCATAAAAACATTTATTATTACATTATATCGATACCCATAAAAAATAAAACTGGTTTATTAAATATTTCCTACCCTGAGTGGCCTGAAGGCCTTCTTTTTTATTTTATTTTGGAAAATTCCCCTTTTAAGAGTTAATGGGGATCCCTTGCATGACCCGTATGCCCAAGGAACATGGTCCAACACGAACCAAAGGCCAACACATGAACCAAATGCCCAGAGGCATACTTTGCCCAATTTATGACCCGTAGGCCCAACCAACTAGAACTGCCCCTCCCGAGCTTCTACATCATTGATTACCTCGCTGCCCACCATGAATTTTTTTTTTGCTAGCATTGTCCCAAACAAAGATACTTGGTGCCTGGAACCGATGGAGGTATCCATACCCTATCATTCTTAAAATATGGTTAGCTCTTCTTCCGGTGACTTTTACTCTTTCTCTAATCCTTTTTGGGGCCTGCTCTGTGTGAAAAGATCTACTCTTTAGCTTTGCGGCCCAAAGGCCCTGAGGCCCAAATACCTTTGATTAACTGAAGGCCATGAGACCCGTAGGCCCAAACCGGTTTCCCGAAGGTCAAAATTAGTTGAATAGTTCTTGTTGCTAACATACCTACTATAGTACCTACTAAAACACTCCTACAGTACTTCTACAGTATGAAAAATCCTCCTCCACCAAGTATGAAACCTGGGTCTCTTAGATGCTAAGCTGGAGCCCTTAACACTCAGGTGCAATCTCATTCTCTTCTTAAATATTTCCTAATTTTAACAAAAACCCATATATAAAATGAGTAAATATTGTATTATTTGATAACTAACCATGTGTAGCTTAAATAACATTAATGTATTCATTCATGCTTTGAAACTATCACTGGAACATTTCATGAGAAAAATACATTCTTCATTTAAAAGTTAAATATTTAAATCCAACCAAAATTAAACATGAAAGAGAAAAGTATTCATTGATAATGAATATGGAATCCTATAAAGAAATATTCATTGAAAATATAATTTATAATGGTAGGAAAAATAAATTCTTCAATGTATGTTAAAACAAATATATTATTCACAAATTTGATTAAAATATGTCATTCTGAAAAAAATAATAATCCTTTTATATATATTTATTTAATTTAAAATGTGGAAAAAATTAATTATATAAATATATTAATGTTATTATAAACATTCATGCTATATTTTAAGGAAAATATGTACCTGTAAAAAATTATTCCCTACCGATTAGAACACAATGTTTATTTTACTGAAATACAACTATTCATAGATTTAACTACACAGAGAGGGGAATATGAAAATAAATAATGTTATTTCAAAAATTAACTCTATTAGAATAAATTTTTTTTGAGAGATATATAATATAACATAACCATTAGAAATTTACACATAACCAATCCTTTTATTGAGAATTAGAAATATAAAACCCTTACAAATAAAGTACCTTTTTAATGAAAAATAATTCGATGTAAAAATTGTTTCTAGATTTTAAAAAACATTAATTACTATGTATCCTAGATATATAATATATAAATATATATATAATTTATTATTTTGACGTATTAAATATAAATGGGTTGTTAACATCATATTTATCTCCATTAAACAATATCAAGATGATGAATCGTCTCCATATATTCAAATGGATTTTTACCCATTCTAAAATCATGTAAAATAAATTGATAATTATATAAATTAAATATTTAAACAATTTTAAAACATATTAAATCCTATATGATTCACTTTTATAAATTATACACAAATTTTTTCATAATATATTATTAAAATCCCCTATTCTGGGTTGTAACTATTTCATATTACAAGCATTGTTTAGTTTAGAATCTATGGTACTAAAAAAATTATAATTAGTCAATAATCAATATAAGATAATGAATTTTATAATTTTCATATTTATTTATTATAATAATAATTATAACCATTCATTTAAATTGTTGCTGAACATTTAATATCATCACTTTAGGGGTACAGCATCCCATACATAGGTGCGAGTGACATTTCTAATATTTGATTGATAGATGGAATGAATGTTAAATAATAAATCATATTTTTTTAATACTTAATATAACATAAAAATAATATATGTTCATTAAATTTATCCTTAATATCATCCATTATATGGTTAAAATGTAATAAAATTCTCTTAGTGGAGGTAGTTGTCGACACGTACAAATAAGTTACATTATCATTATAAAACATATGAGCCATTAGGATGGTAGACAAGTTATTATAATCAAAAAATAATATTTATTTTTTAAATATAATATAAATTTATTAAATATAAAAATAACCATCATTGAGTGTTGGTCATGGAATATGAATCATATCTCTATGTGATGAAGGTAATCCACACATATGAATAAGGGATAAGATCTTCTCCTATTTGATAGAAAGGAGGTGGGAAATGGTTATTCAAAAAACATAATAACATCCATATATATTTATGGTACTATATTAATCATTATATATTGAATAAAATATGTTATTAATAATTTTTAGAATTAAAAATATTGACATTTCTCAGTTGATATTAATAACATTTATGTGAGATACCTCATTTAGAATAAACATAAAGTAATAACAAATTTGTATTATGAGAGGAAACTAGGGTATATATTGAATGAGAATAATCATGTAAGGGGTTATAGTCGATATTTATAGATATAAAAGATAAAAATTAATGATTAATGGAGGAAAATATGTGTCTTTTAATATGTTAGGGGAGGGACACACATGGAATTACTATAAATTTTATAATAGTATTATATCATTTAATTGTGAATGTGGATCGAAATATGCATGAATTAGAAGGTAAGACAATATTGTGTTTAAATATGTTAAACAAATAATAATTATAGGTATTTATATGGAAAAATTACTTGTATATCATAGTATTACCCACTATAAACATGTTTTAACATTAATAATGGAATCAAGTTGTTAATTTTTTAATTATTCATTATTTTCAAAAATGAAATCATTCTCTTGAAAATATTATTACATTTGGATTAAAAAATTATAATTAATATTATCGAATACATTTTCTTCGTATGGAAAATTATATTTTTAAAAATAGCAAGAAAAATACCATGATAACCATATACATAAAAATATATTTTCGAGAATAAAACTATATTTATTAATTTTCAATGCATACTAAAAACAATAAATTTATTGTTAAAAGATTATATTTAAAAAATATATATATTTCATTAATTTCATTAATGAAAAAAAAATCATTTAATAAATTAAATTAAAAACCCATTATGTATACAAAAAAGAGTTTAGAAAAATATTTTTTGCCAAAAAATTACCTTTTTAAAAAATATTGTATAAATATGATTCATATTTAAATATTTATATTATTTATAAATAAAAGAGAGATATATTTTTTATTATATATATAAAAATTATAAAGGTAATTTTAAATTACATGATATAATTTAGGGAAATAGAAGATTAACAATCAAATGGTATATTGCACTTTTCATAGAAAATATATATATTTATGAAAATTCCAAAAATAACCACCCTAAAATAATACTAAAATAACGAATTGAAAAACAATTTTAATTCACAATAACAAATATTTTTTTAAAATTTTATAAATCAATTAAATTGATCCTCAGAAAGTGAAAATAAAAACTATTTTTGTATGAAAACTTTATTTTGAGTATAAAATAACATTAATTAAAATTGTGTACATCATTATTATGAATCAATAATTAAATTTTAATTGTCTAAAAAATTGATTTGGATTTTACATAAAAAAATTTAATTATTCATACTACCAATTTAAAGGTAATGTTATAATTTTCACATTTAAATAAAATTATTTATATTTTATATCACAGTTCGATTGAACCATTTTATTGCATGTTTAGAGAGATACCATGAATAATTATTTTTTATAATAATTTAGGTGTATTATCAGTTTGTTATATTTCTTAATTATTTTTTCAATGGTTATATGGTTACAAAAATTATGTTTTTAAATTAATTGTTTATGATATGGTACATGGAAATTATAAATTTTGACGTGTAATTATGGGATAAAGATTTCCAAAAAAATGTTAGTGATTTAGAAAATTTTAGAATTATTATTAGACAACTATTTTAGTTAAACCTTTTTAAAGGGTAAAATGAATGGATTAAAATGGGGTTTTAATATGATTTCCTGAAATTAAATCACATTTTTGTATGTTTTTTATGGGTTTTAATAGTTTTCTTCGAGAAAAATTTAGATTTTAGCTTATGATTGTGATTTATTTTCTATGGTAAATTTTTATGTTGGAGAAGGAATGTTTTTTAATGTTTTTTAATGTTCATTATTGGAAAAAGTGTTTTTTATTAATTTTTTTATCCATTTATATTTTTTTTGTTCACATCACGTATTTTTAAAAAAAATCAAAAGCTCTTAAGATGTGTATGAACAATACATGGGTCAAACATTCCACTATAGTGGGTAACCTTAAAAGAAGAAAAGTTGCCTCGAATGAAAGATGGTTGTAATTTTAGAACATGTTATTGTGGAAATAGTGTAAATTTTGAGTAAATTTACACTTGTATATTTAATTTTTAAAATAAAATGATTTTATTTTATATTTATCATTAAATATTTTTTTTTATTTTAACCAATCTACACCAATAATACTAAGTGAAAATAGGTCAATATAAACACTTGAATTATTATTCATTAACATGACATTTAACCTCATGATTTTTGGTTTGGTGAGTTGGAAGATAACTAAAAAAATTAAGAAATCTATTATTTAAACCTGTATAAATTAATTCATTTATTTTCAATTGGATAGTTAATAAAATATTTTTATTTCATTGTGAAAAGATATGTTTTCTGAAAAAATATTTTTATGAGATTAATGTGTTCGTATATTAATAAATTATATTATTCTATATTAATGAATTTATTTAATTAAATGCCTTGAGAATATAGTAATTTAAATATTTTAAATTTTAAATAAATATTTTTACATTTTAATCAATAAATTTATACTATGTTTTATTTTCAAAAATTCATTTTCAAGAAAAACATTATTTTGGTGTCCTACACACATATTTTAAAATTAATTTCCTCTACTAATAGAAATTGAATTATATAAATATTTCTCATTATTTTGAATTATAATAAATGATATTTTATAATTTTTCAATCATAATATATATTCATTATGAATTTGGAAATGATGTAAAAAATTATTACTACAGTAATGGTTAAAATGGGTTAATGTCGGGTTAAACTAAATATTTAAGGTTCTAATCAACCTAAACCATTTAAAAATACATTAGGATAAATTATTCACTATCATATATCATCATGAATTTTATTTTGAGAGAATTTATATCGATTTTATCATTATTATGACTTTATTATATTTTGAAAATAATTATAATTATAAATGTGCCACTCCTCTCAGTTATGAGAATCACACATGTCGTCTTTTTCCACAAAAAATTACCCTATATCTCAACAATATAATACCCCAATATATTATAAAATAATATATAAATGACTTATATTTTTTATATTCTTGAAAAACCATCCTTTTATTCATTAAGAATGGATTCAATGGAAATTTCTCCAAGAATAGGTATATGGTCTATCAATTACTTTTCATGTTTTTTATTTGTAATCTTATTTTAAATCAATTTTAACCATACTAAAATAATTAAACTATTATATCTATTATAGGGTGACGATTTTATGAATATTTTAAAACCATTCTGAACATTCTTGTCAACAAATGGACTATTAAAATATAAATTTTTTATGAATGGACTACCACCTCCACATATAAATATTAATCATTTTAATTTACCATAAATTTTGGTTGGTTTTAATAATGGATTTAATATTAAAATATAATATTTATAATTTATTCTTTTTCTACAAAATTAATATCAAAAAATCAATATATCATTTATATCCATTTGAAAATGATATTTTTGGCCATGCATACTTGTGGAAAACTACATCCAAGAAATATTGTAATTTTTCAATCATTTATTTTTATGTATATATCTATAAAATCATAATTGAAAAATAAATATGATAGTTATTCAAATATTAATAATATTAATATTTTGAAACATGGAAATATATCATCTACTAATACCATCAAACCAAAAAAAAAGAATGGAAATGAAATGATTTTTCACAAAACTATTCATTTTAGGGAATAAATTATTAACAGAAGGATAATAAGAAATTTTAAATGAATGGAAAATATATTGATATGTATTAATATGTTTGAATAATATATTTATAATAAATCATTAGTTAAGGTATTTTATATTTATATGTGCATGCTGGATGATTTGACTTGTGGTATGTGTTTTTTTTGTTACATTCACATGACATTTCTAGATTAGAAATGTGAAATATCCATTGATGAAAATTATTTTGATCATGTTATTAAAAAACATATATTTTATTATTCACTATTTATTTTAGGAAATTTCTTCTCTTATTACCATTTTACACTCTATTTAACTAATAATTATTTGGAATTTTATTATGAATAGTTGACCAATATACATCTTTAGTACTAAAATTGTATCTTACATATCAATGTTATAAAAAAAGGTTTTTAAATATTTATTACATATACATAAAAATTTTTAAAATTAAAATTTCCATTAACATTTAAATAATTAAAAATTAATAGAAAATAATAATTTTGCTTAATTGTTTTTCTGAACATATTTTTTATACTTTTTAGAAAATTGTGAAATAATTTTGTCATTTTAAAATATGTTGTATGAATGAATTTTCCCACAACCAATAAAATTATTTTCATTTAATATTAATTTATTATTTTCTTTTTATATTTTCAAAAAATAATTTTTCTTTATAGTCTTGGAATTTATAGTGAAAATGTTGTCATAATAAAATTATACATTTATCATGTTATCAATGGAATTATTTAATGATAATTTAATGTTATTTTCATTTATGTTAAAATAAATTACTATTTTAATCTGTATGAGTGATATTATATTGTCAAACCATAAATGTTATTTCATTTTATTGATTATGATAATTATTATTTAAGGATTACTAATTGAAAAAATTTCTTTCTATGGTATTTATTATATTATGTAGAAAACGTATTAATTTCTTTATATATATGTAATTCAATTATTCGATGATAAAATATACATAAACAATGGACTGTTTCCACATGTTGTGATATGATGATATAATTAATTTTTTCATCATGTGAAACACATATGTATGTTTTTCATTATTTTAAGGGTGGGCCCAGAATTATATATCCCTCTATTTCATTGGAAAATATGGTTATATAATATGATAATAAGAGATGTAATTGGGAGTGAACCTAGTTTAGTGTGGAATCATCCCAAAAATATAATGTTTAGAGTTTACCATGAATATGTAAATGATATAACAAGGAGTGAACCTAATCCACTCTGATATTAATTGACATTATAATTTAAAATTGAAATAGTTTACAAAATTTTTAATTTAAAACACTTATGTGTTGGGATTATGATATGTTATTATGGATAATGTTGGATTACTGATTATTTCAAACACTTATAACATATGAATTGTTTTGTGAAAGAACAGTATTCCATGATTTTGGACTTTTATTTTTTCACTACTTTATTATTATTATTATTATATGTTATTGTCATGTTCTCATTCATTTTTGGTTATTATATGTTAATTTATGATCAATTATTGTTATCTTATATGAATATACGTCTTGATAATATTATCACACTATTTTCTATGTTTTATTCCCCCTGTTTGGGAATAATGTTTTAATGTAGTGTATGTTAAAAGATACACCATGTGATATGTAATTTTTTTGTGATATTGAATATATTTTATGAAATAACATGATTATACATCTAATAATTAAAGACAATAATACATTTTGGTTATATGGAATGTATTGTTGTTAGATATATTGAATATTCATCTAATGTTTTGTAATATATATATATATATATATATATGAAATTATCATGGGACCTAAGATGATAGCAGGGTGTGTTTTTGTTTTTTATAGATATTGTTATGAGATATATTTGTTGAATTCACCAGGTATAAATATATGAAATGGATAATAATATGATGATTTAAAAAAGAAGACCCTATGCTGTTTTCATATTAAATAGATCTATATTTATATAATTGAATATGGATGTGGTTTGGGAATAGATACCCATGTGAGTAACTACTCACAAAGGAGTATATTGTGTTTTAACATGATAGTAATTGGTGAATGATGATTTAGTATTAGACTACCCTCTTATCTATACACTCACTAGAGATATTCTTGGTCTAATTCAAGTTTTTGTTATATACCAATATAAAATATTTGGATAGATTATGGAAATGAATGGTCTAGTATAATAATATGGTTTCATCATTTGGAAAAAATGTGTCATTATTTAAAAAAAATCGGAATGTATTTTCATGATTACAATATTAATCTCTATTATTATCACTTCATAAAATATATTGTTTTATCTTTGTAAATTTATGGATTTTGGAGGAATAATGTTAATTCAGAATGAGATGTTGAATTATATTCACATGCTCAATAGATACCAATTTAAATGGGGTAATTTATGTCAAATATTGTGGCTATGCTGGCATAACTATCTCATGATCAGAATTGTAACATTAATAATGACTAAAATACAAGTGGTCATAGGAAGGAAAAACTCAATTTTGATAAGTTTATTTGGATTCATGCACCTCACATCAATGGTTACTTTAATACACCAATTTCTAATAAATACATCAACTCTATATATAATTTTTTCTTAATAATAAAATTATCATACTTTGATATGGTCAATTTTAATTGTATTGTTTGGATATTGAAGATGGTCAATGATGTAATATTATAAATAATATAATGAAAGGTAGAGATATGAAGTCAATGACATGGTAAGAGTTCATAAAATTATGATCTGATATGTATTTCCTAAAACTATTCTCTTAAAAAACAAATTTAATTAATGGACTATGGTATTATTATGTTGAGTTGATTTGTATTTCTACAGAAAATAACACTAGAAATATATGGAATTCTTCTAGTTTTATCATCAAGAATGAAGGAATTGTTTACCAATTAATTGTTGTATTGATATCATGTCTTCTAAAAAAATTTGCTTTGATATGAATTGAATTAAATGAATAAATTGTACGATGATATATAAATATTGAAATGGCAATATACAACTTTAAATGATCTGGTGGTTTCATGGATAAGTAATATAATGTTGGGATTTTGTGAAAATCCTCATAATGAGACCTATAAAGTAATAAATATTATCCATCCATCATGTCTGTTTTTTGGATTGAACAACAAATGAAATTTTATTAGGTTGTTTTTTAAATGATTTATGTGTGGAAAATTAGAGCATAGAGAAAAATAAGGCTTAATTGAGGTGATTAGTTAACTCAATAGAAGGAATATTTAAATATATCAACCAATTGTTTCACACATTCTCTAATTCTATAATATCAATGATTAAATAAATTATTCCAATCACTGATAAAACAAAAGGTATGATGATGAAATTTTGTGTCAGTTACATCTAATGATATGAGACAAATGGAATGATCATTTGTTCCCAACTATTGATTTGGATCATTACAATAATGTTTTGAAAGGTAAGTATACCATTTATTATAGATTTTCAAATGTATTATTTTATTCTTTGTTAACCCACACTTTTTTATCGAATGAATTTAATTATGGTATAACTTCACTACCAAAATCATATGATGATGAGTTATAATTGAAAACACATAGTGGTACTATTGACACATTTCATGTCAATAATTCCAAAATGATAAATATTTATCATAATTTACATCCAACAAATCTTGTAATTCTCTATTTAGCTAAATTTTAAGTCCTTTTGTTCATGGATTAACTCTCTATATATTGATTCTATGTAAATCTTATGGGAATATAAGTTTAATTTGATATTATATGTCAACCAATGACTAAATTTTATGGAAATAATGCAAATAGACTAACAATGGAAGATACATAAATTGAATCTTCCATACTACCAATTCGTGTGGGATATTTATGTCCAATGGTTATGGTGAAATGGAAAAAATAATGATTTAGATATTGTTTAGGTTTAGAAAAATTTATTTTCTAAATGTTTTCCTAATATTATGTATGATCTTGAAGATGAGTTTTAAATGTACCTTTTACCTAGGGCTACACCAACTGATGGTACTCGATATAGAATGGTCGTGATTGCGAATCATTAAATGAAGAATAAAATCAAGGATAATCATGATAATTGAATATTCATCCTTGTTTTGTCACCAAGCGGTGAAATTATTATTTTTAATATAAAAATTTATGTCATTGGATATTTTTATTGATTATTAACATCTTAATATGATTAAAATCATGAAATCATAATCTCTAACACATAATTAATACCTTTATAATAAAATATTCCTAGATAATTACTTTTAAAATATTGAAATAACTTATAGAATTCATAAATTGAGGGTCCATTAAGAATATATTCCTAAAACTTCCATATGTTGGAATTTAGGTCATGTTAAATTTATAGTGATGCTATTTGAAGTGAAAAATTCCACCATTATCTTCATTTATTTGATGAATAAATTAATTATAGATTTCCAAGATCCGTATATTATAATTTTTATACATTATATAATTATATATACCAAGAAAAATAGAATATTTTGATGATCAATTGTTGATTTATTGAATACATTGAAGAAGGTGAAATATTATTAAATATTTAGGAAGGGTGAATTCAAGTAAAAAAGTGATTCATTATTGTGTCATATAATATCATGATTTGGTATATCTTTATATCCTTATAATATAAATGTTATGATGAAATGACCTACAAAATCATCAAAATGAAATATGTAGTTTTATTAAGTTGTAAATATAAAATCAGAACATTAATAGAGACCTCAAATAGCTATCTAGGAATATAAATATGTTGACAAATATGTGGGCCATGATTCATTGGACATATGAATTGGTGGAAATTATCATATCTCTAAAAAGGATTGTTCTGTTCACTAATGCATAGAGTACCACTAAGTGGATATGGATTTATAATCTAGAGTGACATATTTAAAAATGAAATATGATTCATCTTCAATTAGAATGATATGGTGATAGTTTATGCCTCATTCAAAATATAAATTCATTGTAAAAATTATTGGATTCATCATTTATTGTTGGATGAATAAATGATTCATTCAAAATATGAAGGATTTATATTTACTACGAAATTTTTTATTTATATATTGATGATAAAATCAATAAATATATATACACATATAATTAATTGAATATGTTCCAATGAATATTACTGTAACTGAATTATGATTATATTTTTTCAATACATTACCACCCCTTGATAGTGAAAAGGTACCTGATTCTTTATGTTAGAAAGATCATGCATATTATTCCATCTTCAGTAGTGAATGTGATAAAATATTTTTTTGTAATAGAATAGATAAACCACAATGTTATCAAGAAATGGAATAGATCATATCATTCACACATGAATGTCAAACCATCCATCAATGTAACGATTAATTAGGCAATGATTAAGGGTACATAACTAAATATAAAGGTTTGAAATATTCATATTTGAAAACATGAATTTTATGGAATGATAATATTTATGAATCTATTATTTCTCCTTAAATACCATAATTGAAGAAGTAGTTATTTAATATATCTCATTTTCCATCATTCTCAATTAATCTAGAATGAATGATGATATAAAAAGATAAAAATATGAATTTTTAGTTGGTTAAAATGTATAAGGATCATACAGAGTATGTATCATAATATTTTGGATTTCATTATGTAATGATAAGGATAAAAAATAAAATATTAATGTTAAAACACGTTCCATGAAAAACTACAAATGGGAAGAAATTACTGTGCATTTATATATCAGTCTCCCCAAAACATCAAAATGGTTCAGTTCAATTGATATTTTACTTGATCTCAACATGAATTCCCCACATTTAACTATAATTATATAATATTTATTCCATATTAAGATTTCAAATATATCAATTATTTTTGTGGAATGATTTCATGGATTACTTAATTATATATAACCTAACTCATAAATAAGGATTAACTCCATGTTTTGGTGATGTAATTAACAACCTCCAAATACACTGTTAAAAATTGGAACTCCATATAATATTTAATGAAATATGTAGTCTAATAAGAAAATTTAAACTCTATATCATATCCTAATATCATATTTTTATAAATGTGGGTGTGAAAAAAACATCAAATGATAGTATATTCTTACAATAATAGCATTAACTTGAGAAATTAGTTGGCTTATTAGGAATCCAAAAATTCATTGAAATGATGAACTCAAATATAATGGAATGAATGTAGATAAAATATATATTGGTATTCAATCTAGTTGATATATATTTAGAGATAGTTAGTTCCACTGAACAACACATCTAGGATCCTCAGAGACTGAAAAATGTTATACAAAAAACATCTACTAGATCAATATTTTTATGTTGGTGACGTTGAATTCCTATAGATATCTACATGGGTGAAGGTTATTACATTAGTATATATGGGAATGGAGAGCCATATATATATATTTGACACTTGTAAATTTTTTATAATTATAAGTATTTTTAATCACATGGTTCTTCTACCAAATCTCTTTCAAGCTTTTGATGTCTTCCATGTATTTCTCTAGATAAAGAGTAACTGATCAATCACATTCACTAAACTCCAAGATATTATCATTGGAGAATGGTCTATATTATGAGTAAAATAAAAAGGGTATTCTTGTTAATTTTTTTGTTGTGATGTGATGTAATACCAACCACATTGACATTTTTTTGTTGAAATTTTTAATCTGAGCAAGCTTTGTGAGAATCCATTGTTTTTGTTAGAATGAATTATCATAAGTTGTTTGTATCAAAAATTAAAAAATTGATGGAAAAATTAATTTAACTATTTTTTAACGTAACACTCTAATATTATTTTTATTTCACTTTAAGTAATTTTTACTTCATTCCTCATTTTTTTCAATCAAACACAGAGTTTAAACGGTGTTTGATATAATATAGAATTATAAAATTTAATTTTGTAGTTATATCCTAAAAACATTACTATATGGTAGGAAAAATTATAAATATATAATTAATTATTACTATTTTTATATTTATAATAAGAATTTATTTTATTTAATTGGATTTAATTTTAAATGAATACATTTAATGGTAGAAATAGATGATTTTATAAGAAAAAATTCCAGATATTTTGTTTTAAATTTTAAAACTATTAATTGTTGATGTATTATTTTGAATAAATTATTATTTCGTATATTTTAACATTCACCTATTTATTTTTACATGATAATTAATGTGTGTATACTCATGTTTTGCTCAAAAATTCTCGAAAATGATTTTTTGTGTTTTTTAATTATTTTTGAATGAATATCATCCACTTATATAAATTGAATCAATTAAAATGAATTAAATATTTTTATCCAACATTGTTATTATTAAATAATATGTTTATAGTAATTTGTTTCATTATGAATTCTAAATATGGTAAAAATTCATTAGAATAGTAAAGGATAAAAGGGGTCAACAATGGGATAAATTTATGAAATACAGACTAAAATTCTCTTAAAACATGAATAGATCACATTTAATGAAAGTAAATAAATTCTACAACACTAAATATTTTTTATTGGACCAATTGGGATTAACATTCATATGATATTCATTTAATTATACTTTTATTTTCTAATTAATTAAAAGTTGTCCACTCCCCTCTCTTATGAAACTGAATCCCCTCTAGTCTCTTATATAATTCACTTGATCCCCTAATATATAATATTTTAACCAGGATGATGCAATTAAATACAATAGTTAAGGGTTTATATTACAATGTCATCTTTATTTTTTTGAATATAGTACATTAATGTCAAGGGAATTATTTATAAATTATTATTTAAACCCAATATATTTTATTATCCATAGTACATATTTCTAATTTTCATCTTTTAATACCATTTTCCACCCATTGTTACTGTAATTTAATGGGAAAATGTTTAAAAATTTTAATTTATTTACTATTTTGTCATTGAACATTTTCTTCAATATTTATAATCATGAAAATTGTTTTATGGATGTTTTTAATGTACAATTGGGCCATTATAAAATGTTGATTCCATTATATTTAACATTTTGTGTATTTATGTTAATGGGAGTATTTTTATTTACAAATTTTCACCACATTCGATTTTTTTTATTTCATTAGGAAAGAATAAAAATAGTGATTTATTTTAATGTATACATTATTAATGAATTTTTATATTATCATGGTAGTTAATTTCATGGAATACTAATTTATGTGTTCAATAGGTAAATTTAAAATAAAAAATACTTCTATATATTCTGGTGATTTTCATTTAAATTATTATCAATATAAAGGTTGTTTTTCTCATTTTTTAAAAAATTGTTCAATTATTCTTTTGAAGGTATTTTTTTCTATGAAAATATCCATTATGTATTTTCAGTTTTGATTATGAATCTAATGTTGTGATAATAAAAAAATTCATTTAGTATATAGATTATTATGATAATAATTAAATTACATTTCCATGAAACACGTTTATTTCAAACATGTTAATTTTTTAGGATGAAACCATTGCTAAGCACAGTTGCTTCCAACATCCTATGGTATGATGAAATGATGAAATGTTTATGAAGATGGATTTATTTTCATAAGTTATTATTTCCTGATATGATGAATTATTAATGAATATTTGGAATAGATATATATGTTTGACATAGTGTGATGGGTAGAAACAGAATGAAATATCCCTCCATTGAATTGGGATATAATGGATATCTGATGAGATAATAAGGATAGGAATATTCCTTAGACTGAACCTTCCTGAAATAAATTTTTCATTTGGACTGAATCCAATCCACAATGATAGTATTGGGATTAGGTATTCTTAATGAAATGATTAACTATTAATTTTCTTCCACAAACATATATCTTTTTTGTATCTATATAACTAAGGATCTTGATTGATAATTGATTATCATAACAACATATGATTTATTTATTTATTTTTGTTTAATTCATATTCTATGATTTATGAAAAATGATCTTTGAGTTACATTATTATCATTGTATGTTATGATAATATTATTTGAGTGAATACAATTACTGATTATTGAAATATTTTATTTTTACACTTATTTTCCATCTAATGTCACACATTGTAATGTTACCAACACCTATGTTATTATGATTGGTATTATTTTGGGTGTGAATAAGTAGTGGAAATTTTTTGAAGAAGATTATGGTATATGTTATTATATATTATGACATAATATAATTTTTGATATAGTATCTAAAGTACTAAAACATTATTGTTCTTGGGAATGTATTTTTATGTTATTTATCCAATAATCATCTAATATTATAATATATATATATATATATATATTAAATTATCACGTCACCTCAAATTATTTTTCATAATTATCTAAAACATTTAATTTATATGATCATTGGAATATACCAATGTGAAATATTTACGACAAAACTCATTATTATGGGCATATAATGATCTGACATTTATGTTTGGAATCAGATCATTTACCAAAATAATATTATAGGTTAGTATAATGGTAGATGAGTATAATATAGAATATTTAGAAATCATTAATTTCTAATATGTAGGTTATAGATAATAATATAGAATTATTCATTAACATTAAAGGATAATATTTAAATGAATATTTTATTTTGGTATTTGATTAATAATGATTTTAACTTAAATATAAATATGTAAAACTAGTGGTATTATTTACAATTAATGAACTTCATTTTAATGTATAATATAATTTGATACAAAATTATATTTACACACATGAACTAATTTAATTTCATGTTCAAATTAGGTTATTTTGTATAGATTAAATATAATTTATCATGATATAGGAAAAATATCTCACAAAAACTAATTAGCCTGTATATTTTACTTAATCATAAATTTACTTGAAAACCCTAGTTTAATTGATTTTTGATTCTTTTGAAATATACAAATCAATATTATGAAACTATTTGATCTATCTAATAACCTTTAATTTCTCTAATCATTTTATGTATAATGATATATTTTTTATTTGATTTTGAAGTCTTAATATATTCACCAACTTAGAAATAATAAATATGAAACGATTCATGATCAATTATTTACTACAGTTATATACCTCATGGTGAAATATAAAGAAAATTTAAAATTTTTTGTCCCTCATATAAAGATTTAATGTATGAATTGTATTATCACTATTGAATAGGTTTATTTTGGAAAATATGATTTCATATATATTGATTTATCTTAGGACTTGATTCATATTCTTTATTTTCATAGAGGATGTATAAATATATGTGATGATATTTAGTTGATAAAAATAATTCAGGATTTATAATGTTTGATGTGTCACTCTATTGGTTTGCAAAAATTATGATGTGTTTTTATATTACCATATGGTCGATAAATTAAAGAATTATCATTTGATCAAAGAAATATATATCCATTTTGAGATAGATATGATTATATTTTTTTGTTATTAATGATATTTTAAGTTATGTTTTTTTGTTTTATTTGAAAAATGGGTTTAATTTAACAAGTAATATTGACCTCAAATTTCATGTAATAATTACATCGAAATTAATGGTTTTTTATTTTATATGGAACATAACCAAAATTGTATAAATTTTTCTAAAAAATAATGCAGTCATTGATGTTGGGGTAAATAAATTTTGTTTGTATAAAGAGTTATCTTTTTTAGGAAAATTATAAGACTAAAATAAATGCATAATAGTTTTCTAATAAGTTATTTTATGTCATAGGTTTGTAAGTTGTTTGATGAATAAATAATGAATTATCCCCTTTACTAGTATATAATTTTGTATTTGTGTATTTATGTAATTATTTTATTATGTTTTGGGAAATAATTAATTGGTTTTATAGAATAATTTATTAGGATGTAAATTTATTATATGTGTCTCTCTAAGAGGTTAATGTATTTTAGAAAAAAATTAAGATTATTTTGAATAATTTATGATCCATTTTATAGATTTATTGGATTTGATCACAGTCTAAAATATTTTAATTATTTTGACATTATAATTTTTTGTAATTATTTAATATTAGATTTGGGTGTTATGGTTGGGTTTTGGATATTAAACATTTATTTATCTATATGAAGGTTTATTTATACATGATTTGGTATTATATTTTTTCAATCCATTTTTAATTTTAAATATATTTAATTACCAAATATAAATAAATATTAATCATTTTTTGGGAATGTATTATAAATTATAAGATAACATTAGTGCTTCATTCAGGAAAAATTACTCATGATTATTTATCATTTTTAATACACGATTAATAATATATTGAAACCCACTTGAAACAAAAAAATGGATATTTTTTTGTATTGAATAGAAATAAATATAGTAGCCATGTTTTGTAGTAATCTACCTTGATGATAATTGAATCACTAAAACTCAACAGAATAGGAAGAAAATCCATTGTCTTTAAGTTGAATATATCAATAAACTATCATGTATTATTTTTGAAACTCATTAAGAAATTTGATTCCTATAATGATTCTTATATGGTCTTATCAAATTTTAATTAATAAATACAATAATTACTAGTAGTGACATATAAATTACAAATCATTATGAATCATTTATATTATTATAATACACTTTCATTAAAAATTCATTTTGTTAAGAATAATAAATATTGTGAGGATGTAATTTATTTATATGGGGGAATTTTAAACCCTGGTATTTTAATATAGAATTATTTTTTGAATTGTTCTTTTTCTGATAAACTATGTTACAAAAAAACAAAAAACTAATAAAAAAATTTGAATATATATCAAATAAATATATTGTTACTATGTAATTTATATATATAATAATTGTACTTTGTTTTTGATTTGAAATTCAGTTAAGATCAATTAAAGGCTATGAGGTTCATTATTATATAAAATTAGTTTATGTTTATTTGTTTTATGTTAACGTGAAATATAATTTTCTTAAATTATATAATTTTAATTTGATTAAAACACATTTTTGAACTCTACGTGTAAAAATATTAATGGGTTATTTTTTTTGAATTTTCCAAAAAGGACTATTTTTTTATAAATAGAGAAAGATATTGATTTCAAATATATATTCATATTTATGAAACAATCATGATATATGATTGAATTAAATTTTACTGAAAAAAAATTTATAGAAAAAATATATGTTAATGAATTATTATAAATAATTTATATTTATAATTTTGTACATATAAAGATATATTTGATGTTATGTTATTCTAAGAAATGTTTTTATTCTTATAAATACTATTTTTTGTTACTCTAATTTAATTAATTATTTACAAGGGTGCTTTCAATTTTGGTTTTTTATAAAATTCAATTAAATTATCATTTCTTAATCATAATCTAATTAAATCAATGATAATAAAAATTATTCGCGTTTTTTTAAAAATAATTTTAGGTTTAAATAGGAACATTTCAAAACACTTTTTTATTTTATTACATGTAGGTATTTCAAAATTTAAATTATTCAAATTATTTAAATATAATATAAAAACTGATCTTATATTTAGAATAATATAGTTCCAATTAAGTAATAACGTTTTTTTAATATAACTAAATTACTTGGGGAAAATGATGACTCAACAGTATTATTTAATTTGGTTAAATAGTTATTTATATATGGTTATATAGATTGAAATCATTCTATATATTGTAATTAATTTTATTATATTTATGATGCAGACCATAACATACCATATCCTCTAAATTTGATTTAATTTTTTTATCACTCCATAATGTAGACAATTATTATATTTAAATATTGTTAATATTTTCTAAACTGGGAACAATATCACATAATAGTCAACTATTTATCCTCATATAGTAAATAAATCTGATCAGTAAACATGATGAAAATCATCCTACATATCTCACTAAATCTTATCACCACGTTATATATGTCTTATTCTCACCAAAAGATAATTCCTTGAATTTTTAAGAAATAATACAAACGAAGATATCAGAGGATGAGGTATAAGTCGTAACAAAATAATTTTATGTTTTTTATAATAACTCTTCCAAATATATCAAATATATCTATATATAATGATATATATATATTTATATATATATATATATTATAATTATATGTTATTATGATTATGGAATTCTATTTAATACCTTATTTCCATCATATTTAGTGTCAAATTATTTCTCATTAACACAATAAGACTATAACCTCGGTGATGCAATTTATTTAATTTCATTTATTACCCCCTCACTTTTTTTGTTATAAAGATTAATTTTATAGAGTAACATGAAATTTAAGAAATAATTATGAGTCTATAAATATAAAATAATTCCAATTTTTTATCAAAAAATAAATTGAAAAT
Organism: Viscum album; assembly: GCA_963277665.1. Classification (NCBI taxonomy): domain Eukaryota; kingdom Viridiplantae; phylum Streptophyta; class Magnoliopsida; order Santalales; family Viscaceae; genus Viscum; species Viscum album. Next base: position 1,057,764,606 of record OY728142.1, read on the forward strand.
GAAAATGCCTCCTGTGTTTTCAAATAAAAGTACACCTGTAGAATTATATGTGATTCCGGTTTTGTCTACAACACAAATTATTATTCATTAGAATGGATTCAATTAATTAATTTTATGTTTATAATATGATTATAAATTTAAAAATTTAAATTCATATTCGATTTTCTTACACATAATCCACTAGATAAATTAAATGGTTTCCCATGCACAATTGCTAACTATCACCTCAAGTGACAACATACATCATTTTTCACCATTACCATACATATATTATTTTGAAACTTTATTTCACTAATAAATAAATAATGGTTATACTATTATGATGTTATACACAAGACCATTTTTAAATCTGTTAACCTACCAAATTTATTTTAAATCTTATGGATCATTCATTTTAACCATAACTAATTTTGAACAAAGAAATTATAAATAATGAAATAAATAATAATTACTTAATTTAAATGCTAAATATTATAAAACAAGTAATTAATTAATATAAATTAATTATTCTATATTTTTAAAAATTTAGTGCAATATAGGGCTTAACACAATGGATTTTTTAAAAACCATGTTTTATTGATTTCATTTAGAAATCATTCACTTTTATATGCATGATCTTTTAAGTAGGCTTATTTTTACAAGAATTATATAATGATTTCAGTTTAAAATATCATTGAATTTATTTTAAAAAATTACAATGGAATATTTTTATAGTATTCTATAAATCTTATTTTTATATAAAAAAAATTGGAAAAATAATTTTTAAAACATTTATCGCATGGATATATATTCTTGTTTAAATTCTCATTATTTGTTATAATTTTTCCTATTAATGTATTCCTTGTTTTTACAAGAAGTTAATATTACATTATTAAGGAAATTTGTTGTTAATTTTCCTCAAAAAAAGATATCATCATACTTTCATGTAAAAATGGATTTTTATATTTTTTGTTGGACTAAAATACATTTTCTAGTATTCTATAATTTAAAAATGAAATATTATAAAAGAATTCATGATATAGTACATGATCCATATTTTTCTTAATGGTAGAGCCCTATATATTTTCTCCAATAAAGATTATGTTAGAATTTTTTTCCCTCGAGGGATATATTTGGAGATTAAAAGGTGAGTTACTAATATTGAAATAATTATTTTGAAGTGTTAAATTTTTTTGAATGTAATTGATCTAGATAATTTCATATTTTAACTAATATAAATATGGTTTTTTTATTTGATCATTTTTTTAATATCTATGATAATGATTATTTATTATATGTGAACAATTTTTATTATCAGAATGGTGAACAACATTTCGTCGTCCATGTTTTTCACAAAACTAATGGGTTTATGTTATTTTTATATTAATTAAAAATTATTTGTTACCGATATTAGGTTTTTATTTATTTAATTATGAGATAATGATGTGTACGAAATATATAATCATCAATAATTCCAATTTTTCAACTCTTCAGAAATTAATAACAAGATTATTCAATGAAATTTGGGTGTATAGTTAGAACAAATATTTTTTAAAATTGTGTCTAATCTATATAAATATCCAACGTGTTTACGTAATGGTTTTCTAACATTTCTGAATCAATAAACCTAAATTGTTATTTTAATTTAATAATTATAAATATTTTTTTTGTTAAACTCAATGTTTTTATTGGTTATGATGGGGTTTTTATATTTTCCCTTTTTCATGTCCATGTTTATATTTAATAATTTTTTTCATTAAAAAACAATATATTGGTGATGGTGTAGCATGTGGAAATCATTATAAAATCTATTCTAGTTGAATCATCACACATGACTAAAATCATTACTTATATCATCCTTGGTCATTATATTAAGTTCTTATGGGGTTGTTATGTAAAAGATTAAATGAAATTAATATATATTTATTGTTATAATAAAATATGCATTTAAACATATATTTTTTTATCATGGGTATTATTTATGTAAATAATAAATTCTTATAAAAAATATTTTAAACTATATTATATAAAAAATTAATCATTATTAATAGAAAGTTTTTTTAGAATTCATGGAATATTTTATATTTCATTTGATGAAAAGTGAATAAACCATTTTATTTTTAAAATAGGTATTTTTATAAAATTAGTTTTTAATAATGAAGACTTTTATTTTCATAAAATAAATATATGGTTATTTTATTCATGGTTCGAATAAAATTTAATGACAAGAACATTATATTACCTTTAATGTAATTATTATTAATTTATATTATATAATATTTGGAAAACCTAAGGTTTAAAAAATTATTTTTCAACGAAAATACATTTTCCATTATATTATATGTTTTCTTTGAGAAGATCAATTTAATAATTTTATTATTTTATTTTGAAAAAATAGATTAAAAATTTATAATCATAACATCAAAATTAAGTAAGAGGGTTATATTATAGTTTTAATAAAAAAACTCATAATATTATGAAAAGGTAAATATTTTAAAAAGTGTTAAAATGATATATAATTAATTTTGGATATTATAATGACATTTATTCATTTTATAAGTACCTTTTATTTTTATTAATAAATATTTACATGACTTACAGATCTCATAGTTGATTCATTAGTTTATTTTGTTGTTCTAGAGTTTCTAAAGAAAAATCCCCCAAATAATTGGTAAAATAGCCTCTATTGAACCACTTATATTCCTCATTTTACATCAATACCTATAATAGTTTCAACTGTTAATTAATTTTAGCAATTATGGATGAATTTTAACACATTAAGAAGACCTATTTATTTTGTTATAATTTAATTCGTTACATAAATGGAGGTTTTAAATCGATGATGACCAAAAAGGTATCGAAGGTAACTCTTCTCATCCAAATATCACATATTTACTGAATGATTCATATAATTCTTTTGATTATTTATATACATTCTTAATAAAATTTTAATACCTTTTATCATTACATATATTTTATTTATAGGGTCAAAAATTCCATTTTGGTGATCTCTCCTTCCCTGTCTACTTATTTTTATATTAACATAGTCTTATATGTTTTTTAGTCAAATTCCATTTAAATGAGCCACAATATTAATTACATTAATATGTTCAACATGGTTTGTTATGTTTTTATATTTCCCTATTTTATATAGTATTTAATCATTCCTCTTATGAATTAACATTTTCATATCAAAATTCTTGTAATCAATTTTTTCCATACTTCAACAATGTAAAATTTGATGTTCTTATAAAAAAATTATATCTTCTTAATTGGATATATCTAATATATATTACTTTTATTACAAAACTTTTAGTTATTTCTATATTATATAGGACAGTCATCTATTATATTTTTTACCTTTTATATTCCTCTTTATATCTTTTCAAAATAAAAAAATATAATTCCTTTTATTGATATAGGTTTATTATAACTATAAAAAATGAATAATGATGTATTTATATCAATTTTGAATCATTAAGTAAATGTTTCCCAATATTAAAATAATTTAAATTCAAGATTAAATTATATATCAATATTTATAACTGAATATTAAATTGTTTTTATCACCAATGAAAAATGATTTTGAAAGTGACTTAAAAATCATTGTTATAAAAATTTTAAAATATATATTAGAAAATAATTTATTTTTCACATAAATTTTCTTATCTATATGTAAAATACATATCTACTATAGAGTTGTGTTTCTGGTATCTCCCCCTTTTATGTTATGATACACTTATTTTGGGTGTTTTCAATTTTTAATATCATTTTATCAAATCATTAGTTCTTCTAATGAGATAACATTTGAGAGTTTTATGTAACCCATTTTCATTTTATTGGTTTATAAATCTATAATATATTAAGTAACTGTTATTGAATGTAAATGTATTTTTTTATTATTTTATTTGTCGGTCTAGTATATAGACCACTATTATTTTTGAAAAATCCTTAAATATCATGATATTACTATTTGATGTGAATAAGATGATTGTCTCTCATTGTCAAGTGACATAAATATTGAAACAAAATTCTATATCTGATACAAGGGGAGATGTATTACCTACCATGAATTATTATGAAACATGTGATTCATGATACACTATTTTATAAAAGTCTTTAAGGATTGAAATTATAAAAGTTATGATTATATATTCATGTGTTTTTATCATAATCTCATACTATATTTCCAGGGATTATGATTATTGACTAATTGTTTCAAATTAATACTACATTGTATATAAAATCCAGTCATCATGATTTCATTAGTTATTTTATGATACATAATTATTTATGATCAACTATTATGCTTCTATTTTATTTTTATTTGTGTATCTCTACTCTATATATGTTCCCTTATATGTTTATTGTCTGATATATATGACACATAGATATTACATTCCCTTACTAATCATTTCATGTCTCTCCGTCTTATGTTTCACATTTATGGTGGAAATTAAATGATGGAGTCTATTTTTGAGAAAATTATGTGTGGAATATTATGATAGATATGTTGAGGAATCAATGTGTGACCAATAACATGAGAAAAAAGATAGAAATTAACATCGTTACATTGGAGGAAATTAAAAAAAATATATTTTCAAAAAATATTTTCCCCAAACACTTCACATAATGATGGAGTATAAATTTTTTATCTTACGAAACATAATGAAGGATTGATTGGTTTATTTGATGATAATTTCATGAGACATGAATTCAGGACCTTACGCTTTATCAGTTATCCAAAAACATAAAACATATATTCAGTTGATTAAATTGATATTTATATATATATTTTTCATTTGGTACATTGGATTATGTAAATAATAATATTAATTTTCAAATAAGGTAGAGAATGATATTGGATACTCTAATTATTCAATTTGATTTGAGGAAGTAAAATGAAAATCATTTTTTATGAAAACTCATATGAATCAATTGGATGAATGAAAATTCAACAAACCTATATACCAAATATATGTATGTAATTCCCAATGAAAATCCCTCAGATGAGATGGATGATTATTTTAATTGCTAGTGTAGGCCATAAATAACTAATTTAAAAGAAATATTAATATTACAATTAATAATAATGAGGATAAGAAGGTTCCAAAAACTTTTACACTGACATTTCACTACCATAAATTTCACAATTCTTCAAATTATGAAATTATATCAACAATCAATGGGATAAAGTGTATGTATAAGATCATATACCTTAAAATAATTACAGCAATGTAGTACCTATGAAATCTATACCTATGAATAATCTCATGACAATAAACTCAATAAAAGAATAATTATGATCAAATCATGATTTGTGAACACAATTTGTTAATATAATTAAATTCATCCAATTATATTATATATTTTTTCTATTATTAGTAATGAAACTCGTCAAATATTTGATATTGAGTCGTGAGTGGAAGCACATAATGGAATTTGGATTTCATCATAACTCTATAATTCATTTAACTATAGAGTTCTATGTGAATATACTTTCCCAAAATTTATGAAATTATTACAATTACAGAATCGTATATAATATTATGAAAGGATTAGATCATCTACTATTGGACTCATGATTATTGTGAAGAATATTAAATCTTATTTCATATCCTAATTAATCCAATGATAAAACAATGATACAATGATATCTATGAACTCCTTCTAGAAAATATTTCCCTAATATTGTACTTAATAACTAATAATTAAGGTAAATAGTATCATATGGTTTTTTAGGTACCCAACATTTATGAAATACCAATTATAAATGAATAAGAAATTCAGTTTCATAAATTTGTAACTAGTATTCACCAAGAACATGTGTAACACACGATATTTTATTGAGAAATATTTTTTATGTAATATAAATCATCAAAGAAATCTTTCACTATAAACAACACTAGCTAGGCTTTCATTAAGCTCAATCATGGACTTCCTCAATAGCATGCGTCGTACGCAATACAGAGTTTCACTAAACAACAATATACTATTAAAATATTATTAAAACTAGCCGTTATGAATAGTAATACCCACTTTTTAAATTTTTTAAAATATTATCATTCAAAATGGAGTTCATTTTTGGATTCGAAATATAGAAATTATCCTAAGGTGAAATTTTGGTATTTTTCTAAAAACATTCAATTTTTTATGAATATTGAAAAAACTGGGTTACTATTTAAAAACCAACTTTTTATTTAAATAATTATTTTTTTTATTTATATTTATTTTAGTTCATAATTGATACATAATACCTATATAAGTTCAAATTAATTCATTGGAGTCATTTTATAATAATTTTAGATATATATAAATTTTATTGAAAATTTCACTGTCTTTTACCCACCTCCTATGAACTTTTTGGAAATTCACATAAAACTTAATTGTACTGCTTCTCTGAGTGGAATATCTAAAATCCGAGAGACACAGTTAATATCAAGGACTAAAATGTGGTTCAATGAGATGAAAATAATTTTTGGTGAATAGTAACTTTTAATGTTTATTTACCACGGTTAAAAGTAAATTGGGTAATTAAGGGTAAAAATGATATTATTATTACAGCAACACATTTCATAATTCTATTGGATAAATTTATTTCAACCAAAAACAACCTTAGAAATAAAATATGACCATTTTCGTCCATTTGGATTAGATTAGGACATTTATTATTAATTTATTTAAAGAAGGGTTAAAATAGTTAAAATCAATGTTTAATAACTAAATAATTTTTAATATAGGATTATACATAAGAAAAAATCGACTATAAGTATTTATTAGAAAGATACAAATATTTCCTACATAATGGTATTTTATTTATAATTTTTAGACATTAAATAATTTAATTTATTTATGACACAATGATAATGCAGTAATTATCTTTATAATGAAATATTAACATAATTGATGTTATATATACCCAAATAAATGTAATTTTAGACTTTTTATGAATTAAACAAATTTTATAGATTAATATGACATATTATCATTGATTTAATTAACTTTTTTCGAATTCATCGTGCTGTTATAATTTTTACAAAAAACAATTACCAAATAGTGTCAAAATTGACATAAAATAGTTTTTAAAAAAAATATTATATTATTAGTTGTTAATTTATACCTAAAAATATAAAGATCTGAAAAAGGACTTATATAAGTCTATTTATATTAATAATAAACAACATGGGGTTCTTTTTGCTTGTTATTGTATGTTTATTAACCATTTAGTGTAAGAAAACAAGAAGACACGGTAAAAGTTTAATTATTTAACTTAGAGTTAAATCTAAATGATAAGGTTAAAATAGTAACCTAAACATGACTAAAATGTATTTTATTAGAGGATTTAGACCCATACCAACGTTATATTTTAAAAAAATCTATTTTGAGCTATTAAAAACCGAATATGACTTTATAATAATAAAACACTTTATGTTTTTCCTAAGGTGCCCATCTCGTCCCTTATAAAAGGTCACCTCCTCCATATTTTCCTCACACCAATTTGAGCCTTCGTGATCATCCACCCGCTGCCAATTTCTCTTCTACACTTCCCTAGAAACATCCTAGAGGTCCTGGTCTTCTTTGATGACCATATTTAGTGCCCTATTAGGAGGTTAAGAAGAGGCGCTTCAAAGAAGAGGTAGTGTCTGTTACCGAATCATTCTACTTTATTTCTTCTTCTACTTCTTCTTATTTAGTTTTTTTATTATGTATTAATAACATCAGAATAAATCATATAATTATATGATATTATAAGTATTAAACAACCCTATTTCAACATCTATCCATCCTAAGGAAAACGAAATCACCACGCGTGCGTATGCACGGAATACCGTCTCCACGCCATGGTGTAATCTATTTTCCACCACCACCTTACTTGGATTGGTATAATGGTGTAGATAATAATTATATATGATTATTGTAAAGTTATATTGATTATTAAATAGTATACATACACTTCAATACAATTCCACGATCATGGGAATGATATCATCGATCGTACGTACGTACGGCCTACAGTCTCCACAATACGATGCAACTCGTTCTACATGATAATCATTAGATAATGATTATATAAACTAATTGAATGAATAAATATGATATATATCACACCAATTCCATTCTTGAAATGAGGTATCTATAACCTAAAGAGAATAATAAGAATTTATTTGACAAAACAGGGATAAGAACAAAAAGTAATAAACACCTGAATAACAAGTAGCAATGAAATATTACTAATAAGAATCTAAGAATATGACCATATATGATATCATAACAATGGGTATAATTCTGGAATAAGAAAATGACATTATTTAAATCATTATACATGAGGTTCGGACACGTACGAAGTAAATCAGACCTAAGGTAAGGGAAAATCTTGCAATCTCAATTTTTTATCCGAGAGTGTTTATACTTCTAAATTTACGGGGGAATATTTATCATCCACATCCATGTTTCCTCAATATTTAATAATATTTATATCATACTACAATTGTTTAAATCCAATTTTACCCTTCGGTGAGTTTTTAGTAAAAGATATGAAAGGAATATTTTTTCGTTTTTCGTACGAGGTACTTTTTGACTTTTCCGGCCAAAGTACGAGAAGAATGTTCTTTTTTTAACTTATATGGCCTGAATGGATTTTTCAAACATTATTTACATGAAGGTTACTTTACAAGTTTTCAAGTTTATTTTTAGTAAACTTTTTTAGTTTAAAATTGTATGACATGTTATGAAAGGAAAAAAAATCAAGTAGAAAGGATATTTTCCTCAAGAATAGAGTTCAAGTGTTTTATCAAAATTATTTTCCAACTGAGAAAATATAGGGTTCTATTTCTATCCCTATTTTTACATTGATATGATTATGTTATGATGTAATTAATTTTATGATGTCCTTTTATCTTATATGGATAATGTTGTGATGGCATGATGTTTAGAAATCCCATTTTTATTACATGGGTTATGCTATGATGTATGATTTATGATTTTGGGGCACACATAAGAATGGTTTCATTATGATATGGGTGGGACCTATATCTCCCTCCAATGCATTGGGTAAAAATGTATATTTCATGAGAAAGACATGGCTGGAACGGCAGGTTAATCCGATTCAGTGAAACAGGACTGAAACGCAGAGTGAACTCGGTTCAGAAATTGACTTTGTCCGCTATGATAGTCCTGGCTATGAGTCTTGAATACAAATAAACTAATCTCTATTATTATTTGTGTATGTCAAAAAGTTTCATGTTTTCTGTTTTGATTATTGGGATTACATTTCACTACTATGATTTATCCCATGATTATGAAATTATGATCTTTTTTTTTTCAGGTTAATATTTACAAAATGTTATGCTCTTATGAATATGATGTGATTGATATTTCATTTGATTACCCTTACTGAGCATTTTATCTCACCCTTTTGTATGTTTTCTTTCCCCAGTCCATGAAGAAGGTTATTATGTAGTATATTCCAAAAGGGACTCTAGATATGATGAAATAAGTGTGAGACAATGTAGACGATCTATGAACTAGTTGTTTATGTTTCACAGTTTCTAAAGACACTATACCTATACGGTCCTTTCATGGTTTTGTTATATGCTGCAATAAGTGTACTTCAATTTTGAAGTATTAACAATAAATGTAAAGTATGGGTCGTTATAAGATGTGGTATAAATTTTAATCTAACTCGTACGTGGATCAATTAAAATTTCAATGAGAAATTTTCACATAACAACCTTAGTATTAGTTGAATTGAATAATAAGGTTCAATAATACAATTAAAGCGGTTTTTACACCAATTTTCATATACATTTCATAATAAGGTCAACATTATTAGATATATGGTGAGTTAATTCATAATGAAATTGATTATCATGATCTCCACTATGTCATAGTCTTTAATAAATATCATCTACATTGTAATGATTATTTGATTTATCAATATTAAGGGGATTAATATTTTAGATGTTGGATATTAAATTTTATTATAATAAACTATGACGGATGATGGATGATATCCAATGATAGAATTTTTTAAAAGTTTTGGAGATACTAAATACTAGTATTTTCATTCAGATGAACACAATTCTCCAACAATCATCTAGTTTTTGATGAATATGTTATATAGAGACTACTTTGAAATTGTTTTGTTGTCATATTCGATGATTATATTATATATTCCTAGATCATAGAATATCATTAAAAGAACTTAATAACCATTATTATTAACAAAAAAGATGGAAATATTTCATTGATTTTTGTTTTAGGAATTCAGAGTATATAAATGTATCCTTTATAGATTATGTAATCATAATATCAATTCTATTTTGTGATATGTTATATACAAGAATACCTAAAAAATGGCTTAAAATATTAATTGTATTAGGATTTCATAGAATTCTAAGATTATCTACAAACTATAATCAATTTGTGGGAATTTTATCATCATTATAAAATACCCTTACCATGTTAAATACAATTGGAGAAAAATTTCTATTGATATAATAATTTAAAGGTATCATTATATAGATAAATAAATGTTCTTCAATGAAACTATTTTCACAACATATAGTATTATAAAATCATTATGATATAATATTATTCTTTATATAAGGTATTAATATATGTTCATGTGAAAATTGAAAACCTGTTATAGCGTAATCATTTTGTGAATTAACGAATGATGACAAAATATAATATTTATAAGATCTAAATTTAGCATCGGTTCTTTTTTATTTAATTATTTGAAGGAATTAATTTTAAACAGTAATGTATGATATATATTTAAATCTGAAGACAATATACATTATATATACATAAATGGAGTTGATTATGAGATAAATGATATTTATTATGATAATCAAGTATTATTCCTACTCATTCATGTATAATCCAATGTTGGGAAGCCAGGTGCTTGATACCATATTTAGAAAGTATCATTATTCCATATCAATAATGAGGATTTAATGATTACAAATTTTCATGTTTATATAATTGATAGACAAAGGAATCACAATAGAAGTGATGAAAACCTACATTTCATAAATTAATTCTAAACCCTAAAGATATTAATAGAACAAGGAAGAATAGAAGGATGGTAAATCTATAAAATAATTTAACAAAATTTTATAATGTTCATCATTGAAAAAGAAATAATTTTATGTTTAAATACAAGATATGTGGAACATAAATGAAACAATAGATATAACAAAATTATGGATGATGAACATATATTATCATTCAGTATTCACTAATGAATCAAAAATAAGTATAGTGTTCTCAAAGATCATTCCTATTTGGATAACTCAAAGAGATATATTGCAGAAAAAATTCAATGTGTGGTTTGATAAGATGCTTAGGAAAACTATTATATTATTGATGGGTTCATGAAATGATCAACCATACATATATAATAATCCAAGAATGACACCATGGACTTCATTATAATAAATACTGATACTTATAAAGGAAATAATTTTATTTCGGGTTATAGTTGATAATTTTATAAAGTCTCCAAACATCATTTTCAATCGAGATGATCTATCACATGAAAAAATGTTATGATATACATAATGAAAGTTGTAAGTAGACAAGTAGTACCACTTCCAACTATATCATTTCAAGATACTTGTTTTATATTATTTTAATAAATATTATTCCAAACATAAATGGAATAAATTTTTTTTATCAAAACATATGATCATAAAAAATGGTCAACCTAAATGGACCGCATAGTCCTTTAGAGACATAAAAGGTAAATATAAATATATTTTTAAAAATATTTATCAACATATTACTCGCATCATGTTCTCTAATAAAATTATATTATACAATTTATATAAATTGTAACAATATGATTGTTTTAATGGGATGAGATAAAATCTATATCATTTTAGGATAATGTTATTGAGAGAAATTTATGTGGTTTATATCGTTATCTATAGATGTCAGAGAAGATTCAAAACATATAACGACATATAAATATAAAAGAAATATATTATTAGATCTAAAATATCATTTTAAATATGATCAAGAGTTTGAGTTTAGTGAGAACAGATTATTTGAATAATCATTATAGAATTGGGTTATGTGATTTAGTATGAATAATAAATCAATAAAATGAAACATCATCCCATTAGTTATTCCTGGTTTCATGGGGAATATAACTTATCTTCTAACAATTCAAACAAAAAATCTTCTAATTAGTTGATGTTTTTCTTCTATCACTTTATAAAAAATTAATAAAATAACAACCACTTGAGCTATACACGTATTCATTACAAATGAAATATGATCGATATTATATGTAATATCAAGTAATAATCATAGATCATAGACAAAACGTTATTTGAAATAATAATAATCATTTGGTTAATGTTATTAGGAGGAATGAAATTTTTTATAAACATGGATTGGATCCTGATGATATAATTAGATAAAAGTACCCTCATTATAAAATAACAATTTAATGAAAATATTCTACTAGAATGATAATTGTTAAAAAATCCATAAAATTATAAAATGATTGAAATTTCATGTTAATAAAAATTTGAATAATTAAAAATTAAAATAATCATGATCTATTATAAAGAACACAACCCTAGTGGTAACAATAAAAAGAATATTAGTAATTATTAATATCATAAGAATGGATAGAAAGAAACTACTGAATTTTTTGAAAGAATATATATAATTATGTAATAATATAGAAAATATAGAAATATGGTAATTGGTTAAATGGACGTTGACATTATGTTCACTGGTTATATATCTTTTTGTCATGTATTAACACAATGAAGACTGATAGACAATGATTTGTTGATAAAAAAATACCTTTTATATATTGGATTGTGTATTTAAATAGGTTACCCGATAGAAAAAAAAATATTTCATTTATTATTAAATGTGATCAAAACAATTTCTCATAAGAAAAGAACAAAAATCCTTAGATCCATTTAAGACTACCAATATAAGGATTTTGTTTTACAAAATAAATAAAAAATTCTACATAATCACTCCACACTAGAGCCCCTTCTATGCTTTATGTTATTTATAATCATCTTCAGATCATGGAAGCTAGAAAAATATGTAATGGTTGAGATGAATTTATCAAAAAGGGAAATTATAAATAATAATAAATAAGCATCATGAATAGGAAAATTATCATAATATGGAAAAAATAAAAAGTAAATGGAACCAAAATAATAAAGCCATACCCAAAAAACGAATAGATCACAAATCAAGAGGATAAAATATTGGCATAATATAATACATGAATCAATAGATTATATGAAAATTAATTATTAAACATGATATGTGACGCAATAAGACCAGTTAAAATTTAAAAGTATGAATAAAAATCATCATAATGAAACATAACCTTTGGGATCCATAAATAATCAATCATTATTAATAAAAAATTAATTTTTTTCATGCTTATTAATATATCATGGGATAAAAAATTCTAAAAAATAAATTTATGTGGAACCTAAGACCCCACCCATTCTAATAAATACATATGAATTTCACATGAAATCAATCACTTATTATATAATAAATAACAAACTGGCAGAAAGACCATTTTATATGTTTTTTGAATGGAATCATGTAATGAAATCATTATTAATTTCAACAATAATCATAACATGATAAAACCATAGAATATAAATGAGTATCAGAATATATTTAACAATGAATTTTGTAAAAACTGAACAATTTATTTGATAAGATATACAAAATTTCACCATGTAGATAAAAATTTTATTTTTTAGTCAATAATTACCCCAATCAATTAATTGATGTATATCTTGGGGAACCAAGTTAAAATAAATAAAATTATTATATGTTATTCACATATGATATTCATTAAAAATGATATAAAACAATAAATGAATATGAATGAAATGATTGATAACTCATCTGATTAAAAATTACAGTTCATAACAACTAGAGAAAAAATGATAATGGAATAAATTTAAAATTTTCCTTTAATATGAATTACATAATTCAAATTTTTTATAAATATATAATAAATAGATATTATTATCATTACATAAATCAAAATGGAAATAATAAATAACAGCATGTTTTTGGAAAAGTATTTATTAAATTAATATTTTTTATCCCAAGGTAGTAGGTATTTATTTTATAAATCATAGACATGTAGAGATATAGTTTCATATAAATGTAAAAACAATTGGAACAAAATGTTCCCAATATTTTATTTGAAAAAGTCTACTCAAAACTTATTGATAAAAAATATAAAATTATTTTAAATTTTCATTAAAACCATTGAGAATTATTTCAAAATTGAATAAAATAGATATAATTTATTACTACGATAAAAATAAATACATTGATAAATTAATCTAATTAATGTTGAAATGATTTATAATCTTTTCAACATTATGGATATGTGGGGTATGTTTTTCATAAAATAATTAAACTTTTAGAAAATTGGAAAATGAAATATTTAACAGACGTGTATTATTCCAATATTGACTATTTGAGAAAAATATTATCTTGTTTTATAAGAAAAACGTTCAAAATTTACATAGATGTAGTGACTTTAAAAAAAATATCTATTTATAAATGAGATTTTTGATGGAAACTATACAATTTAACTGAATTTGAATTAGAAAACATTAAAGATAGTGTTTATGTTGATATTAATGGACCAAAGTTTAAATTAAATTCTTAATATAAGATATGAAATGTGAATCTTGTACACAACTAAATAGAAAACAAGTTTTTCAATAAAAATTATGTCCCATGGGATTTAAATTTTTTACAACTAGTCCTTACAAAATTGACATTAAAGGAAATTAATTAGTATTAAAGAAGGATTATGAACAAATTACAAGAATATATTTATGAATATATAATAATTGATAATTAATCTGTTACACAATTGGTATTCCAAAAAATCACATGAATAATTTCTCAACAAGAAAATCTGCCTCAATGAAGGGAAATATAAATGATAACCCTTAGTTATTTTGTAAATATTCACTACAAAGGAAAAAATAAAAGACTGTGAGTTATATATTAAAACAATTTAAATTTAATTTAAATTAAGTACAAATAAATTCATATGTAATAATATAAACTACATTAAAGTGAAAAAAGTGGGGAATATTGTTCAGTATAATGTTTCATATTTTTCTCTGACATGTCAATATGACCTTGGTGAGTAGATGATGATTTTTTGTGATGGGATGATAATTTTTTTGATTCACATGACGGTGTTGGATATCATTATCAATCAATTATAAATGATTTATTTTTTATGATTTCATTGATTGTTCTTTCAACTATAGAAAAATTTTCTATGAAGTGAACATTCCATAAAATTATTCAATAAAATGGAAATATTAATATTAAATATTAATTATTTTAGTGGATTATTTATAAGTTTTAGATAAAAACATATATATTATTAGAGAAAGACTCGAGGTGAACATGGAATTTTATTCTATACATATTATATTATAACATACATGAAAAAGAGTTTATTAATATTTATGGGAAAACAATTACATGTCATTTTGATCTAGAATGTCTATGACACATGAAGAACTAGACGATCAGCCTCATGGAAGTCCAACCCCTAAGAGCATGCATGATGGTAGGGGTGTGAGTGGGTCGTGTTTAGATCAGGTGTAGCGTGCTTAGGTGGATGTGGAGGTAGATGACCATGTAGTTGTTAGTGGGCCAACTCATACATGAAGTGACCCATGGGGCTGGGGTGAAGGTGTCTACGGGTGACAATTCCAAATTTCCATGGAATGTTTTTGTAATGACATAGATTTAATGATAAATGAGTCACTCGATTGATGTGATCATGGTTCTTGTATGTAAGCGGAACATCACCATAGCTCCCTCATTAAAATATAAAAAAATCATCCACTATCTAATTCATCTCATCTAGGCCATTTGATCCTCTTCACCATGTGAGTTTATATAAATTCTTCATCTTTAACTTTACAATTTTTATGAGAGTGGTTCTTTATGTTCATTATGGCTGAACATCCAAGGTTCCTGACCAAGGGTACCAGTAACATTATGTAATCGATATTATGACATTATGGGGTTTCCAACCAACATTCATGAATGATTCATCCTCTATTAATTATTTTATTCAAGGAACATGAAATATCAAAATGAAATTGTAGGATATTTGCTCGTTGTTATTGATGGATAATTTCAGGCATTTAAATGTGATGAATCATGATATCATCATCACGTTCTAGAGAGGAGATCTCACATAAATGAATGATTATAACTTCTTAGTATAAAAATGGTATAAATTAAAGGGAATTTATGTTATAAATATTTACATTTGTATAAATTTTTGTCTTCATGATAATGATTAATGGAATGTAAAAATAATAGAAGTGACGTAGTTGAGAATCACCAATAAATAAAGAAGAACTGATTCGGTGAGTGGTCAATCAAAATTGATAGATATCGTTTTTTTGTAAAGAAAAAAGCTGAACATCCGAAAAATTTAGTTTGTGAGGAGAATGATTCAAAGATTATTTTTA